>JALGPY010000001.1:69372993-70572993 GCA_023055425.1 Linanthus parryae | reverse complement strand
GCGGTTTTTGCCGGAAAATGCCTTAGAATGCCGCGGGAATCTAGAACGAGACGTTTATTTGTACTTGCTGGATTTCTGCTTATTTCTTGCTATATTTGGATATGATCGCGGGTTTTCGTTCGTGTTGCCTTTTCAGGAACAGGTTCGGGAGGTGCATCGGGAAGCGTGCCGGGACCAAGCCGGGACCGTCTCGGGAAACTTGCACAAAACCGGGACACGACGGAAACACGGAAAATCAGAAGTACACCGAAGAGGCAAACCGGGAGCGTCAGGCAGAAGAGTGGGACCCAGGGGACCAAACCTGGCCCACCAAAGGACCAAGTGGGGCCCACATCTCCACCCCCTGCCTGCGTATATACGCAGGCCTGCGTGTATATACGCAGCCTTGCGTATATACGCAGGCAGGGAGGGAGATGGGGGTTGGTTGATGGGCCCTGGTTGCGTATATACGCAACCCTGCGTATATACGCAGCCAGTTTTGACTTTTTGGTCAAAGACGGTGGACCGATGGCAGATTCCATAATTTCGGGCGCGAGCGTTTTCGGGAAACAGCACTATGTAAAGACTCGTCCAGACTCGTTTTGAAGACACGGTGACACAACACAATTCTCAGCACAACCGAAGGGCAAGTCAGAGCATTCACGGAGAGCACGAAAGCGCGATTCGAGATTCGAAGACTTAGTTTGATTTCGTTCTCTCTCTTTATATTCAGAAACTGCGTTTTGTATTATGTCTAGTCGTAGCTAAACTTCTCACCTAGGTTCTCGGTGAACCTAGGGTTTCGTACTCAGATTTTATGACTACTACGTTTATGGATTCATGATGATTATCTTAATTCAGCAAGTTATATCTGTTATTCTGGTTTTGAATGTTATCGTATATGCAGGATAGGATTGATCACCCAGGATTGCTATAGACCCGAGCTTGTAGGTGAAAACGTCAAGTTAGGGTTAGGAAGAAAAACCAGGATTTAGTACCTTACCCTGATAGACCGACCAGAGAAAGGGAGATAGGACTAGCATCGAAAAAAGTGAGACCAACTGTTAGAGAATTTGACCCGGGCCATTCGGACAGGTTAGAAACCCTAACAGGATTAGACCGAGACTGCAGACTTAGGCAGCTTAACAAGAACCCGAAAGTCTGCAGGATCGGGATTACGTGTGGAATCTGAAATGTCACTGCACAACTGGTACGTTGCACAGATATCTAAACTGCTGAGTGTTTTCATAATCGAAGGTAAAACTGAAATCTGTAGAAACCCTAGGGGATCCTGGAGCCTAGTATTCATCTATTATCGTTACAACCAAATCAGCTTATTTCAGAAAACGTCACAAAAAATATTTACGTTTACGTTTTTAATTTCTGTTTTTAGTTTAGTCATTATAATCACCTCCTACTCCTCCTGGTTACTACTCTTGGATAACCAAAACTGACCACGTAAGTAAACCCGACACAGTCCTCGTGGGAACGATCACCCGAGTCTAACTGCACCCGGTACTACAAGATTCGTACACTTGCGATAGCACGTTAGTTTGCGCATCAGCGGCAGCGGCGGTGGTGGCTCCGGCTGCCTCTGTTGCTGCTGCTTTTCCTCTCTGTTGTCAAGTCGCAGAGAGAGAGAGAGAGAAACAGAGGGAGATTAAAGAAGGAGATAGGGGCAGTGGGGTGTTGGTGGTTGTGGTGATTTCGCCAGCGATTTTGCCGGAGATGAAGAAGATGACGATGGGGATGGTCGATGCTACTGCTGCTGCTGGGTTTTTGTACAGAGAATATATTGAGACAGAAAGTGAGAGAAAACAGAGGCTAGATAATGAGGGTGATTAAGGTGGTGGGTCTCTCGATGGCGGTGATGGTGGCGTTGCTGTGGCCGTGGATGAAAGGGAAGAAGATGAAGCTGATGATTGAGGTTGGCATGCTTATATAGGAGAAAAAAAGGAAATGATGATGATGATGATAATTGTGAGGGTGGCGGTGGAAAAAATCACAGGAGAAGAGAAGAGGTTGAGGACGAGGGTTTTCGTACAGAGAATAGATTGAGACAGAAAGTGAGAGAAAACAGAGGCTAGAGAACGAGGGTGATGAAGGTGGTGGGTCTCTCGATGGCGGTGATGGTGGCGTTGTTGTGGACGTGGATGAAGGGGAAGAAGATGAAGCTGATGATTGAGGTTGGCATGCTTATATAGGAGACAAAAAGGAAATGATGATGATGATGATAATTGTGAGGGTGGCGGTGGAAAAAATCACAGGAGAAGAGAAGAGGATGAGGACGAAGTAGGAAAAAATCTGGGAAAGAAACTTCTCAAATTGGAATTGAATTCTCGAGAGAAAGTATAAGGTGTGCTAGACACACCAAAAGTTAGAGAGCTTAGGTGTAGCTCTCACACTCAATTTCACGGTGATTGTATACGTGTTAACAACAAAAATAATACAAATAAATAACTCTCTCGCGTATTTATCTACAAATACTAGTTTACTATTTTCTAAAATCCGTACCCGAATTTCTTGTCTATAAAATATTATAATTTAAGCAACCTTATTTTCCCCACAATTAAATTCTTTATTTAACTTTTAAATTACTATTTTGTCCTTGTAAATTATACGGGGTATTACAACTTATGCTCATTATTGAACATAACAAGTGTTGGAATAGATGCCCTAGAGGCAATCGTAGATTTAGTATGAACAATGTTTTGGCTAGAATATTCATTTATTATTTATGGTGATATTTAATATAATGAAGTCCTTAGATAAATTGTGTTATTTATCTTAAATATCCCTAGTCCATTATATTGATTAATAGCACAATCAAATATAGACTAGTATGTGGGTAGATTGATATGGAGATATCAAGTCTAACACATGGGTATGCATTAGGAGTAATGGCATACTGGATTGACCCACGACGAAAAGGATACATTAGATTATGTGAAGTCACAATCGCTTTTCGTAGTGCTAATATTATTGCAATCCTTGGACTTGAAATCACTAGATACTCTAGTTGTGAAATATTGCGCTTTGATGTTATCAAACGTTACACCGTAACTGGGTAATCATAAAGGTGGGTATCGGGCGTGATAGGAAGCAAGCTTAGAGATCGTAGTTATGTAGACAGGATTTGTCCCTCCCACATAATGGGGGTAAATATCCACGACCACTCGAGGGATGAGGCTTATTGAATGTCTGGCCAGACTCAGATAAATTAATATAGAGATATTAATGTTATCTGTAAGTATAAGCATAATCCCAGGATCGAGGAACTATGGATTGGATATACGAGTGTGACTATTTATGTCTCGTGTCCAATCCGGATATTGAGACAAAGGGATAATGCAATATGACATATTGGGCACAAAGGTTTGTCGGGATCACTGACTATTTCTATGGGTTGGGTGGCATGGATGTGTTGCTAGACACCGCTCCATGTTAGTAATAGTTACTACCAACTATATAGAAACCTATGGGGTCACACGTCAAATAGAGTAGAGCTAGATTTGGGATTAATTAATATGGATTAATTAATAGAAGGATCATTGTGCAACATCTTGCAAACTTAGTAGGACTAATTTGCAAGGAAGGGAATAGTTCTAGTCCTACTAGAACAAGAAAACTCTAATATGGAAACAACAAGGAGTTGTTGGAGTATATATATAAGAGGCTCTAGCTTCCTTCCCACATGAGTTATTATTAGACATAACACAAATAGTGGGAGAGAAGAAAAGAGAGAGCAAGACAAAGAGCTAGGGCCGAAACCCTAGCCCCCGTCCGCCCCCTCTACCCGACGGAAAAAGGAGGCCGCCCCTCCCTTGTGCCTTTTGTTGCCTTGATCTTCTTCCCTCTTCCTCCGGGTTCAAGCTAGCACTTGATTGAAGGAAGAATCTAGATCTCACCTCTAGACGTGGATCAACCGTAGAGACGAGAACATCATTATTCGTGTGATCTCACAAATCAAAAGGTACACATCTTCTATGACCTTAATCATGTTATGATGTCTCTTCCTGTGATCCTTGGTGGGCTTTGAGTAGGATTAAATTTTTGTTATTCCGCTGCGTTACCTACGTCAAAACCCAACAGTGGTATCAGAGCCACAGGTCGTAGAGCATAACATGATATTATGTGTTTACGATTTCAGTTCATACACCGTATTATTGTTTATTACGCGAAAACTGAAAAATTGGCATAGTAGATGCAATATTGAATTTGATTCAATCAAACAAGACCCAATTTAACATTGGATGTTAGAATTGGTGAGTTTAATCACATAGGATGTGAATAATTGGGTTCTTGAAAAATTAGGGTTCATGGGCACATAATTGAAAAGGGGTTTTCAATTATGGAAACAAAGTTATGGAAATAATTCCATAAGGAAACAACCTTGCTTGGGCAACAAGGAAGGAGGAAGGGGACTAGGGCCGAAACCCTAGCCGCCCGCCCCTCCCTTGCGCGCCAAGCAAGGCCGCGGGCCTCTAGGCGTGCGGCGGTCCTAGGGTTCGGGCCACTTGTTGGCTTGGACCCTTTGGACCGTTGTGAAACCCTATTTACCCAATTTCATTAAAATTAAACAAGCGCGTTAAAAATTGGTTTTAACTGTATTATGTGCTTTATTGCATGGTGGATGGATATGGCCTAGGATTGTGGATGTTTATTGTTTTGTGGTTTGGTTTACGGCCTGCGAGCTGATCAAATTAATGTAATAACTAATTAAGTTTTACGGCCTGCGAGTCGTTCTTTTTCTCCTCAACATGTGAGGCTTTTGTTATTTATTTATTTATTCTAGATGTTAGGCTAGAATTAGAAATATTTAGATGATAGCCAAGAACATGGAGAAGAAGACCGGAGAACCAAAGGAGCCAAAAGACATCCCTAGGCGCGCAGCTATGGTGGAGCACATGGAGATGAGCTCGGCACTTTAGGGCAATTAGATATTATCATTGGCTTGATAATATCATTAATCTAGGGGCCATATCCATGCCACGTTTTTTTATTTTGTGGATGTTTATTATTCATGCCTTGTTATTTATTTTGTGTGTGTATGGCGCTACAAGCAAAACGATAACAAGATAATAATAAACAAGGTTGGTCTTTTATTGTGGATGGCCCAATCCAAATAAGTAGACCATGTTGATAAGATCAACCAAACAACTTAAAAGAAATCCCTCAATTAAATATTGCGTTTTGCCTTCTCTTGCCAAAACACCCTTCATGATCATGGCCTATTAAAATTCGGGCTTGCCAAAGCAAGGCGATTTTAATTTTTCATGATGTGTTGCGGACGAAGCAAGCTAGTAATGCGTGTATGTTGAAAGCAAGAGGTTGGACGCAACTAGGCAAGAGTCAATTAAGATTGAGGAGCTTAGAGGCATGACAATTAGGAGTTATCCAGTTGGATAAAGAATAAGAGGAACTTATTCACCTAATTGGACCAAGAGTTGCATGGGATGCAATTGGAATGGTTCCTACCTAAATAACCAATTCTTGGGTGACTTGCCAAAGCAAGCTCAAGAAGAAGTGAAAAAGGAATCTTGGACCCACTAGAAAGTATAAAGATATTTTCCGCTTTAATAGTCAGGGCTATTAAATCCGAGAAAAATAGTGGGAACTATATTTAATGATCTAGCCATTGTTAAATATAGTCAAATTGTTCAAAATACTAAATTGCATATTTCTCGTTTTGTAGAATTCCAAATGGCAAACAACAACGCATCGAGTTCATCCCTACGATCTGTCCTTGAGAAGGATAAATTGTCTGGAACAAATTTCCTTGACTAGTACAGAAACTTGAGGATTGTCCTCAAGCAAGAAAAGAAGTTGTACGTCTTGGACACTCCAATTCCAGACCCACCACAAGATGAGTCTCTACTAGCGGAAGTAAGGGCACGTCAGAAACATATTGATGATTCTAATGACGTGACTTGCCTCATGCTTTGTACCATGACTGGTGAGCTTCAGAAGCAACACGAGAACATGGAAGCCTATGATATGATCAGACACTTGAAACAATTGTTTCAGGAACAGGCAAGGCATGAGCGCTATGAAGTGTCTAAAGCATTGTTCAAAAGTAGTCTTGCAGAGGGGAATCCAGTAGGCTCTCATGTACTCCGAATGATCGGGTACATAGAGAACCTTGAGAGACTGGGGTTCCCACTCGGCCAGGACTTGGCGACTGATCTCGTCTTGCAATCGTTGCCTGACAGTTATAATCAGTTCATTATGAACTATAATATGAATGAGATCAACAAGTCTTTACCAGACCTATTGAACATGCTAAAGACAGCTGAGCAAAGCATCAATAAAGGCAAGGGCAAAGCCATAATGATGGTACACAAGAAGAAGGGCAAGTCAGTTGCATCTAATTCAAAAGGAAAATGCAAGAAAGTTGCGAAATCCAAGGAAGCCCTAAAGCCTAGTGGAGGCGTGGCTAAAGGTGAATGTCACTACTGCAGCCAGCCGGGTCACTGGAGGAGGAATTGCCCTAAATATCTGGAGGATAAGAAGCTTGGAATAGTGATTCCACCGCCACCAGATATTTATGTTATAGACGTCAATCTCTCTATTTCATCATCCTGGGTATTGGATACCGGATGTGGTTCTCACATTTGTCGTAATGTGCAGGATTTGAAAAGAAGTAGAATATTGCGAAAAGGGGAGATAGACTTGCGCGTCGGGAATGGAGCAAAGGTTGCTGCATTAGCTGTAGGCGTTTATGAGCTATCTTTGCCTTCTGGACTTATTTTAGAATTAGACAATTGCTTTTATGTGCCTGCTATGAGCAGAAACATTATTTCCGTTTCTTGTTTGGACGAGAGAGGTTTTTCTATTTCAATAAAGGACAAGTGTTGCTCCATTTATTTTGATAGTATGCACTATTGTAGTGCGCATTTGTCTAATGGATTGTATATCCTTGATCAAAATAATCCAATCTATAACATAAATACTAAAAGGATTAAAACTAATGATTTAAATCCTACATATCTATGGCACTGTCGTTTAGGCCATATAAATGAGAAACGCATATCTAGACTCCATAAGGATGGACTTCTAGACTCATTTGATTTGGAATCATATGAGACATGTGAATCTTGTTTATTAGGAAAAATGACAAAGTCCCCTTTCAATAAGAAAGGCGAGCGGACTAGTGAGTTATTGGCACTCATACATACTGATGTATGCGGACCATTCCCCACGCCTGCCAGAGGTGGTTATACCTACTTCATCACATTTATTGATGATTTCAGTAGATATGGATTTGTATACCTTATGAAGGCCAAATCTGAATCCTTTGAATTGTTCAAGGAATTCAAGAATGAAGTAGAGAAGCAACTTGGCAAGAGTATTAAAGCTCTGCGATCGGATCGTGGAGGAGAATATTTAAGCCAAGAGTTTGATGAGTATCCTCAGAGAGTGTGGGACAGTATCCCAGCTCACTCCACCCGGAACACCACAATGGAATGGTGTATCTGAGAGGAGGAATCGCACTCCATTAGATATGGTGCGATCTATGATGTCTCAAACAGATCTTCCGATATCCTTTTGGGGACATTCTCTAATGACGGCAGCTTTTACCATTAACCGTGTTCCATCCAAATCAATCATGAAGACGCCATATGAGATATGGACTGGGAGGCGTCCCATAGTGTCGTTTATGAAGATTTGGGGCTGCAACGTCTATGTAAAGCGTTTGTAGACAGACAAGCTCGGGCCTAAGGCGGATAAGTGTAAGTTTGTGGGATATCCTAAAGAGACTAAAGGATATTATTTCTATAACCCTACCGAGAACAAAGTGTTTGTTGCTCGGACCGGCGTGTTTCTAGAAAGAGAACTAGTCTCTAAAGAAGCAAGTGGGAGGGTTGTAGAACTTGAAGAAATTCATGAACCACAAACCACTGAACCGATAATGGAACACGAACAGGAACCACAAGAAGTTGTGGAAGAACCTGTTCAAGTAACACAGGAACTCCGTAGATCAGGAAGAGTGCGTCATGAGCCAGAGAGGTGTGGACTTCTCGTGACTGAGCCCGATGACGTACCACTCATGGATGATGAGCCTGCAAACTATGGAGAAGCCATGAGTGGCCCAGACTCTAAGAAGTGGCTAGAAGCCATGAAATCCGAAATGGATTCCATGTACACCAACAAAGTATGGACTTTGGTGGAACCACCCGAAGGGGCTCGACCCATAGGGTGCAAGTGGGTCTTCAAGAAGAAGACCGACATGGATGGCAAGGTAGTTGCCTACAAGGGCCGATTGGTGGCCAAAGGTTATAGACAAATTCATGGTATTGACTATGATGAGACCTTTTCACCAGTGGCCATGACTAAATCCATTCGAATCTTACTTGCTATTGCAGCATACTACGACTATGAGATTTGGCAAATGGATGTCAAAACAGCGTTCCTTTATGGGAACCTCCTTGAGGATGTGTACATGACACAACCAGAGGGTTTTGAGGATCCAGAGAATGCCAATAAAGTCTGTAAGCTGCAAAGGTCCATTTATGGATTAAAGCAAGCTTCTAGGAGCTGGAATCGACATTTTGATGACGCAGTCAAAGAGTTTGGCTTCATCAAGAACGAAGATGAGCCTTGTGTTTACAAGAAGGTTAGTGGGAGCTCTATAGTATTTATGGTCTTGTATGTGGATGACATACTAATCATTGGCAATGATATTCCTACTCTGCAATCTGTTAAAGATTGGCTAGGAAAGTGCTTTGCGATGAAAGACTTAGGAGATGCGGCCTATATACTTGGTATAAAGATCTATAGAGATAGATCTAAAAGGTTGCTTGGCTTAAGTCAGAGTACATATATTGACAAGGTGTTGAAGAGGTTCAACATGCAAGATTCCAAGAAGGGATTCTTGCCCATGTCACATGGAGTCACTCTTTCCAAGAATGACTGTCCCTCCAACGAGATGGAGAAGGACCGCATGAGCAGGATACCCTATGCTTCGGCCATAGGATCCATCATGTACGCCATGCTATGTACTAGACCAGACGTATCATACGCGTTGAGTATGGTGAGCAGATATCAGTCCAATCCGGGTGAAAGTCACTGGATTGCTGTCAAGAACATCCTAAAGTACTTGAGAAGAACTAAGGATGTATTCTTGATATTTGGAGGTATGGAAGAGCTAAGTGTAAAGGGTTACACTGATGCAAGCTTCCAAACCGACAAGGATGATTACAGATCGCAGTCTGGATACGTGTTTTGCCTGAATGGAGGAGCTGTCAGCTGGAAGAGTTCCAAGCAAAGCACAGTTGCTGATTCTACAACAGAAGCTGAGTACATTGCTGCTGCGGAAGCGGCAAAAGAGGCAGTATGGATAAAGAAGTTTATCGCTGAGCTCGGTGTGGTCCCTAGCATAGTGGATCCCATGGAGTTGTACTGTGACAACTCTGGGGCAATCGCACAGGCAAAGGAACCAAGATCGCACCAAAAGTCAAAGCATGTACTTAGGAGATTCCATCTTATTCGTGATATGATCGATCGAGGAGATGTGAAGATGTGCAAGATTCCGACGGATGACAACGTGTCAGATCCGCTCACGAAACCTCTTGCGCAGCGAAAGCATGAAGGGCACGCCAGATCTATAGGCATACGAGATGCGCCAGATTGGCTCTAGTGCAAGTGGGAGACTAATGGAATAGATGCCCTAGAGGCAATCGTAGATTTAGTATGAACAATGTTTTGGCTAGAATATTCATTTATTATTTATGGTGATATTTAATATAATGAAGTCCTTAGATAAATTGTGTTATTTATCTTAAATATCCCTAGTCCATTATATTGATTAATAGGACAATAAAATATAGACTAGTATGTGGGTAGATTGATATTGAGATATCAAGTCAAACACATGGGTATGCATTAGGAGTAATGGCATACTGGATTGACCCACGACGAAAAGGATACATTAGATTATGTGAAGTCACAATCGCTTTTCGTAGTGCTAATATTATTGCAATCCTTGGAATTGAAATCACTAGATACTCTATTTGTGAAATATTGCGCTTTGATGTTATCAAACGTTACACCGTAACTGGGTAATCATAAAGGTGGCTATCGGGCGTGATAGGAAGCAAGCTTAGAGATCGTAGTGATGTAGACATGATTTGTCCTCCCACATGATGGGGGTAAATATCCACGGCCACTCGAGGGATGAGGCTTATTGAATGTCTGGCCAGACTCAGATAAATTAATATAGAGATATTAATGTTATCTGTAAGTATAAGCATAATCCCAGGATCGAGGAACTATGGATTGGATATACGAGTGTGACTATTTATGTCTCGTGTCCAATCCGGATATGGAGACAAAGGGATAATGCAATATGACATATTGGGCACAAAGGTTTGTCGGGATCACTGACTATTTCTATGGGTTGGGTGGCATGGATGTGTTGCTAGACACCGCTCCATGTTAGTAATAGTTACTACCAACTATATAGAAACCTATGGGGTCACACGTCAAATAGAGTAGAGCTAGATTTGGGATTAATTAATAGAAGGATCATTGTGCAACATCTTGCAAACTTAGTAGGACTAATTTGCAAGGAAGGGAATAGTTCTAGTCCTACTAGAACAAGAAAACTCTAATATGGAAACAACAAGGAGTTGTTGGAGTATATATATAACAGGCTCTAGCTTCCTTCCCACATGAGTTATTATTAGACATAACACAAATAGTGGGAGAGAAGAAAAGAGAGAGCAAGACAAAGAGCTAGGGCTGAAACCCTAGCCCCCGTCCGCCCCCTCTACCCGACGGCAAAAGGAGGTCGCCCCTCCCTTGTGCCTTTTGTTGCCTTGATCTTCTTCCCTCTTCCTCCGGGTTCAAGCTAGCACTTGATTGAAGGAAGAATCTAGATCTCACCTCTAGACGTAGATCAACTGTAGAGACGAGGACATCATTCTTCGTGTGATCTCACAAATCAAAAGGTACACATCTTTTATGACCTTAATCATGTTATGATGTCTCTTCCTGTGATCCTTGGTGGGCTTTGAGTAGGATTAAATTTTTGTTATTCCGCTGCGTTACCTACGTCAAAACCCAACAACAAGAGTGGGAGAGAACAAAAGGAGAGAGAGCAAGCAACAAGGGAGCCGACCGCCCCCTTGCCGCCGCCCCGTCCCCGTCGGCCACAAAGGAGGCCGAGACCCTCCTTTTGGGTCTCGTTTTGCGTGATTCTTCTTCCTCTTCCTATTTTGGGCTAGCACCAAGGACTTGGGAGATCTAGGATCAACTCTAGGCGTGGATCAACTATAGAGAACGTGACACAATTCGCGTTTGAAGTCATCAAAGGAGAACCCTAAGGTGTGTTATGATTTCTAACCCTTACCATCGTTATGTCTCTTGACTTGTGATCCTTGGAGGGTTTTGCATGGTTTTATGATTATTTATGCTTCCGTTGCGCATCCATGAATCAAAACCCTACAGTGGTATCAGAGCCACAGGTCGTAGAGCATAAACGTGGTTTATGTGTTACGTTTTAGTTGTTTTACACCTTAATTTGATTGTTTATCGCGTAAAACAAGACAAATCAAACATGGGATGCAATTTGTCAATAATTAATCATAACAAGATCAAATTTTTGCATTTGATGCATGAATTGGTGAGTTTGAGAAATTTAGGATCTTAGATCTAGGGTTTGGGCATCCTTGGGGAAGAAGGAGTTCTCCCAAAACAAGGAAACAACCAAACTTGGGCACCAAGCAAGGGAGTTGTTTTGGAAACAACTCCCTCAAGGAGGTTCGGCCCCCCTAGGGACCGCCCCCTTGCTTGCCGCCCAAGATTGGCCGCCCTAGGGGCCGGGCGGCCCTAACCCGCGGCCTAGGATTGTGGGTTTTGGGCCGGGCCGGCCCTAGGGCCTTGTGGTTCACCTTATTGGGCCCGGGCAATTTGATTGTTGGGCCCATGGACTGTTTTAACCCTAGAAATCCTAAAATCAATTAAAAATTGACCAAGCGCGTTAAAATTGGATTTTAACTGTTTATGTGCAATTCGTATGGTGATTGGATATGGCCATAGGATGTGGTTTGATGTGGATGTTTAATTTTGTGGTTTGGTTTTACGGCCTGCGAGCTGATCAATTAATTGTAATAATTAATTAGGGTTTTATGGCCTGCGTGCCATTTTTTTTTCTCAACTTGTGAGATTTATTTTATTTAGTATAGAAGTTAGCTAGTGCTAGATAAAGTAGATTGTTAGCCAAGATTGCAGAAAAGAAGCCCAAAGCCAAAGAAGCCACAAAAGATGGAGCATGGAGCATTCCACAAGACTATGAAGGATGGACCAAAAGATCAAGACGCATGGAGATGTGTTTGCTTTAGGGTTCATAGATAATTCCATTGGCTTGGAATTATCTTAGTCTAGAAAAGGCCATATCCACATCACGTTTAATTTATGTTTTGTGGTTGTTTATTTTATTGTCTTATTATTGTGTGGTTGGTGTATGGATGATGCATGCAATTAGGATAATAAGATAATTAGACAACCCGGATCTATTATTTGGAGTTGTGCCCAAAATCAAATAGATAGATTAGTTGATGTTGATCAACAAAACAATTAAAATTGAATTTAAAATCCCTCAAAAATTCAAATATTGTGTTCTTGCCTTCTCTTTATTTAAACACTCATTATCATCATTATTTATCAAGTTCGTGCGTGCCAAAGCATGGCGACTTGGTTCATCATGATGTAATGCGATGGCACGTAACAATGTGCAATTGTTTAGATAATAGGTTGAACACAACTAGGCTATTAATTCGATTAAGAAACCTAGAGGCAATCAATTGGTATTATCCATATGGATGGATAAATAAGGAGTTATTTGCCCAATTGAACCAAGAGTTGCATATGCGATGCAATTGGAATTGTTCCTACCTAAAGTAGTCAAATTATGGGTGACTTGCCAAAGCAAGCTCATAAGGCGATGAAACATGGATCTTGGCCCACTAGAAAATATAAGGATATTTTCCGCATTAATATCTTGAGGGTTATTAATCCGTAGAAAAATAGTGGGAGCTATATTTGATAAACTAGCCATTATTGAATATAGTCTAAAATTCACAAATACTAAAACTTGCGTTTTTCCTTTTGTAGAATTCCAAATGGCAAACAACTCATCGAGTTCACAACATTCCCTACAATCTGTCCTTGAGAAGGACAAGCTCTCTGGAACCAACTTTCTTGATTGGTACAGAAACTTGAGAATTGTTCTCAAGCAAGAGAAGAAACTGTACGCAATAGAGGAGCATGTTCTAGAAGGTCCAGAGAACCAAACACCTGCTGCCCTAAAGGCGTATCAAAAGCGTGTTGATGACGCTAATGATGCGGTCTGCCTTATGCTTTGCACCATGACTTCTGAGCTTCAGAAGCAACACGAAAACATGAATGCTGTCGATATGATCGAACATCTAAAGCAGCTCTTCCAAGAGCAGGCGAGGGTAGAAAGGTATGAGGTCTCAAAGGCACTGTTCAAGTGTCATCTGGCAGAAGGGAACCCGGTGGGACCTCATGTACTCCGAATGATCGGGTACTTGGAGAATCTCGCCCGTCTGGGGTTCCCGGTCGGCCAAGAGTTGGCAACCGATCTCGTGTTGCAATCGTTGCCCGAGAGTTATGGACAGTTCATTATGAAATATAACATGAACGAGATCGTTAAACCACTGCCAGATTTACTCAATATGTTGAGGACGGCTGAACAGAGCATCAACAAGGGTAAGGGCAAGGCCATAATGATGGTACAGAAAGGAAAGGGCAAAATGTTTGCCTCTTCCTCCAAGGGCAAAGGCAAATCAGTTGCCAAGTCCAAGGAACCTGCCCTTAAGCCTGTTGGTGGCATTGCCAAGGGCGTGACTAAAGGTAAATGTCACTACTGCAGTCAGCCTGGACACTGGAGGAGGAACTGCCCAAAATATCTGGAGGACAAGAGGCTTGGAATAGTGATTCCACCACCACCAGGTATTTTTGTTGTAGGTGTCAATTTAACTTTCTCTACATCATGGGTATTAGATACTGGATGTGGATCTCATATTTGTCGAAATATGCAGGATCTAAAGAGAAGTAGAAGATTGGCTAAAGGGGAGGTAGATCTGCGCGTTGGGAATGGAGCAAAGGTTGCTGCGTTGGCCATAGGCGTGTGCGAGCTATCTCTGCCTTCATGATTAGTTTTAGAATTAAATAATTGCTATTTTGTGCCTGCTATGAGCAGAAACATTATTTCTATTTCTTGTTTGGACAAGGATGGTTTTATTATTTCAATAAAAGACAATTGTTGTTCCTTTTATTTAAATAATATTCACTATTTTAGTGCGCAATTATTTAATGGACTGTATGTCCTTGATCTAAGCAATCCTGTCTACAACATTAATACCAAGCGGATTAAAATAAATGATTTAAATCCTGCTTATTTATGGCACTGTCGTTTAGGCCACATAAATGAGAAACGTGTATCTAGACTCCATAAGGATGGATTACTGGACTCATTTGATTTTGAATCATATGAGACATGTGAGGCTTGTTTATTGGAAAAAATGACAAATTCCCCTTTCAATAAGAAAGGTGAGAGGACTAGTGAGCAATTGGCGCTCATACATACCGATGTGTGTGGGCCATTTGCCACGCCTGCCAGGGGTGGTTATGTCTACTTCATTACATTTACTGATGATTACAGTAGATATGGATTTGTGTACCTTATGAGGGCAAAATCCGAATCCTTTGAAGTGTTCAAAGAATTCAAGAATGAAGTAGAGAAGCAACTTGGCAAAAGTATAAAGGCTCTACGATCGGATCGTGGAGGAGAATACTTAAGCCAAGAGTTTGACGACTATCTTAGAGAGTGTGGGATCGTGTCCCAACTCACTCCACCCGGAACGCCACAATGGAATGGCGTGTCCGAGAGGAGGAATCGAACCCTATTGGATATGGTTCGATCTATGATGTGTCAAACCGATCTTCCATTATCATTTTGGGGCTACGCTCTATTAAGTGCAGCTTTCACCATTAACCGTGTTCCATCTAAATTAGTCATGAAGACACCATATGAGATGTGGAGTGGGAGGCGTCCCACACTGTCGTTCATGAGGATTTGGGGCTGCGATGTCTATGTAAAACGTTTACAATCAGACAAGCTGGGGCCTAAATCGGATAAGTGTAAATTTGTGGGGTACCCTAAGGAAACTAAGGGATACTACTTCTATAATCCAACCGAGAACAAAGTGTTTGTTGCTCGGACCGGCGTGTTTCTAGAAAGAGAATTTGTCTCTAAAGAAACAAGTGGGTGGAATGTAGAACTTGAAGAGGTTCAAGAACCACAAATCACTGAACCGATTATGGAACATGAACAGGAACCACAAGTAGTTGTGGAGCAACCTGTTCAGGTAACACAAGAGCTTCGTAGATCTAGTAGAGTGCGCCAGGAACCCGAGAGGTATGGACTTCTCGTAACCGATTCCGGTGACACGATGCTCATAGATGATGAGCCTACTACCTATGAGGAGGCCATGAGTGGCCCAGACTCTCAGAAGTGGCTAGAAGCCATGAGATCCGAGATGGAATCCATGTATGCCAACAAAGTATGGACTTTGGTGGAACCACCCGATGGGGCGCGACCCATAGGGTGCAAGTGGGTCTTCAAGAAGAAGATCGACATGGATGGTAATGTGATTACCTATAAGGGCCGATTGGTGGCTAAAGGATTCAGACAGATTCATGGTATTGACTATGATGAAACCTTTTCACCAGTCGCTATGACCAAATCCATCCGAATCCTACTTGCGATTGCAGCATACCACGACTATGAGATTTGGCAGATGGATGTCAAAACAACATTCCTTTATGGGAATCTCCTCAAGGACGTGTATATGATACATCCGGAGGGTTTTGAGGATCCAAAGCAAGCCAACAAAGTCTGTAAGCTGCAACGATCCATTTATGGATTGAAGCAAGCTTCTAGGAGTTGGAATCGACGTTTTGATGAAGTGGTCAAAGAGTTTGGCTTCATCAGAAACGAAGATGAGTCTTGTGTCTACAAGAAGGTTAGTGGGAGCTCTGTAGCTTTTCTGGTCTTGTATGTGGATGACATACTACTCATTGGAAACGACATTCCCATGCTGCAATCTGTTAAAGATTGGCTAGGAAAGTGTTTCTCAATGAAGGACTTAGGGGAAGCAGCCTATATACTCGGTATAAAGATCTATAGAGATAGATCTAAGAGGTTGCTAGGCCTAAGTCAAAGTACATATATTGACAAGGTGTTGAAACGGTTCAACATGCAAGATTCCAAGAAGGGATTCTTGCCCATGTCACATGGAATCACTCTTTCGAAGAGTGGTTGTCCCTCCAAAGAGATTGAGAAGGAACGTATGAGTAGAATCCCCTATGCCTCGGCCATAGGATCTATCATGTACGCCACGTTATGTACTAGACCAGATGTGTCATATGCCTTGAGTATGACAAGCAGATACCAATCCAATCCGGGTGAGAGTCACTGGATTTTAGTCAAGAACATCCTAAAGTACTTGAGAATAACTAAGGATGCCTTCTTGATATTTGGCGGTGAAGAAGAGTTGCGTGTAAGGGGTTACACTGATGCAAGCTTCCAAACCGACAGAGATGACTTTAGATCACAATCGGGATATGTGTTTTGCCTGAATGGAGCAGCGGTGAGCTGGAAGAGTTCCAAGCAAGAGACGGTAGCTGATTCTACAACAGCGGCTGAGTACATTGCTACAAATGGCGCAGCAAAGGAAGCTGTTTGGATCAGAAAGTTTGTTTCTGAACTTGGTGTGGTCCCTAGCATTGCGGATCCAGTTGAGTTGTTCTATGACAACACTGGGGCGATCGCGCAATCGAAGGAACCCAGGTCGCACCAGAAGTCCAAGCACGTGCTCAGGAAGTTTCATCTGATTCGAGATATTATCGATAGAGGAGACGTTCGGATATGCAAGATTCCTACAGATGATAATCTGTCAGACCCGCTTACAAAGCCTCTCACGCAGTGGAAGCATGAAGGGCACACTAGGAGTATGGGCATACGAGATGCGCCAGATTGGCTCTTGTGCAAGTGGGAGACTGTTGGAATAGATGCCCTAGAGGCAATCTAGTTTAGTATGAATTATTTGTGGCTAGAAATTTATTTATTATTTATTGGATATTTATATTTAATATAATGAAGTCCTTAGATTTACAATTGTGTTGTTTATCTTAGATATCCCTAGTCAAGTATAATGATTAATGGGACAATCATCTATAGACTAGTATAGGGTTGGATTGATATGGAGATATCACGATCCAACACATAGGTGTGCATTAGGGAATGTTGCACTGGATTGACCCATCTACGAGAAGGCTACATACACGTTATGTTGAGTCACAAGCGCTTCTCGCGGTGCAATGGTATTGTCATCCTTAGACTTGAAGTCACTAGATATTCTAGTTGTGGATTATTGTGATCTTGGTAGCGTTAAGCGCTACACCGTAACTGGGTAGTTATAAAGGCGTGTACTGGATACAATAAGAAGCAAGCTTAGAGATCGTAGTGGACGTAGATAGGATTTGTCCCTCCCACATAACGGTAGCAAATATCCTAGGCCACTCGAGGGATAGTGCTTATAGAATGTCTGGCCAGACTCAAATAAATCAATATGGGATATTGATGTTATTTGCGCGAATAAGGCTATTCCCATGGATCGAGAAACTATGGATTGGATATACGAGTGTGACTTGTATGTCTCGTGTCCAATCCGGATATAGTGACAAAGGGATGAGACAATTACTTGTACAAAGGTTGTCAAGATGACTATTCTATTAGTTGGCTAGAATGGATGTTTTGCTAGAGACCGCTCCATATTAGCAAATAGTTGCTACCAACTAGATAGAACCTATGGGGTCACACGCTACATAGAGTTGGACTAGATTTTGGAATTAATTAATTGGATTAATTAATTAGAAGGATCACTTTGCAAACCCTTGCAAACTTAGTAGGGATTAATTTGCAAGGAAGGGACTAAATTGAATTCTAGTAGGACTAGAATAAGTCCTTTAGGTAGTTAACAAGGAGTTGTTGGACTATATAAAGGACCTTCCTTCCTTCCTTCTCACATAAATTATGCTCATTATTGAACATAACAAGAGTGGGAGAGAACAAAAGGAGAGAGAGCAAGCAACAAGGGAGCCGACCGCCCCCTTGCCGCCGCCCCGTCCCCGTCGGCCACAAAGGAGGCCGAGACCCTCCTTTTGGGTCTCGTTTTGCGTGATTCTTCTTCCTCTTCCTCTTTCGGGCTAGCACCAAGGACTTGGGAGATCTAGGATCAACTCTAGGCGTGGATAAAGTATAGAGAACGTGACACAATTCGCGTTTGAAGTCATCAAAGGAGAACCCTAAGGTGTGTTATGATTTCTAACCCTTACCATCGTTATGTCTCTTGACTTGTGATCCTTGGAGGGTTTTGCATGGTTTTATGATTGTTTATGCTTCCGTTGCGCATCCATGAATCAAAACCCTACAACAGTTTGTGGTCAAATATTTGGAAACTGAAGAGCCACAATAGGCATAAAATGCTTCTGTGGAGAATTTTAGCAAAGGTTCTTCCCACAAGAAATAACATCAAGGTCTGAATTCCAAATGTGTCTACCTGTTGCTCTTCTTGTGATTATGAGTTTGAAGATGAAATCCACTGTTTTTTTAAATGCCACCTAGCTAGGAACATATGGTTTAGCTTGTTGGGAATAAGAACTGATGTGGAGACTCACCTGAGTATAGAAGACTGGATCAAGAAGATCATTTTGTAAAATGAAGAGGGGTCAGCAAATGGTTTTAACATCCCTGAAATGGGGATTATTATTTTAGACCAGATATGGAAAGAAAGGAACAGGAGTTGGAGTGAGTCAAGGTGCAGAGATGAGGAAAATAGAATGTGCAGGGTGGTAGCAAAAATTAAAGAGTCCTATTTTGAATTCTACAACCACAAAAAAAAGAGGAAGTTCAGATCATACAGATGAGTACTCCTGATGATCAGTGGAATCCTCCCTCTGGAGATATTATCAAAATGAATGTGGATGCTAGCATTAAAAACAACAAGGTTGGAATAGGGTGTATCTGCAGAAATAATGCTGCAACCACTGTATGGATGGAAGGGAAATTTGATGAACTGCTGGATATCTATGAAGCAGAACTTCTAGCAATTGAATTGGCTATCAAAATAGCTAGAAGAATGAAGTGGCCCAAAGTGGTAATTGAATCTGACTGTAAGGTGGTTGTAGATGCATGCAACAAACCAGCAGCAGCTAGATGGGAATGGAGAACCAGGTTAGAAGCAATCAGAGACTGGAGCAGTCTTCAACAGTTTTGTAAGATCAATTTTGTTAGGAGAGTTAGTAATGTCTCAGCACATGAAATTGCAAACTGGGTTAGAATGTTAAGTGTTTCTGGCCCTTTGGATTTGAATGTATTGCCAGCTAATGTGTGTAAAGCCATCTGGCTGGATAAGTTTTCTTCTTCTTAATATAATGCCTTTTTATAAAAAAAAAAAAAGACAATTCCCGTATGGATATTTTGAATGAAGTTGGAAACTTGAAACTAGTGTAACTTTTGATTCAGGAATCGAAATTAAGATCCGTTTGAGGCTAAACTTATTATTTCGAACGTTTTCAATCCAATGGAACTGTTTTTAGACCATAATCTGTTTGGGAAACTGGAGTAATAGATTGATGGAGTTATGATAGATTATGTATGCTTTAGGTTAGAGGATTTTGAAGCAAAGTTTTGGGTTTTGTTTTGAAGTATGAATTGAGTGAGATGTTATGTTGGTGTTAGAGACCTAAACCATCGACTATCATATGCATGTAGTTTGTATAGCAAATATATTGCTAGAATAATTGTTTGATTATAATATTGTTATGTGTAGGTAACGAGTTCGTCGACGACGAGTACGTAGAGTACGTTGACTGAGTTGCTATACTTGGAATTTGCTTTGAGGTAAGTAAACATGCCAAGCCTAGTGTGCTTATCTCTTTCGTGTCAAATGAATACTTTGATTTGTTACGTCTCAAAATGTGTTTACGTGATACATGACTTGAAATACGTAATTTCTACTTGTTAAAATGTTTTTGCTGAAAAACATCACCATGATATTAATGAAATATAACGTAAAGTGGAAGAAGTTGTGCGGGGACATTATTATTCTCTTTGGGCGGTGTTGGCTGCGGTCACGTCTCTTTTTGATCCGGTTGCAAGTCCCCGGATAGCGGCATGTACTCACTCCTCTGGCCGGCGTAGTCTTAGGGGGGTGTCGACACTTAAGGTCATGGAAGTTGTGGTTTATTTGATTTTCCCCCGTCACAACGAATTAATAATGAGTATTTTGAGTTTTTGTTAACGGAAAGAAGTTAACGATGGACTTGGATTTTTCCTAATGATTATGGAATGGGTAAAAGACAAAAACCACCCCTTGAGTATGGGGTATATACAAAAAAACCCCTCGTGTTCGGGGATATACAAAGACCAACCCTTTCGAGACAAAACCACCCCTGTCGGTGGATGGACGTTAGACAAAAAACACCCTTCTGTTACAATCAGTAACCATGGGGGTGCAATATGACCTTTTAAAGACCATTTTGCCCTTATTTGTATTTTGGTGTTTTATTTTTTGCTTGTTTTTGGTGTTCTAGGTGTTCTTGGCCACCACCCCCACCCCCACCCCCACCACCACCACCACCACCACCACCACAACCACAACCACAACCACAACCACAACAACACCACCACCACCACCACCACCAACAACAACAACTACACCACCACCTTCCCCACAACCTGCACTCATTACACAGTACCGCCACACCCACCGCAATCTCCAACCGCCACTACCACAACTATCCGCCATCACCGCCACAGCCACCTAAAAAACCCAGATTCCAACACCCAGAACCAACACCCAGAACCAAAACCCAGATTCCAACACCCAGAACCAACAACAGTCAAGAGGGTTTGGCGGCGGTGGGTTGGCGTCGCCGAATGGTGGCTCCGGCGACTCCGGTCTCATGCCGATGCCTCTTAGCCTCGCCGGCGCCGGAAGTGATGACGTCGATGTTTCCTCCTTCAAATCTCCCAGCCCTGTAAGTGAATTTCAGTGTTATGTTCTACAGATCTCAATTGGGTGTCTCAAATTCGCCATTATTGATTGACTGTAATCACAGAGAGAGAGAGAGATCGAGAGAGAGAGAGAGAGACAGAGACAGAGAGAGGGAGAGAGAGAGAGACGCAGAGAGAGAGAGAACTGAAATTGCGCCTTCTGGGTTTTTCAATTGAACATTCACCATTACTGGGTTTTTCAATTCAGTGAGATTTCAATTGGGTCTCCATTTCGCCATTATTGACTGATTGAAAACAGAGAGAGAGAGATAGAGAGTTGCAATTGTGCATTCCGGGTTTTTCAATTAAGCATTCACCATTACTGGGTTTTTCAATTCATTCTGGGTTTTTTCAGTTTGGTCTCAAATCCGCCATTATTGGTTGACTGTAAACAGAGAGAGAGACAGAGAGTGGGAGAGAGAGACTGAGAGAGAGAGAATTGTAATTGTGCATTCCAACACCCAGAACCACCCGATACCACAAAGGTCGTTGATTCAACCACCAATAACCGCCATTCAATCCATCCTTCAATTCGTTCTCTTCCACACTCTCCCACTCCAACACCGAGCTACACCCAGAAGAAGCTGACGCGAAGGCGACGACGAGCTTCTCGCCAGCGGCCTCAACATCAGAATCCTCTTCTTCTTCTCGTACTCGAACCCACAACTCTGCCGAGCCCAATTCCCCAATTCATCGCCTCCACGGCTGTCTCCCAACCCCAATCTCTCGAATCTGAATATGAACAGAGCATACCCATCTTCGTGTTCGTCCTCTCCACGCCGTCGATGGGTTCTGGTCGAGCTTCTGTGGTCGGAACCGCGGGTAGATGCGGTGTTTCTGGGTCGGATTTGATGGCTGAAACGAGAGAGGGTGAAGCAAGAGATGGTGAAGAACAGAAGAGGAAGAGGAGGAGTAGCAGCGAGAGAGAGAAAAGGGGGCTGTTATTAGGGTTAGAAATGAGGGGTGGGGAGAAGAAAAGATTTTATAGCTGTGTAATTTTTCGTGAAGTTGAGGGTATATAAGTCTTTTCACACTTCCGTCAGTTGCCGTTAGTCACCGTTAAGTGACAAGGGTGGTTTTTGTATATCCCCGAACACGAGGGGTTTTTTTGTATATACCCCATACTCGAGGGGTGGTTTTTGTCTTTTACCCTTATGGAATTGGTTTGGAAATATATTGGAATTGGGAACTCTTATGTTTTATTACAGGAGTCAACATTATTACCGCCATGTTTGCGAAAAACTCTTACTTATAAATGAGTCTTGGTTTTATAATTATTCCATCATCGTTTTACATGTTTGGATGTTTATTTACCAGTATTATATGCTGATTTTGTACTTTGGTGTTTCTTTTTGATTCCGCACCACAGGTTTAGAGGATGGTTATCTGGCGTAGAAGGGGACGCGCATCACATGGAATAGTAGTAGTAGTATTTCATTTGAATTTGAATTCTTTATTAGTTTAAACACTTTAGTTTGTTTATGCCGGTTTGTGGCTAAGACGTTGGATTATAATAATGCATTGTTTCAATTGGATTTAATTATTATTGTGGATGTTTTGTGCTTGCGAACCATGTTATAAAATCTCCTTGTATCCGGGCTCCTCTCGGGTACGGAGTGACATCCCCGGGTCTCCGGCTTGAGCCATTTGGGGGTGTTACAGTTGGAGATACTCTTATAGTCGGCTATCACTAGGAATGACAATATGGTCCGATCCGATCTGATATCCGAGCAGTCCGAGCGGAATGGATCGGATCCAATTCCGATCTAATCCATTTGAAAATGGATCGGATTTGAATCCGGAAAGCCAGACCCAATCGGATTGGGATCTGGATTTGGATCGGAGGGAAGATCCACATGGTTCTGACCCGATCCGATTTGACGTATTTGCGTGCTTTACAAATATACCTCTATTACCCCACTTACACTTACAAGAAGAATACAATAGTAACTCCAACCTACAATGCCATTTCTTTTGTGGTTTAGGCTTTGTATATTACAAACATGTCTTAACGTATGAACTAGTGTTTATTTTTTATGTTATTTTTTGTATTTTATTGCAAATCTGAACCTGATCCGATCCGAATCTGATCCGACCACGTACTATATGGATCTATGGATTGAATTTGGATCAGCCGAATGAAACCCGATCCAATCCGATCCGAATCCGGTGATGATCCGAACGGATCTGGATCCCATTTCTCCTGGTCGGATCTGGATGGGGAAGTGTCTGATCCGATCCAGATCCGACCCGTTGCCATCACTAGCTATCACCAATCACATTTTTCATACATATTATGTGAAGTAAGATAGTAAATGTTCTTGCATAATTTGTAATAAAATATTTCAAATGGCTCTCTATTTGAATAACAATTTTTCTTTGCGAACCTGTGCGTTACTCCAGTTACAGTATTAGGACTAAAGTGAAATGTACTATAATGAAAGCCTTTGTACAGTAGGATCGTATTGTATATACTACTTTCTGTTTGATTTTTATTACTACTCATCGGTCGCTTTGACTTGATGATTTGATTAGCAATACGATCCAATATTTTGGTAAATTTTCATAGTGTTGTAAAATATAAACTTTATTATACAATACTATGAAAAATTACAAAAAATTGCATCGTTTTGGTAATCAAATCACCGGATCAAAGTGACATGATTACAGATAAAAAAAGTCACGACCGGAAGAAACAAAAGAAGCAGAACAAGTACAAAAGTTGTAATAATCTCTACAGTTAGCAAGAATGATGATTACGCTTCATTTATCATTTCTCTCTCCGTATAAAGACTGTTTCTCACAATGCTCAAGAAAATACAAGCAGATGACTTCTCTGAACCTCCTGGATTTTGAGAAAGGAAAAGCTGATCAAGAAGTCCCCAGAGCCAGGTAGGTGCTCAAAATCTAATTCAGCATAATATAAATCAGTCTACTTCAACAAGCTTTCCATTTGAGCATTTAACTTCATCTCAACGAGCTCAGGAAAGAAAAAATCACATAAACTCAAACCAAGCAACTAATTTGACGCCGAATTATGAGCCAGTACTGAGTAAGATCATTTCAGCATGTTCCTGGAATCCTCAAGTACTAACACAAATACCTGACACTGGCATGTAGCTGGAGCAGAGGTAGTTACTACTATCAATAGACCTCAATCTTTT
Source organism: Linanthus parryae (assembly GCA_023055425.1). Classification (NCBI taxonomy): domain Eukaryota; kingdom Viridiplantae; phylum Streptophyta; class Magnoliopsida; order Ericales; family Polemoniaceae; genus Linanthus; species Linanthus parryae. The sequence continues at coordinate 70,548,702 of JALGPY010000001.1, read as the reverse complement.
GAGTATGATCCCCAAAAAATTCAAGTAGGTAACCCTTAATGGTTGTAACATTTTCGTACAATAGGTCTGCAATTTTAAAGCAATTTTCTGTCATCACCTGAATAAACGAACAAGTCATTTTCAAAATGCATTCGATCCCCTCAGGAAAGTCAATATGCCATTCCCTCCCATAACTGCTTCATTCTTTCTCCTAACAGAAAAGCAAAATCCAAAATCACTGTTCGTAAATCGGGCTTAGAAAAAGGATTCAAAGATGTATATTTATCAAAGCAAGATAAAAAAAAAGTGTATTTGTCTTCAACTGAGTGTAAATTCTTCTCTATACAAAGTTTCTACTGGAAAACATTATTTGCTTTGTTCTCACACAAGAGACTATCTCCTACCAAAAGGCACATTGTCGTAATAGCTTAACACGAGCTTTCGGCTTGCACCTAGGTAGTCTTAGGAACTAGGGTTACCAGCTGTCTAACATGACTATCCTTCTTATAGATGTATTTTGGAATTTATCAGCCTTCACAAAACTGGTTCTAGGTATTAAATGCTCTCTTTGGGGGTTTCAGGGTACTGTTGTACGGGCGGTGTGGCTATAGCAAATGCACAGTGATCAGTTTTGGAATTTCAGGAGGTTGTCATCTCAGATAATATTATTCATGGATATGAAATTGCATGCCAGTTACAACGGGGTATTGTTTTAGAGATTAAATGTGCATAGAACAAGTAACAGTCCAAAAACTTTTACTTACCAGTAAAAGCTCATCCATTGTTGAGAGTTACCTATGCAAGCAAAGCTGTGTGCGCGAAACAAAAGTACATGGTGAGCCAGCATAAAACAGACGCATCATATAAATATGTCAAGATCACTTTAACTCAGATAATGGCTATGATACCATGATGGGTGATTTACAATCACAAAGATTAACTGTAAACAATTTCGACAAATTGAGTAACATACAAATAGTTCAAGTCACCGACTTACAACGACTACAACAGCAACTACAAGAAGATCAGCAGTAGACAAAGGTGATCATATTTCTGGGATGACTTGAAGAAGCAGCACCCGCAGGATCTATTTGAAGCTTAAGTTAAATACAATATCGTGGAACTGTCGGATTTGAGCAACTGTAATAGACTCAATGCACATGTCCAAGTCCAAAAAAAAAGACTTCAGTGCTTGGAGAGCTGATTCTACTCACAAGTCAGAATAGGACCCAAAATCTTCATATCAAAAACATCTGAACACAAAAACAAGCGGCATCTCCCAATTTGTACAAACTCGGACCATACCAACCACAAATAAACTGAAGCTAGCTACAACTTCTAAAGTACAGAAAGGGTAATGCAAAATCTTCAATAGCTCAAACGGGTTTCCAACAGGAGATAACGTTTGTTATCCTCCCTTTCCATCCCTGCAGCACCCAGTTTCCATCCACATCCACCACAAAATCTTTGTGGCAATGAGTTTTCACCTTACCTTTCACCTCCTTCAACAGTTCTTGATCCATAGTCTGCTGCCTGAACCCGGCGCGCAACATCCTCACTTGCCACTGCTTATAAGTCTCAGGCCTTTCCACTCTCTCAGCACCTTCACAAGCTACTACATTCATTATATCTCTCCCATACACTTCCTGCTCAAACAACATCCTATAATTCTCTTCCCGCCCAACCTTTGCATCCAACATATCAAAACCTGCAGAGAAGTGAAACAGCGCCTCGCGGAACCTCGTCACAAAGAAAGGAGCGTTGTACGTCCCATTCATCACCCCAAGGACAAACAATTCAGGCTTGATTCTCTTTGCTAATTTAAGAAACATATCCCTCGGGCTAGTCTTCTCCACCATTGTCTCATCAGGCACATTCCTGATGCGGTACATAGAGTTCACCACAACGACTTCATCTTTCTCAATTCTCAGATCCTCGATCTTGACACACTCCCATTTACTAGCTATAGCATTGTACTCGAAAGGGACATTAAACTTTTTGGCGTACCTCGCAAGCTGGCGACCCGTCTCTTGGATCCGTTCTGCAGGCCTGAAACCTGGTTGGGGGAATTCTATCCCTGTGATACGAATGTTGGGTGGGCCTTCGGGCCGGTAAGATAATTGCTGGATGAGGCAAGGCCATTGGAAGCCCCATAGAATACCAAAATCAATAATGTGAAGTGTCTGTCCTTTCACAGCTAGCTTCCCAATTGTTCTGTTAGCCAACATATTGGAGGCCTTGTTGTAAGGAGATGCTCTGCAATACATGTCATACCCTTTCAAGATATCAGCAAGTGAATACTTCTTCATAGTGAAGCTGGAATACAATGATGCTCCTGTTCCGGCTAACCGGGCTTCTAGCGCGTTCGCAAAGTAATGCGCTAACCTCTCTGTGCCATCACCGACTGGGGTCGAGTATTTTCTGATCCGATTGAGAAGCTCGTTGGCGCTTCTTAGATCAGCTCTTGCAACTGCTTGTGCGCATTGGGACAGTAGAGTTCTCAAATCAACCATTTCCTTACTCGTAGTGTTTCCATTCAACACCTCCTTTGGGGTTGCTTTCTGTTTGTTCTTCGACCCTCGTCCTTTTCGTCCGATTTTCACCTTTTTCTCCTCTGTGGTAGGGGCAGGGGCAGTTTCTGCACACTGACCATTAGGGTTTAAGCGAGGGCATTGAAATACGGCGTCGTAAATGTCCAATTGGTCGTCGGGATCTTCAGAAGAAGGAGCTAATTGCTTGTTACTCCGGCTATCGTCGTCGACGTCGTCCCGATCACGTGTTTTCTTCTCCGTCCGCCGTGCCTCTTCCTGGCTTGGAGAGCTAATCGATTGCAGAATGGACTGAAATGTGTAGTCCGAGTAAACTTCGAGCTCGCGCTGTTCTCTCTCACGAACCCAATCGGAGTTTTCGGCACTCGGGCTAGACCTAGATTCGCTCTGATCTGATGATCCATCTGGTGAAATTGGGGATTTCTGGCCGAGGATTTCGTAGAACGATTTCTCGGTAGCTTGGAGAGCTAAAGAGTCGTTGTTCACCAGATCGTCTTCTTCCATAAGCATCTGATCAATCAATTTCAGAGTTGCGTCGGAGAAGTCCCCTTCCTCTGGAGAAAAATTGCCCTCCGAGGTCGAGTTCGTCGGAGAAGAAGAGGAAGACGAAGAGGATGAGACAGATAAGGAACCATGAGGCTCCACTCCATCGATTTCATAGTAAGGAAGATCGATTTGGGGATAAAACTGGTTCGCATCTAGCAGTGAACTAGAGAACCTTTGGATAATCGCTTCCATGGACATGCAGAGATAGCGTATCGATTAAGATTAGTCAAACAGAGAGAAGAATATAGAAGTGTGAATGAACAGATCCTGCAATTTCAACGATTTATAGAGAAGACTATTTGGAGGACTGACGAACAGACGAAGTCTCGAGGAAACAGAGAGACACGAGAGGCTGCAGATCATGTTGTTTGCTGTTTTAGGGTGCAGTATTCAAATATTCTTGGTTTTCTTAATAGTACGAATTAGTGAATTCTAAATAGTCTAATGGTTGTGACGTAAGCTACGACGTGGTGAACATTTCGGATCCAACGTTCCAGCTTCCAGAATGACGTCCTTGGTCGACCTCCATTGATATTTAGCCTCCTAGTCCTGACATTATCAAATTAGACCCCGCCATTACTTTACAAATGTTATTTTACTCGCTCGCAATTTTGTTTCGAGGATTACTCTACCATAATTGACAAAAGACAGTAGTTGTGATGCAAGGAATCCTCAATCACATGCTATCGTCACGCGCGACAACTTTTTTAGAGGGAGAACCTAGGTTTAGTTCTAGCGGAAAAATAAAAACTCACTTAAATAGTAGTGACGGATATGTACGTCATCCAATGATCAAGTTAACAATATAAATGAAGGAAACCGAGCAGACAAAATTGAAGAAGAAACTTACAGTCTTGTCTACTGAATTTGGTTAGTACATCTTTGGAGGGGTCGGAGATCCGAACGAATGGTTTGAGCTTCCGAGGAAGTTCCTTTGAAATTCCACCTGGTTTACGGCAGTGATGGTGCCACAAAATCAAATTATTTATTCAGATTGGTACTTCGGGTAATGCGGGTTAAGGCTTCTAAAGAAAGGAGGAGGATGAGGTTTGCTTGGGGAAGGGAGGCTCGGCGAGTGTTGGGATAGATCCCCCACCACATAGAACTTTTTTATTTTTTGAGAATTGTTTTGTTATCTACCGAGTTGAACCCGAGACCTCATGCTGAGGCTTCCAACGCTCTACCACTTGAGCTACCACCCTAGCTGCCCTTACCACATAGATCTTTGCTCGTATAAAAGGGTCTTAAGCTAGAACAAAATTTGATTGCATATAGATTAGCTAAATGTGAGATCATAATCTAGGTCACGCGAACTAAACAACATGATAACTAAGTAAGTTACTAACATTGGTTCATAGCTATTTGCAGCGTGTCGTATGGGCAATGTAATTTGTGAACAATACATTACTCCCTCTTGAAAAGAAAACAATCATCTAAAAAATTTATTTAGAGAAGGTTTATTTCAATCCTTACTTCATAGGAACAACATAATTAATAGTGGAAAGAATTTTGCGGGTTGGGGCATGAAACCATCATTTACTACTAATTGATTGTTTTACATTACTAAGGTTAGTTATGGACATATGAAAATTTTGGGTTTGTCTCGAATTTCGCAAGACGAATCGTGTACACGATGAGTCTGATTTCTCCTATGAGGAAGTGATCTCAGAGGATGTGATAACTTTGGCTTGGTGGGCTTGTCCACCTCCTCTAGTTTAGTATAAATAGAGGTGCTAGCTATCGCTTTTATTCATCAGTTCAACTCATGAGTGGCACACATGTTTAGTGTGTAGGAGAGTTGAGAGGCTTGTAGAGAGAATTATGGGTGTACGTGAAAATTCTTTCTTACCCCGTGCACGCGGCAACTTGCCGAAGCACGTTAAATATTGTGTTCTTTCAGTGATCGTGTTTGACTTTCCGTAGCGCGGGATTTCGACGTGATGAATCCCAACAAGTGGTTTCAGAGCCAAGTAACGATCCAGGTTATACACGCGATGAGAACAAATGGGATTATAAAGTTTCCGGCGATGACGAGACGCTTGCGGCGGCCACGATTTTTGGTCTTGAAGAGCTCACAGCAACGGGACTTGTGGCGCGTGGGTAGAGAAGAACAAGCAGCAGCAGCGGCGTTGAAGGATTGAAGTGGCAGCGACGGAGCAGCTGTGAAGCGGCTGTGTTGACGGCGGCGGCGACGAAGTTTTTCCAGTTGGCGGTGGAAAAAATCTCCTTGTGCTCCTAGGTAATCTCTTGAACTAGTTTGGGTTGATTTCGTGTTGAAATCGCGAGTTTTTAGCCTTGTTGATTGTCAAATCGAAAGAAATAAGAAAAAAAGCTGATGGGTTTTTGAAGAAACCATAAACCAAACTGAATATATCGGTTTGCTAATTTTTAAATCAAATCAAACGGTTTGAAACTATAGACCGAACCAAACCAAACCGGAAAGTTACGATTCGGTACGGCCGGTTCGCGTAATCACTTTTACATTAATGTGATTATAGTAGTATGTCAATAAAATTCATATTTTAACAATGAAATAAATTAAATAGTATTTAGAACTCACAAAATTATGGCTTTAGATTGAGACAAGATAGGACAAAAGAAAAATAGAGAAAACTAACATCAATCACATCATTTTAGTTCACTAACCTATCTACTTGGAATACACTACTATAAATTATTACATATACTTTATACAATGTTTTCTATAATAGAACTACATTTGGTACCAACCGTTCGGTTCATTCGGTATAATTAGTTAACAAATCAAAACTGAAACCGCTTTGTGAAAAACATAAACCATTTGTAAATCGGTTAACTTTAAAAACCGTCCAAAACCACGACAATCGGTTTGGTTTGGTCGGTTTGACAAGTTTATTCAGTTTTCCTTATTACCCTACTAATCGTGAGAAAGAAGAAGATCAGGAGAAGTTATCTGGTGCTTCACGGGGGCTGCTGGGCGCATGTCTAAAATGTGCGTTGTGTGGTCCAACTTGTTTTGGACGTATCTTGGGCTCCAGGATCCCATTTGACTTCAAACAAGAGTCAAACCCGAAGTTTTTGGACGTTCCCGACGCATTGGCGGTGTCGGATTCTGTAGATTATGGACGGAAATTTTCAGATTGGTGTGATGCGCGGTGAAAAGTTCCAGTTTTGTGATTCAACAATTCAACGGCCACAACGATTTCATCCTATGGCAGCAACGAGTCAAAATATGTTGACGATGGAAGGTCTTATCAAGGCTCTCACGAAGAAGAAGTCAAAAACGCCGACGGGTGTGACAAATGACAAGTGGGAGGAGATGCAAGAGATGCCGAATAGCACTACTCTAATATATCTCGGAAATAGTACACTCCGGAAAGTCATCAATGAGACAGATCTATATTAGCTGTTGACGAAGTTGAAGAGCAGGTATAAGTCCAAGTCATTGACGAGTTGGCTGTTCTTGAAGTAACAGCTGTATGCGCTGCATATGGCCGAAGGAAAGGATTTTATGGAACACTTGGATGAGTTCAATAGGGTTCTAACATAGCTGAATGCGGTAGATGCGAAGATTGATGAAAAAGATCATTCAACTCTCTTGTTAGTTTCCCTACATCCTTCGTACGAGCACATCAAGACTACGTTGATGTATGGAAATGACACGATCAAGTTAGATGAGGTGGCTGCTACTCTTATTTCCCATGTTTCGGCAAGGAAAAAGGAGAGAGACAAGGAACAACTTGATGAAATCATGGCTACATTAGTGGGAAGTCAAGATCGTGGAAGGAGGCTCATAAGAGGGGACGCTCCAAATACAAGTCACAATGTTACATTTGTAGTCAAGAAGGCCATATTCAAAAGCATTGTGAGAAGTAGAAAGCGACAAGGATGATGAATCAACCATCAGAGGCAGCAGTCATTCAGAAGTCCGACAATGACGAAGATCCAGGGGATGTGATGAAAGTCACTTCAGGTAATGAGAACTCATATTGGATTTTAGATTTAGGATGTTCTTTTCGCATGTGTACAGCACGAGAGCAGTTTCCAACTTGTCAAGCTTATGATGGGGGGTACTGCCAAGATGGCTAACAACTCGGCTAGTAAAATTGTTAGTTTGGGTACAATATGGTTTCGTAAGCTTGATGGGAGGATCTTGGAGCTGAAGGGGGTGAGACATGTGCCAGACTTGAGGAAGAATATGATCTCATTGGGGATGTTGGACAGTAAGGGTTGTAGAGTCTCAATTCAAGGTGAAGAAATAGAGGTTGTGTTTACGACATACAAGACTGTGCTGCATGGGAAATTGGTTGATGGTCTATACAAACTTGTGGGGTGTGTTGTGACATGGGGATCTTATGTGAAACAAGAGGCAAGGAGTATAGATCAGCGAGATACGCATGCGGGGCGTATGAATGAACAAGGGAAGCAATTAAGGAGATGCACCGGGAACGGACACGAGGAGCACGAGTGGACGTGCAAAGGCGTTCAAGCGCAAGACGGAGAAGGTGCAGGCTACACAAGATTTGCAGGTTGTTTAAGGAGGTTGTCCAGTCAAAGTGAACGAGACGCATATGAAGGTTGACGATCCACTGGTCGAGCCACACCGTTCCCCAAAGTAGTAGACTTTGGGACGCACACTTGAAGGGGAACGAGGAGCTGCTGTGAGGGGCCGTGCATTACGAGCATGGTTGATGCAGTCGATTTGACATCAACACGGAGTTGGCAGTGGAATTTGCTGGAGCTTGTGGAATTCAAGCCAATGTGGAGTTTGTTGGGTTTGTCTCAAATTCCACAAGACAAATCGTGTACGTGTTGCGTCAGATTTCTCATCTGAGGAGGTGATAGCTTGGGCTTGGTGGGCTTGTCCACCTCCTCTACTTTAGTGTAAATAGAGGTGCTAACTTTTGCTTTTATTCATTAGTTCAACTCATGAGTGGCACACATGTTTAGTGTGTAGGAGAGTTGAGAGAGTTGTAGAGAGAATTGTGGGTGTACGATTTTTCGTACTAGTGAAAATTATTTCTTTCCCCGTGCACTTAGGCAACTTGCTGAAGCACGTTAAGTATTGTGTTCTTTATTTTCTCGTTCTCTATATCGCATGTACGTTAAGTGATCGTGTTTGATATTCCGTTGCGCGAGATTTTGACGCGATAAATCCCAACAAATACCACAAAGAAAATCTTTATCACAATGTACTCTAATTAACATTAACTTCCAAAAAAGTTTAAAATAAGAAAAACTCTCGCAGTTCTTGTTTAATTTCGTGGAGTAGTTTGGTAGTGATTTAAGGGCACATGTTATCCTTTAGCATAACATATAAAAACATAAAAGCGTCTAGAGTAAATTTTAATATGTCATGTGTCGATTAGTTTTGATCGAGGTTTAGCCATTCGCCTGTCAGAGTGGACGATGAATCTCACGTATCCAGTAAATTATTGTCAAGTTGTGCCTCTTTATACGTTTGAGTAAGTTACTTTACTTATTAAGTAATCATGTAAGTAATGATCAATAAATGAATTAAATGAGAGGACCGGGAGCACTATCAGTAGACGACATAAAAATGTAACCTAGACTTCAGGAATATGAGAAGACTTATGTCTAAAACTAAAAAAATACTTCGCTCGAAACTTCAAGATTTAAGAACTTTTAGGTAGCACAAGTGTATCTAACATCAGCAACTTCAATATTTTATAATATATAAAAGTAGGAAAGCCGAAAGTAAATTTTAGTATGTCATTTGTCTTCCACAATGGACGTTAAGCACACATATCCAAGAAAAAAATGTCATATTGTGCATGTCACAAGTTTTAGTAATAAAGTACATATAAGTAATGATTAATAAGGGAAATAAATGAGAGGATTATGAGCACTTTCATCAGACATAAAAACGTAACTCCACTCAGACCCTTACTGATTTGATTTCCGCAGTCCCTCTTCCAAAGATTCCTTAGAGAAACGGCTAAATGAAAGGGGATCAGTTCTTACCCTTGATCCCATAAAGGTCTTTGCCTTTAGGGAGCTCATGAAGGAAAAACTGATAGTCAAGTTCATTTCGGGGAAAAATTTTGTCTCCTCTGATCATGCATCAAGAGATTTCCAAGAATTCAAAAACTTTTGGTCACATTTGGATTGAAAATAAGGGAACCCTCTATGTTTTATGTTTAGAAAAAAGAAGGTAAATCTTACTTTCAAAATGATTATGTTGTCACTTTCCATGGTCTTAGTCTAGTTTTCAAAGAAAGGCTACCCAAATCAAGTCATCTCTGAGGTTGATTTCTCCACTATGGATTTATGGTTTCAAGTTCCTAACTGTCCTATGGAGGATTTCTATGTTGACCTTGCTGAAGATATGGGACGACTGGCTGGTGATCTTTTAACTGTAGACTGGTCTTTTGATAGAGTCAGGAACATGGAGGACCTTCAGATCAAATCCAGGGTTAGGCTGGATGAGGCCTTGGTGCCAGGGGCTTATGTGCATGTTCCAAATTAGCCTAAACAATGGATCTATTTTAGTTATGAGAGAGTTTTTAATATTTGTTACCGTTGTGGTCAGGTGGGTCATCCAAACAAGCAGTGAACCTCCAATCTCAGCCTTTCCCTTTCATGTTAATCCACTAAGACAACTTTTCACTCACCACCTAAGAGCTCACTCTAAATTTGGCCCTCACTGTACCATGCCTTTTGATACTAGTTTCATCCCTAATTTTAGATTATCAGAACACCTCTCACTCAAGACCCTAATCAAGCTACCAAAAGGAATGATCTTCACCCTTGATGATCTTTCCTCCCCAGAAGAAACTTATTTCACTCCTTGTTCTAACCCTACTTCTCTCAACCATCAAAAGGGGCTTGGTTTGAATGAAGGGCCTCTTTTAAAGGCCATCAACAATTGAACCGTCCTCTCTCTAAAATTAATAATCATGTGTCGTTTCAATGGCCCGAGAATTTACATGCACCCTTGGGTTAACTGCTCCATTGAATAACCCAACTGTTCAAATAATCAAACTAGGGTTTGATTATTCTTTTGGTGTCAATCCTTTAGGATATAGTGGATGTTTTTGGTGTTCTTGGGATGTCTCATCTTTTAAATGCAATGTTTATTTTTCATCTGAAAATCTCATTCTTCTGCATGTTTTAGATGCTAGAAATTATAGGTAGTTTATTGGCCTTATATATGGATATCCTTTCCTAGAGAAAATATCTTATGTTTGGAGTCCATTTTACTTCATTTTTCCTGAAAATTACCCCCTTATCCTTATTGGAGACTTTAACCTTGTTCTCTCCCCCAAAGATAAGGTTGGGCGAGGCTCTTCCTCTATTAGAGGGGATGACCAGCTTTCGTCGTATCTCAATAGTTGGAATATGGTGAAAGTTATAAATATTGGTCCATGGTTTACATGGAAAAATAACTGATGGCTAGCCACTCTAACATTTGAGCGGTTAGATAGAGCCTGGTGTAACATGCAGTATCTTAATCTTTTTTCCTGACCTTACTATTCACAATATTGGTATTACCTCCTCGGATCATTCACTATGCTCTTGTAGCTTCTTAATCCCCCAAAGTAATGGTTTGCACAAGGTTAATAGATCTCAGGCTTGGTGGCTCAAGTTTCCAGAAGTGCACCATTTTATAGATTATGTCTGGTCTCTCATAGTTCCGGGATCCCCATGTTTCAGAGTTTCAAACCTCCTTTACATTACACTCCAAAATCTAAAAACATGGGCTTCCAAGAGAACAACACTTAAAAACCAAATTCTTAGTCTTAAAAATCAACTTCTTCAGGCTGAATATTTAATTCCCGGTCTTATCAGCCTCAAAGGACTTCTTTTCTAAGAAGTTAGAGCTACAAACTTCTCACTTGTGAGGAAACATTATGGGCTCAACGAGCTAGATGCTCCTGGCTAAAGGATGGTAGTAAGAACACAAAATTCTCTCATGCATACACTAAAATCAGAAGAAATATCAATACTATTTGGTCTATTCATCTCTCAAATGGTACCAAAATTAATGATTCTCAACTAAAGATACCTTTGTATCACATTTTCAAGCTATCTATTCTCCTTCTGCTCCCATTGTTCAGGAGATTCTCCATGAAAATGATAACCTGTTTTCTTTTAGTCATCTATTTAATGTCACAAAAATGTTATCTCCACAGCTGGAGGCTTTGAGTGCACCCTTCACTGCTCAAGAAATTAAAAATTCAGTCTGTCCCCACTCACAGCTCCACGGCCTGATGGATTATAACCAGTTTTCTTCCAAAAGCCTTGGCAACCAATATCCACTGCAGTTACCTCAGCTATTCTTTCTTTCTCAACTCAGGAAATATGCTTAGAGAAATGAATAAAAACCCTTGTTGTTTTAATTCCAAATATCCATTATCCTTCTTCTGTGAATAAATATAGACCTATAAGCCTTTGTAATGTTATCTATATTGCTAAAGTTCTTCCTTTTAGACTTAAATTGGTTCTTCCCTCTCTAATTTCTATTAACAAAAATGGTTTCATCCCTGACAGACTAATTCAGGAAAATATCCTTATTAGCCAAGACTTAGTCTATACTATTCACAAAGCCTAAACCAATTCACATCCTAAGTTAGGAGCTTTGAAACTAGATTTTCCAAAGCTTTTGATAGAATTAGATGAGACTTATTAGAGCATTTACTGCATGAAATGTACTTTCCTACTAAATTTATAAGGTTAATTATGCAATGTGTTACCATAGTGTCCTACTCAGTTTTAGTTAATGGCTCAACTTCTAAATCTTTTAAGACTAATAGAGGTTTGAGGCAAGGGGATCCACTTTCTTCCTTTATCTTCTCTCTATGTGCAGAAGTTATCTCTAGCACTTTTGAAGGGGTGTACATAAGGTAGAAATACAGGATCAATACTCTAGAAGGGGGGGGGGGTTGAATAGAGTATGCACACTTTTGCTAAACTTGCAAGAATAGTGGTTTCAAAATATTAGTAAATTGATTCAAGGCCTTGATATGAGTTTCAAGACCTTGGAATGAAAACAGTTGGAGTATAGAAAGATAAGTCTATTTCAAGGCCTTGAAATGAGTTTCAAACCCTTGAAATAAAACTGTTTTGAGTGATGCAAAAGAGCTAAGTATGGAACTGAAAAGTAAATGCAAGAGACACAAGTTATATAATGTTCACTCCACTTGGACCTACGTCTCTACCTCAGGATCTTCACCGTGCAGGATTTTCAACACAATTCTCATTAATCCACAGCTAAGACCTAGATCCCAAGCACATAGAGATGCCTTACTCTGTTACAGCTTGTGGTTCTCACTAACCTATCTAGTACCTGCTCTAGCTATTTGATTAACTAAGAATTCTCTATTGTTCACCTTGAAAAATCCTTAAGAATAAGAACTGGAATTATTATCAAAATGATATACAAATGAAGTTCAAAAGAGAAGAACACTAGAACTGAATCTGTAGTGAGTGTGCAGTGTTCTTCTGATGCTTGGATTGAGAGAAATGAATCTGCTTCTTTGTTGCTTGTCAATCCTTGAATGTTTTTGAGTGTCTCTGCTAATTTACCAGTTGCATAGCTTCAACTTTCCCTCTTTTGTAGAGCATCTTGAAATGCAGATCTTCAGGATCGTCTCAAAACAAACTTCCCTATTTTGTAGCTTCAGCTTTGACTTCTCTAACAGCTTCTGCAACGGATAGTTGATTAGTATCTTCAAGGATACTGATTTGATATTGTACGAAAAACTATTAGGCAACTTCCAAACACAGCAGGATTGATCACAGAATCAATTCATCACATAATTTCCTTTCCTGCAAAATTCAGGTTAGGAAACATATCCTGAAAAATAGGAAACCAAATTTTCCTGCGAAACTGAGTCAAACAGATGACATTAGATATTGTGAACTGTGTCAAAATACTTTGTCTTTCATCATCAAGTATCAACTAATCATGCACATGGGTTTAGGAATTGAATCAAGATCAGAAACTCCCTAAGTTCATGCTTATAAAGAACAGTCAGTATCAAGGCTTTGAAAACTGTTTCAAGGCTTTGAAATAGACTAGCTATTTCAAGTCATCAAACTGAATTGAACTTACAATCTCAACCTTGATGAAAGACAAAACCACAATCTGTTTGATACTATGATTCTGCAAAAAATACTTATTAGCATATAGTACAGTCAAATATAGCACGTGATATCCAAAATAAATCCAACTTATTAATTTGCTGAAAATAGCACATAGCATCAAAGTCCAGATAATTAATTCTACTAACCAAAAACCAAACCAGGACAGATCTCCTAGTAAGCAAATAAAACGAATAAAAACCTAGATTTCTCCCCATTTTTGACTTTCATCAAAAAAGAATTAGAAGATGTTGGATCAAAGTTTTTGGAAAGACTTTAAAAGACTATTTGAAAAGATGAAATTTTCAAGAATTTGAAAAATATTTCAAGGCCTTGAAAAGGAGAAGAAAGAGTAGGCAAGAGTTAAGGGGTTGGGTCTTCATCTCATTGCTGCTCTGCATCTTCTTCCTGATTGTTTCCCTCATCATCATCAACCTGTTCTTCTTTATGTTGAGCCACATCAACATCATCAATGGTTGAGATTATGGTCTTGATCATACTGTTGAAAAGGAAGTTTAACCCTTCTAAAGCTTTCCTTCCATGTTTCCGTTTCTTCTTTACAAAAGTTCTTTTCTTAATCACTGAAGAAGTTTTCTTATGATCTTTTCTTCCAGCTTCCAGGCTGGATTCCGACTCAGCTTCTTGAAGCTCTTTCTCCTTGACCTTATTTGATAAAGGATAGGTTTCATATGAACCTTAAGTTGCATCTGAATCCGAGTCTTGAATGTAGATCTTTTCTTTTCCTTTTCCTTTATCTGCTTTATCAGCCTTCATCTTCACCTTCTTAGGGCTACCAATCTGAATCCCCTTCTATTTTTCTTGAGCAGATTCCACGTCCTTTTTCTTCTTGCTGGACACTGGTGTCTGATCTTTCTTTTCCTTCTTCTTGGTAGGAGGAGGTGCCATGTCTTGTGCAGTAGGGGTCTTTGAACTTGAATCTCCACTGATGGTCTGAACCTCTTCCATAGTGGCCTTTCTTTTCTTCTCTGTACCAGCCTTTGAACAACCAACCATCTTAATTCTGTCAGAGGCTTTTCTAGTGCTCATTAGGGTTTGGGGAGAAGAAGAGAGAGGTAGGATAGATACGAAGGAGAGAAAGAAAGAAGAAGATAAATAGAAGAGAGTTTCAGTTTGAAAATGAAACTAAAGATTCTTCCTAATCTTGAAGATCTGCTGAATCAAAAAGATTCAAATTTCGTGTGTGCCGTTGGAAATAAAAGATATAATACTATTTTGGCTGAAAAGGGGTATTTGAAAATTGAAGGGCAACATTGAGAAATTATCTACAAAGATAACACCCAACATTGAAAGATCCAAATTATTGACTAACTAGCATGCAGTCTTATTTTCAAGGCTTTGGAATGGGTTTCAAGGCCTTGAAAAAGCTGTATGGTTTAATGAACAAATACTCAAAGCTTTGAACAGATGTTCAAGGATTTGAAAATCAGTTCAACCCATTGAAACACATAATAATTACCAGATTCTCCCCCTAAACCAATGCTTCTTTATTTAGCATGCACAGTTCCAGTCTTAAGGCTGAGCATCTTTCATCTAGCAATGGTTTAGTGAAGATATCTGTAAATTGCAAGTTAGTAGAAAAAAATTCAAGAATAATATCACCTTTTTCAGCATGATCTCTGATGAAGTGATGTCTGACATCAATATGCTTTGTTCTTGAATTCTGAACTGGATTCGTTGTAATTGATATTGCACTTGTGCTGTCACACTTGATGGGTACATCTCTGAAATCAAATCCAAGGTCTCTAATTTGTTGTTCTATCAATAACACTTGTGAACAGCAAGCTCGAGCTGCTATGTATTCAACTTCTGCTGTTGATAGTGCAATTGAGTTTTGCTTCTTTGAATGCCAGCTGATTAAAGATGATCCAAGAAATTGACAGCATCCTGATGTACTCTTTCTATCAACTTTATATCCTGCAAAGTCAGCATCTGAATAGCCACACAAAGAGAAGTTAGATTGTTTAGGATACCAAAGCCCTAAGTATGTTGGTACCATTGAATATCTAAATATTCTCTTAACTGCAGTCAAGGGTGATTCTTTAGGATCATCTTGAAATCTAGCACACATTCACACACTGAACATGATATCTGGTCTACCATCTGTGAGGTAGAGTAATGATCTAATCATACCTCTATACTCTTTTACATTCAAACTCTTACCAGATTCATCTTTGTCTAGAGACAATGTAGAACTCATGGGGGTCTTAATCTCTTTGGACTGAGACATATTATACTTGCTTAGAAAAGTCTCCTGTATACTTTCTTTGATGTAGGAATATTCCTTTCATCATCTGATGAATTTGAAGTCCAAGAAAGAAGTTCAATTCTCCCATTTAGCTCATTTCAAATTCCATGCTCATAAGACTTGAGAATTCCTTGCACAGAAGATCATTAGTAGCTCCAAACAAAATATCATCAACATAAATTTGAACTACAAGCATGTCTTTATCACGAGTCTTTATGAAAAGGGTCTTATCTACTAATCCTACTTTGAAATTATTTTCAAGTAGAAATTTTGACAATCTTTCATACCAAGCTCTTGGAGCTTGTTTCAAACCATAAAGAGCCTTGTCAAGTTTGTAAACATGATCTAGAAACTTGTCATTTTCAAAACCTGGAGGTTGAGCAACATAAACTTCTTCTTGAAAATAGACATTTAAAAAATGCACACTTCACATCCATTTGAAAGAGATTCATGTTCTCGTGAGATGGAAATGCAAGTTGAATTCTAATTGCTTCTAACCTGGCAACAGGAGCAAATGTTTCTTCATAGTCAATACCTTCTTCTTGGTAGTAGTCTTGAGCTACCAATCTAGCTTTGTTCCTGATTACCTTTCCATTCTCATCTAACTTGTTTCTGAATACCTCTGGTGCCAATGACTGACTGATTTCGTGGAGGAGGAACTAGAACTAGATTCCAAACCTTGCATAGCTATAATCCAGTCTGCTTCTTGTAATGCTTCCTTCACCGTTTTAGGTTCTACAAGAGAGATAAAAGAATTAAAAGCACAAAGATTCTTCAACTGTGATCTGATTTGTTTACCAGTGGTTTGATCAGAAATAATGTTATTAGCAGGATGAGATGCGAGATATTTAAATATCTTACTTGGTTTCCAAGGTTCAGGTTCTCCAGTTTCTTTTTCAAGTCTTTGAGAACTTGAAGTATTATCTTGTTCTGTTGTCTTCTCTGGAGATTCTGTTTCAAGGCTTTGAACCTTAGTTTCAAGGCATTGAAAATGCCTGCTTTGTTCCTGTGACATTTCCTTGGATCCTTTTGAGGATTCTTCTTCAATATCTGAATCATGCTTGTTCAGATTGAGATCTGCAAAACCATCACTCAAAGAACCCTCATAGCTTTCATCAAACATAACATGAATGCTTTCTTCAACAAGCTTGGTTCTTTTATTGTGAACTCTATAGGCTTTGCTTGTCTGTGAATAGCCAAGAAAAATACCTTCATCACTTCTTTCATCAAACTTACCAAGATTGTCCTTACCATTATTATGGACAAAACAAGTACAACCAAAGTTTTGAAGTAAGAAATGTTTGGCTTTCTTCCTATGAACAGCTCATAAGGGGTCTTCTTCAGAATAGGTCTGATCAAGCACCTGTTAAGAATATAGTTTGTGTATTCACAGCTTCTGCCCAATAATGCTTTGACAATCTGGTTTCTAGAAGTATTGTTCTTGACATGTCTTCAAGAGTCATGTTCTTTCTTTCAACAACTCCATTCTGTTGAGGAGTTCTAGGATCAGAAAAATTGTGAGAGATAACATGCTTAGAACAGAATACATCAAACTCTAGTTGATCAAACTCTCTACCATGATCACTTCTGATTGAAGCAATAGGTAGGTTTTCAAGGTCTGAAGTTCTCTACAAAGCTTTGAAAATGCAGATAGAGCTTCAGATTTTCTCTAAGAATCATAACCCAAGTATATCTAGAAATCATTTACAATAACAAGCATGTACTTCTTACCCTTTGGAGTTGGAGTTCTCGTAGGACCACAGAGATCCATATGCATTAATTCAATGGGAATAGTAGTACTTACAAAGTTCTTTGGTTTAATGAGCTTCTAGTTTGCTTGACTTGTGCACATGCCTTGCATACTTATTCATCTCTGAACTTGATAGAGGGTAGACCTCTTATTAAGTTCTTGGAAACCAGCTTGTTCAAGGTATGCAAATTAATGTTTCCCAACTTTCTGTGCCAAAGCTTTGGATAATCTTTCAAGGCCTTGAGACACTTCAAGTTTTCTTCTGCAACTTTGTTAGTTTGAAAAGTATAGACATTGTTTGACCTAGAGGCAGTGAGGATGCAATTGCCAGATTTCTCATTTTGCACCACACATTTCTCTTTTTCAAATATAACCTTGTTACCATTATCACAAAGTTGAAACACACTAAGCAAGTTAACTTTCAAACCATCAACTATATATACATCAGAAATGAAAATTTCAAAGTCTGTACCAACTTTACCAATACCAAGAATGCTGTATTTTCCTTTGTCACCAAGTGTAATTTTTCCTTTAGATTGCTCTTTCAGTTCTGAGAATAGAGATCTCTTTCCACTCATGTGTCTTGAGCAACTTGACACGTTCCAACTGCAAGTGTACAACCATCGTGTGTAGTAATATCCAGAAATCCGTGTTTATCGAATCCCAAGAGACTTCTTGTAAACTAGTTATTTTTCTTAACCTTGTGTGGGCAAAGCGCGTTGATTTTGTTTGCTAAATCCTACTAAAAATAAAGACAACACTAATCCCAATTAATCGAATGAATTGCTTCACGATTAACAAAGATGAATTTTTAGTTGGTTTCTTAATACGTTGACAATATCAGGATATCTCTACGGGTCACTAGGTATTTCCCACCACGTTGGATTTATGTTCAAGCAACCCGGATGTCATCTACTTAGCCAAACGAGCACCTATACTTTGAAGATTTATCAACCAAAGCCTAAATTCGAAATCTTGTACCTAATTTCTCTAGCCTACTCAAGTTCAACTAAGAATTATGTTCTTATGGTCTACTCTTAGTTCTAGCTAACTAGCAAAGTTTCTCAACCCTAGATACAACTAGTGCTTGATTCAAGTTTCCGGGTAGCGAATATTGATTTCTCTAACATCCTCTACCTATAATCATCCTATTGCGAGCTAAAAATAGAAACGATAGAATTAAGTACATAAATCAAGCATAGCTAAGCATAACACATTCAATTAGGCTAAAAAGCATGAAACAAGATCCATAAAATCAAAAAACGTGGTGTTCAAACCCTAGCTCCCTATGAGATATCCCGAATTAAGGGTTTAGCTACGATTACATATGATCAAGATACAAAGTTTCATGATCATAAATCAAAAACTAGAGAGAGGGAAGAGAAAAGATCAAACAAATCGTCTCCTAAGCTCCCCGTAGTTCCAAGCACTTGTCTCCATCTCAAAGATACTGAAAAATATGCCCTAACCCGTTCTAATATGTTTCCATAGTGTTTAGAAAAAGTTACAAGTAATTACACAAAAGCCCCAACGAATTTGCTGAATCTGGCAACCTCTTCGTGCGAAGAGAAAATCTCTTCGTGCGAAGACAAATTGTCTTCGTGGGAAGGTCTTCGTATTTTGATAATGCAAGCATGTACAAGAATAATTTCCGAAATTTGGCTAAGTAAAATATTCGTGGGAAGAGAAATTCTCTTCGTGGGAAGGTCTTCGTGCAAAGACAAATTGTCTTCGTGCGAAGACCCTGTAGCTCCAGGATTCTTATTCGTCTTCAACGGTCCATAACTTTTTCGTCCAATGTCCGTTTTAGCTCCGTGAACCGCCGTTGGAAAGCTCTTAGAGTCTACTTTCAATTGCCACCACTATCACTTTCCATATTCATTGTAGAATCCAAAATATCCTGAAAATATCCTTAATTTGATCTAAAGCATCGTGGAAAAGCAGCTAAGCTTTTTGAAAAGCAAACAAGGACCCGGATTTTTATCCCGAACTCCGATGAATGTGCTTTTTGCACCTTTGGAGTCCTTTCGCGACATAGACTTTGATCATGTAGAGAAATTCCCGTTTCCGGACCATTTTCTCGTTTTTCTCAATTATTACCCAAATTTGGCGAAAACATCCAAAACGCACCAAATTCGCCTTTTTCTTCTATTCCGAAGCTCGTTTCTTCTCTCCATTTGATTCTCACATACGTAATTCCTGTCGAACAAGAACACGAACACTACCACGAAGATCAAATGGGATAAATTATCAAAATCATAATAAAAAGGGTTAAAGACATTTTGCACCCTCGTGTTTTGGGTTATATACAAAAACAACCCTATTCTTTGGAGATATACAAAAACCACCCCTGTCAGTGGATGGACGTTGGAAAAATACCACCCTTCTGTTAGTGTCAGTTAGTAAAGGGGTGCAATATGACTTTTTATGACTATTTTACCCTTATTTGTTTTTTGTGTTTACTTTGTTATTGTTCTTGGTGTTCTAGGTATACTTGGCCACCACCACAATCACCATTAACCACCAATTCCACCCTCAATCACCACTAAACAGCCATCCTCCTTCACCAAATGTCCTCCACAATCACCACAGTACCTAGCCTAAATCGGAACTTAATCTCAGAAAATCAAACTCCAACCCCCTTTTTTCCTCTCATCAAAATCATAAGCTCACTAGTTCTCTAACAAATCTATTACTTGAACATGGACCTACATATATCAGCATGTCCATGTCCATGTCCAAGTAAGTAACATCATATGATTCACCCATATTTACAAACCCTAAAAACTATATCTTTTCAGATGGGGTATGCAAGCATGTGAAAAAAAGATTGCAAATCAGAGAAACCCACAACCCAGGACAGTAGAGATGCACAAAAAACATCCAACCAATTTATTGAGGGAAAGAACGAAACCCATATCACATTAGCAGTTCCGCGATGGAAGAAAAACGACCCGACAAATCAGAGAAAGGGTGAGGTGTTGATTCTTCTTCCATCTTTCATTTCTCAGATTCGTTGTTGACCGGGTCAATAAAGTCCTCATTTTGGATCTGGGAAGCGGTGGGTCTTCTTTTCAGGCGGTCTCTTCTGGCGGCGGAGAGGAAGAACAAGAAAACACTGCGACCTTGTCGGTCTCTTCAGGCGACGGAGGCGACGAGATTCAGGCCGGAGTTTGGAGGTCGGCTGGGTCTGTTCTGGCCGGAGTTTGAGTTCGGCGGAGAAGGGAAGGGTTGAAGGTGGATGGAATCAGAGAATCAATCGGTCAATTGGTGCGATTCTCGCAACCCACAACTCCGGCGATGGTGGGTTTGATGCTGGGTTGAAAATAGTTCGACCTTGTCGATCTCTTCTGACGGCGGAGGCGACGAGATTCTGGCCGGAGTTTGGTGGTCGGCTGGGTGCGATTCTCGCAACCCACAACTCCGACGATGGTGGGTTTGATGGTGGGTTTGAAAACAGAGCTGATGGTGGTGGAGGGCTGAGATAGAGATTATGTCGATGGTGGTAGAGAGCAGAGAGAGAGGTGGGGAAGGAGGAGGCAGCTAGGGTTACAAAGTGAGGAAGAAAGAAGAAAAAAAAAATAAAGTAGCTATGATGTTGCATTTTTTTTGCTTCAATGAGGGTAAATATGTCTTTTTAGCTTCCGTTAGTGTGCCGTCACTGACATGGGTGGTTTTTGTATATCCCCGATCAATAGGGTTGTTTTTGTATATAACCCATCTAACGAGGGTGCATTTTGTCTTTTACCTTAATAAAAAACATTAAGAAACGCCCGGATTGTACTTTAAAGCTCAAAAACATCCAAGAGTGCATTCTCTTCATATTTTAGATCAAATATCGTCTCTTTGCACCGAAACGCACAAAAATAACAATGTAGAATCTACGTAAGATAAATCTTGTTAAGGAGTTATCAGCAACCACTGTCCATAAACCATTTCTGTTATTTGATCTTGGTTACAACCTACAAACACCATTCATTGCCTTACTCAGCTGTTAGAACAAGTGTGGTATTTAGATTCATATTCAGGGTAAACCATGTTGGGAAGTCTAAACCCTTTAAGAACCCAAATCTGTCCAACTTGTCCTTTGAGTGGAAATGGAAAAGTATTCCTCATTGTGTGAGGGTCTATTCTTCTAAAAGGACAAGTAATCTTAACATGACCAATCTTATTGCAGTAATGGCACTTAGGAGATGTTCTTCTTCCAGCATTCACAAATCTGGTATTGTTATTTTTGGGAAAATTTGGATTGTATCCAATACCCGTTTTGTGAACAGACTTTAAGCTACCTCCAAGACTCAAGTTCAAGTTGTGTTCTGAGCCTGTAAGTCTTGTTTTGACTGATTCAGATTATTGAAGTTTCTCAGTTAGAGTAGTCTTTCGTTTATCTAGTTCATCAACTTGATGCTTTAGATTAACAATGTTGTCACCCAGGAGAGAGTTTTCAGTGACTACTTCCTTGACTTGTGTTTTCAAGGCTTTGAAACTGGTTTTCAAGGCCTTGAAATCACTGCCAGCTTTCTTCTGAGAGATTTCAAGATTCTAATTCAGGCAAACAAGATGCAATTTCTTTTGCTTGCTCATGAATTTTTTCTTTCAAAACTCTAATTTCTTTCCGATAGTCCTCTTCATTTAAGAGCATTGTTCTAAGATAGTCAGAGAGGGCTTCTGTTGGTTTGAAATCAAGAAGTTTACCATTACCTCAATGCTCTTTTCTGAACTGTCATCATGCTTGGCCATAACGCATAGGTTGGCATGTCCTTCTTCGGATTCAAAGTCACTTGAGGTTTCTGAATCGCTCCAGGAAGCTATCATAGCTTTCTTTCTTCTATCATGATCTTTCTTCTAAAATTTCTTGCTCTTTTTATGTGGACAGTCTCTGATCAAGTTTCATGCATCACCACACTCAAAGCAATTCATGACTTTAGGATTATTACCATGTGAAGAAGATTTACCTTTGTAGTCTTTGCTACTGGAGGATATGTGTCTATCTCTGCTGAAGTCCTTGTTACCAAAGTTCATCTTCATTTTAAGAATTTTGGTCAAGGATTTGGAGATCAAAGAAAATGGATCTTCATCATCATCTTCAGTTTCAAGGCTTTGAAATGGCTCATTCTCCTTTGCCTTGAGAGATAGGTTCTTCACACCTTCTGGTACTTCTTCATCAACTTCATTCATGGATATCTCATGTGTAAGGAGCTTCCCTGGTAAGTCATCAAGTTGAAGTAATTAGAGGTCTTGAGTTTCCTCAATAGTAGTAGTCTTTGGTTCCCATTTTGACTTTGGAAGACTTCTCAGAATATTTCTAACCTTTTCTCCATTGGAAATGTGTTTTCCCAATGAATCAAGATTGTTGACAATGCCAGTGAATCTTTTGAACATGTCTCTGATTGACTCATCTCCATTCATCTTGAATAGCTCATATTGCCTGAGATATATGTTGATCTTGGTTTGCTTGACTTGGCTGGTTCCTTTAAAGGTCACCACAAGCTTATCCTAAATCTCCTTGGCAATCTTGCAACCTGAGATCATGTTAAAATTATCTACACTCAAAGCACAATATAAGAGATTCATAGCTTTATAATTTTTGTAAAATCGTTCTAACTCAGAAGAGGAGAGAGTGTCTCGGATTTGGGAGTTCAAATCCCATCTTTGTGTAGAAAGTGTGAGGACCATTCTGAATGATGGTCCAGAGTTCCATATCTTAATCAATGATGAACATTTTCATCAAATATTTCCAATGGACAAAATTGTCTCCACAGAAGACAGGAGGTCTGTTAGCAGCTCTTCATTGAGAGAAACCACCATCTCCTAGAGTACTCATAATCACAAGATGGTTAATTCTGTGCAGTGATACAAGCTCTGATACCAATTGAATGGGTGTACAGTAGGTAGATATACAAGATAAATACTCTAGAAGGGGGGGGGGGTTGAATAGAGTATGCACACTTTTGCTAAACTTGCAAGAATAGTGGTTTCAAAAGATTTGTAAAGTGATTCAAGGCCTTCAAAATGAGTTTCAAGCCCTTGGAATGAAAAAAGTTGGAGTATAAAAAGATAAGTCTATTTCAAGACCTTGAAATGAGTTTCAAACCTTTGAAATGAAACTGTTTTGAATGCTGCAAAAGAGCTAAGTATGGAACTGAAAAGTAAATGCAAGAGACATAAGATATATAGAGTTCAGTCCACTTGGACCTACGTCTCTACCTCAGGGATCTTGTCCCTGCAGGATTTTCAACACAATTCTTATTAATCCACAGCTAAGCCCTAGATCTCAAGCACAAAGAGATGCCTTACTCTGTTACAGCTTGTGGTTCTCATTAACCTATCTAGTACCTGCTCTAGCTATCTTTTTAAATAAGAATTCTCTATTGTTCACCTTGAACAATCCTTGATAATAAGAACTGGAAGTATTATCAAAATGATATACAATTAAGTTCTGAAGAGAAGAACACTAGAACTGAATCTGCAGTGAGTGTGCAGTGTTCTTCTGATGCTTGGATTAAGAGAAATGAATCTGCTTCTTTGTTACTTGTCAATCCTTGAATTTTTTTGAGTGTCTCTACTAATTGTCCCGTTGCATAGCTTCAGCTTTCCATCTTTTATAGAGCAGCTTGAAATGCAGATCTTCAGGATCTTCTCATAACAAACTTTCCTATTTTGTAGGTTCAGCTTTAACTTCTCAAACAACTTCTCCAATGGGTAGTTGGTTAGTATCTTTAAGGATAGTGATTTTATATTGTATGAACAAATGTTAGGCAGCTTCCAAACACAACAGGATTGATCACATAATCAATTCATCACATAATTTCCTTTCTTGCAAAACTCGGGTTAGGAAACAAATCCTGAAAAATAGGAAACAAAATTTCCCTGCAAAACTGAGTCAAACAGATGATATTAGATACTGTAAACTGTGTCAAAATACTTTGTCTTTCATCATCAAGTATCAACTAATCATGAACAGGGGTTTAGGAATAGAATCAAGATCAGGAACTCCCCATAAGTTCATGCTCATAAAGCACAGTCAGTTTGAAGGCTTTGAAAGCTATTTCAAGGCCTTGAAATAGACTAGCTATTTCAAGTCTTGAATCTGAATTGAACTTACAACTTTGACTCGGGGTCAGAATGAGTGTCAAATCTCCTGAATTCCCTATATTCAACAATCACTCATCTGCAGTTTTCAGATGTAACTCTTCTTTTTTTTCGAACTTACACCCTCCAGAGGTATCAATCTAAAGAAGATTTTAGACAATTATAATAAGCAATCTGGACAAGATATTAACATCAATAAGTCTTCTCGTGTCTGCAGTTCAAACTGATCTCTTTCTAATAAACAACAAATCACGAAGAACCTGGCAATTCAAGAAAAGAATAGCACATGAAAATATTTGGCGGTTTACTTAAAAAAAAGGAAATAACAATGAGCTCATTAAGTAAACTATTAAAAAAAATCTTGACAACTGCTCAAGCAGGAGTGGTCTCCTTCCAAACTCTTTTAGTAAATGTACTTTAATTAAATCAGTTATAAATAGTACCCTTATTTATTCAATGTTAATCTACCCTTTCCGCAGAAAAGACTGTGATTATATATCCTCACTTCTTTCTAAATTATTCTGGTTTGGTAATACATCTGTGAAAGGTATTCACTGTCTTTCATGGGACTTTCTCTGTAACAGAACTAACAGAGGGGGCTTAGGTTTTAAGAATTTGATTTGTTTTAATAATGCACTGCTTGCTAAGAATAGTTGGTGGCTTGTGTCAACTCCAACCTCTTTCTTTTCTATTATTTCACTTCTAAATATTGTAAAAGAAAGCCTTTCACTGCAATTAAGCAAACCACTAATGCCACTTGTGCCCGGAAAGCTATATGCAAAGGTAGGGAGAACCTTTATCTTGGTTTACATTGGAATGTGGCAAAGGGTAATAATATTTGATATGGTCTGGAGGATGGATGGACTCAGTCTCTGATGCCTCTATAGCTGATATTTTGTCAATCTCTGATGGTGAAAATCATTATAAATGGGTGTTTCAGCTTCTTTCTGCAGATCCTCTTCAATGGAATGCTAATCTTCTTCAATAGCTCTTTCCAAATTGGATGGTGAAGCAAATCATGAACACTTCTAGATTAAGTGAGGGAGAAGATGATAACCCCTTTTGGGAAGCCAACCTGTAATGAAATCTTCACAGTCAAACTATCTTATGATCTTCTTAATTATAATAATTCCTCTCCTCTCACTCATTCAAAAAGAACCTGTAAGTTCACAGGTTTCACAGGCTTGAAATAGCAGAGGCCTTGAACAAGTTTTCAAAGGCTTGAATCAGATTTCACAGGCTTGAAATAGCAGAGAGGCCTTGAAACAAGATTCAAAGCCTTGAAACTGTCTTACCTGTACGCATATTCTAAGGGGGAGTTTTTCTGAACTCTTCTGATCTGATTCTACCTCTCTCAGCCCTATGCTTGATCTGATATTATTAGATGATGAAAGCCGAACTATTTTGATATATTTAACACCATTTAATCCATCTGTTTGACTCAGTTTTGCGGGAAAATTTTATTTCCTAGTTTGCAGGATTGGTTTCCGAATTTGAATTTTGCAGGAAAGGAATCTTGGAGAGAATGTGATTCTGTGATCAATCAGACACTCTTGACAGCTTCCCAATCTGTTTAAAGACAAGATCAGAACAATATATGAGAAGCTTATGATTAACTATCCGTTGGAGATTCAGATAGAAGAGTCTTGTTGCCTACAAAACAGGAAGCTTGTTGCTAAAAATCTGGGAAGATTTGCAGAGCTCTGAGCTGTATAAATAGAGATCATTTTGAAGCAACAAAACAAAACACTCAACGGGAAAAAATAGAGAGACACATTTCATGATTGACAAGCATCAAAGAATCTTATCATTGTCACAATCCATCTCACAGAAGATCACTGCATTCTTCACTGCAGTTTTACACTTCAGTTTTCTTCTGACTTGTACTCAATTTGTATATCATTCGTATACTAATTATTTCTCTCATTCTCAAGGATTGTTAAAAGCGAAAAATAGAGAATTCTTATTTGATCAGTTATCTAGAGTAGGTACTAGATAGGTTAGAGAGAACCACAAGCTGTAACAGAGTAAGGCATATCTCTGTGCTTGAGATCTAGGGCTTAGCTTTTGATTAATAAGAATTGGTTTCAAAATCCTACAGGGAGAATAACCCTGAGGTAGAGACGTAGGTTCAAGTAGACTGAACTCTATAAATCTTGTGTCTCTTGCATTTACAGTTTCATTTTCATACTTAGTTTTTGCAGCACTCAAACCAGTTTTTTTTCAAGGGTTTGAAACTCTTTTCAAGTCCTTGAAAAAGAATTTTCTGTTTTCATTCAAATTGTATTTCATTCCAAACGCTTGAAACTGTATTCAAGGCCTTGAACTTCATTGCTCTTCTCAGAAACTCTTCTCCTTTACAAGTTTTGTAAAAAGTTGGCGTACTCTATTCAACCCCCCCCTTCTAGAGTATCTGTACTTCATTTCTACATGCATACTCCCCTTTCAATTGGTATCAGAGCCTGTATCACTGTATAGATTTAACCATCTAGTGATCATTGACGCGCCTAAATTATGCGTACTGCGCAAGTGTACGGTCAAGAAGTAAAGTGGAGTCTTTAGGACCCCGAGTTGTCGAACCCACAGGGAGTTGAACTACTATTACCCAATCGTTAATCAAATTTTGAATACAAAGTAACCGGTAAAAAGGGTTGAATGTTTATAAGTTTTGCCACCCTCAATCAAGTGGCTCTACGTAAATAAGAACTGCAATTTAAATGAATGATAGTACTAAGAGTATGGAGAAACTAGATGATTTAGGGTCCCTTGGATGCTTAGTTGATTCCCGGATTCAATTCACAACACTTCACTCTTTCTTTCACCATATCAGATTATAATCGCAACACATATCTCTCAATCGTGTATCACACTGTAGTGTATTCAACAACAAATCCTTTCAGCCTAATGTTGTTAATCACGCTACTCTAATTGATATACTAAAGGTACCTACAAGACCTCTCAACCTTGCAAAGTTATCACTTTAACATAATCAACTGAAACAATCTTTATGTGATCACTCTCATTCTTTCACCTCTCAGTCTCAAGAATATTAAAAGCGTATTTCTACTCTTCACGAACCTAGGGTTGAGTTACATTCATACACTCTCCTAGATAACTAACATGCTATGGGTGATCAAGCCTCACATGCTAAGAATGAAGAACTCAAGTAGAAGAATGAATGAAATCAAGAGTGAAATTAAGCTTTAAGCATGAAATAAATCCATGAATCCATCAATAAACCAAGTAAACCCTAGTTCTCCATAATCACCTAGCTATGAGTTTAGCTAGACATGAAATATCTTGATAAAATCATGATCTCCATAGAATAGTACAGGAGATGAAGAAAAAGAATCAAACGATGAAATCCTTGAAGATGGGGCTTGAATCCTCTCTTCCTTGAACTCCCGTGCGTCTCTCTCTCTCTTCCTCTGTCGTGTTTTTATGTTTCTCCAAGTCTTCCTCACGTTTTTTAATCATATGGGGCGAACTTTTAATGTACTTTGGCTGAAATGTAGTTTGTAATTCTCGTCCAGAATTGTAAGCTGATCTTGCGCAGGCAATATCTCTCTCATCCGGACTCAGATTAAGCTCCGTGACCTATCGTTGGAAATCTCTTCGAGTATACTTTCATTTGGCACTTGTCTCACTTCAAAATTATTTGTAGAACTCAAAATATCATCAGATTAGTGAAGACTGGTCATCCTAGCTTCTCCATCCTTGCTTCTCCTCGTTCCACTTGTGCTCCCGTCGTTTCCGAAGTTCGTTCCATGCCTCCTATAAATCGATTAGCATCCGTTCCTGCCAAGACAACATGAAAAACATACCAAGCGATTATATTTGACAAATAACAACTAAATATACATAGAAACGCCCGGACTAACAATACAAAGCATGTGAAGCATCAAGTGATAAAACAACTTAGATTCTCTAACATTAAGCTCAAATTACTCGTGATAATGTGGTAAAATGGAGGTAATAGATAGCTCCTAAAAGGAGCTATCAAATTCCCCCACACTACCTTCTTGCTCGTCCCGAGCAACACTTGCTTCCAAGATTCACATATATCTTTACTTTGCCTTAGACGCAACAACTCAAACACTGGACTATGCAATCTACATGACTATGAACAATGAAACTCGATTATACACAATGCAAGGAATTAAATAACATATTTTTCTTATCTTTTTAGTAGAGATTGGGCAATCTCAAAGAACAAACCGACATTTCATAAGGCTCTCACATCCCCTAGAAGATTCTAAACTTCGGTGATCGGTAGAACTTGCGGCCAGTTTTGTCAGACAGAACGGGCAAGGACACAAAATAAGTTGCTTCCGCACACTCATCAAACGTATCCCTAGAACTTACCATCCGAGCTATTTATCCACGTGTTTCAATTGTTGACGGCTTTAGGATGGGTAGGATAGGATATTTAGAAGCCCAGTCCTAGACGTCATGATATATCTCACAAAACCCGATTCTCACACTCCCTCACCAAAATCCAAGGAACCCCACCGAACTAACTACTCCGGCCCTCATTCCCTCAATCTTGGTGCAACGCCGTTCTCGCGGCCACAAACGTAAAGAAGTGATCTCGAACAATAGCTAATATCCCCGGTCTTAAAGAAGTTTAATTTTCGGCTCCCTATTCCAATTCAATTTCAACTTTCTGTTTTTTTTTTCTCATACCAATAAGCACATGGAGCCACCAATGATGATACAATATCCAAGGAGAGAAAATCAATATAGATAACATGGGATGGAATGTGTCAAATTAAATGATGTAATCAAATATGTCTCGACACCCTCTCACTCGATGTAAAGCATATCTCGAACCCGATAGTCAATGTGTAAACGTGCTAATTCCAACCAATCCTCCTCATCACCTAAGATGTAGAAAATATGAATGAAGTACAAGCGCGTCCTCCTATAAGATCAACCAACCCTCACCCCATAACGTGCAAAAAAGGATCACGCACTACGGCACTCGACCTGTGGTCGTGGTGTATGGACACGACTCACCGCCACACCGAAGTGTGCTGCCGTCTCTAACTCACCCTCACATCCCCTCAAAAGATGACATGTAAGAATGTCCACTCAAGATGTATCGAATCAGCACACCCTCATCAAACCTCCCTAACTCATTTCCCTCTATCATGACGCATAGGAAGGGACCATTCTAACTAGTGATGAAAGTCACAAGGAACGGCTTCCTAGGCTAGAGGCTGTGAATAAAAGGGGTAAATGGATCAAATTGGGATAACTAGTGGACCTAGGCGATGGAGACGGGACGTGAGATCCCCATAAAAATCACTCCCACAGTTATTCCGTTGCCACTCCGAGGAGGGTTGACGACTACCTAAGTGACGGTGGTGTAACGCTAGTAGGATAACTAGTTTGAGAGACATCTACTCACAATTCTCGAGTGCATTGGCCCTATAAGTCTTCCTACTCCAGATTCTCGCGTGTCTGCCTCACCTCAGATTTTCATACTACCTAGGGAATACTATCATTGAGCCCTCTCCACGCTTACTCTCTTCAATTGCCCTTTCTCAAAAATTTCAAATTTTAGGGTTTTTCCTATTTTCCAATTTTTTCTTTGTTTTTGTTTTAATTTCCTAACTCTATATGCTTGGGCCAACTTGAGTAACGAACAACTATTGGGTAGGGAGACTCAATATTATTTAAAAGTGCAACAATTATATACAATGCAAATATTTAAACGTGCACATGCAATACTAACTCCAACACCTACGTGCAAACTGACTCACTATTCTATATCTAATGAGACAATGCAAGTTAAGGCAAGTAAAGATATGTGTAAACACCCCCCCACACTTGAGATATTAATTGTCCTCAATGAATTTAAATTTTCCCCCCCAATGACATGATCTCAACATGTAGGGATTCAAAAAGATAAGTGTTGCATGGCACTTTGTGTAAAATGAATCATATCGTCTAGCGCGATAATTTAAAGAGAGAGAATATGTGGTACCTATGGTCCCAGAGTAAAATTCTTACGGGATTGGTTTTGCGAAAATTAGTCAAGTAGGACCGAGTCGGTCGACCAAATTTTCCGAAAGCTTGAGCAAGTTAAAGCAAGCATATCGTTGGTGTGCTCCTCGGTGTTCTCGTCTTGAGTTCCTCTTGGAGCTTTGGCCGAATCCCCCTCAAAGGCAACGAATTGGAAGATTTCATTTCTTGGAGATCTTCTTCTTTGAATTCCCGCACACTCAATCCGCTCACTATCTCAAAAGCTCAAGAGTTAATCCGCTCACTATCTCAAAAACTTGGCGATTTGGATGCGTTTTGGGTTTGGGGTAAGTTGGTGTTCTTGAGGGTTTGGAGAGGAAGAAGATGAAGTTGGGAAGTGTTTGATCCATGTTGGGGTGTTATTGGACTTGTTGGTTGGATATAGGCCTTAAACAACCCCCAAAACACCAAAAACATCCCCCAAAAAGAAGCCAAACCGCCCGATTTCGGCCCCCATTTCGGCCCCAAAATGGGGCCCGAAATCACTGTAGCTTTTCAAAACAGTGGACCCTTTTTATTTCGGGCCGAAATGCCTTGATTTTGGCCCCCATTTCGGCCCTAAATGGGTGCCAAAATCACTGCTTTTCTCCCACTTTGTTTTTGCTCTATCTTCTTCATCCGGTATCCGATTCGCGCGATTCTTGAACCGTTGGACTCCACACTCGACGAGGAATCCATTTTTGACTAGAAAATTTCCAAATCCAAGAAATTTTCCGTGTATTCTCAATTTATCTCTCTTGTGCAAAGAATCTCACCTCCAAAGCTCTTGAACTTTTATCTCCTCTCCGGATTCCGACGCGTGCAACCCTGATACTCCACTTTGCTACCATGTTACTCATGAATAATTAGCTACTCCTCGACCTAGAATATCTCCTTCATCAAGCTCAATGCTACGGGTTAGCTCGTTGTTCCTCGTTTTTCATGCAAACTTGTGCACATGCATTAAAGCAAATAATCCGGAGGTCCTCGGTACCTGCACCCTCATCAAAGACATTAAAACACCCTCTCTCTCATCTTTCACTATCAAATATGGATAATTCAAAGAACATAAATAAAATAAAATACATATATCCCTACTCTACCTTGGGTTGCATCCCAAGAAGCGCTTGTAATTTAAGGTCGCCGGCCCGACCAAGTTACCCCACTCGTGATTAGGAGAATCTAAATTGATTTCCTCGATCTTGATCTTCGCTGGCATGGAGGGATGGTCTTGCTTGATCCGATTACCGTTCACCCGAAAACATTCCTTGCTATGCGGGTCCTATAGCTCTACCGCTCCCCATGGATAAACTTGGTGAATCCGGAACGGTCCAGACCACCTAGAACTCAACTTACCCGGAAAGAGCCTCAACCTCGAGTTGAAAATTAAAACTTGCTGACCTACATGGAGCTCCCTTGGCTTGATGTGGTTATCATGCCATCGCTTAGTCTTTTCTTTGTATATCTTGGAGCTCTCATAAGCACGCAACCTCCATTCCTCTAGCTCAAGTACTTTCAACTTTCGTGCTTCACCGGCCAAGTTGTGGTCCATGTTCAATTGCTTGATTGCCCAATAAGATTTGTGATCAAGCTCAACAGGAAGGTGACAAGATTTACCAAACACTAGCTGAAATGGTGACATGTTCAGAGGAGTCTTATATGCTGTCCTGTATGCCCGCAAAGCATCATCCAACTTTACGGCCCAATCTTTTCTACCAGCATTCACTGTCTTCTCGAGGATCCCTTTTATCTCCCTGTTGGAGACCTCTTCTTGCCCGTTAGTTTGGGGGTGATAAGGCAACGAAACCTTATGGGCAGACGCCCCATACTGCTTCAATACTCTGGCAAAAATCTTATTAATGAAGTGGGCTCCTTCATCACTCACCATGGCTCGCGGGGTGCCAAACAGAGTGAAGATGTTCTTTTTCAAGAACCTTTCCATAGTAACTGCATTGTTCTTAGGACAAGCAATTGCTTCCACCCACTTAGTCACATAATCCATAGCTAGTAAAATATATTGGTTTCCATAGGATGATGGAAATGGACCCATAAAGTCAATGCCCCACACATCAAAAGGTTCAACCTCTTGCCAAGTGTTCATAGGCAAATCATCTCTCTTAGATATATTCCCCGTTCTCTGGCATCTATCACAACCTTATACCCAATCAAAGCAATCTTTAAAAAGAGTAGGCCAAAAGAAACCTGATTGGAGTACCTTATTAGTTGTGCGAGGTCCACTGGAATGACCTCCAGATGGTGCTGAATGACAATGCTCAATCACTCCTCCTATCTCATGAGTAGGCACACACTTCCTGATGATGTTATCAGCTCCCATCTTAAACAGGTAGGGATCATCCCAAAAGTAATGCTTCACCTCCGACAAGAACTTCTTTCTCTGCACTGTGGTGAACTCATATGGAAGTGTTCCATCGGTGAGGTAATTGGCAATAGCCCAATGCCAATCTACCTGCTGTGCAACTGCCATGATGTTTTTGTCTGGAATATCCTCCCTGATTGGCACTTTATCTTCCACTCCATTTTCTAGTCTCGAGAGGTGGTCCGCTACAACATTCTCTACTCCTTTCTTGTCGCGAATCTCTACATCAAACTTTTGCATAAGAAGGACCCACCGCAACAACCTTGGTTTGGCATCTTTCTTATCAAGCAAGTACTTTAGAGCAGAGTGATCTGTGAAGATAACAACTTTCGACCCAACAAGGTAGGGCCGAAACTTGTCCAATGAAAAGATAAAAGCGAGCAATTCCTTTTCGGTGGTACCATAATTGAGCTGGACCTCATTAAGAACCCTACTCGCGTAGTAAATCACATGGCTCTTCTTGTCTTTCCGCTTCCCTAACACTGCGCCAATGGAAAAGTCGCTAGAATCACACATAAGCTCAAAAGGGAGATCCCAATCCGGCGTCATAATCACAGGTGCAGAGGTGAGCTTCTCCTTCAGTGTATCAAACGCCGCTTTGCAGGCATCATTAAAAACAAATGGGACATCTTTTCCAAGTAGTTCACACATCGGCTTGCAAATCTTTGAGAAGTCTTTGATGAATCAGCGATAGAACCCTGCGTGACCCAGAAAGCTTCTAACACCTTTCACTGATGTAGGATATGGGAGTTGCTTGATTGTCTCAATCTTCGCTTGATCAACTTCCAATCCCTTGCTTGATATCTTGTGCCGTAGAACAATCCCCTCTGCAATCATGAAGTGGCATTTCTCCCAATTTAGCACGAGGTTAGTGTCAATGCAGCGGCTAAGCACACGCCCCAAGTGATGTAAGCACTCCTCCAAAACTATCACCGAAAAGAGAGAAGTCATCAATGAATACCTCAAGATTCTTTTAAATCATGTCTGAGAAGATGGCCATCATACACCGCTAAAATGTCGCCGGTGCGTTACACAATCCAAAAGGCATGCGTCAGAACGCAAATGTGCCATATGGACATGTAAAGGTGGTCTTCTCTTGATCCTCCGGAGCAATAGCTATCTGATTTTATCCCGAGTAACCATCCAGAAAACAGTAGTACTCGTGGTGGGCTAGCCTGTCAAGCATTTGATATATGAAGGAAAGGGGAAAGTGATCCTTGAGAGTAGCTTCATTCAGCTTCCGATAGTCCATGCATACTCGCCAACTTGTAACTGTCCGCTGAGCAATCTGTTCATGGTTGTCATTCTCTACCACAGTCATCCCTCCTTTCTTAGGTACACATTGGACCGGGCTATTCCAAGTGCTATCAGCAATAGGAAAGATGATTCCAGCTTCTAATCACTTCATCACTTTCTTCTTCACAACATCTCTCATCTTCGGGTTGAGTCTTCTTTGAGGTTGTATTATTGGCTTCTTCCCTTCCTCAATCGGAATTTTGTGCTGACAATAAGCTGGGCTGATTCCCTTGATGTCCGCGATTGTCCATCCAATGGCATCTTTGTACTTCCTCAACACTCCCAAGAGCTCCTCCTCCTGTTCCTGAGACAAAGAAGAAGAAAAAATTACGGGAAGTGTGTCATTTAAACCAAGAAAAGCATACCTGAGGTGAGATGGTAATGGTTTCAACTCAACCACTGGTGGTGATTTGAGTGAAGGAATCAGAGTTGTTTCATTCTCGCCCAACTCTAGCTTTATCCAGCTATCAAAAAAGTGCACTTCCTTGGGATGAGGATCCCATTCTCCTTTGTCCATGCTAGTTATTTCTTCCCACATAAGATTAACTTCCTCATTCACAAAATCACCTTCATAAATCTCTACCCCATAGCAATCTTCAAGGTCATGATAGGAAGGCATTTGCATTGCCTTAAACACATTAAATACAACCTTTTTTTCATTTATCTGCATGGATAGGCACCCGCTTTTCACATGAATGATTGCTTATCCTGTAGCTAAAAAGGGTCTTCCAAGAATCAATGGGACATCACCCACTTCCATGTCAAGAATGACAAAATCAGCTGGAAAAATGAGTGATCCCACCTTGACCAAAATATCTTCAATCACCCCATATGCCTGGCGAATGGATCTGTCTGCCATTTGCAACATCACCCGCGTGACCTTAGGATCCCCCACACCTAGCTTCTTGAACATAGACAATGGCATCAAGTTGATGCTTGCCCCAAGATCACATAGTGCAGAAACTGTTATGGAGTCACCTAAGGTAACTGGGATCACAAAACTACCTGGGTCCTTGACCTTCTTTGGCAAACCTTGCAATACACATTCCGATGCTTCAGTTGTCAAACAAATCTTCTCACATTCATCTATTCGCCTTCTCCCTGCCAATATGTCTTTTAGGAACTTGGCATAAATGGGCATCTTCTCTAGAGCTTCAACAAAGGGTAGATTGATTTCCAGCTTCTTGAATACCTCAAGAAATTCTGGAATTCTTTGGCATCACTTTTCTTCCTGGTCCGCAAAGGGTATGGAAGTGTAGGAGAAATGGGAACAAACTCAGCACGTACCTCTTCTTTATTTGGCTCTACATCCGCCTCTGCCTGCGTGGTTTGAGCTCCTACTACCTCAACATCAAATATCTCATGATCTTTTGCCTTTGAGGCTGTGGCTCTAGCATGTGTTGGGTACGGTGCGTCGACCGATGTCTTCCCACTTCTGGTAGTGATAGCCTCAATAGGCTGAGATTCCTCCCCATAGGTAATATTGGATCCCAATGGAGCTGGCGTGGCTAACTGGTTCACAATCTGACCCACTTGCTGTTCTACATTCCGCAATGCTGTCTTGGTAACCTGCAAATCTGCGGCTAAATGAGTCATCTGCTCGGTGAACTGGTTGACATTCCTGCCCATCTGAAGCATCATGCTCTTAAGCTCATCCATGTCACTGTCTTTTCTTGTTTGCTGTGCTGCTTCTTCGTGCTGTAGCTTTGCTAAGAATGCTCTAACTTCTGACTCAGGTAGATTGGACAATTTCTTTCTTTCTCCTAACTGAGATTCTTGCTTTGCAATCTGCTTCATCAATTTGTATGCGCCCTCCTTATCAACCTTAAACAAGAAACTCCCTCCATCTTCACTATCCACACGTTCTTGGTTAGCACGACCTAGACCGTGATAGAACACCTGAAAGGTCTTGTAGTCTTCAAAATCATGGTTTGGGCACTTTCTCAACAGTCCCATAAAACGTTCCCATGCTTCCACTAGTGACTCATCTTGCTGCTGCTCAAAACTCAGAATATTGGCTTGAAGTTGAATCACTCGGTGGACCGGGTAAAATCTCTCTAGGAACTCTTCAACACACTGATCCCATGTAACAATAGAATTTGGTGCTCGATTTTTCAACCATGCTGCGGATGCACCACTCAGACAATAAGGGAAAAGCATAAGCAAACATCAGAGCTGACATCTTTATACTTTACCGTCCTGCAGAAAGCATTGATTTCCCCTATGAACTCGTTCGGATCTTCTTCACTTGCCCCATTAAACTGAAATAAGCTCTTTGTCGCTTGGATAGTTGTGCCTTTAAGTTGAAAACTCTCAGCTTGAATATCTGGCACCCTGATGGCTGGACTAACCCCAGTTATGGGACCCTGAAATCATGTGACAAGAGACTTCCCCGAATGGTTGTAAGTGGTCTGATTTTTGCGAACTTCCAATTGTGCAGAAAGCTTTTCCATCTTCTTTGTGATCTTGTCAAGAGCTATTTGCATACTCTGTGAGTCCTCATTGTCTGAGTGTGAGGCTTCACTAGATGAAGACGATACCTCTTCGTTCTCACTCATCATGAACACCTGCTCCCTAAGATCACAAACAAAGGGAAGAGATCACAGCAATTAACAAAAATAATAAAAGTAACTGAAAATAAAAAGTATCCTAAGCTAATAATCGATCTCACTAATAGTACAGTTAACTCCCCGGCAACGGCGCCAAAAACTTGATGCGCCTAAATTACGCATACTGCGCAAGTGTACGGTCAAGTAGTAAAGTGGAGTCTTTAGGACCCCGAGTTGTCGAACCCACAGGGAGTTGAACTACTATTAGCCAATCGTTAATCAACTTTTGAATACAAAGTAACCGGTAAAAAGGGTTGAATGTTTATAAGTTTTGCCACCCTCAATCAAGTGGCTCTACGTAAATAAGAACTGCAATTTAAATGAATGATAGTACTAAGAGTATGGAGAAACTAGATGATTTATGGTCCCTGGTATGCTTAGTTGATTTCCGGATTCAATTCACAACACTTCACTCTTTCTTTCACCATATCAGATTATACTCGCAACACATATCTCTCAATCGTGTATCACACTGTAGTGTATTCAACAACAAATCCTTTCAGCCTAATGTTGTTAATCACGATACTCTAATTGATATACTAAAGGTACCTACAAGACCTCTCAACCTTGCAAAGCTATCACTTTAACATAATCAACTGAAACAATCTTTATGTGATCACTCTCATTCTTTCACCTCTCAGTCTCAAGAATATTAAAAGCGTCTTCCTACTCTTCACGAACCTAGGGTTGAGTTATATTCATACACTCTCCTAGATAACTAACATGCTATGGGTGATCAAGCCTCACATGCTAAGAATGAAGAACTCAAGTAGAAGAATGAATGTAATCAAGAGTGAAATTAAGCTTTAAGCATGAAATAAATCCATGAATCCATCAATCAACCAAGTAAACACTAGTTCTCCATAATCACCTAGCTATGAGTTTATCTAGACATGAAATATCTTGATAAAATCATGATCTCCATAGAAAATAGTACAAGAGATTAAGAAAAAGAATCAAACGATGAAATCCTTGAAGATGGGGCTTGAATCCTCTCTTCCTTGAACTCCCGTGCGTCTCTCTCTTCCTTCCTCGTGGTGTTATGTTTCTCCAAGTCTTCCTCACGTTTTTTAATCAGCTGGGGCGAATTTTTAATGTAATTTGGCTGAAATTGCATTTCAGCCCCTCTAGTTTGTAATTCCCGTCCAGAATTGTAAGCTGATCTTGCGCAGGCCATATCTCTCTCATCCGGACTCGGATTAAGCTCCGTGACCTATCGTCGGAAAGATCTTCGAGTCTAATTTCATTTGGAACTGGTCTCACTCCAAAATTATTTGTATAACTCAAGATATAATCAGATTAGTGTAGACTTGTCATCCTAGCTTCTCCATCATTGCTTCTACTCGTTCCACTTGTGCTCCCGTCGTTTCCGAAGTTCGTTCCATGCCTCCTATAAACCGATTAGCATCCGTTCCTGCCAAGATAATATGAAAAACATACCAAGCGATTACATTTGACAAATAACAACTAAATATACATAGAAACGCCCGGACTAACAATACAAAGAATGTGAAGCATCAAGTGATAAAACAACTCAGATTCTCTAACATTAAGCTCAAATTACTCGTGATAATGTGGTAAAATGGTGGTAATAGATAGCTCCTAAAAGGCGCTATCAATCATGAGTACTGCAGGTGATGGTGGTTTCTTAGAGGGAAGAGCTGCTAACAGACCTCCTCTATTTTGTGGAGATAATTTTGCTCACTGGAAAGCTCTGATGAAAATGTTCATCATTGATCAAGACATAGAGATATGGACCATTATTCAGAATGGACCTCACACTTTCTACATAGAGAAAGATGGGATTAAAACTACCAAATCTGAAGACTCTCTTTCTTATCTGAATTAGAACAATTCTCTAAGAATTACTAAGCTATTAACATCTTGTATTGTGCTTTGAGTACAGATGAATTCAACCGGATTTCAGGCTGTAAGACTGCCAAAGAGATTTGGGATAAGCTTGTGATGACATTTGAAGGAATCAGTCAAGTCAAGAAAACCAAGATCAGCATCTATTTCAGACAATATGAGCTATTCAAGATGAATGCAGATGAGTCAATCAGAGAAATGTTCAAAAGGTTCACAAACATAGTCAATAAACTTGATTCACCTGAAAAGCATATTTTCAATGAAGAAAAGGT
Organism: Linanthus parryae; assembly: GCA_023055425.1. Classification (NCBI taxonomy): domain Eukaryota; kingdom Viridiplantae; phylum Streptophyta; class Magnoliopsida; order Ericales; family Polemoniaceae; genus Linanthus; species Linanthus parryae. Next base: position 70,510,002 of record JALGPY010000001.1, on the reverse strand, counting down.
GAGGAAGATTCTGAGAATTCTAACAAAGGCAAAATGGGAACCAAAGACTCCTGCAATTGTGGAAGCTCAAGATCTCTCATCACTACAACTTGATGACCTAAAAGGGAAGCTTCTGACACATGAAATATTCATGAATGAAGCAGATGGAGAGCTTCCAGAAGGTGTCAAGAACTTAGCACTCAAGGCCAAAGAGAATGAGAAAATTCAAAGCCTTGAAACTGAGGATGATGATGAAGATCCCTTTTCCTTGATTTCCAAAGCCTTAACCAAAATCCTCAAGATGAAGAAAAACTTTGGAAACAAAGACTTCAACAGAGAAAGACACAGATCATCCAGTAGCAAGGACTAAAAAGGTAAGTCTTCTTCACAAAGTAAATCAAAAGTCATGAACTGCTTTGAGTGTGGTGATGCAGGACACTTGATAAGAGATTGTCAACACAAGAAAAGCAAGAACTTTCAGAAGAAAGAACATGACAGGAGAAAGAAAGTTGTGATAGCTTCATGGACTAATTCAGATACCTCAAGTGACTCTGAATCTGTAGAAGAACATGCCAACCTATGCTTCATGGAGAATCATGATGAAAGTTCTGAAAAGAACATTGAGGTAATGGTAAACTGTTTGATTTCAAAACCAAAAGAAGCTCTCTCAGAATATCTTAGAACAATGCTTTTAAATGAAGAGGATTATCTGAAAGAGATTAGAGTTTTGAAAGAAAAATTTCATGAGCAAGCAAAAGAGAATTTACAACTTGTTTGTCTGAATCAGAATCTTGAAATCTCCCAGAAGAAAACTGACAGTGATTTCAAGGCCTTGAAAACCAGTTTCAAAGCCTTGAAAACATAAGTCAAGGAAGTAGTCGCTGAGAACTGAGTGATAGCCTTGTTAATATGAGACATCAAGGTGATGAATTAGATAAACAAAAGACTACTCTTACAGAGAAACTTCGAGAATATGAATTAGCCAAAGTCAAGCTTGCAGGCTCAGAACACAAGTTGAACTTGATTCTTGGACAAAGTTGAAAGTCTGTTCACAAAACTGGTATTGGATACAACCCAAATTTTCCAAGAAAGAACAATACCAGATTTGTGAAAGCTGGAAACAAAACTTCTCCTAAGTGTCATTTTTGCAATAAAATTGGTCATGTTAAGATGACTTGTCCTTTCAGAAGAAGAGACCCTCACATAATGCGGAACACTTTCCCATTTAAACTCAAGGGACAAGTCAGACAGATTTGGGTTCCTAAAGGGGCAGACCACCCAACATGGTTGATCCTGAGTATTAGTCCAAATTCTACACTTGGTATAACAGCTGGGTAAGGCCGTGATTGGTGTTTGCAGGTTGTCACCAATGTCAAAGAACATCAGTGGTTTATGGACAGTGGTTGCTCAAGACACATGAGTGGAAAGAGACCTCTATTCTCAGAATTGAAAGAGCAATCTGAAGGGTTCAATTATACTTGGTGACAAAGGAAAATGCAACATTCTTGGTATTGGTAAAATTGGTACACATTATGAAAAAATCAACTTCTGATGTATATCTAGTTGTAGGCTTGAAATTAACTTGCTTAGTGTATCTCAACTTTGTGATAATGACAATAAGGTTATATTTGATAAAGAGAAGTGTGTGGTGCAAAATGAGAAATCAGGCAATTGCATTCTCACAACCTCTAGATCAAACAATGTTTATACTTTTCAGACTAACAAAGTTGCAAAATCTTGAAGTGTCTCAACGCCTTGAAAGAGGATTCAAAGCTTTGCCACAGAAAGCTTGGTCGCATTAGTTTGCATACCTTGAACAAGTTGATCTCCAAAGATCTGGTAAGAGGATTACCATCTATCAAGTTCAAAGATGATGAAGTATGCAACGCTTGTGCTTACTTGGGACAAGAATTCAATAAATTCGACATCCAAACTTGTGAAACTTTGAAGAATAATTGAAACTTCACAACAAGTCATCCAACTTCATCAAGTAACCCAACAAAAGAACTAGCTAAGCATGTTATTGAGTTGAAGAAGAGATTTCACCAATATATTCAAATAGATTTCCATATATTTCAACCTCAAAACTCAAGAATACACAAGTTATTCTCAAATTCAATCCCAATACACTAGCTATAGTTCAAAGTGAAGAGCAAACAACATCACTTGAATCAACTACACTAACAACTAAGGAATACTGCTGCGAATTTGATCCTCTACTGCTGCTGCTACAAGAACTAAACCCAGAAAACAATTCACATCAGCCAAAAACAAAAAAACACAGAACAGAAATCACCAACAGCAGCCCAATTTTCGGACTCCTCTCTCCCTCTCTTCCTCTTTCTCTTCTCCTTGGACCTGACTTTGCTCAAGATTGAGCTCAGAATCGCAAGAAGAAGCCCAGAAACGGGTGAAATCGGAGAGAGAGAGAGAGGAGAATGAAGAACGCCTAAGAACAGAGCACTATTTTTGCCGACGGATCTCAGAGTTCCGAAATTTTCTTCACACTTTATTTATATAGATGATGGGAATGGGTTGAGTAGCCTCCAAGGATTGATCCTATCCCTTGAATTGAACTGAGAGACTCTCAATCGTTGATTTGAAGTTGCTTCAAGAACCCTAGGTGAATTGGCCGTTTCTTCTAGAAGACTTCTTGGGCCGAGTTGAGACTTGGGCTGGGTAGAGCTAAGTCTAGGGAGAAGATTGGGACTTGTCTCGTGAGATTTGGTGAAGAAACGAGGGAGAAGAGTGTAGGGTTTTGATTCATGGATCGCGCAAACGGAAGCATAATCAAACAAACAACCATGCAAAACCCTCCAAGAATCACAAGTCTAGATGCATAACGATAGTAAAGGCAAGAAATCATAAACACACCTTTGGGTTCTCCTTGATGACTTCAAACGCGAATAGTGTCACGTTCTCTATAGTTGATCCACGCCTAGAGTAGTTCCTAGATATCCAATCTCCTTGGTGCTAGCCCGGAATGAAAGGAGGGTGAAGGAATCACGCAAAACGAAGCACCAAAAAGGGGGTTCGGCCCTTTGTGGCGTCGGGGACAAGGGGCGGCGGCAAAGGGGGCGGCGTCCCTCTTTGTGGCTTGATCTCTCTCTCCTTTGTTCTCTCCTACTCTTGTTATGTTCTCTCTAGAGCATAAAGTGTGTAGGGAAGGAAGGAGGAGGGTCCTTTATATAGTCCAACAACTCCTTGTCAACTACCTAAAGGACTTATTCTAGTCCTACTAGAGTTCAATTTAGTCCCTTCCTTGCAAATTAGTCCCTACTAAGTTTGCAAGGGTTTGCAAAGTGATCCTTCTAATTAATTAATCCAATTAATTAATTCCACAATCTAGTACAACTCTATATAGCGTGTGACCCCATAGGTTCTATCTAGTTGGTAGCAACTCTTTGCTAATATGGAGCGGTTTCTAGCAAAACATCCATTCTAGCCAACTAATAGAATAGTCATCTAGACAACCTTGTACAAGTAATTGTCTCATCCCTTTGCCTCCATATCCGGATTGGACACGAGACATACAAGTCACACTCGTATATCCAATCCCTAGTTTCTCGATCCATGGAATAGCCTTATTCGTGCAAATAACATCAATATCTCATATATTGATTTATTTGAGTCTGGCCAGACATTCTATAAGCACTATCCTCGAGTGGCCTTGGATATTTGCTCCCGTTATGTGGGAGGGGCAAATCCTCTCTACGTCCACTACGATCTCTAAGCTTGCTTCTCATTGTATCCAGTACACGCCTTTATAACTACCCAGTTACGGTGTAGCGTTTAACGCTACCAAGATCACAATGATCCACAACTAGAATATCTAGTGACTTCAAGTCTAAGGATGACAATACCATTGTACCCGAGAAGCACTTGTGACTCAACATAACGTGTATGTAGCCTTCTCGGTAATGGGTCAATCCAGTGCAACATTCCGTAATGCACACCTATGTGTTGGATCGTGATATCTCCATATCAATCCAACCCCATACTAGTCTATAGATGATTGTCCCATTTAATCATTATACTTGACTAGGGATATTTAAGATAAACAACACAATTGTAAATCTAAGGACTTCATTATATTAAATATCCAATAAATAATAAATGAATTTCTAGCCAATTACAAATTCATACTAAACTAGATTGCCTCTAGGGCATCTATTCCAACAGTCTCCCACTTGCACTAGAGCCAATCTGGCGCATCTCGTATGCCCATACTCCTAGTGTGCCCTTCATGCTTCCACTGCGTGAGAGGCTTTGTAAGCGAGTCTGACAGATTGTCATCTGTAGGAATCTTGCATATCCGAACGTCTCCTCTATCGATAATATCTCGAATCAGATGAAACTTCCTGAGCACATGCTTGGACTTCTGGTGCGATCTTGGTTCCTTTGATTGCGCGATCGCCCCAGTGTTGTCACAGAACAACTCCACTGGATCCGCAATGCTAGGGACCACACCAAGTTTAGAAACAAACTTTCTGATCCAAACAGCCTCCTTTGCTGCGCCATTTGCAGCAATGTACTCAGCCTCTGTTGTAGAATCAGCTACCGTCTCTTGCTTGGAACTCTTCCAGCTCACCGCTGCTCCATTCAGGCAAAACACATATCCCGACTGTGATCTAAAGTCATCTCTATCGGTTTGGAAGCTTGCATCAGTGTAACCCCTTACACGCAACTCTTCCTCACCGCCAAACATCAAGAAGGCATCCTTAGTTCTTCTCAAGTACTTTAGGATGTTCTTGACAGCAATCCAGTGACTCTCACCTGGATTGGATTGGTATCTGCTTGTCATACTCAAGGCATATGACACATCTGGTCTAGTACATAACATGGCGTACATGATAGACCCTATGGCCGAGGCATAGGGAATCCTACTCATGCGTTCCTTCTCAATCTCATTGGAAGGACAACCACTCTTCGAAAGAGTGATTCCATGTGACATGGGCAAGAATCCCTTCTTGGAATCTTGCATGTTGAACCGTTTCAACACCTTGTCAATATATGTACTTTGACTTAGGCCTAGCAACCTCTTAGATCTATCTCTATAGATCTTTATACCGAGTATATAGGCTGCTTCCCCTAAGTCCTTCATTGAGAAACACTTTCCTAGCCAATCTTTCACAGATTGCAGCATGGGAATGTCGTTTCCAATGAGTAGTATGTCATCCACATACAAGACCAGAAAAGCTACAGAGCTCCCACTAACCTTCTTGTAGACACAAGACTCATCTTCGTTTCTGATGAAGCCAAACTCTTTGACCACTTCATCAAAACGTCGATTCCAACTCCTAGAAGCTTGCTTCAATCCATAAATGGATCGTTGCAGCTTACAGACTTTGTTGGCTTGCTTTGGATCCTCAAAACCCTCCGGCTGTATCATATACACGTCCTCGAGGAGATTCCCATAAAGGAATGCTGTTTTGACATCCATCTGCCAAATCTCATAGTCGTAGTATGCTGCAATTGCAAGTAGGATTCGGATGGATTTGGTCATTGCGACTGGTGAAAAGGTTTCATCATAGTCAATACCATGAATCTGTCTGAATCCTTTAGCCACCAATCGGCCCTTATAGGTAATCACATTACCATCCATGTCGATCTTCTTCTTGAAGACCCACTTGCACCCTATGGGTCGTGCCCCATCAGGTGGTTCCACCAAAGTCCATACTTTGTTGGTATACATGGATTCCATCTCGGATCTCATGGCTTCAAGCCACTTCTGTGAGTCTGGGCCATTCATGGCCTCCTCATAGGTAGTAGGCTCATCATCTATGAGCATTGTGTCACCGGAATCAGTTACGAGAAGTCCGTACCTCTCAGGTTCCTGGCGCACTCTACTAGATCTACGAAGCTCTTGTGTTACCTGAACAGGTGGATCCACAACTGCTTGTGATTCCTGTTCATGTTCCATAATCGGTTCTGTGATTTGTGGTTCTTGAACCTCTTCAAGTTCTACATTCCTCCCACTTGCTTCTTTAGAGACAAACTCTCTTTCTAGAAACACGCCGGTCTGAGCAACAAACACTTTGTTCTCGGTTGGATTGTAGAAGTAGTATCCCCTAGTTTCCTTAGGGTACCCCACAAATTTACACTTATCCGATTTAGGCCCTAGCTTGTCTGATTGTAAACGTTTTACATAGACATTGCAGCCCCAAATCCTCATGAACGACAGTGTGGGACGCCTCCCACTCCACATCTCATATGGTGTCTTCATGACTGATTTAGATGGAACACGGTTAATGGTAAAAGCTGCACTTAATAGAGCGTAGCCCCAAAATGATAATGGAAGATCGGTTTGACACATCATAGACCGAACCATATCCAGTAGGGTTCGATTCCTCCTCTCGGACACGCCATTCCATTGTGGCGTTCCGGGTGGAGTGAGTTGGGACACGATCCCACACTCTCTAAGATAGTCGTCAAACTCTTGGCTTAAGTATTCTCCTCCACGATCCGATCGTAGAGCCTTGATACTTTTGCCAAGTTGCTTCTCTACTTCATTCTTGAATTCTTTGAACACTTCAAAGGATTCGGATTTTGCCCTCATAAGGTACACAAATCCATATCTACTGTAATCATCAGTAAACGTAATGAAGTAGACGTAACCACCCCTGGCAGGCGTGGCAAATGGCCCACACACATCGGTATGTATGAGTGCCAATTGCTCACTAGTCCTCTCACCTTTCTTGTTGAAAGGGGACTTTGTCATTTTTCCCAATAAACAAGCCTCACATGTCTCATATGATTCAAAATCAAATGAGTCTAGTAATCCATCCTTATGGAGTCTAGATACACGTTTCTCATTTATGTGGCCTAAACGACAATGCCATAAATAAGCTGGATTTAAATCATTTATTTTAATCCGCTTGGTATTAATGTTGTAGACAGGATTACTTAGATCAAGGACATAAAGTCCATTAAATAATTGCGCACTAAAATAGTGAATATTATTCAAATAAAAGGAACAACAATTGTTCTTTATTGAAATAATAAAACCTTCCTTGTCCAAACAAGAAATAGAAATAATGTTTCTGCTCATAGCAGGCACAAAATAGCAATTATTTAATTCTAAAACTAATCCTGAAGGCAGAGATAGCTCGCAAACGCCTATGGCCAATGCAGCAACCTTTGCTCCATTCCCAACGCGCAGATCTACCTCCCCTTTAGCCAATCTTTTACTTCTCTTTAGATCCTGCATATTTCGACAAATATGAGATCCACATCCAGTATCTAATACCCATGATGTAGAGACAGTTAAATTGACATCTACAACAAAAATACCTGGTGGTGGTGGAATCACTATTCCAAGCCTCTTGTCCTCCAGATACTTTGGGCAGTTCCTCCTCCAGTGTCCAGGTTGACTACAGTAGTGACATTCACCCTTAGTCACGACCTTGGCAATGGCACCAACAGGCTTAAGGGCTTGTTCCTTGGACTTAGCAACTGACTTGCCTTTGCCCTTGGAAGAAGAGGCAAACTTTTTACCCTTTCCTTTATGCACCATCATAATGGCTTTGCCCTTACCCTTGTTGATGCTCTGTTCAGCCGTCCTCAACATGTTGAGCAAATCTGGCAGTGGTTTAACGATCTCGTTCATGTTATAGTTCATAATGAACTGTCCATAACTCTCGGGCAACGAATGCAACACGAGATCGGTTGCCAACTCTTGGCCGACCGGGAACCCAAGCCGGGCGAGATTCTCCAAGTACCCGATCATTCGGAGTACGTGGGGTCCCACCGGGTTCCCTTCTGTCAGATGACATTTGAACAGTGCCTTTGAGACCTCATACCTCTCTACCCTCGCCTGCTCTTGGAAGAGCTGCTTTAGATGTTCGATCATATCGACAACATTCATGTTCTCATGTTGCTTCTGAAGCTCAGAGGTCATGGTGCAAAGCATTAGGCAGGCCGCATCATTAGCGTCATCAACACGCTTTTGATACGCCTTTAAGGCAGCAGGTGTCTGATTCTCTGGACCTTCAGGAACATGCTCCTCTATTGCGTACAGCTTCTTTTCTTGCTTGAGAACAATTCTCAAGTTTCTGTACCAATCGAGAAAGTTGGTTCCTGAGAGCTTGTCCTTCTCAAGGACAGATCGTAGGGAATGTTGTGAACTCGATGAGTTGTTTGCCATTTGGAATTCTACAAAAAGGAAAATACGCAAGTTTTAGTATTTGTGAATTTTTGACTATATTTAATAATGGCTAGTTTATTAAATATAGCTCCCACTATTTTACTACAGATTAATAACCCTCAAGATATTAATGCGGAAAATATCCTTATATTTTCTAGTGGGCCAAGATCCATCTTTTTCATCTCCTTATGAGCTTGCTTTGGCAAGTCACCCATAATTCGATTACTTCTTAGGTAGGAACGATTCCAATTGCATCCCATATGCAACTCTTGGTTCAATCGGGCAAATAACTCCTTATTTATCCATCCTTATGGATAATCCCAATTGATTGCCTCTAGGTTTCTTAATCAAATTAATAGCCTAGTTGTGTTCAACCTCTTATCTAAACAATTGCACATTGTTACGTGCCATCGCATTCCATCATTATGAACCAAGTCGCCATGCTTTGGCACGCACGAACTTGATAAATAATGATGATAATGAGTGTTTAAATAACGAGAAGGCAAGAACACAATATTTTTAAAATTTGAGGGATTTTTCAATTTTTAATTATTTTGTTGATCAATATCAACTAATCTATCTATTTGAGTTTGGGCACAACTCCAAATAATAGATCCGGGTTGTCTAATTATCTTATTATCCTAATTGCATGCATCATCCATACACCAACCACACAAATAATAAGACAATAAATAAACAACCACAAAAACAGAAATTAAACGTGATGTGGATATGGCCTTTTTTAGACTAAGATAATTCCAAGCCAATGGAATTATCTATGAACCCTAAACAAACACATCTCCATGCGTCTTGATCTTTTGGTCCATCCTTCATAGTCATGTGGTGTGCTCCATGCTCCATGCTCCATCTTTTGTGGCTCCTTTGGCTTTGGGCTTCTTTTCTCCAATCTTGGCTAACAATCTACTTTATCTAGCACTAGCTAACATCTATACTAAATAAAATAAATCTCACAAGTTGAGAAAAAAAATGGCACGCAGGCCATAAAACCCTAATTAATTATTACAATTAATTGATCGGCTCGCAGGCTGTAAAACCAAACCACAAAATTAAACATCCACATCAAACCACATCCTAAGGCCATATCCAATCACCATGCGATTTGCACATAAACAGTTAAAATCCAATTTTAACGCGCTTGGTCAATTTTAATTGATTTTAGGATTTCTAGGGTTAAAACGGTCCATGGGCCCAACAATCCAATTGCCCGGGCCCAAATAAGTGAACCATAAAGCCCTAGGGCCGGCCCGGCCCAAAACCCGCAAGCTAGGCCCGCGGGTTAGGGCCGCCCGGCCCCTTAGGGCGCCAAGCTTGGGCGGCAAGCAAGGGGGCGGTCCCCTAGGGGGCCGAACCTCCTTGTGGAGGTTGTTTCCAAAACAACCTCCTTGCTTGGAGCCAAGGTTTGGTTGTTTCCTTGTTGTGGGAGAACTCCTTCTTCCCCAAGGATGCCCAAACCCTAGATCTTAGATCCTAAAATTTCTCAAACTCACCAATTCATGCATCCAATGCAATAATTGGGTCTTGTTATGATTAATTCTTTGACAAATTGCATCCAATGCTTGATTTGTCTTGTTTTACGCGATAAACAACAAATTAAGGTGTAAAACAACAAGAATGTAACACATAAACTACGTTTATGCTCTATGACCTGTGGCTCTGATACCACTGTAGGGTTTTGATTCATGGATCGCGCAAACGGAAGCATAATCAAACAAACAACCATGCAAAACCCTCCAAGGATCACAAGTCTAGATGCATAACGATAGTAAAGGCAAGAAATCATAAACACACATTTGGGTTCTCCTTGATGACTTCAAACGCGAATAGTGTCACGTTCTCTATAGTTGATCCACGCCTAGAGTAGTTCCTAGATCTCCAATCTCCTTGGTGCTAGCCCAGAATGAAAGGAGGGTGAAGGAATCACGCAAAACGAAGCACCAAAAAGGGGGTTCGGCCCTTTGTGGCGTCGGGGACAAGGGGCGGCGGCAAAGGGGGCGGCGTCCCTCTTTGTGGCTTGCTCTCTCTCTCCTTTGTTCTCTCCTACTCTTGTTATGTTCTCTCTAGAGCATAAAGTGTGTAGGGAAGGAAGGAGGAGGGTCCTTTATATAGTCCAACAACTCCTTGTCAACTACCTAAAGGACTTATTCTAGTCCTACTAGAGTTCAATTTAGTCCCTTCCTTGCAAATTAGTCCCTACTAAGTTTGCAAGGGTTTGCAAAGTGATCCTTCTAATTAATTAATCCAATTAATTAATTCCACAATCTAGTACAACTCTATATAGCGTGTGACCCCATAGGTTCTATCTAGTTGGTAGCAACTCTTTGCTAATATGGAGCGGTTTCTAGCAAAACATCCATTCTAGCCAACTAATAGAATAGTCATCTAGACAACCTTGTACAAGTAATTGTCTCATCCCTTTGCCTCCATATCCGGATTGGACACGAGACATACAAGTCACACTCGTATATCCAATCCCTAGTTTCTCGATCCATGGAATAGCCTTATTCGTGCAAATAACATCAATATCTCATATATTGATTTATTTGAGTCTGGCCAGACATTCTATAAGCACTATCCTCGAGTGGCCTTGGATATTTGCTCCCGTTATGTGGGAGGGGCAAATCCTCTCTACGTCCACTACGATCTCTAAGCTTGCTTCTCATTGTATCCAGTACACGCCTTTATAACTACCCAGTTACGGTGTAGCGTTTAACGCTACCAAGATCACAATGATCCACAACTAGAATATCTAGTGACTTCAAGTCTAAGGATGACAATACCATTGTACCCGAGAAGCACTTGTGACTCAACATAACGTGTATGTAGCCTTCTCGGTAATGGGTCAATCCAGTGCAACATTCCGTAATGCACACCTATGTGTTGGATCGTGATATCTCCATATCAATCCAACCCCATACTAGTCTATAGATGATTGTCCCATTTAATCATTATACTTGACTAGGGATATTTAAGATAAACAACACAATTGTAAATCTAAGGACTTCATTATATTAAATATCCAATAAATAATAAATGAATTTCTAGCCAATTACAAATTCATACTAAACTAGATTGCCTCTAGGGCATCTATTCCAACAAAGAGGCATTCGGAGAAGCTTCGTGCGTGTAACCATGGCGTCTGGGTTTGTTCTACTGTGTGTTCGACGGGGAGAGAGAAACTGATGCGTGAGAGGGTGAGCTATTCCCTGGTTATTGCAAAAGAACCCCCCTGAGTTTGCTGGGGGCTTTAAAAGGCCCCCAGCCCTTCTTTAAAAGGTTTGAAAAATTTCAATTCCACCCCGATTCCGTTATAAACCCTACATAACAGCCCTTAAAACGTTTAGAATCTTGCACCTTAGCCCCAAGTCTGTTATAATCTTGTCTATTATGCCATTGTCTTCACTTTGGACTTGCAATTTAGCCTTTGACTTGCATTTTTTTCAATTTTGGAATCTTTTCCACTTGATTTCTTCAATATAAGCCCATCTAAATCCTTCTCCACTTCTCTTGGCCCCTCCAAAGCCTCTCAATTCATCGTTTAATCTCCCCCTAGCTCTCCTCTTGTGTTTTAAAGCACGTCTTCACCTACAAAATGAGAGAAAACAACCAAAACTACGAAAACAAGCATAAGTATAGAAAGAGAGATAAAATAACTAAATTACACATATTAGCAAGTTATGAAGAGTTCATTAACATACTAAAACATGCAATTTTATGTCGTTAACAGGTAAGCAGACCAGAAGCTCATTCAAGCCAAATAAATTTGTAAGTACTACCAGACCTATTGAATTACTTCATATGGATCTCTGTGAGAGGTATATGGTGATTGTAGATGATTATTCTAGATTTACTTGGGTAATGTTTTTAAAATAAAAATCTGAAGCTCTCTCTGAATTTTCAAAGCTTTGCAGAGAACTTCAAACCTTGAAAAACCTACCTATTGCTTCAATCAAAAGTGATCATGGTAGAGAATTTGATCCATTAGAATTTGATTTGTTCTGTGTTAAGCATGGAATCTCTCACAATTTCTCTGCTCTTAGAACTCCTCAACAGAATGGAGTTGTTGAAAGAAAGAACAGGACTCTTGAAGATATGTCAAGAACAATGCTTCTAGAAAACAAGCTGCCAAAACAATATAGGACAGAAGCTGTGAATACAGAAAATTACATTTTAAACAGATGCTTGATCATACCTATCTTGAAGAAGACCCCCTATGAACTTTCCAAAGGGAGGAAGCCAAACATTTCATACTTCAAACCCTTTGGTTACACATGTTTTGTCCACAACAATGGTAAGGACAAATTGGGTAAGTTTAATGCAAGAAGTGATGAAGGTATCTTTCTTGGTTACTCTCTGACTAGCAAATATTATAGAGTTTATAATAAAAGAACTAAGCTGGTTGAAGAAAGTATTCATGTTATTTTTGATGAAAGCTTTGATGGTTCTTCGAGGGAAAGTTTTGAAGACTTGAATTTGAACAAGCTTGAATCAGAAGAAGAAGCTGAGAGATCACTTGGTTTCAACAAAGATTCAGAATAAAACATAAGCCATTTTCAAGACCTTGAAAACAAGTCTCAAGGCCTTGAAAATAGAGATCAAAGCCTTGACAAGAATGATCAGAAATATATGAGTGATCAGGCTACTACTTCAAGACTAGAGAAGCAATATGGAGAGCCTGGACCTTGGTCTCCAAGAAATAGAATCAAATATATTTCATCTCATCCAGATGACAACATCATCTCTGATCCAACCACTGGTATACAAACAAGATCACAATTGAAGAATCATTGTGCTTTTAATGCTTTTATCTCTCTTGTAGAACCCAAAACTGTGAAGGAAGCATTACAAGAAGCAGACTGGATTATAGTATGCAAATTGAACTCAATGAGTTTGAAAGAAATAAGGTGTGGAACCTAGTTCCTCCACCAACAAACCAGTCTGTCATTGTTACCATATGGGTGTTCAGAAACAAACTAGATGAGAAAGGCAAAGTGATCAGAAAAAAAAGCAAGGTTAGTTGCTTAAGGTTACAACCAAGAAGAAGGTATTGATTATGAGTAAAAATTTTCTCCAGTTTCCAGGTTAGAAGCAATTAGAATTTTACTTGACTTTGCATCTTACAATAACATGAAACTATTTCAAATGGACGTGAAGTGTGCATTTTTTGAATGGTTACTTGCAAGAGGAAGTTTTGAAAGTGATAAGTTTCCAGATCATGTTTACAAACTTGAAAAAGCTCTTTATGGTTTGAAACAAGCTCCAAGAGCTTGGAATGAAAGATTGTCAAAGTTTTTGCTTGAAAATGATTTTAAAAGAGGATTGGTAGACAAGAACATTTTCATAAAGACTCATGAGAAAGATTTACTTGTAGTTCAGATTTATGTTGATGATATCTTATTTGGAGCTACTAATGATCTACTATGCAAAGAATTCTCAAGTCTTATGATCAAGGAATTTGAAATGAGCATGATGGGAGAGTTGAACTTCTTCCTTGGACTTCAAATATGATAATTCTGAAGCTCATGGAAATTATGTTGTGAAAATACATGCAGGGAGCTTAGCTCATTGATGATGAAAGCCAGAAACACAAGCATAAGAAATTGCTAAGTACCAAAGCTTCAAAGCTTTGAGTTACTGTAGCAGTTCCTATATGCTGAATTATCTAACTGTTTTTTGTAGGTTTTGGTTATGTTTTGGTGATGATGTGGATTAATTATATGATTTCATTTAGAAATCTATAATCTAAGTTGATCATTGCAGGACTAAGTTGGATTGAGAATCCAATGTTCATTCTGGTGAAGTTAGCAGGCAAAACTTCAAAGCTTTGAGATATTCTAGTTACTCTTTACTGCTAAGTTCTTCTAATAATCTTTCTGTATGCAGATGGATTCAGTGATACTTAGATCTTGGTACAAGCTGATTATTGTCTATTATTGTGGATTCTATATTAGTTACTTGATATATTCATGAGTTTGAATATATTTATTAACTCAGAACTATCAGCAAATAATTCTAGCATAGTTTTCTCTTTAAATGATCGCTGCTGTTCAAGCAATTTTTTTTGCTAGATTGTATTGTTATTTGTTTGATCTTGTTTGCTGAGTATTTGCAGGTTTGTTGGAAACTCCAACGTCCATAAACAGATCAGCAATGCATTCAAATTAAGCTGTTCACGTGAGCTTATCAGATAGGAGATATTTTAGGAATTTGTTCTAAAATCTCTCAAGTCAGTTGCAGACTGAGATCAGCTACTTAAATTTGAATTTCAGAGAATTATAAGAGATACAGAGGTCGTGGTTTTGAAGATGGAAATCAATTGTGAAGATCAATTTCTTACAGCTCTTCAAATCATTCAAGAACTCAACTCAAGCAGACTTAAGATCATTCAATTTCAGAAGAACTCTTCCAGGCTTAAAAAACTTATCTTTTCTGAGTTCTTCTCCTTTTACTCAATTGTATTATTTATTATTCATATCTAAAACCTCACTAAACTTAGCAGTTTGGTTGTTCAAGTGAACAACAAGAGGTTCTTATTGTTTCAGCAGGCTGTAGCCTGTAACTAGATAGGTTTGGAACCACAAGCTGTATAAGTGTAAGGTAGCTCACTTATGCTTGAGATCTAGGGCTAAATCTGAATGATTAATAAGAAGTTGTGTTTGAATCCTGGAGGGATTAGATCCCTCAGGCAGAGACTAGGTCCAATTGTGACTGAACTCAGTAAAATCTCTGTGTTCTTGCTATTTACTTTTGCTGCATTTACTTACAGTTTAAATTGTAATTTTCAAAGCTTTGGAGCTTTCCAAGTCTCAAAGCTTTGAAGTCTCTATACTCTGCTGTTATATTTTTAAGCTTCTCAAACTCTTTTCAAAGCTTTGAGATATCAACAGTTTGCTCTACTGAAGTTTCAAAAGCTTGTGTTTTGGCAAAAGCTACCATACTCAATTCAACCCCCTCCCCTTCTAGAGTATCAATATACCTGTTTACATATACATTACACACTTTTAATTGGTATCAGAGATTTGGGTCATAGTTTAAAGATCTAACAATCTTGTGACAATGAGTTTTGTAGGTGAAGGAGGATTCTCACACGGAAGGGCATCCAGTAGACCTCCACTGTGCTGTGGTGATAATTTTATGCATTGGAAGGCATTGATGACGATGTTCATCATATATCAGGACATCGAACTATGGTCTATTATTGTGAATGGGCCAAACCTGTTCTATACTACTGTCAATGGTGTTAGAACTGTCAAACCTGATGAAGAACTTTCAGTTTCATTATTGTGAACTATGGTCTATTATTTGTGAAAGCAGGAAGCAGACATTCACCAAACTGTCATTATTGCTGTAAAATTGGACATGTAAAAGAAACTTGCCCCTTTAGAAGGACATAACCTCACACAATGAGGAACACCTATCCTTATCAACTTAAGGGACAATTCAAACAGATTTGGGTTCCAAAAGGAGTTAGACCACCTAACATGGTTGACTCTGAGTATGAATCCAAATTCTACACTTGGTCTAATAGCCTGTTAAGGCATTGATTGAATTTTGCAGGATGTCACCAAAGCTTTGAAAGATCAGAAATGGATATTGGATAGTGGATGTTCCAGACATATGAGTGGGAAGAAATATTTATTCTTAGAGCTCAAAGAGAAATCAGAGGGAACAATCACACTTGGTGATAAATCAAATTGCAACATAATTGGTATTGGAAGTGTTGGTAACAATTCTGCATATTCAATTTATGATGTTTATTTAGATGATGGTCTTAACTATAATTTATTGAGTATTTCCCTGCTTTGTGACAAGGGTAATAAGGTAGTTTTTGACAAGGATAAATGTGTGGTGCAAGATTAAAAATAAGACAATTGCATACTCACTGCTCCTAGGTCACATAATGTTTATGAACTGTGTACTAACAAAGTTGCAGGTGATTGTCTGAAGTGTCTCAAAGCTTTGAAGGATGACTCAAAACTATGGCACAGAAAGCTTGGTCATATAAGCATGCATTCTTTGAAAAAACTCATCTCAAAAGATCTAATAGGTGGATTACCAATCCTCAAGTTCAAGGATGATGAGTTTTGCAAGGCATGTACTCAAGGTAAACAAACCAAAAGCTTATTCAAGCCAAAGAATTTTGTAAGTACCTCCAGACCCTTAGAATTGAT
Organism: Linanthus parryae; assembly: GCA_023055425.1. NCBI lineage: Eukaryota > Viridiplantae > Streptophyta > Magnoliopsida > Ericales > Polemoniaceae > Linanthus > Linanthus parryae. Next base: position 70,493,688 of record JALGPY010000001.1, on the reverse strand, counting down.
GCATATGGACTTGTGTGGTCCTATGAGGGTTCAAACACCCGGAGGTAAGAGATATATGCTTGTTGTGGTTGATGATTACTCTCGATATACCTGGGTTATGTTTATTAGAGAATAGTCTGAAGCATTATCTGAATTTTCAAAACTGTGCAAAGAGCTTCAACCTTAAAAAAATTACCTGTTGCATCTATCAAAAGTGATCATGGTAGGGAATTTGATCAACTTGATTTTGATTTATTTTGTGCAAAGTATGGCATCTCACAGAACTTTTCTGCACCTAGAACTCCTCAGCAGAATGGAGTATTTGAGAGGAAAAGTTGGACACTTGAAGATATGTCTAGAACCATGCTACTGGAAAGTAATCTGCCAAAAACTTTGTGGGCTGAAGCTGTTAATACTACCAACTATGTGCTCAATAGATGTTTGATCAGGCCAATTTTGAAGAACACCCCTTATGAACTGTTTAAAGGAATGAAGCCTAGTGTTGCTTACTTTAAGCCTTGGCTATACTTGTTTTGTGCATAACAATGGCAAAGATAATCTTGCTAAATTTGATGCCAGAAGTGATGAAGGTGTATTTTTTGGTTATTCTCAAACCAGCAAAGCTTACAGGGTTTACAATAAGAGGTCTAAGATTGTAGAGGAGAGTATTCATGTTGTTTTTTGATGAAAGTACTGATGATTCTCTGAGTGAAAGTTTTGCAGACCTGATTTTGAATAAATATGAGGCTGATGAAGACCTCGAGAGAGTCACGAAGAGCAAAGCTAAGCACCAAAAACTTTCAGAAAAATCTCAAGGCTTTGAACCCCCTGCTGAGCCAAAATCTCAAAGCCTTGAGACAGAGATTGGCAGGAAATATGATGCTCCTTCTACTGTATCAAGAACTCAAAGCCTTGAAGGTCATATACTTGGACACCCAGAAAGAAGTTAAAATATCTCTCAGATCATCCTGCTGAGAATATTATATCAGATCCAACAACTAGAACTCAGACAAGAGGTCAATTGAGAAATCTGCGTGCATTCAGTGCTTTTGTATCACTCACTGAGCCCAAAAATGCAAAAGAAGCACTAGAAGATGCAGATTGGATCATTGCTATGCAGAATGAGCTGAATGAGTTTGTAAGGAACAAGGTCTGGAGCTTGGTTCCTAGACCAAAGGATCAATCAGTGATTGGAACAAGATGGATGTTCAGAAATAAGCTTGATGAAAAAGGTAAGGTTGTGAGAAACAAAGCAAGACTGGTTGCACAGGGATACAATCAAGAGGAAGGTATTGATTATGAGGAAACATTTGCCCCTGTTGCAAGGTTAGAAGCTATTAGAATACTTCTTGCATTTGCATAACATAATCACATAAAACTTTTTCAAATGGATGTCAAATGTGCTTTTCTGAATGGTTATTTACAAGAAGAAGTATTTGTTGCTCAACCACCAGGTTTTGAAAATGATACTTTTCCTGATTATGTTTACAAACTGGACAAAGCCTTATATGGAATTAAGCAAGCTCCAGGGCTTGGTATGACAGACTCTCAAAATTTTTGTTGGAAAATTGTTTTAAGAGAGGTCTGGTTGATAAAACTTTTTTTTTATCAAGAATCAGGAAAATTATATGTTAGTTGTTCAGATATATGTAGATGATATTCTATTTGGTGATACTAATGATGCTCTTTCAAAAGAGTTTTCAAGTCTAATGTGCAGAGAATTTGAAATGAGCTTGATGGGAAAACTGAATTTCTTTCTTGGACTTCATGTACATCGAATGAAGAAAGAAATTTTTGTGCATCAAGGAAAGTACACCCTGGAATTGTTAAACAAGTATAACATGTCACACTCCAAGGTTGTAAAGACCCCTATGAGTTCATCACTGTCTTTAGACAAGGACACAACTGGTAAGAGTGTAAATCAGAAAGAATACAGTGGTATGATTGGTTCACTTCTGTATCTAACTGCTAGTAGACCAGATATTATGTTTAGTGTGTGCATGTGTGCAAGATTTCAGGCTGATCCTAAGGAAAGTCATTTAATTGCTGTGAAAAGGATTTTTAGATACTTAAATGGAACCAAAGACTTGCGGCTTTGGTATCCAAGAAGGTCTCTTTTTGTTGAGTGGATATTCAGATGCAAACTTTGCAGGATACAAAGTAGACAGAAAGAGTACTTCTGGATGCTGCCAATTTCTTGGATCTTCATTGATAAGTTGGCATTCAAAGAAGCAGAATTTAGTAGCTCTGTCAACTGCAGAAGCTGAATATATTGCAGCCGGAGCTTGTTGTTCACAGGTTTTATGGATTGTACAGTAGCTAAGAGATCATGGATATGATTTAAAAAATGTGCCTATCAATTGTGACAATACAAGCGCCATTTCCATATCTAAGAATCTAGTACAGAATTCAAGGAAAAAGCACATAGATGTGAGACATCATTTTCTTAGAGATCACACTAACAAAAGGTGATATTGTTCTATCTTTTATTTTTTACTTATATGAAAATAGCTGATATTTTCACTAAACCACTGCCAGATGAGAGGTTTGCATCCCTAAGGCTTGAATTGGGTATGTTAAACAAGGATGCATTGGTTTAGGGGGAGTAATTAGTTACTATGTGTATTATCTGTGTGATTTCAAAGCCTTGAGATTAAATTTTCTGGAGCCTTAAAAATATGGCTCAAAGCTTTGAAGTTTCTGTATTAGTCTGAAACTTCTCAAAGCTTTGAACTACTGTTTCACTGCTTTGATGAGTGGATTTGCATTATCCTTACAAATTGGATCATGAAAAATTTTGTGAAGTCTTTTTAGATAATTACAGAATCTTTTCAAATGTTCAGAGATTTGATCAAAATATCTACACATATCTTGAAAATCTTCTGAAATCTTTTTGCATGCAAATCTCCTACTTTTAGTCAAACTCATCTACCATCTGAAGCCAGCTTCAGGACTTATTTTCTCTCATTCTCTACTTCTATCTCTTCGTATCTATCTCTCTCGCTCCCCATTCTATCAAAATCTCTCAAACCCTAAACTAAATGGAGCGAAAATCAGAAAGAATCAAGCAACTAGGTCAAACCTCCAACAAGAGGGTGGAGAGAAAGGCTAATAGGAAGATCACCATTCATGGATCAGACTCAGAAGGCACGGACAGTGTTCATGAGACTTCTCCTCCTACAAAGAAGACCAAGAATAGGAAGGAAGTTTAGGAAGAAGCAAGAGATGGGTCAGATTCAGAATCTGCAACAGAGGAAGTGGTGAACGAAAAAGGGAACAAGGATCAGGAGGAAGAATCAAGTAAGAAGAAGAAAGAAGTGACTGCTGAGAAGGAAAAGAAGAATGTACCATCTTCAAAAGAGAAAAAGTTTGGTGACAAGAAAGCTGAAGCAACTCCAGAAAAGAAGGGTGAAGCAACCCCTGAGAAGAAGAGGGTTAAGCACAGTGCAGTGAAAACCAAGAAAGCCACAAACTTTGGTAAGAACCTCTTGCCTGAATCTTGGTTTGTTAGTTATGAGGTTAAGACTGTATGGATGGATGGGTATGCATCATCTCAGGTTTATTTTTGTAGTCTGATCAGTAGTGAGTTATTGGATATTTTGGATTTAGACTACATTAAGAGTTTGAGAAACTCATCTGTTGGAAGTCTGTTGAACCCTCCTTCCGAAGCTTATCCTAGGTTAACTAGAATATTTTATTTAAATTTGGTACAAGAACTTGATGATAGTGACATATACATTCTCACTTCAAGAGTGGCTGGTGTCGACATTAGGTTAGATCACATGGTGTTCTCCAAAGTTTTGGGAGTACCTAGGAAGTATAAGGTTGTCAACTATCCTGATAGGAAAGAAATTCTAGAGAAAGCCAAAGCCATGTTTTTCTTGAAGGGAACCACTTCTGAACCCAAGAAGTTAACACATTTTGTGTTTACCTATGAAGCCAAAATCCCGTTTTCTATCATTATGAGATGTGTTGTCCCCAGAGAATATTCCAAAGAGTTGGTAAAAGACAAGGTGTTGATCTTAATGTATTTGATTTGTCAAGGGTTTGGGGTATACCTTCCTACTGTGGTGATGGAGCATATAGTGTATTGTGGAAATAGGACTAGAAACCACTCCCTTTCCTATGCCAATGTCTTACCATTGTTTTTCAAGCATTTTGGGATTGCTATGGAGGATGAAGAGAAGATCACTACTTGTTTTGGGGTAGTTGATGAGCGTATATTCAAAGGATTGGGATTGTGTATACTGCTAAGGGAAAGTGGAAGTTCTATTCAGAGTTGAATATTAAGGATCTGAAGGAAAAGGAGTTCATCAAACCTAGAGCTGCTTCAACCCCTAAGGTGCCTGGTAATCTGGATTTCTCACAGATTATAGATAGGGTTGAGATCTGGAAGATGGTGTGGATGATTTAAGACAAGGTTTGTTTGACTTGTCCAAAGACCTTACTATGTTCAAAGGTTTGGTGCTCAACAAGCTTGACTTGATCATCAAATGTCTGGATCTAGAGGAAGTGCCTTCTTCAGAAAGGAGAGATACCAGCTGTGCACAAGAGATTCCGGCGGGGAGACCTCCGTGTACACCGTATGTAGAGGATCAAGGATCGCACAGGAAGAGTGGGGTTGTGTGTAGGGAGAGAGTAAGTCAGTAGTAATGTCTGAGAGAGAGACAGAGATTTGGCAGAGCTTCCGCGTATGGCCAGTGTGTTCTCCTTTGTATGGAAAGGTTAACGTCCTATATATAGCAGGGAACGTGACCGTTGTAGTGTGGTTAATGCGCCCATTGATGGCGGCTTAATTAGCTTAACCATAACGGCACGTTCGTCCGAGTATATAGGGACCGTTACAGCACGTGGTGCGCGAATACCGGAACCGTTACGAGGTTGACCGGGTTTGACCGGATTGACCGGGTTCATGGAGCTCGTGCCATAAATCTCTCAAAACAGTTACTAAAGGTCGCGCGCGGGCTTGGCTTGCACGCGACAGGGCTTACTCTAGCCTCCAAACCACTAAGTCCCTACAGGTCCCGTGCGGTGGTATGCGAGGGCTCTGTCTCGCAGCCCCCACATGGATCAGCTCGGCTGGTGATCCAGTGTGTGTGGAGCACAATATGGTGTGCTGGATGGTTGCCACGTGGCCAAGATCTGTCAGCTCAGAAAGCACTATCTACATTAGCCCCCTTTCTGCGCGTGAAGACTCATAGCTGTATAGACTTCCATGCTCGGAAACCAACATACGCGTTGCCGCCACGCACCAATTCAAATACGGGTAAGTTCAGCCCCCGTGCGTGTCATTATGACCTAAAACCCCTAGAGTCCTGCCGTCTGGCTTCTAGGGTTTTAGGCGTGACGTCATCTTGTCCTGTGATTGCGCGGTTCGACGGTGACGGTTGCGATTCGACTACTGAAAGGACGCAACCCTTCATTGTTTTGGATAAATACTTTGTATCCCCCATTATTGCAAAGCATCACTTCTTTCTCTTAAAGTGAATAGTACCCGGAGATCTTCGAGAGCAGATTCAGATAATCAATCACCAGTTCAAAACTGCCAATCGTGTTCTTCAATTGTGCATATCCAAGCAGGCTTCAAGAAAACAAGGTTGGCCTCGTTCAATTTTGATTTAAGATACCAGTGTTTGCCTTGAACTGCGTTGAATCTGTAAGCCCATGAAATTTGTGAAGAAGCTTTGATCTTTGAACCCACTTTTGCTTTAATCCTTCAACAATAAGAACTTCAGATGTGAGATCTTGCAACTCCCTGATTTCTGAAATTGATACCAGAAACTGTTCGTCTTTCTTTGCATAGATCTTGAATTTCAAAATTCAAACTGAAGTGTGGTATTTCTCCCCCCTTTTTTTCTTGCTCTTCCGCGGGAATGGCCAAGACAAAAGGAACCAGACCTGTCAAGGAAGATGAAGAGATACCCGACCTTCCGCAGGCCTTGTGGCGAAAAGCCCCCTATTTAGGTGGCAAAGATTTCTATCATGCGAGGGTTAAGGCGAAGAGGATGCCTGATCCTGTCCCAGTTGAGCGATTGCTGACGCTGACTCGCCCAGTTAACTCAGCCTTGCTCGAGTAGATTGGTTCCGAGGATGTGGTTCGATTGGGAATCGAGAACGGGCACTTCCCCTATACTGCGATTTCTACCCAGGCGTTCGTCCAGAAATTGGACTATATGGATGAGTGGATTGACCACGTGTTGGATCATCACGCCGCGACTCTTGATGAAGCCGGCGTATACTTTGCTATCCGTGCTATGAAGGGTGCTGCCGTGAAGCTGGACCAATCCATGCTTCTAGACCTTCTGTCCCGCTACTCGCCTGCGACTCACACATTCCACTTTGCTGAGTTCGAGGCTGCTCCTACACTCGAGGACGTGCAGATGCTGTACGATCTTTTCCCCATGGGTGAAGTGGACCCTTTGAGTCCTTTGAGGACGTCTGCGGAGATTGCTTTATACACGCAAATGGAGGAATGCCTAGCAGAGGTAAAGAAAATCTCCACCCGATGGACTACTACAAAGGCCCTTCCAAACTGGCAGTTGGTTGATACGTCTGCGAAGAACACCTGGAATAAATGGTTGCAGTACTTCTTCCGAGACTACGCGAACAGTAGCATCACGAAGAAGCTTCTGAGTGAGAACCCAGAGGCTGAGAATTACGTAGAGGGTAAAGGCTATCACTTGACCCTTTGTGCTTTTCTCTGTGCTTGGTTGTCGAGGTACCTGATTGACGGTCACCCACATGACGGGGTCTTCTACCATGTTTTGCCACTTGCTGTGAGGCTCGCCCTTGGCCAGAGAGTCGCACTCGGACCCTTGGTCTTGGGTACGCTGTACTATAGGCTTGATCAATTGGTCCTGGCCATGAAAGAGTCGCGCGGCCGCCTCGATGTACTGACTTTTGTCACTATTTCCTTTTTGACAATGTGGGTTTTCGAGCGATGGCCATCCTATGCTCCAACTGCTCTCAAACTTGACAAGTGGTGTCCCCCAGGCGAGACTGAAGAGCGTAACAGCGGCAGGGCTGCGAGGTGGTTTGGAGCGAGCAACACCAAGTGCGTTTGGAGTTTGATATGCGACAAACGGAAAGAGTTTACTGCCAGGCCCTATGCCACGCGTGTCGAGAACGTGCGATGGTTTCCCAAGCTGTACCCCTCCAAGGGTGTTGTCTTCTCAGAAGAGTTGCTCTTCGAAGAGGGATCGCATTTCCATGAGCGCTATCGCGAGTTCTTTTGCTGGTGTCTACGAGGTTCTCTTCCTGCCCTCGCAGAGCATATTCGTGAGCTCGCACCAAGGTATGAAAGGATTACCGTGGACGTTGACCCCACTCGAGTTTCGCCCCAGTTTGGTTTTGACGCGGTGGCACCATCAATCTGGCCCTAGTCCATTATCAGAGGTTGCTATAAGCGCTTGCTAACAAAAGAGTGCAAGACAGTCTTCATGAACAATCTACCCTTTGAGCAGCCTGCAGGGACCCGCGAGGGTGGTTGTTCTCAGAACTGGCTCGCATACTGGATCGCCCAGCAAACGAGGATTGAGATGCAGTCGGCCGCACAGCCAAGTAGAGCCCCCTTGATCAAGAGAAATTCTTTTCCGTTTCGCCCCAATTGCAGTCTGAGCGAGTCTGAATATGGTTGCTATTCACTGTTGGATCGTGAGAACCATTTGTGTCCTGACCTCATTCTGAAAGAGAAGGTCGCCGCAGTTAAGAAGGGCGACACGCATGTCGTCAGAAACAGCAAGGCATTTGCTGAGGTAAGCAATTTCTTCGCGTGCGTTAAGCTTCTTGATTTCCTTATGCTGACACATTTAGTTTGTACTGTTTGTCGTAGTGTCATGTGCGGCGATTCGCATCTGGTGATTGCTCCAAGTCATTGGTTAACGCCATTGTTGCCACCAGAAGACAAATGCAGCCGTTTCGGCTAGCATGGAGGATGGACCCTGAGGTCGAGACCAAGATTCACGCAGTCATGAATGCTTTTGCTGACTCGTTGATAGACAATGCTCCGGCCTCGTCTCCTCCCGGAGATGATCCGTCCCCTCCAGCGACTGCGGCGCCGAGAGTGAAAAGACCTAGGCAAAAGGGAATTACAATTTCTTCCCCTAGAAGTGCTCCAACTTCTCCTCCGGTGAGGTCCCTTTCTGTCAAAGACAAAGGCAAAGTTCGCATGCCCAGCAAAGTGCGGAAAGAGCTCGCAGTTGAGACTTTCGTTCCATTCAACCAAGAGGAAGAAGGAGAGAGGCAGGAGCCCAGAGAAAGTGATGAAGAAGAAGAAGAAAGAACAGTTGTGATACATGAGGAAGAATCAGGAGGTACCCCCGTCGCATTTCCTTTCCCATTATCGTAACTTCTTTGCACTTCTTTTCTTAAACCAATCATATCTTCGCAGATGATGATGATGATGAGACCATTGGTGGCCTTTTGGCCAAGAGACAAAAGAGAGATACCCATTCTGGCATTCCAAACGATCCCATAAGCAAGGACATTCTTGCTGAGTCCAAGAAGACAGCCGCGGAGGCTGCTGAAAGAAGAAGGCAGCGAGAAGAGGAGGAGCTCGAGCGTGTGAGACAGCGAAGCCTCGAACAGCAGCATGTTGACGACCTAGTGCGTCCAGTTGACGAGGAAGATGAGCTTCCCGAAGAAGTGGCTCCCCAGGCGGAGGAGGAGGATGCGGTTCCAGAAGAGGATGCAGCAGCCCTGGAACAAGTCCAAGCGGACTTTGAAGAAATCGCAGGCGGCGATAAAGGTGAGATCTTCAATCTCGCAGTAACTTATAGAGATGTTATTGTGGGTGCGTTAAAGCATGGTGTGTCAAAGGCTGACATTCGTCGTTGGCTAGTAAACAAGTGCGGAGAACCCTCAGGTAATCATTCGAGTGATACGCATGTACTAGGCCTTAGCAACTTGAAACAGGATCATGACTGGTTTCTTCGCATCCCAGGTCACGCCCCTCTTAAAGACTTTCTTAGTGAGGACACACTAATAGGACATGGTTCCTCGTCTTTAGTGTATGAAGAGGCTTCAATCCCACCTTCGCGTGGAGGTGCTTGCTCTTAGCTTAAGTAAAGATAGCAAAATATTATTCAATGCGAGTTAACTCATACCATCGCATTTTGTATCGCAGGCAATGTTGAGGAACATGCGCCGGAGCAAAGAAGTCAGTCTTCTGCATCCTATGTTCCGATTCCGCGCCCCCATACAGAGAAGCCCGTCGCAGCTACTGATCATGCAGGTGAGCCTTTCGAGGACATCATCGAACTTTCCGACGATGCTGAAGCTGGTGATGTGCTAATGGATGAAGATGCCCATGCTGGCGCTGAGGAAGTAAGGACAAATACTGCCGATGCTTCCGCATCTGAGAACGTTCCTTGCCAAGCGACCTCGGCTGTCACTTCGCCTCCGGCGATGACTGGGTCGGCGGCACCTATTCCTGCGTGGGGCTTTTGGGGCTCGCAGGTTGGGAATGCAGTCGCAGCTGGTGCGGCCTACACTCTTCCTTCTAACTATGAGGAGTTAGAGCTCGCAGCTGACTCGAGAGCCATGGAGCAAGGGCAGTCTTCAACGACCCCAGTAATGCGCATTCCCTCTCTTCGTGAGATTCTCGACGGAACTAGTAAGTAGTGATTTACTGTTTGCATCTCGCATGGTGCATTTGCGAGTTTGATAGCATAACTTAGTTTTGACATTGCTTCAGGTTTGAAGCAAACAGATGTGGACTGGCTAGTCCGGATGCGCCTCACCTACCCCCGATCGTTCGCAAGATCTCTGGAGATAGGGCCCTTCGACAGGAGGCTGTTTCTCACCGAAGCCATTTGGATTTTGGAGCAGCTGTCTGCGGCCACGCCTGAGACCATCTCTGTCCAGAGCGCCGAATTGCTTCATGGCATGTGCGAAAATCTCCTTACCAAAGTTCAGGGCAGACTGGGTTTCAGATTTCTTATGAAAAAAGTTACTCTGATTCGCGCAGCCGTAACCTTGCAGCTCGGTCCCCAGAACCTCGCAGCTGAAAAGCAGAAGGTAGAGCAGCAGAAGCAAAAGGCTGAAGAAGCTATGAAGCTCTATCATGAGATGAATGCCAACTGCGAGCAATTGAAGCAAGACGTGGAGCAGGTAGAGAAGCTGAGCCATCAGTTCGCACCCCATGACTCCTTGATCAAGAATTTGCTTTTGACTTTTTGAATTTTGAAAATAGCAAGGAAATGGCTGAAACATTAATGTAATGTTTGAAACATTATTGTAATGTTGCTAGGGTTTCTCCCCTCTTTTTTTTTTAACAACAAGAATCTACTTGCCCGTTTTGCCCTTTCTGGGATTTGATAGGATATCTCTGTGCATATCCAATTATGACATCAGCAATTGATTATTTGCTTGATTTTCGCGCTAATTTCTCGGCAGATAAACACGCTTTCGTTGGGAAGTCCATCCGAATCATGACTATCCGTCATTTATTAGGATACGCAACCGAATCGTCGTAGCCTTTAGTAGGGTAATTGATGGTTACCGCTTTTCAAGGCGTAAGTGATTGGCCTTACCTCTTTTCAAATTCTGCTGACTCATCTTTGGCAACTGAAGAGTCTCCACGAGGTCTATATAAACCCTGTGTTTGCCATTTGGGTTTTTCATCCCAAAAAAATGTGCTTTGCCGTGAGTCCTTACGACTGCTGGCTTCAACGCTTGTTTTTCGTTGATTCATGGCAACTTCAAGTTGTGAATCCTGAGTTTGCGCTTTGTGCTGTAGAAATAGTTTCCAAGATCCACTTTATGAGGCTTATTGCTCTTTATAACCATCATAAAGGGGATGGAGATGATATCTCATGTGTGTTCGAAGAAATTTCTTCGTGTATTATGTTTGCAGGTCATGTTTCCGGCGGCCTCCCGGTGAGGTGCAGCGCCGAAGTGACCGTGCCACCGTTTCGTAATGAACGGCGGAATTCTCCTCCAGCATCCCTGGAGGAGGATTTCTTGCCTCTTTGTTTGTGAGCTCAGGGTGGCGGAACGCTGCGTTCATCCCCGTCTACAAGGAGCCCTTGCCCTTTGGAGCTTCTGCTTGCCTGTTGATCGCTGGAACCGGTGGTTCCTTGGGCAAATGTTATGGGGTGCAGATCTGACAAGGGTCTTGTCAAATACTGGGATCTTGAACGTATGGCTTCATGTTGCTCTTTGGAGCAAGATCCCTCCTGCGACAGATGTTCACCCGCAGATCTGCGTATTGTATAGCCGGTGTTGGAACCGGTGGGTTCATCCCTTTCAGCCAAGATTCCCGTAGTGTGCCTTTGCTGGCTTGTCAGCTACTTTTCGAATGTATTGTAAGCCATGTTGGCTGCGTAGTTAGATTTGAGCTTTTTCGCTTGTAAGCTGCTATCTAGACAGATAAATTGTAAGTCTTTCCGACTCATAATGATAAATAGCTTTTGTATTATCTGCTGTCTCTTTTAACCAAAATACAACTTCGCATGCGTTTCGGCATATTTGGCCTTGCATAATGTTATGTAATGGTTTCGCATTTGCGATCTGCTATATGAATTCGCGGATGCTTCACTAGATCGTTCGAGATCATATTTTCGCAGCTGTGCCATCCTGGCAGATGGGCTTGTGATTGGCCTTTGTGGATCACTTAAGATCATTTTCACAATATTGCTATCGTAGCAGATAGTCTTTTAGTAGATCAATTAAGATCGTTAAGTGGTGCGAGTTACTATCGTGGCAGATAGGCTTTACTAGAAGATCAATTGAGATCATCTTTCGTATGAGTTGTTATCGCAACAGATAGGCTTTAGAAGATCAATTAAGATCATTTTGCGAATGAGTTGCTATCGTAACAGATAGGCTTTAAAAGATAAACTAAGATCATTTTGCGCATGAGTCGCTATCGTAACAGATATGCTTTAGAAGATCAATAGAGATCGCATTTGCATAGGCTGCTATCGCAACAGATAGGCTTGGATGATCAATTCAGATTGCATTTGCATCGGCTGCTATCGTAACAGATAGGCTTGAATGATCGATTCAGATCGCATTTGCATAGGCTGCTATCGTAACAGATAGGCTTAGATGATCAATTAAGATCGCATTTGCATAGGCTGCTATCGTAACAGATAGGCTTAAATGATCAATTAAGATCGCATTTGCATAGGCTGCTATCGTAACAGATAGGCTTAAATGATCAATTAAGATCGCATTTGCATAGGCTGCTATCGTAACAGATAGGCTTAGATGATCAATTAAGATCGCATTTGCATAGGCTGCTATCGTAACAGATAGGCTTAAATGATCAATTAAGATCGCATTTGCATAGGCTGCTATCGTAACATATAGGCTTAAATGATCAATTAAGATCGCATTTGCATAGGCTATTGTAGCGGATAACTTATTTTTAACAGTTATAGCAAACTAATAAAGTAAAATCGACATCCAGAAATATAAAGTTTCTCATTTGGGAGAATTTTCTTATTATAATGCTCTCATATGGGAGAGATGAGATTACAATCCTCTCATATGGGAGAGGAGATTGTGTAAATCGTAACCATACAAGAGATTAGGCGACGTTATAATAAAACGTATGCAATGAGAGAAGTCAGGGATAGTACTTCTTAATCCAGCGCATGTTAACTGAACTCGGGGTTGAGGTTGTGCCGTGCAACCTTCGTATGCTGCAATAGCCACTGTCGAAGACTTCTGTGACTTCGAAGGGTCCTTCCCAATTGGCTGCGAACTTTGGGTGAGTCGCTTCTCGCATGCAGTGGTCAGATGCGCGCAGGACCAAGTCTCCAATTGCGAAATCTCTTCGCTGGACTTTCTTATTGTAAGCGCGAGCAATCCTTTCTTGATATCGCTTGTTGGTCCTTTTGGCTTGTTCTCGCTTTTCCTCTAGCAAGACTAAGTCATGATCGCGTTGATTTTCGTAGAGTGCGTGGAAGGCTAATCTTGCCGAATTGACTCTCACCTCCGCAGGTACCACAGCTTCGGCCCCATAACATAGTAGAAATGGTGAGGCCCCCGTGGGTGTCCTTGGAGAAGTTCGGTAGGCCCACAGAGCTATGCTTAGAGAGTCGGCCCACTTCTTGTGGTCATCTGCGACCATCTTGCTCAAAATTCTCAACAGCGTTTTGTTGGTCGCTTCAGCTTGTCCATTTCCCTTCGGGTAATAAGGGGTAGAACATATCTGCCTGATATTGTACTCCGCTAATTTCGCAGCCACCTGGCGATTAACAAAAGGAGTACCGTTATCTGAAAGAATGGTGTTTGGGATTCCGAACCTGCATATGATGCTTTCCTGGATGAAGTTGACCACAGCCAGCGCATTTTCCGTCTTCAGTGGTATTGCTTCCACACACTTGGTGAATAGCTCAGTTGCGGTGAGAATGAAATGATTCCCGTGCGACGTTGGTCGGATGGGACCGATGAAGTCCAGAGCCCATGTGTGAAATGGCCATGGCGTCCCTAATGCATGTAGATCCACGGCGGGAGCGTGCACCAGGTTTCCTTTGAATTGACATTCCTGGCAGCGTCGTACTTTGGTGCGGCAATCAACCTCCATCGTGGGCCAGAAATATCCAATTGAGAGGAGCTGCCTGCATAATTTCGCACCTCCTTGGTGTTCCACCTGATGAGAAAGGTCCATGACTTCTTGTTCTTCTCTGCCGTCTAGACATCGCAGCAAGTTGCCCTCGTGACCTCTTCGCCAAAGCAGGTTTTCCTGTACTACATATCGAGATGCTTTCCTTTTCAATTTCTCGGCTTCTTTTCTTGATTCGGGCACAGTGCCCTGGGTGAGGAAATCAAATAGTGGCTTCCTCCAGTCCGTGTCGTCATCGGTTAGGGCGATGAGTAGAGAATCTTTGATTAGTGCGCAACTCTCGCACTTCCCTTGTATCAGGGCTGCGGCTGTTGACATGTCTGGCCAATGAATGCCATATCTCTGAGCCTTCCTGTAGATCGACACCTCGCTTTCTCCGCAAGCATGTTGGTGAATCTTTTCTAACAACTGTTGTCCCTCTTGCTCGGAGACGCATCGCATGAGTATTCCGCTGGGACCCTTATAGTAAAGGGTGTTGTCATGGATGCAGTACCCTTTTGTGAGTGCCCAGATTTCACTGCTTGTGCCTTTCGCAATAGCTTGTAGGATTGCTTTTCTCCAATCTGTGTCATCCATGTGTTCGTCATCGCACGTATCTTCTGTCAATGCCGACGATGTTCGCACTTCAATGGAAATCCTTGCGGGACATTTGTCTGTGCTGACCTTAGATCCCAAGGTTGCTAAAGCGTCTGCGTGCCTGTTGTCTGCTCGAGGCTTGTGCTCGTACCTCACATCGCAAAACTGCTGTACCAGCTTTTGCACTAAGGTGCGGTAAGACAGAAGGTTAATCTCCTTCAAACCGTATTCGCCCGAGGCTTGCTTGACGATCAACTTGGAGTCTCCCATGACCGTCAGATTGCTTACTTCCAAAGCTTTTGCTGCGCGCAGTCCCGCTATGAGGGCTTCATATTCTGCTTCATTGTTTGTGACTGCGAAGTCGAGCTTTGCGGACATCTGTATGACCTCCCCATCTGGTTTGGTCAAGACTATCCCAACGCCTCCGCCTTTCCTTGTGGACGAGCCGTCAAAGTGAAGCGTCCAATAGGGCACGTCAATTGCATAGATCTCAGGGCCTTCGAGCTCTTCCTCGATCACGGGCTCGTGGCTGTTATCGGGGAACTGTGCCAACAGATCCGCTACCGCCTGCGACTTGATCGCTCGCGGTCGCACGCACGTGATATCATATTGAGAGATGGTCATGTACCATTTTGCCAATCTCCCGCCAGGAGTAGTGTGAGTTAGCAAATATCGTATGGGGTCGCTCTTGGTGACCACTACTACTTTGGGTGATGCGAAATAGTGTCTCAGCTTCTCTATCACAAAGAATAAGGCAAGGCAATGACGTTCGATGTCTGTGTACCTTGATTCGGCAGGCTGCACGATGCGAGAGATGTAGTAGATAGGTCTCTCTTGGCCTTCATATTCCTGAGCCAAGATCGCTCCTGTAGATCTCCTTGTTGATGTCAGATATAGCGGAAGCGGTGATCCCAATTGAGGTGCGATCATTATTTTTGAAGACGTCAGCAAATCCTTCAGCTTTTCGAATGCGGCTTCGTGCTCCGGAGCCCATTTGTATGCGGCGTCATGCTGGGATGAATCTTCGCAGATATGATAGCTTTCCCAAGAATGTTTTCAAGGTACTCTGGTTATGGGGCGGCGTCATGCTGGTTATGGCTGATACTTTCGCAGGGTCAGGCTCGATTCCTTGGCGATGGACTACGCATCCCAAGAACTTCCCTGATGTTACCCCAAATGCGCATTTCATGGGATTCATCTTTAGTTGAAAACGTCTACATCTGTTGAACACCTTCCGTAGATCTGCGAGGTGATCTGCTTCGTGCTTGGATTTAACCACCAGGTCATCCACATAGAATTCCACTTCTTTGTGCATCATGTCGTGGAATAGAGCCATCATGGCCCGCTGATAAGTCGCACCCGCGTTCTTAAGACCGAACGGCATCACTGTGTAGTTGAACACCCCCACCGGAGTGATGAATGCAGTTTTCCGCGCGTCTTCGGGGTCCATCTTGATCTGGTTGTACCCGCTGAAACCATCCATAAAGCTGAACATACGGTGGCCCGCTGTTGAATCGATAAGCAAATCGATATTGGGCAGTGGAAAATCATCCTTTGGGCAGAAGCGATTGAGATCTCGGAAGTCCACGCAGATGCGGAGCTGTCCGTTCTTTTTCACTACTGGCACGATGTTGGCCAGCCATGTGGGATGATGATTCGGCTCTATGAATTTGGCATCCAGGAGTTTGACAATCTCCTGCTTGATTTTTACGTTAAGCTCCGGCCTGAAGCTCCTTGTGCTCTGCTTTACCGGTTTAGACCCTGGGATGATGTCTAAACGGTGCATGGTGATGCTCGTATCCAGACCTGGCATCTCATCATACTCCCATGCGAACACATCCTTGTATTCGGTCAGGAGTTGTAGCAGTCCTTGCTCCTCCTCGCTCGCGAGATCCGCACTTAGAAAGACTGGCCTTTTCTTTTCCTCGTTCGGGCTGAGGAACACTTCCTTTAGTTCTTGCTTTTTGTGGTCTTGGCCTGTCTTCCATGCATTCGGGCGCTTCTTTGAGCTTCTCATCTGGAGTGCTCTGCATTGGCTCTTCTGTTAGCGCAATTTGCTCGATTTGATTGATTTGCCCAGGGATATCCACCGTGCCCGTGTGAGGACATCCCCGCGCACCTTCATATGCGATAGCATTTCTTCCCATTGGCGTAGAAGCTCTCTATCTCCTTGCCCTCGGGGTCATGCTTTGCGATTCTCTTCAGAGTATACACATTCTTCCGATGGTATGCGATACGCGGCGCCTCTTCGCGTGTAGGCGGCTTATCCTTGGCATCTTCTCTTGTCACCATTACTCCCGCAGGTGACTGGTCCTTGATGTCCTCCCAGAGAGGCAAAGGAGTAGGGTTGAATGGTACCGGTGTTTGTTCGTCCGCCATCTCGGTAAACCACACCGCCTCGCTAAAATGTGCTTCATCCAGGTTGAATGGATTCGTTGAAGCCGGTATCTCGACTACTCTGTCGTTCCAGATAGCTTTCATAACTTGGTGAGCTGTTGAAGGAATCGCATCGAAGCGATGAATCCAGGCTCAACCAATAATCATATGGTATGTAGTGTTCGCGTCTATGACATAGAACTTTGCTGAGCACTTGATTTTACCAATCTGAACGCCCAGGCGGATCCATCCGATCGTCATTCTAGAGTCGCTTCCGAATCCCATCAGCGGAGATGGACGCCTGACGATCTTATGTTCGGGGATCCCTGCTAGCTTCAGTGTGTGGAGCGAAACGACGTTGACCGCTGCTCCTCCATCAACGAATGCTCGTTTGAACTCGACGCCGTTAATAATGGCTGTCACATACAGAGGCCTCTAGTGGCTCGCATCTGTCTTCTTGTCGCTGGCAGAAAAGGTCATAATCTTTTCTGTAGAGCGAGACGCCCTGATGACTTTCCCGTTGGATATTACAAGATCCTCCTCGTAGTCTTCCGCTATTCTCAAGATCGCTTTCGTCATATCTGTCCGGCATTTCTCCGAGAAATTCATCTCGTCGAAGAATCTGCTGAAGCCATGCGACCCTTTCATCCGGTCGGCACGTTCATCCTCCGTGTCCATGCTGTAGTCTTCGTCTTCATGGACCTCGGCAACGATGGGTAGACCATCCTCTGCGACTTCTTCCAAGTCGACGATCGAGATCATGGCGACCTCTTTGCCTTTCGAGCCCTGCTCCGCATGAGCAGGAAGCGGGTTGTTGCGCACATCCTTCCGGTGATCGCTGACGATAAGCTCGCCGTTCTTCATCTTCTGGTCGAATGCGAACCTGAGCTTTTTGCATTCAGCCGTGGGGTGCATGACCTTGCCGTGGTATTCGCACCACTTGGGGTCTCTCACCATCTCCTTGGAGGGTATTTTCTCGAGTGGCGGTAGGACACCGTCCTTACGCCACTGTATGCAGAGGTCGCTTGCCTCCTCTACCGAGCATGGTAGGGGTGGTACGTCAAAGTTCACAACCTTCGCTTGCTTCTGGGGTGAAACTGTATTGACCTCAGCTTCTCGTCCCCTCTTTTAACTGAATCTCCCGATCTTGTAGGTGGTGGCGCTCGGAGGTCGCTCCGGAGCGTTCTTCTTTTTCTGTCTCTCGACTATAGGCTCGATGTTCTTCGTGCATTCAATTAACTTTGAAAACGTAGGTGTTTGCAAATTAATGAGCATACCTTTGTATTCATCTCGCATGCACTGCAGGCATATCTCTACGAGCCGGCTTTCGAGCATTGGATCTTTGCGCTCCAAGGATTTCGCCTTGAATTTCTTGATGAAAGTGATCCCGTCCTCCTCGCGCTTCTGATACATCCGCGAGAGATGAATCATTGTCACCTTTTCTTCCATCTGGAAGAATTTGGTGTAGAACTTCTGGACCATGTCGTCCCAAGTCTTCACGGATCCGGCTTCCAACGTTCGGTACCACTTGTACGCCACGTTCCCTAAAGATTTTGGGAACTCTCGCATCAGCAGTTTGGGATCGGCTCCGTATGGTCCCATGACATCAATGAAACGCATGACATGTTCATGGGTGTTTCCGTTGACATCCTCGAACTTGTCCCATTTAGGAGCTTTGTACCCCGCGGGGTTAGGCATGAGATAGATCTCCCGTGGGATGGGTGGATCGTTGTCCAGCTTTGGGATAATAGTATCCGCGAATGACTGATGAGCCAGAATAGTGTCCATGCGCTTCTGCAGAGACGTCATGCACTCTGGAATGCTTCCTTCGGCAGCTGAAGGAGGGGTTGCCGCAGGTGGGGGCGACACATACGCCGTCAAAGGATTGGGGACATATGGACTACTCGCATTGCCCCAAATCGCCGTTGGAGGAGGCAAGGGGTACTGCAAAGTCGGATTAGATGCCAAAGTCGAGGGCTGAGGAGTGTGAGCAGTGAGAGGCAACATCTGAGCTGTTGACCCCTGAATCGAAGGCAGCTGCGCAGTTGTCGGTGGAGTCTGCAGATTAGGGTTGGGAGGCGTGGTTGACACTCCCGGTAGAGAAGCAGTAGGGCCTCCTCCTCCTTGAGAGACGGCGGTGGCTGACGAAGGGTTTGGTGCAAGGGTACCCAGAACGACCAAGATCCGTTCTAGCTGCTCGGATTGGGCCTTGAGAGCTTTCGCCTGGCCTTGAACAGTGGCGTCCAAAGACTCTAGCGTCGGTGTCTCGCCGGGAGTGGTAGGAGTACGGCGGGTTCCCTCTCCCGAGGCGTTTTCGGTGGAAGGCGATCTGTTGCTGATATCATCCTCCTGAGACATGGTTGCTTTTGCTGGTAAGTTCACGTCGGGTTCACCAAAATGTGCACAAGAGATTCCGGCGGGGAGACCTCCGTGTATACCGTATGTAGAGGATCAAGGATCGCACAGGAAGAGTGGGGTTGTGTGTAGGGAGAGAGTAAGTCAGTAGTAATGTCTGAGAGAGAGACAGAGATTTGGCAGAGCTTCCGCGTATGGCCAGTGTGTTCTCCTTTGTATGGAAAGGTTAACGTCCTATATATAGCAGGGAACGTGACCGTTGTAGTGTGGTTAATGCGCCCATTGATGGCGGCTTAATTAGCTTAACCATAACGGCACGTTCGTCCGAGTATATAGGGACCGTTACAGCACGTGGTGCGCGAATACCGGAACCGTTACGAGGTTGACCGGGTTTGACCGGATTGACCGGGTTTATGGAGCTTGTGCCATAAATCTCTCAAAACAGTTACTAAAGGTCGCGCGCGGTCTTGGCTCGCACGCGACAGGGCTTACTCTAGCCTCCAAACCACTAAGTCCCTACAGGTCCCGTGCGGTGGTATGCGAGGGCTCTGTCTCGCAGCCCCCACATGGATCAGCTCGGCTGGTGATCCAGTGTGTGTGGAGCACAATATGGTGTGCTGGATGGTTGCCACGTGGCCAAGATCTGTCAGCTCAGAAAGCACTATCTACACCAGCATTGATTCAGATGAAGTTTTGGGAGAAGCTCTCAAGAAGAAGAAGAAGAATAAAGGTATTCCTGTTGTTCTGACATCAAAAGATCTCTTTGATCAATCTGAAGAGGAGGCAGATGATGAGGAAGCTGCTGCAGAAAAAATTGAGAAGAAAGCTACTAATCTAGACAAGTTGCTTGATGAGGTTGTTGAAAATATGAAGGATGAGGAAGCTCATGGAAAGAAATCTGAAGAACAAGGAGAACAAGCTGAAGAACAGGCTGACGATGCAGAGGTCTCAGGAGAAGAGCAATAGGAGACTCATGGCAAAGGCAAGGGAAACACAAAGTCCTCAGGACCTTCAAAGCCTTGAACCCATTCTCTCTATTCTTTCGGCTCTTCTCAGTCCTGAAGTTTAGGTTGTTTTTCTTATTTTCTTAAAAACACTATGAATAGATCCTACATTTCTTCTACTCTTTTGATGAAGGTAAAAAACGGGGAGAAGATTATGTGTTTTATTTTTTGTGTTATGTGTTGTTAGTGTTTTATTTGAGTATGTTTAGTATCTAGTTTTATGGTTTGTATAAAATTCTGGATCTGGTAGATGTTACATATGCAATTCTGTGGTATTTGAATTTCTGTTATTCATAATCTGTGATTTTTACTACTGATTGTAAGTTGCAGGATATTAATATCCAGATAATGTGTTTTGTCTTTCATCAAGGGGGAGATTGATAAGTCTGAAGCTCATGGACATTATTTTGTGAAAATACAAGCAGAGAGCTTAGCTCCTTGATGATGAAAGCCAGAAACACAAGCATAAGAAATTGCTAAGTACCACAGCTTCAAAGCTTTGAGTAGGCTTTGTGTAGGCTTTGGTTATGCTGAATTATCTAACCGTTTTTGTGTAGTCTTTGGTTATGTTTTGGTGATGATGTGGATTAATTATAGGATTTCATTTAGAAATCTATGTTCTAAGTTGATCATTGCAGGACTAAGCTGGATTGAGAATCCAATGTTCATTCTGGTGAAGTTATCTGGCAAAGCTTCAAAGTTTTGAGATATTCTAGTTACTCTTTACTGCTAAGTTCTTCTAATCATCTTTCTCTATGAAGATGGATTCAGTGATACTTAGATCTTGGTACAAGCTGATTATTGTCTATTATTGTGGATTCTATATTAGTTCCTTGATATATTCATGAGTTTGAATGTATTTATTAACTCAGAACTGTCAGCAAACAATTCTAGCATAGTTTTCTCTTTACCTGATAGTTGCTGTTCAAGCAATTTTTTTTGCTAAATTGTATTGTTATTTGTTTGATCTTTTTTGCTGAGTATTTGCAGGTTTGTTGGACACTCCAACGTCCATAAACAGATCAGCAATACATTCAAATTAAGCTGTTGACATGAGCTTATCAGATAGGAGATATTTTAGGAATTCTGTTCCTGAAATCTCTCAAGTCAGTTGCAGACTGAGATCAGCTACTTAAATTTGAATTGCAGAGAATTATGGGAGATACAGAGGTCGTGGTTTTGAAGAGGGAAATCAACTGGGAAAATCAATTTCATACAGCTCTTCAAATCAATCAAGAACTCAACTCAAGCAAACTGAAGATCATTCAATTTCAGAAGAACTCTTCCAGGCTTAAACAACTTATCTTTTTGAGTTCTTCTCCTTGTACTCAATTGTATTATTTATTCTTAATCTCTAAAACCTCACTAAAGTTAGTAGTTTTGTTGTTCAAGTCAACAACAAGAGGTTCTTATTGTTTCAACAGGTTGTAGCCTATAACTAGATAGGTTGGGAACCACAAGCTGTATAAGTGTAAGGTAGCTCACTTAGGCTTCAGATCTAGGAATAAATCTGGGTGACTAATAAGAAGTTGTGTTTGAATCCTAGAGGGATTAGATCCCTCAGGCAGAGACTATGTCCAATTGTGACTGAACTCCGTAAAATCTTTGTGTTCTTGCTATTTACTTTTGCTGCATTTACTTACAGTTTAAATTGGAAGTTTCAAAGCTTTGGAGCTTTCCAAGTCTCAAAGCGTTGAAGTCTCTATACTCTGCTGTTATATCTTTAAGATTCTCAAACTCTTTTCAAAGCTTTTAGATATCAACAGTTTGCTCTACTGAAGTTTCAAAAACTTGTGTTTTGGCAAAAGCTAGCATACTCTATTCAATCCCCCCTTCTAGAGTATTAATATACATGTTTACACCTACATTACACACTTTCAAAATTAATCAGGTTAAGAAGTGCATCTTTCTACATCAAAGCAAGTACACTAGGGACTTGATGAACAAGTACAGTGTGTCTCAATCCAAAGAAATCAAGACTCCTATGAGTTCTACATTGTCTTTAGATAAGGATGGATCTGGTAAGACTGTCAATGTGAAAGAGTATAGATGTATCATTCGATCATTACTATACCTCACTGCTAGTAGACCAGATATCATGTTCAATGTATGTATGTGTGCAAGATTTCAGGCTGATCCAAAGGAATCACACTTAAGTGCTGTGAAGATAATATTCAGATATCTCAATGGTACCAAGGAAATAGGTCTTTGGTATCCAAGAAATTCTAATTTCTCTTTGCATGGTTTTTCAGATGCTTGACTTTGCAGGGTAAAAAATTGATAGGAAAAGCACTTCAGGAACTTGCATTGGATCCTCCTTGATCATTTGGCACTCCAAGAAACAAAACTCAGTTGCTTTATCAACAGCTGAATTTGAATATATATCTGCTGGAGCATGCTGTTCACAAGTATTATGGATTTTTCAACAATTGAGAGATCTTGGACTTGATTTCAGAAGTATACCCATCAAATGTGACAACACCAGTGCAATATCAATTACAAATAATCCAGTTCAGCATTCAAGAACCAAGAATATTGATGTAAGACACCGTTTCATTAGAGATCATGCTGAGAAAGGTGATATTGTTCTTGAATTTGTTTCTACTAACATGCAACATGCATATATCTTCGCTAAACCATTTCCAGATGAAAGATTTTCAGCTCTAAGGCAAGAATTAGGCATGCTGAATAAAGATGCATTGGTTTAGGGGGAGCATCAGGTAAGGAAGGTAAATTGTTATGTGTTTCAATGATTTGAACTGATAACTGGTTCGTCAATAATTCTTGGATCATTCAGTAGTTGGTGCTATCTTTGTAGATATTTGTTCAATATTTCCCCTACCTTTTTCAAAATTATTTTCAGCCAAATATAGTATTAAATTATTTATTTCCAACGGCTTCAAAGATTTTAATCTTCTCTGATCATTACAGATCTTTTGAGATTAGAGAGATATTGCATTTTTCTTTTTAAACTCAAACTTTTTCAGTATTTTTCTTCTTCTCTTCTCCTTCACTCCGTATCAACCCTACCTCTCTCTATTCTTCTCCCAAACCCTAATGAGCACTAGAAGATCCTCTGACAGAATCAAGATGGCCAGTGGTTCAAAGCCCAGTACAGAAAATAAGAGAAAGACAGTTGAGGATGAAGTTCAAACAATCAGTGGGTACTCAAGCTCTAGGACTCCCAGTGCGAAGCTGTTGCAGAATTTCCTCCACCAAAGAAGAAGAATAAGAAGGATGTGACATCATCTTTAGATAAGAATAAGAAGAAGAATAAAGAGAAGGTTGCTGCAGAAAAGCAACCAGAAACACAGATCTCAAGCCCCAAGAAGTTGAAGAAAAAGAAGAAGGTCTCTCAAGCTGAAAAGGGAAAAGAAAAGGGGACAGAGGAAGAATCAGAAGACAATGTGGAGAGAGCCTTACAGATCTACTCAAAGAACTCCGCTCCTGATGAATATTGGTTCATCTCAAATACTTCCAAAGGTCAGTGGTTGGATGGTTTTGCCTCTAGGCCTATTGCTTTTTGTAGCTTGATCAGTATGCATATGTTGCTTGGAATGAATCTGAATTGCATTACTATGTTAAAGAAAATCTCTCTGTGGTTCATGATAAACCCCCCTGAGCTAGCCTACCCAAGACTTTGCAGATTCTTCTATCTCAACATGGAGCAACTTAAGGACTCTCCACACTTAGTAATCAAGACTAGAGTTGCTGGTGTTACTATGGAACTAGATCATGCTGAGTTTGCATATGTCCTAGGCTGTCCTAAGAGGTATGACACACATAACCATCCTCCCAAAAGTGAAGTTTTGAAGTTAACAAAAGAATAATTCTTTCTACCCAACACCCCTGCCTCATCCAAACAGTTAACACACAATGTGTTAAATGTTGAAGCCAAAGTTTTTTTCACTATCTTGATGAGATGTATCTTTCCAAGGGAACATTCGAAGGAGTTGATCACTGAGAGAGTGCTATACATTCTGTATCTGATTATGCATGGATATGACATTGATCTTCAGAAGCTTGTAATGGAACACATGTTGTTTAGCCAAACAGATCAGATAAAGCATCCTTTGTCATATGCAAACTTGCTCACTCTATTTTTCCAACACCTTGAAATTCCAACTGCTGGTGAAGAGTCTATCACTTCTGGGATTGGTCTGCTTAATGAGAAAGCATTTGAGAAGATTGGAGTGGTGAAGACCACGACAAAAATTAAGAAGTTGTATTCAGATTTGACAGAAGAAGAGTTGTATGAAAAGAAGTTTCTTAAGACCAAGACCTTGACTCCTACTTCAAGCCAGACCTCTCAGCCTCCTGATTTGTCTTCAATCCTTCAGAGACTTGATGGTTTAGAGATGGAATCTAGTGAAATCAAAGAAAATTAGCATGGATTTGAGACTGATCTCAGGTAGGTAAAGTACATGGTGGAGACCATCTTTAGGAGAATGACTGTGTTTGATGTCCCTGAGGATGAAGAAGGTATCAAGAAAGATGGTTCTAACAAGAAATTGCCCAATGAACACTCAAACCAGGAAGAGGCTGCTCAAGACAAGGACAAAGGAAAGCAGGTGGTAGAGGAACAAGTTGCTCAAGAGGGAGATGAAAAAGATAGTCCCGATTCAGATGTTTTGCTGATAAACATCAAAAAGAAGATGAAATCTCCAAAGCCAATCATTCCAGAACCTGAAGAAGCAGAGACTAGTGGTGGGAATGAAGAGGTTGCAGAAGACCAGGACAATGATGAAGATAGTGAGGAAGAAGAAGGAGATCAGGATGGAGATGAAGACCCAACTGTTGGGTTTTGACGTAGGTAACGCAGCAGAATAACAAAAATTAATCCTACTTCAAAGCCCACCACGGATCGTCAGGAGGAGACATCATAAAATGATAAAGGACAAAGTATTATGTACCTTTTGATTTTTGAGATCACACGAAGAATGATGTCCTCGTCTCTACGGTTGATCCACGTCTAGAGGTGAGATCTTGATTCTTCCTTCAACAAGTGCTAGCTTGAACCGGAGGAAGAGGGAAGAGGAATAAAAGAAACAAGGACAAGGAGGGGTTCGGCCCTCCTTTGGCGCCTACGGGAGAGGGGGCGGACGGCCAAGGGTGGTCGGCCTAGGCTTGTCTTCTCTCTCTCTTTTGTTATCTCTCACTCTCTTTGTGTGGTGTCTAATAACAAATCACAATTAGTGGGAAGAAAGCTAGAGCCTCCTTTATATACTCCAAAAACTCCTTGTTGTTTACATAAATGTCCTTTCTAGTTCTCCATGAACTTGGATAAGTCCCTTCCTTGCAAATTAGTCCTACTAAGTTTGCAAGGTGTTGCACAATGATCCTTATCATTAATTAATAATATTAATTCATCCCAAATCTAGCTCTACCCTATTTGAAGTGTGACCCCTTAGGTTTCTACTTAGTTGGTAGTAACTTTTACTAACATGGAGCGGTGTCTAGAAACACATCCATGCCACCCAACTAATAGAAATAGTCAGTGATCCCGACAAACCTCTTGTGCCCAATATCTTATATTTCACTTCCCCTTTGTCTCTATATTCGGATTGGGCACGTGACATATATAGTCAAACTCGTATATCCAACACATAGTTCCTCGATCTTGGGAATATGCTTATGCTAGCAGATAACATGAATATCTCCATATTGATTTATCTGAGTCTGGCCAGACATTCAATAAGCCTCATCCCTCGAGTGGCCGTGGATATTTACTCCCATTATGTGGGAGGGGAAAATCCTATCTACATCACTACGATCTCTAAGATTGCTTCCTATCGTGCCTGATACCCATCTTTATGATTACCCAGTTACGGTGTAACGTTTGATAACATCAAATCACAATATTCCACAACTAGAGTATCTAGTGACTTCAAGTCTAAGGATTGCAATTATATTAGCACTACGAGAAGCGATTGTGACTTGACATAATCTAATGTATCCTTCTCGTTGTGTGTCAATCCAGTATGCCATTACCCTTAATGCATATCCATGTGTTAGACTTGATATCTCCATATCAATCTACCCACGTACTAGTCTATATTTGATCGTCCTATTAATCAATATAGTGGACTAGGGATATTTAAGATAAACAACACATTGTATCTAAGGACTTCATTTTATTAAATATTACAATATATAATAAATGAATATTCTAGCCAAAACAATTTTCATACTAAATATACGATTGCCTCTAGGGAATCTATTCAAACAGTGTCCCACTTGCACTAGAGCCAATCTGGCGCATCTCGTATGCTTATAGAACTGGTGTGCCCTTTATGCTTTCGCTGCGCAAGAGGTTTTGTGAGCAGATCTGAAACATTGTCATCCTTTGGAATTTTTCACATCTTCACATCTCCTCGATCGATCATATCACGAATAAGATGGAATATCCTAAGTACATGCTTTGATTTTTGGTGTGATCTTGGTTCCTTAGCTTGCGCGATTGCCCTGGAGTTGTCACAGTACAACTCTATGGGATCCACGATGCTATTGACCACACCGAGCTCAGTGATAAACTTATTTATCCAAACAACCTCTTTTGCTGCTTCCGCAACAGCAATGTACTCAACTTCTGTTGTAAAATCAGCAACTGTCCCTTGCTTGGAACTCTTCCAGCTCGCAGCTCCTCCATTCAGGCAAAACATGTATCCTGACTGCGATCTGTAGTCATATTTTTCGGTTTGGAAGCTTGCATCAGTGTAACCATTTACACTTAGCTCTTCCTTACCTCCAAATATCAAGAACACATTCTTAGTCCTTCTCAAGTACTTTAGGATGTTCTTGACAGCAATCCAGTCACTCTCACCCTGATTGGACTGGTATCTGCTCAGCATACTTAACGCGTATGATACATCTGGTCTAGTACATAACATGGCGTGCATGATGGATCCTATGGCCGAAGCATAGGGTATCCTACTCATGTGGTCTTTCTCAATCTCATTGGAGGGATAGTCATTCTTAGAAAGAGTGACTCCATGCGACATGGGCAAGAATCCCTTCTTGGAATCCAGCATGTTGAACCTCTTCAACACCTTGTCTATATATGTACTTTGACTTAGGCCGAGCAACCTTCTAGATCTATCTCTATAGATCTTTATACCAAGTATGTAGGCTACGTCTCCTAAGTCCTTCATTGCAAAGCACTTTCATAGCCAATATTTAACAGATTGCAATGTAGGAATGTTGTTGCCAATGATTAGTTTGTCATCCACATACAAGACCAGAAATACTACAGAGCTCCCACTAACCTTCTTGTAAACACAAGGCTCATCTTCGTTCTTAATGAAGCCAAACTCTTTGACTGCATCATCAAAACGTCGATTCCAGCTCCTAGAAGCTTGCTTCAATCCATAAATGGATCTTTGCAGCTTACAGACTTTATTGGCATTCTCTGGATCCTCAAAACCCTCTGCTTGTGTCATGTACACATCCTCGAGGAGGTTCCCATAAAGGAACGCTGTTTTAACATCCATTTGCCAAATCTCATAGTCGTAGTATGGTGCAATAGCAAGTAGGATTCTAATGGATTTAGTCATGGCGACTAGTGAAACGGTCTCATCATAGTCAATACCATGAATCTGTCTATACCCTTTGGCTACCAATCGCCCCTTATAGGCAACTACCTTTCCATCCATGTCGGTCTTCTTCTTGAAGACCCACTTGCACCCTATGGGTCGAGCCCCTTCGGGTGGTTCCACCAAAGTCCATACTTTGTTGGTGTACATGGAATCCATTTCGGATCTCATGGCTTCTAGCCACTTCTTAGAGTCTGGGCCTTTCATTATCTCCCTGTAGGCTGCAGGCTCATCATCCATGAGTGGTACGTCATCAGGCTCAGTCACGAGAAGTCCATACCTCTTTGGCTCATGACGCACTCTTCCTGATCTACGGAGTTCCTGTGTTACCTGAACAGGTTCTTCCACAACAGTTTGCGGTTCCTGTTCATGTTCCATCATCGGTTCAGTGATTTGTGGTTCTTGAATTTCTTCAAGTTCTACAGCCCTCCCACTTGCTTCTTTAGAGACAAACTCTCTTTCTAGAAACACGGCGGTCCGAGCAACAAACACTTTGTTCTCGGTGGGATTTGTAGAATTAATATCCTTTAGTTTCCTTAAGATATCCCACAAATTTACACTTATCCGCTTTGGGCCCGAGCTTGTCTGTTTGTAAACGTTTTACATACACATCGCAGCCCCAAATCCTCATAAACGACACTATGGGACGCTTCCCAGTCCATATCTCATATGGTGTCTTCATGACTGATTTGGATGGAACGCGCTTAATGGTAAAAGCTGCAGTCATTAGAGCATGTCCCCAAAAGGATATCGGAAGATCTGTTTGAGACATCATAGATCGCACCATATCTAATAGCGTGCGATTCCTCCTCTCAGACACGCCATTCCATTGTGGGGTTCCGGGTGGAGTGAGATGAGATACTATCCCGCACTCTCTAAGATACTCATCCAACTCTTTGCTTAAGTATTCTCCTCCACGATCCGATCGTAGAGCCTTAATACTTTTACCAAGTTGCTTCTCTACTTCATTCTTGAATTCTTTGAACAATTCAAAGGATTCGGATTTGGCCTTCATAAGGTATACAAATCCATATCTACTGAAATCATCAGTGAATGTGATGAAGTAGGTATAACCACATCTGGCAGGCGTGGGGAATGGTCCACATACATCAGTATGTATGAGTGCCAATAACTCACTAGTCCTTTCCCCTTTCTTATTGAAAGGGGACTTTGTAATTTTTCCTAATAAACAAGATTCACATGTCTCATATGATTCCAAATCAAATGAGCCTAGAAGTCCATCTTTATGGAGTCTAGATATGCGTTTCTCATTTATATGGCCTAAACGACAGTGCCATAGATATGTAGGATTTAAATCATTAGTTTTAATCCTTTTAGTATTTATGTTATAGATTGGACTATTTAGATCAAGGATATACCATCCATTAGACAAATGCGCACTACATAGTGCATACTATCAAAATAAATGGAGCAACACTTGTCCTTTATTGAAATAGAAAAACCCTTCTCGTCCAAACAAGAAATGGAAATAATGTTTCTGCTCATAGCAGGCACATAAAAGCAATTGTCTAATTCTAAAATAAGTCCAGAAGGCAAAGATAGCTCATAAACGCCTACAGCTAATGCAGCAACTCTTGCTCCATTCCCGACGCGCGGATCTATCTCCCCTTTAATCAATCTTCTACTTCTTTTCAAATCCTGCACATTACAAAAAATGTGAGAACCACATCCGGTATCCCATACCCAAGATGAAGAAATAGAAAGATTGATGTCTATAACATAAATACCTGGTGGTGGTGGAATCACTATTCCAAGCTTCTTATCCTCGAGATATTTAGGGCAATTCCTCCTCTAGTGACCCGACTGGCTACAGTAGTGACACTCACCTTTAGCCACGCCTCCACTAGGCTTTAGGGCTTCCTTGGATTTTAAAAGTTTCTTGCGCTTTCCTTTGGAAGTAGAGGCAACTGATTTTCCCTTCTTCTTATATACCATCATTATGGTCGTGCCCTTGCCTTTGTTAATGCTCTGTTCCGCTGTCTTTAGCATGTTCAATAGGTCAGGCAGAGTTTTACTGATCTCGTTCATATTATAGTTCATAATGAACTGATTATATCAGTAACCAAATATTGGCCAAGTGGGAATCCCAGTCTCTCAAGGTTCTCAATGTACCCGATCATTCGGAGTACGTGAGGTCCTACTGGATTTCCCTCTGCAAGACTACTCTTGAATAATGCTTTAGACACCTCATAGCGCTCATGCATAGCCTGTTCCTGAAACAATTGTTTGAAGTGTATGATCATATCATAAGTTTCCGTATTCTAATGCTGCTTCTGAATATCAGGAGTCATGGTACAAAGCATGAGGCAAGTCACGTCATTACAATCATCAATATGCTTCTGACGTGCCCTTACTTCCGCTAGAAGAGACTCATCTTGTGGTGGTTCTGGAATTGGAGTGTCCAAGACGTACATCTTCTTTTCTTGCTTAAGGACAATCCTTAAGTTTCTGTACCAGTCAAGGAAATTCGTTCCAGACAGTTTATCCTTCTCAAGGACAGATCGTAGGGATGAAGTCGATGCGTTGTTGTTTGCGATTTGGAATTCTACAAAACGAGAAATGTGCAATTTTAGTATTTTGAACAATTTAACTATATTCAACAATGGCTAGATCATCAAATATAGCTCTCACTATTTTTCTCAGATTAATAGCCCTCACCACTAATGCGGAAAATATCATTATATTTTTTAGTAGGTCCAAGATCCCCTTTTCACTTCTTCTTGAGCTTGCTTTGGCAAGTCACCCAAGAATAGGTTATTTAGGTAGGAACCATTCCAATTGTATCCCATGCAACTCTTGGTCCAATTAGGTGAATAACTCTTTATTCTTTATCCTTTGGATAATGCCTAATTGTCATGCCTCTAGGCTCATCATTCCAATTGAATATTGCCTAGTTCCGTCCAACCTCTTA
Organism: Linanthus parryae; assembly: GCA_023055425.1. Taxonomy (NCBI): domain Eukaryota; kingdom Viridiplantae; phylum Streptophyta; class Magnoliopsida; order Ericales; family Polemoniaceae; genus Linanthus; species Linanthus parryae. Next base: position 70,463,298 of record JALGPY010000001.1, on the reverse strand, counting down.
CTTCAACATACACACATTACTAGCTTGTGTCGTCCGCAACACACCACGGTAAATTAAAATCGCCTTGCTTTGGCAAGCCCGGATTTTAATGAACCCTGATCATGAAGGGTGTTTTGGCAAGAGAAGGCAAAACGCAATATTTAATTGAGGGATTTTATTTCTTAATTTGTTTGGTTGATCTAATCAACATGATCTACTTATTTGGATTGGGCAATCCACAATAAAAGGCAAACCTTTTTTATTATTATCTTGTTATCGTTTTCGCTAGTATCGCCATACACACAAAAATTAAATAACAAGACATAAATAATAAACATCCACAAGATAAAAAAAACGTGGCATGGATATGACCCCTAGAAAAATGATATTATCAAGTCAATGATAATATCTAATTGCCCTAAAGTGACAAGCTCATCTCCATGTGCTTTACCATAGCCGCCCGCCTAGGGGACGTCTTCTTTGTCTTTTGGCTCATTTGGTTCTCCGGTCTTCTTCTCCATGCTCTTGGCTATCATCTAAATATTTCTAATTCTAGCTTAACATCTAGAATAAATCAATAATAAAAGTCTCACATGTCGAGGAGAAAAGCCGACTCACAGGACATAAAACCTAATTAATTATTACATTAATTTGATCAGCTCGCGGGCCGTAAACCAAACCACAAAGCAATAAACATCCACAATCCTAGGCCACATCCATCCACCATGCAACAAAGCACAACGGTCCAAGGAGTTCAAGCCAACAAGGCCCGAACCCCTATGAGGACCGCCGCCCGCCACACGGCCCGGCCCAAGGCCGGCCGCCCCATTGTGGCCCGCGACCTTTTCTTGGCGCGCAAGGAGGGGACGGACGGCTAGGGTTTCGGACCTAGCCTTTCCTTATGGATTGTTTCTATAAATTTTATTTCCATAATTGAAAACCCCTTTTCAACTATGTGCCCATGAACCCTAATTTTTCAAGAAAGCAATTATTCACATCCTATGTGATTAAACTCACCAATTCTATCATCCAATGTTAAATTGGATCTTGTTTATATTGAATAATGTTCAATTTGCATCTACTATGCCAATATTTTTCAGTTTTCGCGTAATAACAATAATACGGTGTATAAACTGAAATCGTTACCAGAAGATCATGTTATGCTCTACGACCTGTGGCTCTGATACAACTGTTGGGTTTTGACGTAGGTAACGCAGCGGAATAACAAAAATTAATCCTAGTTTAAAGCCCACCACGGATCGTCAGGAGGAGACATCATAACATGATAAAGAACATAATATTGTGTACCTTTTGATTTGTGAGATCACACGAAGAATGATGTCCTCGTCTCTACGGTTGATCCACGTCTAGAGGTGAGATATAGATTCTTCCTTCAACAAGTTCTAGCTTAAACCGGAGGAAGAGGGAAGAGGAATCAAAGCAACAAGGACAAGGAAGGGTTCGGCCCTCCTTTGGCGCCGACGGGAGAGGGGGCGGACGACCTAGGGCGGTCGGCCTAGGCTTGTCTTCTCTCTCTCTTTTGTTCTCTCGCACTCTCTTTGTGTTTTGTCTAATAACAAATCACAATTAGTGGGAAGGAAGCTAGAGCCTCATTTATATACTCCAACAACTCCTTGTTGTTTCCATAAAGGTCCTTCCTAGTTCTCCATGAACTTGAATTAGTCCCTTCCTTGCAAATTAGTCCTTCTAAGTTTGCAAGGTGTTTCACAATGATCCTTCTCGTTAATTAATCATATTAATTAATCCCAAATCTAGCTCTAATCTATTTGACGTGTGACCCCATAGGTTTCTACTTAGTTGGTAGTAACTTTTACTAACATGGAGCGGTGTCTAGCAACACATCCATGCCACCCAACTAATAAAAATAGTCAGTGATCCCGACAAACCTCTTGTGCCCAATATCTTATATTGCACTTTCCCTTTGTCTCTATATCCGGATTGGACACGAGACATACATAGTCACACTCTTATATCCAATCCGTAGTTTCTCAATCCTGGGAATATGATTATGATAGCAGATAACATCAATATCTCCATAATGATTTATCTGAGTCTGGCCAGACATTCAATAAGCCTCATCCCTCGAGTGGTCGTGGATATTTACTCCCATTATGTAGGAGGGACAAATCCTATCTACATCACTACGATCTCTAAGCTTGCTTCCTATCAAGCCCGATAGCCATCTTTATGATTACCCAGTTACGGTGTAACATTTGATAACATCAAAGCACAATATTCCACAACTAGAGTATCTAGTGACTTCAAGTCTAAGGATTGCAATTATATTAGCACTACGACAAGTGATTGTGACTTGACATAATCTAATGTATCCTTCTCGTCCTATTAATCAATATAGTGGACTAGGGATATTTAAGATAAACAACACATTGTATCTAAGGAATTCATTTTATTAAATATCACAATATATAATAAATGAATATTCTAGCCAAAACAATGTTCATACTAAATATATGATTGCCTCTAGGGAATCTATTCCAACACCAACCCCATAAACTCTTGCCTACTCTTTCTTTCCCACTTCATTTAAGTTTATTTTCAAGATTTTCCAAAGACTCTGATCCAACATCTTCTCATTGTTTTTGATGAAAGTCAAAAAGGTGGAGAAATCTTAGAAATCTTAGGATTATTTTTATGCTTTAGTAACCTATCTTTTTGGTCAGTAGGATTATTTGGACTTATGTGTTTTTCGGCTTAAGTTTATCATTGAATAAGTTGGATCTTTTTGAACTGTGTGCTAATAAGTATTTTTTTGCAGAAACTAAGATTCAAACAGATGGAGGTTTTTCTTTCATCAAGGGGGAGATTGTAAGTTCACAGGTTTCACAGGCTTGAAATAGCAAGGCCTTGAACAATTTTTCAAAGCCTTGAATCAGATTTCACAGGCTTGAAATAGCAGGCCTTGAAACAGGATTCAAAGCCTTGAAACTGTCTGACCTGTATGCATATTCTAAGGGAGAGTTTTTCTGTACTCTTCTGACCTGATTCTACCTCTCTCACCCCTATGCTTGATCTGTTATTATTTGATGATGAAAGACAACCTATTTTGATATGTTTAACACCATTTAATCCATCTGTTTGACTCAGTTTTGCAGGGAAATTTTATTTCCTAGTTTGCAGGATTGGTTTCCTAATCTGAATTTTGCAGGAAAGGAACTTGGAGAGAATGTGATTCTGTGATCAATCAGACACTCTTGAAAGCTTCCAAATCTATTTAAAGACAAGATCAGAACAATATATCAGAAGATTATGATCAACTATTCGTTGGAGAAGGCTGTTAAAAGAGTCAAAGTTGTTGCCTACAAAATAGGAAGTTTGTTGCTGAAAATCTAGGAAGATTTGCAGAGCTCTGAGCTGTATAAATAGAGTTCATTTTGAATAAAAAAAACACAACACTTAACGGGCAAGAAGAGAGAGACACATTTCAGGATTGACAAGCATCAAAGAAGCACATCATTCTCACAATCCATGTCACAGAAGATCACTGCAATCTTCACTGCAGTTTTACACTTCAGTGTTCTTCTGACTTGTACTCAATTTGTGTATCATTCTTATAGTACTTCTTTATCACATTCTCAAGGATAGTTCAAAGTGAAAAATAGAGAATTCTTATTTAATCAGTTAGCTAGAGAAGGTACTAGATAGGTTAGAGAGACCCACAAGCTGTAACAGAGTAAGGCATATCTCTGTGCTTGAGATCTAGGGCATAGCTTTTAATTAATAAGAATTGTGTTGAAAATCCTGCAAGTGGACTGTCTCTTGCATTTACAGTTTCATTTGCATACTTAGTTTTTGCAGGATTCAAACTAGTTTGTTTTCAAGGGTTTGAAACTTTTTCAATGCCTTGAAAAAGACTTATCTGTTTTCATTCAAACTGTATTTCATTCCAAAGGATTGAAACTGTTTTCAAGGCCTTGAACTTCATTGCTCTTCTCAGAAACTCTTATCCTTTACAAGTTTTGCACAAAGTTGGCATACTCTATTCAACCCCCCCCCCCCCTTCTAGAGTATCTGTACTGCATTTCTACCTGCATACTCTCCTTCAGAACCCAATTCCATAAGATTAGTTATGACTATAATTTGAAAAATCTCTAGGCTTGTGGACTTCCAAAAAAAATCATTGCCCTCTTCTGGCGTATTCTAACTAACTCTCTCCATTATCTACTAAATTTGCATGCTAAGTTATCATCATGTTTTCCCTATTTCCACATAAGTCATTTACATGAATTCTAGTCATATTTTTATCTCGTGTTCTAATGCAGAAGGTTTATGGCATATGGTTCCTTATTCTAACCCTTCATGCAACTCTTCTAGATATTCAATTATGGCTCAAAGGGTGGTTGAGACCAAAGAAAGTATTGCAGGATCAACCAAACTGGAAATGGACCGCATCAATCATTTGGGTCTTGTGGATATCATGGAATAATATGATCATTAACAAACAACATTATATAGTGGACCATCTATTTCATCAAGCTCATGATGTAGCTGAGTCCATTGTGGCTGCCTGTAGCATCAAGCATCTCTCCATCTAATTTTAGCTCGTATGGTTCTCTTTCATTCAGATAGTTCTGGTTTGGTGGAAGTGGTTGTTTCTGAAGGTTCCTCTAGTTGGGTGGCAACTCAAGATCAGTTTGCTTTATCTCACGTGGTTCCAGTCACAGAAGCCACACCTCTTGCAGTTTTACCACCCCTGCCTGATGTCTCAGTTCCTGGTGCTTCTATCCTAGCTCAGCGAGCTCCTGGGTTGGTTTGCGATGAGGCTTCTGCTGCTGACTATGGTTGACCTGAAGGTCTCAATGCTGATGTTCCATTGTTGCCCTCTCTCCCTGAGTACCAAGTCCTGCCTCCACTTCTAGATGGCTCTGTCGATGCTATTATATATCCCTTATAACGTGGATTGATGTCTGTGGGCTTAGTGTCCAATTCTTGTTTTTTAGTGGTACAACTTAGCTTCTCTGGACAGTATTCTATGTTTTTGTCTTTTTTTGTTTGACTTTCGAAGCATGTCTTGTGGGCTTTGTAGATGTGTAGGCTTAACCCTCTTGGCATCCTTTATTATGGGTGTATGGGATATCTAGTATTGTAACCCCTTTTGGTTGTATTTAGTGATGAAGTTCCTTGGTATTGGCAAAAAATGAATGAATATAACTCCAGAAGTCTTGGTTAATTGCCTTAAAGTCTAGGTCTTACATAATTACTATTAATCAAATTGAGATTAAATCTGTTATAGGAATATGAGAATACTTGTGTTTAAAACTAAAAATTATTTTGCTCAAAACTTCAAGATTTAAGAACTTCTAGGAAGCACAAGTGCACCTAACACCAGCAGTTTCAACATTCGTGATCACAAGTCTTCTCATATTAACCGAATATTCTTGATCACAAGTCTTCTCATGTTAACTGTGGTAATCATACTCTTTAAAGTATCATACCAAAGATGACAACTGAATCTGGTTCGAGAGGGTATTCGGCATGATCCGACCCTAAAGAAGCAGATCTGATCTATTTACGAATGGATCACGTAAGGATCATAGGTATCTTCATCCGTGAAAACCGATCCTATTAAATGAGGTTATGGAACCTAATAATTTATATAATATACATGTAATAAAATAATTATAGATATATTATTTACCATACGTTCTTTAAAAACTATCATAAATTTGATATATCTTATGTGTTTTTAATGATAACATTGATGAATTGATACTTGAAAAATGTAAATGAATTCAATTTTGATTGTAGATCATGATTATCATAAGTCAAATGAATTAAAAAAGCGCTTGGTAATTCGACATAGAACTAGATTCCAGTCCCGTGAAATTCGGATCTGAATCTAGTCCAATCCAAACTCCTGTGAATCGAATTTTGATATAGGTTGATCCGATCTAAACTTGATCGGTTGCCATCCCTATATCAAATTTCAATCCTAAGTTTGATCACCATAATCTTCAACATTTATGATCACAAGTCTTCTGCATGATTCACGTAGCTCTTAATACTGTATTCTGTCACGATACTTTAAAGAGTATGATTACTTCTACAAAGTTGAACAAGCACCAAATTTATTGTGGGATGATGGAAATCTAGCTTGATTTCATGACAAAATCTTATATCCTTAGGTTTTTTATAACATTTTGTTGTTATCAAATAGTTGTTGGTACACCTTGCACTTCTATTGACAAACAGTTAATGAATTTGTTCACATAATTTCTTTGAAATTTGATACCAATATTTTTTTTATATACATTGTAAGATAAAAGGTTACCACGGTTTGTTCTTATATAAATTCTCTTTTATGGTTACATATTTTAGCTTAAAGCAATTTACACATCTTACTAATTTTCCTCCATTTTTCATTTTAGTGGTGACAATCAAGGAATATATAAATTTTCAAATTTACAAGAAAAAGATGAAGACTTACACGCATACATGTCTTTGAACATATTTATACATGATGTTGCTAATGTATATTGAACTAATTATTTTCTTTTCTCATAGTGTTTGATTATGTGACAAGGGAATGACAAACTAGGCCCTTGGTAGTAAACATATTCTAGCAAGAGACACATCGACAACGAAGTAAACATACCATCAACATTAACGTACAACGAAGTATAGCCCGAGTTTGTGTGGGATATATTGATAACCTTAACAACCTACAATATTGTGTGTACTTAATCCCGCAATATTTCAAACAATTATTTTTATTTTTATGAATTCTATTTTTATAAAAATTAATATAATATGTTTAATGACATTCAAACAATGGATGTTGGGAACATGATTATTTCAGATGAACTATACTACAAATATTCTTGATTTCTAATGTTAATGTGCAATGCTATTTTTAAGTATTCCTTGATTGATTTATATCTCGCACAAGATATCTTTTATAAAGGAAATAATCTATACCTAAACAAGTAAATGTAATTTAGGAAAACCATGTAAATTTATATTCGCATACTTGCACTATTTCGGAAACACATTTACACGTACACGACAAATTTATGAGATCAAAAGTGCAGGTCTAGTTTGCACCGATCTTCAAGTCCATCAATTCCACATGTTTACTTGCAATCTTAGGAATTAATAAAGCAAAGATTCCCTCTTTGTTCAACAACCAATAATTTAGAAACAATCATGAAAATAACAAACAACTCTGCGCGCTTTAGTGCGGGGTAACGATTATTTAGTATTGAATTACTAAACGTTACAAACCCCACACCACTTAATGTCCTGAACTGTTGTGCCTTAGACCAACAGTGATAACTGCAGAGGATCGAGCATGAGGAGGTATCTATGTCACATAGGGAAGAAAAATACTTCCAGGTATATTAGAGGATTTTACTCCCAATCAATCTTTTATATTAATTCACGATATGATCTTCGTGTTAAGGTACGACATGTTGTAGCCAGACAGGCCCATTGATGCATCCGAGACCCATTGTGGCAATAAAGGAGAAAGTCTACCTCCCAATCTCCTACGGCTTGCCAAACTTGGGAATATAGTAGCTCTAATGAAATAGGAAATGTCAATATGATTGTTTTCAACTAAATTTTAATTTTGGGAAACTATCTCAGATCTTGTATATTGATGTGCAAGACTTATATAAATGATCCGAGGAATCTTATTTAGATATTAATGTTATGCTAACCCTATTATAGTAGGTAATTCAAGTGTCTTGAATTCAGTGAAGCAAGTTGAAGAACGTATAATCATTCTACGGGTTTCCATGCGCTCCTCATAATGCCATACCTTATTCTTGAGTCTAGGAGTATTCCTCTAGCGTCAGTCCAGAAGTTCAGGGGCTGAACTGTGAAAGCTGCAAAAGAGAAAAGCAGCAACAAGGAGTGGGCTAGCCACCCTATGCCAACCACCATGGCTGCACGCAGCCCTAGGCACGACTAAGGTTAGGCTTCTCACTTCCTTAGGCTTCCTCTCTTGTCACCTTTTAAAGTTAAGTCAGTCAGAAATTATTCTTGCTAGATTTCCTATAATCCAAAAGAGAGAGTTTAGTTAGAAGTCAAACTACTTATTTTGGCAAGATTATATTTTGAGAATGATCCACCATAACCACCACCATAACCATTCATATAACCAGTAAACCTAGGAGGATGGCTAGTAATAGATATATTAGAAACACCATAACCACCGCCAGTACCAGAAATTAAGTATGCCTGTGTAGGAGATGGCTTCATACTTTGATACTTGGTTGAGTCAAAGCCTGATGTTATGATCCGGGCAGAGCTTAGAGAACGATGAATTAATGAAAACAAGAACACAAGAACACACACGATGTAACGTGGTTCACTAGCGATGAGCTAGCTCCCTCCACGACCCGAAAACCCCCAATATATTAGAGAGAAACCCACGATTACAACCCACACCATTAGAGCACGACCTATAGCCTTTATATAGGCCTACTATACAGCTTGGTGCCCAAGAAATACCAAAAACCGAGCTAAAAACCGAAAAGAAAACAATTCTGGCCACCTCCAGTAACTGTTCGCACGAACACACATGGTGTTCGCACGAACACGTTCGTGTGAACACCTGCATACCCCGGCTTGTTTTCTTCGTCTCTTGCTCCTCCGTTTGGTCCGTTTCTTCCCCCGCTTCGTCCCCAAATCCTCACCAAGCCCAAGTACATTCAAAGCACCCTTGATTCCCAACAAATCTCCACCTTGCCTTGAATCCTCTCGTCCGCGTGCGCTTGAATTAGCCGATTCTCTCCAATAGCCTCCAATTCACAACATTGTTCCATCTTCGCCAAGATCATACAACGTGTGCCCCTAGCGATGCTCCAACCCTCGTCTAGTTCCTGCAATCGAACCCCAATCGATGTTCCAACTACGGCCGACTTCCTGCAATCGAATCCCCTGCATGTTGTTCCAACTCCCACAGAGTTCCTACAACAAGATCTTTCGTTGTTCCAACTCCCACCGAGTCCCTACAACAAAACCCCCCGGCACGTGTCTCCTTCATGTTCCATGTCTCTCGTCAGAGACTCCCCTATTCCATCGTCCGCCTCCTTGTCAAGAGCACATATTCCCCCTTGCCCCACAACGGGGCCTAGAGCACAAAGTCGTCATTTGCGTCTACGTCTACAAACGCCTTCCCCTTTGGACACTCCCGCTTCCAATGACCCTTCTCTTTGCACAATGCACATACGCCGTTTGGCAACTTAGAACCCTTGTTCCTCCTTTTTCCATAACCCCTATTGCATGCCATGAATTCACCCGACCCGTACTCGTCCGTATCCCCATATGCGGCCCTCTGTCGCATCTCCCTTGTGTGATGAGCTGATCATACCTCCTCCAACGTGAGATTATCCTTGCCAGCACAAGAACTTTGCACGAACCCCTCATAATTCGGTGGTAGAGACACCAACAAAATTAGTGCGAATCTTCATCACTTATCTGCTCATTACTATTTCGCAACTCAAGCAAAATAGTATTAAGACGATCCAAGTGATCCCTTATATTTGTACCTTCCCCAATGCTTAGACCAAAGAGCTGTTGCTTCAACATCAACTTGTTGGTGAGCTACTTCTTCTTGTAGAGGCTCTCCAAATTGTTCCATAGTCCTTCAGCCGTCTCTTGATCCGTAACCTCTGTGATCACGTCGTCCTCAAAGCACAACATGATCGTTGAATGTGCTCTTTTCTCCATCGTCTTGTACTCATTGGTGGTTGTAGAAGCCCCGTCGTTATCTTCCGCTAATGGCAACCAGAGGCCTTGCTGCTTCAACAAAGCACATACCTTGATCTTCCAAAGACTGAAGCTGTTTCTCCCTGTGAACTTGTCGATCTTGGTCATCCCCCCGGTCATCTTCTCTGCAGCTCCTTTACCAGATCCCTAATCCCCGAATGCGTGCTCCACCTTGATCGCGAAACCGTAGCTATGAATTTCACGGATTGTGAAACCCTAGCCCTATAGCTCCACCTTGATCTTGGAACACCGCAACCTAAGCTCTGATACCAGTATGTTATGATCCGGGCAGAGCTTAGAGAACGATGAATTGATGAAAACAAGAACACACACGATGTAACGTGGTTCACTAGCGATGAGCTAGCTACCTCCACGACCCGAAAAACCCCAATGTATTAGAGAGAAACCCACGATTACAACCTGCATACCCCTGCTTGTTTTCACGAGAAAACCAACGTAGTGTACGCACGAACACGTTCGTGTGAACACCTGTGTTGTTCTCACGAGAAAACATGCATACCCCTGCTTGTTTTCTTCGTCTCTTGCTCCTCCGTTTGGTCCGTTTCTTCCCCCGCTTCGTCGCCAACTCCTCACCAAGCCCAAGTACATTCAAGGCACCCTTGATTCCCAACACCTGAACTAGCAATCATGTGCAGAGTGCTTTGTCCTATTGCATATCTAACAAACAAGAGTGTTTGGATATGATCTTCGACCATATATATATATATATATATTATATATATATATATATATATAATATATATATATATATATTATATATATATATATAGGATGTGTTCTTAGAAACAGATGAACGAGGTCTAGCACTAGCAGTAGAAGAACCTCCACAATTAGAGCCATACGAGTGATTCACATAACCATAACTGTTCTTGAACTCGTGAGAATTATGCTTGAACCTAGATTGAAAACCAGAACTAGTATGTCCTTGCAGAGTAGTCATCACATCAAGTGATAGTAGGACTAAAACTAGTCATAGTGGTGGATACATGCTGTTATTCAGTTAACAACAATTTCTAGAACACAGACAATGAAATCGGAGTAGACCTAATGCGAATTGTGGCCTTAAAGATTTCATACTCCTTTCGCAACCCTCTCACGTACAAAATAAGATCCTGAGAGAGAAATTCATTTACCTTCAACAATTGATCGACAATTTGCTTGGCTGAATCCAAGTAAACACTCATAGATAGAGATCCTTTCTGAAGAGACCAACGTTTGACTTTCAATTGATGAACGTGAGACCTGGAGAGAGAGAGGTGAAGCGTTGCCGAATCGTGATGAAGCTCCACCGGAAGTACCGACAGAGAAATCGCCGCAATTTGACGTGTACGCAGGTGTTGATCAACAAATTTCCAATCGGGTACTGAACTGTGATTATACTGCAGTTTGTGTATATAATGGTTAGTTAGACTAACCATGATCAAGACTAGCTAACCACAGTTCTAACAGCCTAACTGAGCACAATACTAAAAGACACATTGACCATTCTACCAATCAACATAATCCTTTACACCAGGGAGCTCTGGTTGGCGGTTAAGTTGGTTTCGTGGGATCTGTTAATAACCGCCATTATCTCCTAATTTTCTATCAAGTATGTAACTGCATATGGCGGTAAACAGTATGTAACTCAGTAAGTGCATCTAGCGCGAATCAGATACATCGTCTCTCTCTTTCTTCAAGAAATATTATTGGCTCCAGGAAACAATAAATCTCTTCTCCGTCTACTGAATCTTGGGTTCATCTCCAACAATATTGGTAATGGGGCAGAGAAACAAAGGCGGTGGTCTTCCACCACGCCATCCAGGGCCGAGACAATCGTCGTTATCTGCTCCAGAAGCGTCATCATCAACAGGACGACCCAATCTCACCTCTGAACGGAGAAAGCATGCTACTTCCAAGAGACCCAACTCAGCAGAAGAAACCCAGAAAAAGCACGACCAATTTTACTCAATTTGGGAACCCCTGACTCAGGAGAAGAAGAATAAATTTCTTCTGATCAGAATTCAAGAACTGAGGGACTATCTCAGCACTTCTTTCAAGAAAGACTCGGTACTTATTCTGCAAATTTTTGATGAAGCTATTGCTTTTGGCAAGGCGAACCAGAATCAAAACCAGAACCAGGTCAATTGGAGGTTCTGGGTGTGTTCACATTGCAGCGAAAAGTTCACAGATGACGAAACCCATGTAGATCATGTCATTAAACGTCATGGGAAGCAAAAGAGGTTGGCAAGAGAGATTCATCCGTCTCCTCCGCAATGGATTAACATGGTTTTCAATGGCACATGGAGGCCAGTAGATGTCCCTGCAGCATTGCAATTTATTGAGGTTCATAATGACTCTCCAGACAATGGTCCTAGGAAGGTAATGGTTCCATTATCAGATCTTGGTGATGAGCGCGCACCGCTTCTTGAAAAAATCCGCGACATGTTCAAGCAACTTCTGAGAACTGGTTGCTTCCCAATGACGAATCTTCTCACCATCATAGGTTTACTTAGGGAAGACCTACAGCTTGTGTTTCCTAGATCAAAGCATGCATTCCTTGACAGAATAGCCGATTCTGGTCTCTGCATACGGTTCTTGGATGTGCATCAGTTAAAAGAACTCCTCAAAATCCTTTACCTTCTGGCCGATGATTGTGATTCAGTAACATTTCCAGACAATGACGGTTCATTGGAGAAGTCTCTCAGTAGACTCAAGGGAATTACAATTCAGGAAAAGATTGGTTTCAATGGAGATTTATCATGTCTTGTTCTGGATGAAAGGCTAATGCAGCCATTTCAGATTATGCCACATAGATATCTACCGCAGCGTGTGTCTATTTCTAATTATCAAGTTGATGATGCATTTATTGATTGGCTGCTTTTTAGTGCACCAGTTTGTGAAGAAATAGATTTATGGGGGCGCCTAAAGACCGACAAGAAGAACCTGGGAATGATGTTTCTTAAGGCGTTTGATTTGGCTTCAGAAAGATTATACTCATGGGGTGAGGAAAGTATTAAGCATTCAGCGGTCAAGCAAACACTGCATGAAGTCCAAGGGATTTGCAATCGCGAAGATGAACTGAGGAAGAATGATCAAATGCATACCCCAGTGGATTTTCAATCTCTAATTCAGCGGCATTATAGCCAAAATAGAGTTTATTTGGAGACTAGAGGCAGCATACTGCGCGAGGCTCAAACTCTGGATGTTACCGAATTTGAATCGCGAAAAGCTTGGGCTTGGATGAGGACTTGGTTGCCAGATGTCAAAGGTAACCACGAGTTGCAACGAAAAGATGGTTCCATCAAGATTACTCTGCATAAAAGACTTAATCAGGTGTCCATTGAGGTACATATCCTACATTCACTGCTAATATTTCAGCATTCCAAATTGGGCTTCCCCTAAAGTGCTTCTCGGATTTTCTGTTTTTCTCTTGCAGCGCTGCAAGGTTGATTCAAAGCTCCTCAAGTTGAATAATCTTCAGAAGATAATGCTTGATAGATTCAAGCAGGCATCCACTTTAGACTATCGGGCAATTTTGCTGCCCTTTGTGAAGTCGTTTCTTCAGGTCTGTACTGCACTTGAGTTTTTATTAGTTTTTGGGTAACAAATTCATCAGTTTTCGTAAAAAGTGAAGGTTGATGATACGGATTTTACACGTTCTAGGAAAACGTTGAGAAACTCATCAGAGAGGATGCAGAAAAGAAGGCTAATGAAGCAGCTGAAGCATTATTGAAGGAGCTCGCGTTAGAAGAGAAGTCAAAGAAACGAGGCAGTGACGTGAAAAATCTACAAAAGAAGTTCAAGTTGAAGAAGAAGAAGAGCATGGAAAACTGAACCACCAGAAATTCCTTCAGCCTTCTAAGAGCACCATATCATAAGGCCTCCAAGAGTTGGGACATCATCTAAAAGGGCCAGAACAAATAGATGATAAAGCATTTTCTTTTGCCAAGACTGGAATCTCAAGAGTCAATTGAGAACTTTGTTATGACATTTAGAATTTTATTATTCCTGCAGGATCCAAAAGGTCTGTAGTATCTTTGCAGTGATTTTCCCTTGTATATGACAGTGCTCATTTCCTGCCTAATAAAATACTGATGAAGACTGCTCATTTCCTGCCCAATAAAATACTGATAAAATACTGATGAATGAGCTTCTACCGGGACAACAAATCCGCCTCTTACAAATGAATAAAAAAAGAGAGTAATTATCTTTTCACGAGTAGATTCAGCAAATACGGTGACAACCAGAATCCTCTTCATTCCATTTTTTTATCTCCCCCAAGGAAGTGTTGAAACTTATTTTGATTCCAACGCAAGAGAGCTAGAGTTTGTACCCTGGCCTGAAACTAGAGAAGCAACTAAAAACTCCTCTTTTTTGTGACCTTCCACCGTAAATCTTACCTTGCATTGCAATAGGTAAGTTGCCCAATTCCCACCATCAGCTGGACATGCTATCTAATCGTCAGGTTCTGAATATGCTACTGCATTTCTAGAGACTAAGTAGTCATGCAACCTTGATCATGACTAGATAACAAGCTCATAAAATATATAATTCAATTTGTTAGAGTACGCTTTGCGGAAGCATGATGCCACTTGTAGGAACCAAGAAGAGTAATAAGACGAAGAACAAGAAGAAGAACAAGAAGAAGAACAACACAAGAATTCAACGTAATTCACTAGTTTTTTAGGCTAGCTACATCCACGGCCAAAACGAACCAATTTATTGGTGAGAACTCAATTACAATGCACCACGATCCACCACCCAATGTTAGTCTCGACCCTAGGTCTTTTATATAGGCCTAGGATACTGACTTCTGCCCAAAAAAACGAAGAAACATTCCAAAATCGGACAAGGAAACAAAGAAACCGCCCCAGCCCGATGTCTTCGCACGAAGACAATTGTCTTCGCACGAAGACTCTTCGCAAGAAGACTCTTCGTACGAAGATAATTTGTCTTCACAAGACAAAACAGTACCCAATTTTCGCGTCTCCGTTCTTCTTCTTTGCTTCGCCAATTGCTTCGCTGTTTCGTTCAATAATTAGATACGGGCTTTAATCACCCAATTCATAACAAATCTCCACCCTGATTCAGGTTCCCTAGCAACCAATCCAATGCTCTCATGATGACTCATTGTCACTTATGTTTCCAAGAGTCATCCAAAGCTCACACTTTTTTTATAGGAAAAGAAAGTACACACTGTAGCTATATGATCACAAAGACCCCCAAATGCTAGTAAACACTTATAATTAACTCCCAATATTGAAATTTAACCTCCAACACATATAATAATATCACAAAATACCCATAGTCACAAAACGGAGTATTTCATCCTTCCTCCCTTAAAGAGAGCTTCGTCCTCGAAGCTTAAACCAAATCCTCAAATCCACTAAAAGATGAACCTCCACTCAAGGGTACAACTACTAAATGCAAACCTAAGGTCATGAATGATATGCAATATACTATAAGGAGTATTGTATTAAAAACCGAAGGATTACATCCTCTCCACCTTAGAGGAGTGACGTCCTCGGAACTCAAAATACCTCGTCAAAAAGGTGAGGATACTTCTTCCTCGTATCATCCTCCGCTTTCCAAGTTGCCTCTTCAGTGAGGTGATTTGTCCATAAGACCTTTACAAGCTTAAAACTCTTGTTAAGTGTATCCCTTGTCTTCATATCCAGAATCTTAACGAGATGCTACCCATAATGGCACGAATGTTCTAAATTGACAGGCACTAGCCAAGACTCACGGTCCAGGGCGATATATAAGGAGCCTTCATTCTCGTCCCACTTCGTAACAATTGCAAGCTATCTCTTACACATGTAATCTAGGTCAACTAACAACTTATCGTGTTACATGTACTTCTTTATGGGCCCCATGAAGTTCATACAATGGATCACAATACACCCACTTGATATCTCTAAACAGAGGTACATCCCGAAAAGAATTGAGTACTCACTAGCTCCTAGAAATTATATAACATATGTCACTATACTTGGTCTGCAAAAGTCTCCCACTCGTCTACCATACAATTGCAAAAATCATTCAAACACTCGAATTCAAATCACGAGGCCGCAACCCACATGTAGTGATCCCTGATAGCCTGGTAGGGTGATGATTTATCCGTCTAAGATACGAAACGATTCCCATTAGTTGTTCACTCTAAAAATTCTATAGCACGATCCATAATGGGGTCGGGTAAGATGTCGTAGAAAGAATTGGCGTAAACCTTAATTCAATACGATTTAAGACTCCAAACAATCTAATTTAAGCATAAAACTTGACAAGTACCTCAGAGGTGAATAACCATCCCATTGTACAGACATTGGTTTAGTGACAAGGCTTCAATCATACACACGAAACAAAAATATGTGCTAACTACCCCAAACGTGAGACTATACCATAATTGGTTACTACACCAACATTTTTCTGATAGCTGTACTAAGGTAGTAGAAAAAAAATCTCAATCAATAACTCAAATGATAACCGCCACCACATCATAACTATTCGTCACTAGGAACAAGGTCTTCAGATCGTCCCAAGCTGAACGTCGGAACTCTCAGTCATATAAGAATAACAATTAATTGAACTATATCACACTTGCACATTGATGATGATACAACCCAATGACTTACGTAACTCCAAGGACAAGGCATGAACAATGAAACGTCTCGTTCCTCAATTAATAGCAAACTAACAAAGCTCCAAACTTAACGTTCAATGCAAACATCAACATTGTAGTGACCCAGAACACCGCATTTGGTGAGTCAAATGCTCTAAAAGATAACAAACAAGACTTAGCCCATCACCCTCAAACTTCAATTTCACATGGGTGGTTCCCACTTTTTCCCTTACTCTTCTGCGACCATCTACAAAAGAGAAAGGGCAAGATAGATAACCTCCACAAAATATAGACGAGATAAGATAAGAAGAGACACAAGCGCTAGTAAAGCAATGTGATCCATCAAGACTAGGTAACAATACTCCAACCAAAAAGCGAACCTCCAATATTATTTGATAAACTATTCCACTAAAATTCCAAAATTATATTTTTCCGAACAACTCCAAAGTGGGTTCTAAAGTAAATTATAATATTCAAAGAAACCAAAAGACACAACTCTCAATTGGCCTTGATGCAAATATTTTTGATTTGGAATGTACCATCCTTCCTCATCAACCAAATCATTATACTGTCTCTTAATCGGAATCCAAGGATGCTAATTAGGTAAGGACTTCACAATGAAATGACTATGAATTAGGATGTTGTTGAATACCCATCCCCCAACAAAAGTAAAAACACAATGCTCACACATATCCCAGATTTCTCTGATAAACTCCCCAATTGACATCCCCTCCAAAAATGGTGTTCTTGTTGGGTGGCTCAGCTGAAAATCCTTCACGGTTTGATTCACTCGGTTGACGGCCATATCTACATTAGCAGTTGCCATATCACTAGGTTAAAGAATACTCTTATTAGGCAACAAACATAAAGATTATTCTGCCATAAGGGTATTCGAAGGCTGATTACCAGACAATTACACACTTAGCAGTTGTCAACTAAGAATTTGCCCAGGAATTCCCAAAACTTCGGGGCATTTATAAGAGACAGCACAATATTAGAGCTTAATCTCTTAAACAATGTATTAAGATCCCAAAACAGGTTTTGCAACAATGAAAATATGAAGCTGAAACCCAAATAAAACATAAGTGGTAAAATCCTCAATAATGTAGTCCCGATAACAAGACTCTAAATGAGACGTTTTTGAAAACAAAAATGCCAGTATAGAGAAATCCAAACTCCTCGGGTATGACAATGGTTTATGGAACTCCAAGAAGTATGTCAAGAATTTAACAATTTTACACCTGTAGATAGTGCTTTCCAGACAGACAGATCACAGCCACGTGACAGCCATCCAGCACACCCAGCTGTGCTCCACATGCACAGGATCACCACCGCGCTGATCCATGTGGGGGCTGCGAGACAGAGCCCTCGCACACCATAACACGGGACTTGTAGGGACTTAGTGGTTTGGAGGCTAGAGTAAGTTCCGTCCCGCGCGAGCGACAACCAAGCCCGCGCGCGACCTTTAGTAACTGCTTTGAGAGATTTATGGTCACGAGCTCCATAAACCCGGTCAACCTCATAATGGTTCCGATATACGCAGACGAAGTGCGTCACGGTCCCTATATATGCGGACGAACGTGCCGTTGTGGTTAAGGTAATTAAGCCTCCATTAATGGGCGCATTAACCCACTAGAAGGGTTATATTCTCCACTATATATAGGATCGTTAACCCTTCCTTACATAACACTAATCTCCTGAACTACGCGGAAGCTCTGCCGAAACTCTGTCTCTGTCTCATACAGTTGCTATTGTCTTACTCTCTCCCTACTCACTACCGTATACCTCCTGTGTTTCTCATTCCCTATTCTTGGTGTACGCTTGAATCTTCCTCAAAGGATTCTCTTGTACACATTTGGTGAAGCCGACGTGAAACGAACTCTTGCAAGCAGCCATGTCTCACGATGAAGATGTCAGCAATAGGCCTCCCTCAACCGATACGACCTCAGGGGAGGAAACCCGCCACAATTCCACGGCAGCCGGTGGTCCAACCTTGGAGACGTTGAATGCCACTCTCCAGAACCAGGCAAAAGCCCTCCACGCTCAATCTGCACAGATGGCCCAAATAATGTCTATTTTGGGATCTCTTGCCCAGAATCCGGCACTGGGAACCGCTGTCTCTCAGGGAACTAGAACCCCTGTTTCCCAGGGAACTGAGGTAACGCCTACACCACCTAACCCCAGTTTGCAAAGCCCACCAGCAATGGTCCAGCCACCTCCTACTCAGGGAGAAATTACTCAACCGTCCCTTATCACACCTGCTTCCCAAATACTGGGAATTCCCTTCAATATCCAACCGCAGTACCCCCTGCTTTCTCCACCAGCAGCTGTAAGCAATGTGGCTTACACTCCCAATCCAACTGCTGCGTACGTGTCTCCACCAGCTGCAACCCTTCATCCTGCTGTGGGAGGGAGCGTATCAACAAGCATGACGGCTTTGGAGCAGTGTATAGATAACTTTCTGGCCAATCAGTTTTTTGCAGACACCATCATCCCGAAAGTAGACAACACACCTCCTATCCCACGTGAGATCTACTTGATGCCCAACCCTGCAGGGTACAAGGCTCCTAAGTGGGACAAATTTGACGATGTCAATGGAAATGCCCAAGAGCACGTCATGCGCTTCATTGATGTGATGGGGCCACATGGGGTTGACCCCAACCTGTTGCGTGAGTTCCCTAAGTCTTTGGGGAACGCTGCATATAAATGGTATAGGACGTTGGAAGCTGGCTCCATAAAGACATGGGATGACATGTTCAAGAAGTTTTATACCAAGTTCTTCCAGATGGAGGAGAATGTTACGATGATCCACTTGTCGCGTATGTACCAGAAGCGTGACGAGGATGGAGTTACATTCATTAAAAATTTCAAATCAATGTCGCTGGAGTGCATAGATGAAGTGCTCGAAACCGGCTCGTTGAGATATGTCTCCAGGGGATGCGAGACGAATACAATGGTATGTTGATTAACCTGCAAATGCCTACTTTTTCAAAGTTAATCGAATGTACCAAGAATGTAGAGCCCATAGTCGAAAGGAAGAAGAAGAAGCATGCTCCTGAGCGATCCCCAGGAGGACCGACTTTCAAGATCGGCAGATTTAGTTACAAGAGGGGTGCGAAGCTGAAGTCAACACAGTTTCGCCACACAAAAAAACACAAGGTTTCGACCTCGGATGTCCCGCCTTTGCCATGCCCCCTTGAGGAAGTGATCGATCTATGAAAGCAGTGGCACAGAGATGGGGTCCTACCTCAACTTGAAAGGACGCCCTCTAGAGAGATGCTAAGGGAACCGAAGTGGTGTGAGTGCCACGACAAGGTTATACACCCAACGGCTGACTGCAAGAAGCTCAGGTACCTTGTGAGCAGAAAGATGAAGGAAGGGGAGCTGATTATCAGCGACCAGAGGCAAGATGTGCGCAATAATCCACTCCCAGCCCATGCGGAGCAAGAGCGGAAAGACAAGGAGGTAGCTATGATTGCAATCATGGACCTCGAATAGATCGCATAAGATGGGCTGCCTGTCGTAGCCGAAGTCCATGACGAGGAAGATTATAGCATGGATACCGAGGACTCGCGTGCCGACATGATGAAGGAGTCGCACGGTTTCAGAAAATTTTGACGATATGAACTTTTCAGAGAAGTGCCGAAAAGAAATGACAAAGGCAATCCTCAGAGTAGCAGAGGACTTTGAGGAGGATATCGTCGTCTCCAACGAAAGAGTTGTCAGAGCCCCTCGCTCGACATAGAAGATAATGACCTTCTCCGAAAGCAACAAGAAGAGAGACTCGAGCCACCAGAAGACCTTGTACGTAACAGCAGTGATCAACGATGTCGAGTTCAAGAGGGCATTTTTTGATGGAGGAGCGGTCGTCAATGTGGTCTCGCTCAATACCCTGAAGTTGGTAGGGATTTCTGAGAAGAAGATTGTCAGGCGCCCATCCTCGTTGATGGGATTCGGAAGCGACTCCAGGATGAAAGTGGGCTGGATCCGCCTAGGTCTCCAAGTAGGGAAGATCAAGTGCTCCGCCAAGTTATATGTCATTGATGCAAACACTACGTATCACATGATCATAGGTCGGGCGTGGATCCATCGCTTCGATGCAGTTCCCTCAAATATTCCCCAAGTGATAAAGGCCATTTGAAATGGCAGGGTGGTCGAGATACCAGCCTCGACGAACCCATTTAATCTGAACGAAGCGCATCTCACCAAGGCAGTATGGTTCACCGAGATGGCGGATGAACAGAAACCGGGGCCATTCAACCCAACTCCTCTGCCTCGATGGGAGGACATCAAAGATCAGTCACCGGCAGGAGTAATAGTGACAAGGTAAGATGCCAAGGAGAAGATGCCCGCACGCGAAGAGGTGCCAGAAGTTGCTTACCAAAAGAAGAATGTGTACACCCTAAAGAGGGTGGTGAAGCACGACAGCAAAGGCAAGGAGGTAGAAAGCTTCGACTCCAACGGGAAGAAATGTTATCGCATATGAAGGTGCGCGGGGGTACCCCCATTTCAACATGGGGATATCCCTGGGAAAATCAATCAACTTGAGCAGGACCCGGAGAAGAACAAGCTGAGGTCGGACGTGCCGGAGGACAAGTTGAAAGAAGCGACCTACTGCATGGAAGACAAGCCAAAGTCGCAGAAACAGGAACTAAAAGAAGTGTTCCTAAGTCCGTCTAAAGAAAAGAAAATACCTGTTTTTCTGAGCGCGGACCTCAAAAGCGAAGAGGAAGCGAACTTGCTACAGCTGCGGACAGAATACAAGGATGTGTTTGCCTGGGAGTATGATGAAATGCCCGGTCTTGACATGGGTGTAACAATGCACAGATTGGATGTTGTCCCGGGATCCAAACCAGTAAATCAAAGTGCGAGAAGCTTCAGACCGGAGATCAACGTGAAGATCAAAGAAGAAATAGTAAAGTTGCTGAACGCCAAATTCATCGAACCAAATCATCATCCTACCTGGTTGGCCAACATTGTGCCAGTGGTCAAGAAGAATGGGCAGCTTCGCATTTGCGTGGATTTCAGGGATCTTAATCGTTTCTGCCAAAAAGACGACTTCCCGCTGCCAAACATCGGTTTGCTCATTGACTCTACCACATCACATCGGATGTTCAGTTTTATGGATGGGTTCAGTGGATATAACCAAATCAAGATGGACCCTGAGGATGCGAGGAAAACTACGTTCATCACGCCAGTTGGGGTCTTCAACTACACATTCATGCCCTTTGGTCTGAAGAATGCGGGCGCAACCTATCAGCAAGCTATGATGGCTCTCTTCCACGATATGATGCATCAGGAAGTAGAGTTCTATGTTGATTATTTGGTCATCAAATCAAGAGAAGAAGCAGACCATCTGGGAGACCTGCAAAAAGTATTTGAAAGGTGCAGAAGCTTTCAACTGAAAATGAACCCTATGAAATGCGCGTTTGGAGTGACTTCTGGGAAGTTCTTGGGGTGTGTGATCCACCGCCATGGGGTTGAACCTGACCCTGCCAAAATCTCAGCTATCACCAGCATGGCGGCACCCCACAATCAGACCACTTTGAAAACATTCTTGGGAAAGCTGTCTTACCTGCGAAGATTCGTGCCAGCAATTGCAGAACTGACTTTCTGCTTCGGTGATCTTCTCAAGAAGAATGATGTGTATAGCTGGAAGGAGGAGCACGAAGCTGCATTTGGGAAGTTGAAAGACTTACTGACATCGCCCAGAGTAGTGATTGCACCTCAGTTGGGGTCACCACTCTTGTTGTACCTGACATCGACCAGGAAATCCATAGGAGCACTGCTAGCTCAAGAGCATGAGGGGCAGGAAAGGCCAATCTATTATATCTCTCGCGTGGTACAGCCGGCTGAGTCCAGGTACACTGATATCGAGCGTCATTGCCTTGCTTCATTTTTTGTAATAGGAAATTTAAAGCATTATTTCGCTTCACATAAAGTTTTGGTAATCACAAAGAGTGACCCTATCCGGTATCTCTTGAGTCATTCCTCTCCCTGCGGAAGATTAGCAAAGTGGTACATGACTATCTCGCAGTACGACATCACGTGTGCTCGTCCAAAGGAAATTAAGTCTCAGGCAGTGGCAGACCTTTTAGCACAGTTTCCAGACAACAATTATGAGCCAATGATAGAGGATGAGCTAGAAGGTCCAGAGATCTATGCAATCGAGTCACCATATTGGAAGCTGCATTTCGATGGGTCATCGACAAGGAAAGGAGAATTGGTATTATACCGACTAAGCCAGATGGGGAAGTTTTCCAAATGTCAACGAAGTTGGACTTCCCAGTCACCAACAATGAGGCGGAGTATGAAGCTCTGATTGTAGGACTCCTCGCGGCCAAGGCCTTGGAAGTCAAAAATTTGATGGTCATGGGGGATTCCAAGCTTATTATTAAACAAGCTTCAGGTGAGTACAACTTGAAGGAAATCAATTTATTGCCTTATAGGACTATGGCCCATAAATTGGTGCAGCGGTTCCATGATTGCAAGTATGAGCACACTCCCAGAGCTGATAACCGGCATGCAGACGCTTTGGCCACGTTGGGATAAAAAATCAGTGCAGACAAGTGTCCAGCAAGAATTCTGATCAAAGTTAGAACTGCTCCAGATTTAACACAAGAAGTATGCGAAGAGGAGCCCACAGAAGCTGAAGATTGGAGGATGCCAATACTGCACGCGATTGCTGAAGGAACAAGCAAGGAGAATTGGGCATCCAAAAAAGGGGTACTGTGTGCACGACAACTCCCTTTACTTTAAGGAACCAGGAGGAGTACTCATGCGATGTGTCTCACAACAGGAGGGACAAGCACTATTAGAGAAAATTCACCAACACTCATGTGGGGGAAATGAAGTGTCTGTTCACGCGCAAAAAGGGAGCTAATGTAGATAGTGCTTTCCAGACAGACAGATCACAGCCACGTGGCAGCCATCAAGCACACCCAGTTGTGCTCCACATGCATAGTATCACCACCCGCACTGATCCCAGTGGGGGCTGCGAGACAGATCCCTCGCACACCATAACACGGGACTTGTAGGGACTTAGTGGTTTGGAGGCTAGAGTAAGTTCCGTCGCGCGCCAGCGAAAACCAAGCCCACGCGCGACCTTTAGTAACTGCTTTGAGAGATTATGGTCACGAGCTCCATAAACCCGGTCAACCTCATAACGGTTCCGGTATACGCAGACGAAGTGCGTAACAGTCCCTATATATGCGGACGAACGTGCCGTTGTGGTTAAGGTAATTAAGCCGCCATTAATGGGCGCATTAACCCACTACAACGGTCATATTCTCCACTATATATAGGATCGTTAACCCTTCCTTACATAACACTAATCTCCTGAACTACGCGGAAGCTCTGCCGAAACTCTGTCTCTGTCTCATACAGTTGCTATTGTCTTACTCTCTCCCTACTCACTACCCTATACCTCATGTGTTTCTCATTCCCTATTCTTGGTGTACGCTTGAATCTTCCTCAAAGGATTCTCCTGTACACAACACCACATCAACACTCTCGAACTATCTCCATTAGAGATTAATACAAAAAAAAATCCCCAAATTGGCCAACTCAACAACCATAGGACTCCATACAAACACAGAAAATTCCTAATACCACAGTAGTCCAAGCGGTGACGAACTATTTCTACTTTTGCATGAGTGTGGTCTATGGTCCTACACGATAACCTATTGTATCGTTTCTTAAAATATCATGAAGTACAATAAGAAATGAAATATATGACATATAATGTGTTAGATAACATTTTGGTTACCAAACAATCACTTACACGTGCAATTTTCACATAATCTGAACACGTCTTATTTCTTATCCTCCTTTTAAAATTAGAAAAATAGTCAATAAAACAAGAAAAAATTATAAATCTTGGTTTGCAACAACCTCTCTGAGTCTAATTTCATAATCAAGAAGAATCAACTCAAAATAAATTAAATAACACAAGTTATGCAAAGAATACGACAACTGCTGTCACATACCACCAGAACAGAAACTTTCATTTTGCAAGGCCATAAACTGACTTTAGATTCCTCAAAATAGGCTAATATTTCACTTAGATATAGCCATATGTTTCTAATAATCACCATAAAAATTTGAGACTCATCAAAGATGTGGAAGATAGGTTAAAATAAAAAAATACTACATGTAGTCACTGTGAAATTCTGCTACTGAACAACAAACTTGGAAAATTAGTTTCTAAGTCTACATAACTCATTTACGGCTAAAATATTTATGGAAGATACCTGGGTATGTCTACTTTCGGGGAAAAATTCACAAAAAAATAAATCTATATTTAAACACATCTGCTACATCAAATACCAACTGCTGCACAGATTCAAGTACCACCAAAGTCAATGTTCTCGCGTTCTAACTTCATGAACGCTTTCTATGCACTAAACAATGACGAAACACAAGAAAACATTAATTCTTCAACTCGTACTAAAAATCAATAAAACACAATTTAATAAACTCCCAAAACGGGTCTTCAAAACATGAGTATTATCCTTCATCCTTAAAGCAAATCGCCAATAATTCAACTCTAGCCCAAAAGTGGCTAAGCAAAAATCACTTCAAGAATCCTCAAAGTATTGTTGGGCATCATGGCCTTATTCAAGACAAAACTTCAAAATGAATCAAGAATCTAAGAAATCAAAGAAGCCTACTACGCATACTCCTCATCGTCATTCACACTTGCTTCCGACTCCATGTCTTTACTAGATTCTTCCTCGACCATAACATAACTTTGCCACTCACAAAGGACATCCATTAGCAATTTGCACATAAAATTAGAATCAACCTTCCATTCATCATGTAAGAAAACAAGAGAGTTTCAAATTCCATTGTATTTTATCAAAACCAGTTTGGTTATTTCCCGATAGGAATCCAAACCACATATTATTTCATTTTCCATTCATATTATCGAATCCAAAAACCACATTGTTCATTTGTTGTGACAGGGAAAGAACCAGCCATCTCGCAAGCATCCCGGAGCTTAAGTGTCGACACCCCCTAAAGACTCTTGCGGCCAGAAGGGTGAGTACAAGGAGCTATCCGGGGCATTGCAACTGGATTAAATAAAAATAATTGGACGCGTGAACGAAGTCAACACGCCCAAGCCAAAATTAACCAAGTAATAACCTCGGACAACTCTTCCACTTTACGTTATCGTCCATTATTATACTTTTGTGATATTTTCAAGAAAAACATGTAACAAGTAAAATTATATATTTAAACGGCACAACCCAAAATCTTGCTTCAAAATCCTATAACCTAATGTGCACATAACCTAACATAACTTTACAAATTTATTACTCCAACTTCCCAAACAGACCATGAGTCAAAATTAGTCTCATTAGATCCAAAACACTCTGAAAAATAAGTCTCTCATCAAACAGATCCGAATTTCGATTCCCGGATCAGAAGATATGTCAGTTTTAACTTTCTACTCACACTACCATTACCCATACAGGAGTTATTGATTTTCATATAAACTCTGCTCCAAAGCATCTAGTTCATCCTGTATTCAAACAAAATTCAATTCACAATGAATACCCACTTCAAGTCAAGTTACTACCCACATACTATGATCATCAAATTATCCAAATCGATTAATCAAACGTCCCCTCCATAACTAGGGTTTTTCCTATAAACTAAGAACATGATTAATCCCAACACTTGATTATTAATCTTATGACTTCATGAATGATAAAACTAACAATATAAATTTGAAAATTCGCGATAAAGAGCTGAAATTACTAATTGATCAAGACTTACAATTGGAGGAGATGATATGAAACGATTAAGAGTCAGGGGTTGAAGCTTGCTAGCGGAGATGACGGCGATAAATCTGTCGGAATCAATCGGGTCAGAAACGACCAATACTTTGATGGAATCCAAGAAGAAAATAGAAGAAGAAGAAGAATAAGGATTGCACGAAGAAGAAGAAGAAGAAGAAGAAGAAACCTGGACATAGAGAGAGGCGGCGGCGGTGGCTGAATGCCGCTGCTGCTGTTGTTCCGTCAGACAGAGGAGCGGCAGATAGGGAGAACGAGCATGAGGGATAGTTTTTTGACCAATTGATCGAGAGAGAAAGAGAGATAGAGAGAATCGGATGATGATGATGATGATGATGATGATGATGATGATGATGATGATGATGATGATGATGATGATGATGATGATGATGAATTTGAAAAAGAAATCGATGAGGATGGAAGAAAATCGGATTGTATCCGATTGATGAGGAGAAAGCATGTCAGTTGTGATTTTGGGTGTACAAAATGATATCAATCTCATAGAAAAGATTCATACCACTAGTTTAGCCAAAAAGATAACCACCACCCCCTAGTTTAATTAAAAGACACTAAAAAGTTTAGGTAAAAGTCACAAAGACTCCCAAATGCTAGTAAACACTGATAATTAACTCTCAACATTTAAATTTAACCCCCCAACACATATAATAATATCACAAAATACCCATAGTCACAAAATGGGGTATTTCAAATTTCCTCTCAAAAAAATTCGATGTACATTAATATGTAATAAAAGAAGATAAATGCTAAACATCACCCTTCAAGGTCATCCCTTATGTGGATGTTTTTGATTGGTGATGAGATTATAAAAATATCTTAAAATAAATAATTCATCCAATCATATCTTGACATGTAGGATGTGAACTTCAAGGGTGAAGAAAAAATGGTGAAGCATAGCGGCCCTCATAAAAGAATTGGGTGACCGTGAGACCACATCCATTTTTTAATTTGAGTAACTTCAATATGAGAATGGGCTAGTACAAAAAAATACATAATAACTTTTAAAAAAGACCAAGTTGCCACATAGTATAAAAAAAACATATAAGTATGATGGATGGGATGATTTATATAACTGCAATTTCAATGTGAAATTCACATTTCTTAAACTTCTTATAAACAAATCACAACAAATAAGAAGTAAAAATTGTAAGAGCATATCCTCAAAAAAAAAAAAAAAAAAAAAAAAAAAAAAAAAAAAAAAATTGTCAGAGCAAAAAAAATTGACTAATCTTATTCCGTTCGAACTTCTTGTAAAGAAGAATATGAATTAACAATTATTTATAACTCAAGTAATCAATACATTATTAATAGTAAATTATCGTGATTAAAGGAAAACTTTGAAACGTACTAAATATTATGACAATCTCCTACAAAGAAACTACCAAATACGGAAAATAATTTTTACATTAATTAATTGTAATTTGTAATTTCCACGTGGCAATTTTTGAGACAAAACTGGAGAAGGCATTCTCCAATATTATATAGTATATAAAGGACACTTTCTCTACTTAGCCATGTGTTTTTTTTTTCACTCAAGCTCTTAGTTCTGAATTCTTATCAAATTAAACTATTAAAGCTGTTTTTTTAAAAAAAAAATTAAGCTCAAGTGGTAAGTTATGTTTATATGTTTCATGGTAATTGAAAATTTGTGTTCTGTAGATGAGAGAGAGATTGAGGTCTAAATTGGAGCATGGAAAAAAAGGCAGATAGTCTCTCTCTCTAGAAACTAGGTTTCTGGCGATGTGAGTTGTGAGGGGTATCCTTCTGTTTTCGCCGTTTAATCGGCATTCTTGAGGTTCTTCCTCGTCGTGCTTTTCTCTTGTTCTTTCACTCCTATGGTACTTTTCCGGTGTGGGTTTGAGTTTTCTTGAATATTCTCAGTTTCTTTGATTAGTTTTTTTCTGCTGCTCCTTTTCTTTTCTCATCTTGGTTCTGTATCTGTGGGTTCTCTGTGATTTTCTGGGTTAGTCAAAATGGATAAGGAAGAGCCACAGATTCTAGATCTGGAGGAGGATTTGAGTGTGGCAAATGAGGTCTCTCAACATGTTCTTGTAGGAAAGCTTCTCTCTCAGATTTTTTTCTTCTGCAAACACCGTTACAAACATTCCAAAGGGGATCTGAAAACTACAAGCAGAAATCAAAATAAAGATGTGGGAGAAGAATAAATTCATCATCATATTTAAAGATAAAGAAGATTGTCGGAGAGTGATGGATGGAGTTCCATGGAATATTGCAAACAATCTGTTGATTCTTAAAAAGTGGCCGGCGAAAACCGCTTTGAAAGAGATTAATTTTTCGAGAGCACCATTTTGGGTCCAAGTTTTTGGCCTTCCACCTGCGTACAAAACAGAGAAAATTTTAACGAAGATAGCAGAGCAAGCCGGAGAATTGGTCGATGTTGATGAAGATACAACTGGGTCGAATCAGATGTATCCCTATTTACGATTTCAAGTTCTAGTTGATGTTGATAAGCCGTTGAGACAACCTTTCTTGTACACAAAAGATAAGAGATGTATAAGGCAGGGTTATAGCTATGAACATGACGGAGATTACTGCTACGACTGTGGCCGATTAGTTCATTTTGTTCGTGACTGTAGGTTTATGAAGGCAGAACAACGTGGTTGTCAAAACTACGGTATGTTTCTCCGGTGTACTCCAAAGAAAAGTAGGGGTCCCAAACCGGCGTGGTTAACGCCAGAAGTAGAACGGTCATTGAAGATTTGGGGCTCGCCGGAAACAGAGTATGAGGAGGATACGACGGTGATTGTAACAGTTAGGGAAGGTGCTGAGATAGAGCGTGACACCTGTCCAAGTACAATGTCAGGGTGTGGTTGAGAGCGATTTTCTCGGTGATGGCGACATATAATTACAGGTGGCAGACGAGGAGAGGACAAATCTTCAAGGTGATACGCAAATCATTGAGTGAGAAGATTCTCCAAATCAGAGGGGGCACGTAGATATGAACGAAGAAAACAACGAAGGTTCTGGTGTGGAGGGTGAGCTGGATTTCGTACCAGAAACCTAATTTCTTGACAAGGACGAAGGAGCAAATAAAGCTTTGGAGAGGGAGCAAATTTACAAAAAATCGAGCATCTTAAGGGACTCGGCAGCAAATAAGGAAGCGGCATGTGGGCCTGCTCTAAAGAACGAGCTCTTACTTGGGCCTTCTCTAGACTGTTGGGTTGGGCCCCAAACTAATGCACAACCCACAAGGAGTAAGAGTAGACCCATTAGAAAGGTCAAAATTATTTGTAGGTCTAAGGAGGACTTTGCGGTAGGCCGGGAAGGGCAACTTGGTAATTCCGCCTAATAGAAGAGAGGTGGGAAATCCGTTTACTGATATAAAATTATCTAGGGTTTTCAATCGTCTAGTTGATTTGAAGAGGAAAGGCAGTCAGGATGATTTTGAAGGTGTGGAAGCTCATAGTCGATGTAGAAGGAAGCTATTTGCAGCGGTGGAAGGATAAAATTGCAAATAATTGGCGTTCACAGAGGAAGATGAGCAGTATGTTTCGTTGGTTTGTCAATCTCAAAAAGGGAAAGAGGAAAAGCGCTCAATTCAGGTGTCATATCAACAGCAAGTAAGAATTCTATCTCAATAAGGGGATGAGGACTTCCTCTTTGCTAAGTATATGGAAGAATTTGAGAATCAATTGGGTATTACCCCTACTTCTGCAAAAAAGGTCGTGGTGGCTGACCTAAAACAGCCACACGAGAGATGTTAAGCCTAATCTGGAATTGTCGGGGTTTGGGGCGTACCCTGACAATCCAGAGATTACGAGGTCTCATGAGAGATCATCGTCCTACATTGGTGTTTTTATCATAAACAAAAAATAAAACTCAAAAATTAGAAGCAATAAGGAGATCTCTCCATTTTGATCATGCGGATTATGTAGAGCCAGTTGGTTTGTCAGGTGGGTTGGCTTTGTGGTGGAGTGCAGAAATATCTGTGCAAATTATTTGGAAATCAAAAAATATGTTCCAAATTCTTATTGAAGATGATCAAGGAGATAAAGAAATTTGGTTTCTATTTTATGCACCTCCCAAGTTAGCTCAAAGAAGGAGATTTTGGAAGATATAGCTGACTCTATGCAGGGAAATTCCATCCCTTGGTTGATTATTGGTGACTGCAATGATTATTTGGACAGTAATGAGAAGCAAGGAGGAAATTCAACTAGAAGTTGGAGATGCAACATTTTCAGGAATTTTGTGAGCAGTTTTGGTCTTTTTGATCTTGGAGATCAGGGTTTAAGTTACAGCTGGTCAAACAACAGGTTGGTTGGCAATGTTAGGGAGATCTGGATAGACTCTTTCTGAGTCCCAATTGGGGGTTGAAACATCCAAATGCAAAACTTTTGAGGGAGTATATGCTGTGTTTTGATCACACACCCTTGGTGTTTGAAACAAATTGGGTTTTGCAAAATACCAAACAGTCTTTTACTTTTAGGAAAGATTGGCTTTTAGATGATTCTTGTAAGCAAATTATTGAAAGTCTTTGGGAGGAAAAAGCTGCTCCTAACTCTTACTCAAATCTGACTATCAAATTTAGTCACTGCAGAAGAGGGCTGAAGAAGTGGAGTAAAGAGACCTTTCAGAATAATTCAAAGAAGATCAAAGCTCTTCAACAGGACCTTTTGTGGTGGCAAGAACAACAATGGAGTGAAGACAATGGCAAATCTCAAAGGGTTATTAAAAGAGAAATTAGGGAGCTCTGGGAAAGAGAGGAATGCTATTGGAGAGAGAAGTCTAGACTTCAATTTATAAGAGAAGGTGATAAGAACTCTAAGTTTTTCTTTATTTATACTATGAGAAGAAGGAGTATTAACAGTGTTAATAAGCTGAAAAATGATATGGCAGCGTGGATTGATAAGAAACAGAAGCTGTTTGATTTGCTAAAAGTTATTTTTCGGAGATGTTATCTACATATTATGTTAGCTGGGATCATGACCTATTGGATGTGTGTTCTAATGTCATCACCCATGAAGAAAATGAAATGCTAAGTGCAATTCCTACCTCTGGGGAGATCACTCAGGTGGTGTTCTCTTTCAACCCAAACGAATCTCCTGGGTATGATGGCTACTCAGGCACTTTCTATCAATCACAATGGGCTACAGTCAAGGAGGAAGTGATCAAAGCTGTGCAGTTCTTCTTCTCTTCCAAAAGCATGCTTCCTAGCATAAATAAGATTGTCATAGTTCTAATTCCAAAGATCAAGAACCCTGAGAAGCTAAGTGAGTTTAGACCCATCTCTCTCTGGACTTTTGTTTATAAGGTGATTGCTAAAGTATTAGCAAATAGAATTAAAAAATTCCTTCACAAGCTAATAGCTCAAGAGCAGTCAGACTTTGTTCCTGGCAGGGCTATTCAGAATAACATTTTTATAGCTCATGAGCTGTTCCATCAGATCAAGCACAAGAAAAGTGGTAAAAAGGGTTTGTTGGCTTTGAAGCTGGATCTCCAAAAAGCATATGACAAGGTAAATTGGCAATTTTTATTGCTTGTGTTGCAAAAGATGGGCTTTAATGACAATTTTATAAGACTGATTGAGCAATGCATAAGTACTGTCTCCTTTATGGTAAAGATGAATGGGGAATTGGGAGAAGAATTTATTCCTAAAGGGGGTTAAGACAGGGGGATCCCCTTTCCCCCTACTTATTTGTGTTAGTGATGGAGATATTGTCAAGAAATCTTTATAAAGCAGTTTATGAAGGCAAGTTGCAAGGTATACAGGTTAAATCAGGATCTAGTGCTATTCAGTATTTGTTATTTGCTGATGATGCTTTAGTTTTCTTCGAGGCTAGTGAAGTGGAGGTTCAAAACTTTCTTATGATTTTACACAAGTTCTGCCTAGCTTCAGGTATGGTGATAAACTTAAATAAGTCTAGTCTCCTTATCTCTCCAAATATGAGCATAGAGCTGAAAGACAAGATAACTTCTTTGTGTGGAATCCCAGAACTTCCTCAAAACACAAAATATTTGGGTGTGCCTCTGTTTTGGGGAAAATCAAAATCTCAAAGAGGAAGTTATATATGGGAAAAGGTGTAAAATAAGCTTCAAGGTTGGATGAGGCCCTCTCTCTCCTTTACTGGTAGAGAAGTGTTAACAAAAGCTGTTGCAATGGCCATTCCTAGCTATGTTATGAGCTGCTTAAGTTTCTCAAATAATTTTTATGCTAAATTGGTCAAGCTGATGAGAAACTTTTTGTGGGGTGGTGATTCTTCAAAGCAGAAGATCAGTTGGGTTAGTTGGCAAGAAATGTCTGCTGCAAAAGAAGAAGGAGGTTTAGCTTTGAGAGACCTTAAACAATTTAAATGGCCATGTTGGCTAAAAGTTGCTGGAGGTTCATTCATAATCCTGAATCTTTGTGTGCAAAAGTGTTGAAAGCTATATATTTCCCAAATTCAACATTCTCAGAAGCAAAACTGGGTCTTTCTCCTTCTTGGACTTGGAGAAGTTTAATGGAAGGTCTCAAAATAATTAAGAAAGGTGCTTGTTGGAAGGTGAGTGATGGAAGGCACATTAACATCTTCAAAGAAAATTGGGTTCCTAGCTTAAAAGGAATCAAGGTGTTGAAGACTTCTTTGAATGAAGGGTTGTGCAGAGTCAGTGATATCATTAACTATCATTCCATGAGTTGGAAAGTTAATCAGATTGTGAATCAGTTTTCTCCTCATGAAGCTGCTGCCATTCTTGCTACAAATATTGATTTTGGCTCATGGGGTGACTGCTTGATTTGGCCAGTTACAAAAAATGAAGATTACACAGTCAAGTCAGGTATGAAGACTGCAAAATGTTTCTGTGAAGAAGCTGCTATTCAAGGTAAAAAAAGGTTTTAGAAGTTACTCTATGACAAAGTCATCAAGTTCCTTTAGCTTCTCTTCAAATTTTTGGTACAGATGTTGGAAGCTTAAACTCCCTCTTAGAATAAGAGCTTTCTGGTGGAGGATGGCAAAAAATGCTCTAGCTACTAAAGATAACTTAGCTAAGAGAGGTTGCAGTTTTACTGGAAATTGTCAGATGTGTGAGGATAAGGTGGAAAATTGTTGGCATTTATTTTTGGAGTGTGCTTGGACTAGACCCATCTGGCTGAGTGTGGGCATGTATGCTTATAATTTGGAGGAATTAAATTATGATTTCAGAGCTTGGATGATGTTGATGTGGGAAATGGATGCAAAGATTCCAAAAGATGGCCTATTTCTGGAGAAGATTGTGTTAGTCTGTTGGCTCATTTGGAAAGCCAGGAATAGGTTCATTTTTGAAGGTACAAGTCCTTCTCCTACAGCAGTTATGAAGGAGCTTGATTATCTGTTACACTTCTACTCAAATGGCTCAGTGAATATGCACTTTAAGGACAATCTAATCCCTGGTATGGCTAGCCAGAGTTCAGTTGCTGTTCAATCTTGGGTAGCTCCCTCAAATGGCTGTCTGAAGTGTAATGTAGATGCTTCTTGGGACTGTAACTCCTTTCAAGTTACTATGGCTTGGATTGTGAGGGATCATGATGGAACTATGCTAGATTCTGGGTGGTGCAAAGATTATGCTTAGTCTGCTTTTTGTGCAGAAGCTAAAGCTTTGAAGGAAGCTATTTCCCAGAATCATCATATTTTTTCTATTACCATTTTTGAAAGTGACTGCAAGACTCTTATTGATATGGTGTCAAAGTAATCCAAATTGAGAGGTGAAAGTTGTTTTCTCTGATGATTGGGCAGCTCTTGAAGAAGGCAGAGTGCAGGTTTAATGGATTAGAAAACAAGCTAATAGAGTTATTGATTTTCTTGTTAAGAGTATTAGTAAATGCAGCACTGATGGTTCTGAATTTCTAGTTGATAGTGTTTTTAAAAATTTATTAGCTTTTGATGCTTGTAAGAGTTAGTTGGTTTCTTCATAAAATTATGTTTGACGAAAAAAAAAATGTTTCATGGTAGAAAATACCATAATACCCTTCTTGTAAAATTTCATTGGGCTCTCTGAAAATGAGGCCCTAGGCGAGTACTTAACCTGTCTAGCTGTTGGGCCGGGCCTGCCTATTAGTCTTAGGACCATGAAGGTATGAGCCCATTCACCATCCCCCCCCAACCACCATATATTACATGGGTCTTAAATTAGTTTAATTTCATCGTCACAAAATAGTGAAGGTCTTGGTAAAAGACATCTTCTTCTCCTATGTTCTTCAAATCGGGACTAAATGTTCAACCTATTCCCCAACAGCTGTGCAAACTGCTTCCTCAATTGCTGCTGTTTACCCAGGGGAGCCTTCCTTATAAAACATTCTTCAACATCCACAACTGATTCGGACGATATTAGTCGGATCAGGAGTATGGTTCTGCGGAAATGGGAAAAACCCATTCTTGTGATGACATGGACAAAGGCGTTACAGTGGGACGCAGGTAAGCTGTTCGACTTATTGCCTCAAAGGGAATTATTGTTGAACGCAAGAACAGTGTTCGACTTATTGCCTCAAAGAGAATCTTCAACATAACAAACTCAAAACGACCTAACTTCCAGAAGTTTCTACAGACAATAACGTCATCATCCATAACAGACTCTGTTTGTTATCACAAGTAACCGCCATCAGATGAATCAAGCGCCAACCCATTGGATATATATATGTTGGCCGTTACATTCATTTCTCTCTTATTTCTTGCTCAGTCCGATCAAGAAAAGAAAGAAGAGAGCCTTTTAAAAACCCACAAAGAATCCACTTCTTCTTCTTCTTCAACAACTTCAATCAACCAATTCCAGGTGCATTCAACACTACCCATGAAGAAATCTACTGGAATTTCACAGAAAAACAAGTTACCAATGGAGAAAATGGAACAGTTCCAGTGCTGTTGGAGTTCTCTGAGTATGGAGAAGAAGAAGGAATTTCTCGTGATCAAAATTCAAGATCTGAAAGACTATCTGGCCAGGAATTCATCCAAGAAAGACATGGTGATCGCCACTCTTGAAGAATCTATAGCTTTTGGTAAGATGAATCATAACCAGATCCAGAACCATGTCAGCTGGGAGTTCTGGGTGTGTCCTCTGTGCGATGAAATCTTCACAGAAGAAGAAAGCCACGTACAACATATTCTACAGAGCCATGTTACATCACTTGCAGTGTTACATGTTTCTCTTCCTAGTGATGATTGGATTAACATGATTGCCAATGGAGTATGGAAGCCTATAGATGTCCCTGCAGCGCTCAGAATCATCCAAGAAGCTCCCATTGATGATGTGGAAAATCAAGAGTGGCCATTGTGTGTTGATGACTTTGAACGAGTTGAAAAACTAGAAAGCATTCGCCGCATGCTCACCGTGCTTATAAACAATGGGTCTCTTACAGAGACCAACCTCGAATCTTTCATGGTTCTAGTCCATGATGAACTGAAGAATATCATTCCAACATCTCATAAAAGCCTTGTTCCCAAGATGATCAAATCACATTACAGCATCTGTTTCTTGAATGCATCCCAGTTAGATGACCGCCTTTTGTTCTTGGGGCTTCTTTCCGGAGCTTCTCAACAAGTTTTCTTTGGGGATACATTTGGTTCGCTAGATAAGTCTATTGATACTGCTCTTACGGCTAAACACATTCAAGAAGCGATCACTTTTGATGAAAACAGGTCATGTCTGCTTCTTGCTGAAAGACTGCTCGTGGGGGAGATTTTGCCTCAGAATTGCGGAGTGGATCCATTCATAGGCTGGATGTTTTCTGGTGGGTTGGTTAAAACAGAAACATCATCATGGACAAGTCAAAAGGCTCAGAAGAAAAAGCTGGGAAATGAATTCTTCTTGGCCTTACAGAAAACTTCAGAAGACTTACACCAGTGGTCTGAAACAAGTAGAAAGCGTTGGCTTGATGAACATTCTTTACGAGAATTTGAGGCAATTTGTGAGGCAGAAAAAGAAATGAGGGATAAAGACGAAACATATGTGCACCAAAGCTATGAATCTCTTCTGATGAAGCGACTAACAGAAAATGATGTAGATACTGAAACATTTTCCAGTCAAGGGGATGTTGGTTTACAGGTGATACTGAAGGATGCCAAAGCTCTCGATATTGATGATTGTGAGAAAGAATCTTCAACTTGCATGAGGAAACGGGCGATTGACATGAAAAGTACTGAAAATCCTTGTCAAGAAGATGCTTCCATTAGGATGGCTCTCAAACTGAAAATATACATGTGCTTTGTGGAGGTAATCATACCTCATACATCATGTTAATATATCAACTTTCTAGTAGTAAACTTCATAATTTTGAACTTTTTTTGGTGTGTGTGTGTTCTTGAGAAGCTAGATTTCCCCTAAATGATTCTTTGATTCTCACATGATTTTTTATTTCTTTTCTGTAGCGCAACGTAATGGATGCGAAGATTCTTAGGTTGAATGCTCTTATGAAGAGAATGGTGGATAAGTTTAAGCTAGCAGCTGTTCTGGACTATCGAGCTATTTTGTTGCCCTATATTCAGTCATTCTTAAAGGTTCTTATTTTTGTACTGAATCATAATCGCAGACTATTTTTGTGCTGATCAAACTCAGATTCTTATCTTATGCTATGTTGTTTTGTAGGATCGTATCCATGACCTAATTCTGAATGAGGCCAATGAGAAGGCAAAAGCAGCAGCTGAATCTTTGTTAGCTGAAGAAGAAGAAGATGCTAAGAAGAATGCAGAAAAAGGAAAATGTGAAAAGCTACTGCACCGTAGTTCAAAAGCCAAGAAAAGCAACAGGAATAAGAAAACTATGAATGAAAAGGTTGTACTGATTGTATTTCTATCTGTAGGAAAACTTAACAGAGAACATAGTGTCTAACTTGGCTCCACTATATTGCAGGGTAAAAATGATGATCTTCTGGAGGTACCTCAAAGAGAGGAAAATGTAGTACAAACTGAGGAAAACACACCACCACAAGAAGAATATTCTGATTGGTTACCTGCTTCAGCAATAAATAGGAGTGGCAGAAGGAGGAGTCACTACTCCAACACACAGTACAGACATGAAGGTAACAAAATCTTTCATGGATATTTTCTGCAGATTTAGTTTATGTTTACTTCTAGTGGTAGTTCATAGAAACAGAACTATCCAAATGGTATTTTATGTCTATACATTTTCTGGTCTACTAATTTTGTCATTGTGCGCGTAGACTGCACACGTCAATACCTAGATGTTAATGATAAACATACGAACTTATGAAGCTGCTTTCAAATACCATTGCTGTTCAGAACTTATTTCAAACATTTGGAGCACCTGCACATTGTTGTTCAGAACTAACTTAGATGTGATTATATGTTAATATATTATGATAGAAGAAGTTATTCGACATGCATATCAGCAATAGTTGATTTCCCAATGTGTGAATCCAGTAATATGCAGAGAACCTTTGGTTTCATATGTAGTAACCTGATTAAGGTCTTCTTTTGCTTGGGGTTTTAGTGATACAGTATGATAATATACTTCCAAAACCCTTTTCTGGTAATGTAAGTTCATATGCTCACAGTAAACATATGCAAGATGTGACTATCCAGGAGATGATTTCTCAAGTTAATAAAAGTACAGTTACTAGTATTTAGTAAATTTAGATATGATGCTACATTGTATGAAAGGGGACTTGGTTAATAAATGCAAGTCTGATCATTTCATTTGAGCCACTATATATGTTAGAGGGGGTTACTGATATGTATAAATGTTTAACATTTTCACATGTATACTCTAATGTAGAGGAAGAAGAGATGAAGCGAAAAGCGGAGATTGAGATGAGGGATAGGATGATGGCTGAGGCTTTGCAGAAGCAATTGTGGCAAGAGGAGAGGCAGAGGATGTTGGAGGTCGAAGAAGAACAAAAGAAGATGAAAGCAAAAGCTGAGCATGAGAAGTAGCACTTGGCTGAGGAAAATGTGGAATCTGTGCGACACAAGCTGGTCCAGAAGGTTATATCTTTATAGATTATGCTTGAGATTTAAGAAATATTTCCTGTTTTGTATCTTCTATTTCTGCTATATAGACTTATTCATCGTCTCATGGATTGCATTTAAGGCTGACACCTTTGGTTTACTGTTTTGTTGATTATGCAGGTGCAAAGGAATAATGCTTGTGTTTCTGGTGGCAGTCACTTGGCCGAGTAGCTGTTTCCTTAGATTTTAAAATGGTGCTATTAGCAAGAGGAAAATGAATAGGTCATAATAGCTAGCTATTTCTCTTATGGTTACTGTAAGTAGCCTTGTTAGTTTACCTATATGGCATATCAACTGATGAAGCTGTGGCATCGGTCCCAAAGATGTATTGTAAAAGTTTTACCAGAGCCAAGGAAAAATGTTTCTGCAGTTGAATCGTAATGAGATTCCATTACATGATGTTATATCCTTAATCCTTTTATGAAATTCAGATAACTTGGCTGCGTTATATGCTGAATTTATCTATTGTGTTCATCAAAGTTATTACATTAGGTATCCAGAATCCAAATATTGAAACAAGTTCTTCATTGTTCTTGGATTGGGAAGATACATGGCGTGGTAACCCTTGGAATTAGAACCATGTATACAATTGGAAAAAGGATGTCCTAGAGAAGTGTCCTTTATTTTGTGCATGTGGGTATGGGTGTTCCAGTGTGCTGACACTGAACAAGTATGGTGCATACTACAGGTTTTCCTTACTCGTATCAGTGTCACAGAATTTCTCGATATCTAATGGATGCCTAGAATGCACTTATGTTTTCCCTAGTCCTGTAGTCTATAACAACAGTTAAAAAATGGTACTTTCATTAACCATTGGTGTTGCAGTAAAATCGACAAAGTTGGTAGTGAATCTTGCCATAGCTTTGAAGCAAGAGCCAATGGCCGAAATTGTGGGATCAGTTACCAGACAGGGATACTCAACTCTCTATTCATTTTTTATTTTAATTTTGAGTGTATTACATGAACACAGATTCATGTTCATCATATTCCATTTCAGAAGAATCAGTATTCCGGATGGAAAACGGGGCTAATCCTGCCTAATACCCTTCCATTTTTTCTGACATTTTAGAATTAGAATCAGGTGAACTTCTTATCTTATCCAGTATCTGCAACTTCGCAACATTGAATTTTTAAGTCCGCAAAAGGTAAGGAACTGGAATTTTTTCACTTAAAAAATATTGGTCGACTCCCTAGTGCTTCTTATACACAATCTTAACATCAAAGACTGCAACCATGGAATCAGTCAAGAGTCATCTAGAATTCCTTGATGAAGCATATGTGCTTAAATTGGCAACTCATTTCTAGTAGTGGTTCCTAGTGTTTGAGTAAGTTGTTGCAATGCATGTTTTTGGAAGTAAAGAAACAAATCAAATTTGTTAGCCCAAGAGAACTAAAGTGCGCCAAGTAGTAAAAGAAATGACGCAGTCATATGATTCATATGATTTATTCCTCAATTCTCAAAGATGGAGTTCTCGCACCAATGTTCTTATCCAAATCGGTAATTAGAATAGATCAAATGGAACTTTACAGAATATCAAGATTGTGTTGCTTCCTCAACCCAATCTCTTCCTAGTATCATGTATTAAAGATATAGTAGACTAGTCATGAGATCATTGATTTATTTCTATTCTATAAGAATAAAAAACTTTATTACATTTCAGCATACAAGCAAGATCCTAACTGCAAGGTTTGAAATGATTTATATTTCACCAGAACTGACTCCAGTTGCACTATAAATCATTGCAATCATGTATTTTAACACCCTTGAATGTCATGTGGAAAAACATCCATCGCAATTGCGGGATGTTAAGGTTGCTCTCAACAATAGGCTTGCCAAATTGTTTACATAGATAAAATAGGCTTGCCAAACTTTTATCAGATATTACTGACTCCAATTTGCCGGCCTGAACCTGACCACTTGATAGGTTGTACGGTTGGGAATAATTCTATCACCAGTTTCTATATATACCATGCCAAGACATATATGTACAACTTTGAACTACATATTGTTTTCCTCATAAAATTTTCCATTGAAAAATCCATATTTGAGAATGTCCTTTGCAGTCCCTCCATGGTTAAAAGTAACGAGGATGATTGTCTCATCCAAATCCACGCCCAGACAACCAAAGCCTGGTAGGAACATACCTAGGTTGTAATAGCTAGCTATTTCTCTAATGGTTAATGGTAACACATATGTAGCCTTGTTAGTATACTTGTAGGGTATATGTCAACTGTTTAAGCTTTGGCATCGGTCCAAAGATGCATGTAAAAGTTCTACCAGAGAAATGACGAAATGTTTGCTATTTTCCTTCATTAGAACAATTTGAGATAGCTCTGAACAATAGGCTAGCCGAAGTCTTTACAGAAATAAGACAGGCTAACCAAGTGTATCAGAATCTATTACTGAATTCAATTTGTTTGGGCTAAACCCTACCACTTGATAGGTAGTGCGGTAGGGGCAAGCTACAGTCACCAGCTTCTATATATATGTGTACCACGTCAAGACGTATATGTACAACTTTGAACTACTTATCACTTCTCTCTTGATTTTTCCAATGAAACATCCATTTTTGAGAAAGTCCTTTGCAATCCCTTCATGATTAAAAGGACCAAGCCAACAATAGTTGTGCTAGTCAAATCCACGCTGAGAGAACTAAAGACCCTCTCCGACATAGATGACCAGACAGGCCTGAGATTTCAAGCTCCAGTTTTGATGTTGTACAAACACAACTCTGTCATGGCAGGAAAATACCCTGTGAAGACCATAAGAAAAGCACTTGTTCCTTACTACCGTTTTGCTGGAAGGGTAATCCAAAGGCCTAATGCAAATTGTTTGTCGATCGTACAAGTAAAGGCTGCAGATGCAAATGTCGATAAAGTGATAGAAAAATTTGAGTCAGGAGGGGATCCACATTTTGAGGAGCTTTTGCATGATGTTCCTGACTCTAATAACACAATTGATAGCCCTTTATGGCTTATTCAGGTGAAATTAAGTTGTCATTAATGTTCAGACCACTTGTAGAATGGTCAACAATACAAAATGGGAATGTGCGAACTTATAACTCAAAATAGATTATTGATTTTGTAAATTTCATGCAGGTGACGCGTTTTAGATGTGTTGGATTCTTGCTAGCACTACGTTTTAACCACACGATGACGGATGGATCAGGAGTGGCCCAATTCCTGAATGCAATTGCAGAGTATGCCCGCGGGGCAACAACTCTGTCCATGAACCTTACGTGGCAAAGGGTATATTTCCTCGCCTGGATGCCTCCATGCATCCCGTTCCAACATCATAAGTGT
The DNA here is from genome assembly GCA_023055425.1 of Linanthus parryae. Lineage (NCBI taxonomy): Eukaryota > Viridiplantae > Streptophyta > Magnoliopsida > Ericales > Polemoniaceae > Linanthus > Linanthus parryae. The sequence goes on along the minus strand of JALGPY010000001.1, from coordinate 70,421,884 downwards.
GAGGAAGTTGAGGACAAATCACTGGAATCCACAACTGAATGCAAAAATGATGTGATTGTTGAGAAGTCCCACATCGGACATTCAAGAAGAAGAAATATAATTAATAAGTGTCATGGGCTACTCCCCTCATTGCCAATTGCTTTTGAGGTGGAACCCCATGGATTCTTACATGGTATCAGAGCATCAGCTCTCACATGTGAATGGTCTAACAACCCACGTGCTCACCGCCACCCGTAGACAAAAGATCCACGTGTAGGCCAAAGAATGCCACACGTGAGGGGGCGTGTTGAGAAGTCCCACATCGGACATTCAAGAAGAAGAAATATAATTAATAAGTGTCATGGGCTACTCCCCTCATTGCCAATTGCTTTTGAGGTGGAACCCCATGGATTCTTACAGTGATTCGCAAGTCATTCTATTTTAGTCCTGAAGAGATATTAAATTTTGCAGAACCAATATGGTATGCAAAGGAAAAGATTTATAAATTTCTGAAAAAAGTCCATTGATTGGGTACCCAGCAATTAATTGCATACTTCCATGAATACAACGGATGCCTAGTCTTCAGTTTCTCTAAGGTATGCTTCTTCATCCCCTAGCTGTTAGCATTCTATTATATGTGATTTTTCAATTTTGTGTTCCTAACTAAACGTATTTCAGAAAACATTAATTACACTGGCCTCCAACATTTTACCAACTCACTACCAGAAGGGCTAAGGTTTCTCTAATCAAGTCCCGAATAACATTTTAACATACCTGGTTCACTTGTGTTCTATAACACTATGGTGATTCAGAGTTCACAGAAACCACCCCAAGGCCCAACCTTAACGTACCATGCGGGTATTTGATTGAGGATGTCTATAACTTCAAATTAATCAACATTTGGTTATGGTTGTTTTGATAATCCTAACTCACTTTTCAGTCAATATGAAGTTGCTTTCCTTTCCTTTCATTGCATTTTTTTTTCATAAGTAAGCTACCTATATCTACGTCTTTGTGCACCAATGTTGCACCAAGTAAATGTCTTATTGATTTAACCAATTAGTATATAATATTGAAATCTCTACTCAGGTCTAACCCTATTTATTTTAAGTTCCGAATTTTTGTCAACACAGCATTCGTAATGCGTCTGTCAGCATTTGGTTTCAATCACTGTCAATATTATAATTTTCACAGTTAATATGTAAAGTTAACTGACTGTGAGCTAGCTGGTAAATCTGACTAATCATAACCGAAGATCAACTGAAAGAGAACAGCACCTTGCACCACTAACTCATTTATGGATATTCGAAACAGTAGAAAATCCGCGCTACTGTTCGTTACAGTACAGAGAATCATGGTCTACCTGTGAATAAACTAAAGGAAATTCAACTCCATCTCCTCCCTGATTCTTTTGAAACTTGCCCACAGTGCCGCGTATTTCTTATAATAATTTTCGAAAACGAATGATCAGTTTCTTCACGTTCCTCTATATCCTTAATCTTGTTGTTCCTTCATGTCTGCTCCGTAATAGTGGGCTCATGTCCATGTAGATATGATTTACTGGTTCTCTTATTCTTTGCTGGATTCCAAAAGGAATATTATTCCCGAATTATTCCAATCTCGTCAGACCTCAGAGGATGATGGAAAGAGATGTCACGGACGGACCTCTTAACCTGAACATGGGTGCTACTGAGAAATCATTCATTGACGTTCCCACCCAGAAAATACCAGTTTCGCCCCATGGCCTGGATCTTATTCTGCAATCCAATAGCTCTCTGGAGGTGGCAGAGATAAACCAGAGTTTGGAGAAGAAAGCACATGATCAAGACAGGGTCTGAGAAACAAGCAAATTGCTACTTTTTCTGAAGAACACAAGCACCAATTACACCTTTTTGACGAGGTTTTACTATATTTTCAGTATATTGTCTAAGGAGTATCCCTGACCAGACACTGATAGAGAAGAATTGTCAGCGGGATATTGTTCTCAACTTAGTAAAGAGTATAATTCCAGGCATATATGTCCTTGGAGTTTTCAATGGGATGCATAATGCTCCCTTCTTTGTGACAAGGTTAAGGAGGAACTGTTTCACTTCTTGACAGTGTTTGATGTCTATTGCCATGGTTGAACGGGACGAAAGGAATAGGATATTATTTCAGCATAAAGTCAACAGGTGAGATGCCATGAATGTCATCATGTTTGAGGGCACAGAGAGTGTTGAAAGGCCTGAAACTTACAAGCAGTGGCAGATGGGGAGAGTGCCTGCTGGTTTCAAGCAACTCCCACCAAATCAAGAGGTTTTTATGATACAAGGGGTAAGGTGGAATAAAATCATATTACCCCAACGACTTCGTGGTAGATATAGACGGAAAGTGGATGTGGCAATGGTGTAAAGGAAGGATAACTTTTGCAATCTCTAGATGGAAACCTATTTGAGTTATCAAAATTTTGAAATTAACATTCTGTAGCTTAATGCCGACTGTAGTTAGCAACCATACATGGTCCTTTCTTTGTGCTACCCATTATTAATTTGTGATGCAGATTTTGCCACTTTCTGTGTTGGTGTGGCTGCCTGTAATATGTTTGGATGCAATATTGTATTTTGGTTTTCCTTCTGTACGCATGAATTAAATAAACTACATTCAGGAACTAAAACTGGAGCGAGAAACGGAAATATCCTTTTTCCGAACCACATTGAGCTCTTTCCTCAGTTAAAAATCTGAGTTTGTAAACAAGTTTTTAACTTGCTTTAAAATGAGGGCACCATGCCATTCATGGGGCTCCGTCGCATGGTAAAGGGACATCCAAGCAAAAGTCAGTTTTCACTCCCATGAACATTAACGGGGACTTGCCTTTTCTAGCGATAAGAGAAAGACAGAAAGTTGTAAAGATCTTCACATTCATTTCCAGGATTAACACCACTGAAAGATAGAGAAACTGATCTCAGCTTACTTACTCGAAAACAGGTGCAGCCGAAGATTCAACACTACCCTCTCCGTAGTTCCAAAACTACCATCTCTACATATTTTAAATTGTGAAGATTAATTTCCATAGTTACTGCCATTGAAGCATCTTAATTTCCTGTAAATGTACTACAAAAGCATAATTCAAGACGAGTTTTAATGGTTAATTTTGTTCAAAACAGCAGTATGTAGTTCAACAGTCCGCCTTCTGTTTGGCTGTGGGAGCTATACCAGTAACATCCTAATTCCTTTCTCCCCTATCCTAAATCACTTGATGTTACTCAGTGAGTTCCTTCATAACATGTACTCCATTAATGTTTACAAATAGAATTTCTAACTTCCACCAATAAACTTAATAAAATGTTGACTAGAAATAGAAAACTACAATTGCGTGAGGTAGTTCAAAATTTTAAAAGGATAAGGACATGTGAAAATTGTACTTTCAGTATTGAAGGTGGTAAGCATCCTAAAAGAAATAATATAGGAAAAAGATCGATTCAACAAATTCTCAGCTGAAACCCGTATAAATCTGCCAATGTATTACATCATCATGTATGGAGACAGAAAAGGTCACACAAGTATGTATAGTTGACGCAAAGTACTAAAATAGAGCATGGATAGGGAAATGGATTCCTCCAACCCACGCAGAGAATACAATTTGATTCTGAATATTTGGTTCACAGGCATATGACTCCAGATTTAAAAAATAACAGAAGAAAGAGCATTTTGACTGACTGTAGCAGACACAACACATCTACTACACCGAACACATTGATTTGACTCAGACCATGCATTCTAATATCTTCTGTTCATAGGATAGCTCAATATGACTTCAATCGTAATTCATTTCTCCCCTATCCGAAATCACTTGATAGCAACAAAAGAATGTCACTCGGGGAATCCCTTCATAAGATGTAATGTATGTTTACAAAGAGAATTTCTAACTTCCACCAAGAAACAAAATAAAGTGTTGACTAGAAATAGAAAACTACGATTGTGTGAGGTAGTTCAAATTTTTAAAAGGATAAGGACATGTGAAAATTATACTTTCAGAATTGAAGGTGGTAAGCATCCTAAAATAAATAATATAGGCAAAAAGATCGATTCAACATTTTCAACAAATTCTCACCTGAAACCTGTATAAACATGCCAATATATTACATCATCATGTATGGAGGCAGAAAAAGTCACAAGTATGTTTAGTGGACACAAAGAAATAGAGGATAGATAGGGAAATGGATTCCTCCAACCCACGCAGAGAATACAGTTTGTTTCTGAATATTTGATTCAGTCATATGACTACAGATTTAAAAAAGAACAGAAGAAAGAGCATGTTGACTGACGGTACCTGACACAAGGCGTCTACTACACCGAACACACGGATTTGACTCACAAGGCATCTTCTGTTTATAGGATACCTCAATATGACTCCAATCACCCTAAAGTGAGTTCAGGATAATTTCTGATTGCGAGTTAGTAATTGAGTGCAGTAAAGTGAAATTACAAAGCCCAAAAAGACGAGAAGTTAATAATTGAGTATCTGAGTGTTTCTCTTAAATCCTTGTAGCTTTGACTTCAGTATCCGGAAACACCCTCTGAAATGAGAGGTTTTCAACTGAGCAAAATCAATTATCCTGTGACCTGTGGTGTATATCAATATCTCATCAGTAATACTTACTCCATTCACCTTGTAAAGGACAACGGATCGAAGTATTCTGATCTGAAAAATATCAAATGTCCCTCGTGACAATTCCCATTGAACATTGGAACCTCGATGCTTTCAGATAATATTTCTGTCTATGACCTTATCCTATTTCAATAAACTCCTTGGAAGTATAAATGACCACAAAATAATCCTACATTCAGGTAGTAAGTTCATATACTGCTAGTACTTCTTCTAGACCTAATGAGTAGTGACCTCAACCCCCAACATGTCCCATGTTCGTTAATCGTCATACCAGCCTCCACATGTGGAACTTGTAGATAACTGAAATTAAGTAGATATCGGTCTAAACAAGGAAAAAAGGTGAATAAAATATGAAAGTACTCCATCCAAAACAAGAAACTGAAACATGAAACTACAGATTCAGCTTCGATACATGAGTGCAAGAAAATCATAGCCAGATTTGGTTTATTGATTGTTGACAACGTACCTTGTTCCTCGGATATCTAACATGACAAAAAGGTCATGTTCCAATGTGATACAGTGCAAAGGCCCAACATACTTCCATCATTTAATTTTCTGTGCTCACTACTCACTTCCAGGTACAATCGTACAGTAAGGAGGAGAATTTACTAGGGTACATCAAGCCAAGTTAGATAAAAAGGGGGGGAGAGAAAGCTTATATATTACAAGAAAGCATCCTTCATATGGAATAAGTGAGTAGTAGCCTGTTACAAAAGCCTTGATCACTACTGATATTCACTACACTCAGAACTACATTCATCATAGCTTACCAAACACTATGCTGAAATATAACAAGCATATACTACTTATTTTCCACTACTAAAGCCCCATCACATCCCTAGCTAAGATTCTTGAGCAGGCTTCCAGCAAGAGATAGCATGAACAATACGTCCCCTCCACCCTAGTAGCATCCAGTTGTTGGCCTCATCGACAACAAAATCTCTGTTATAACCATTTTTCACTATATTCCTTGCACCTTCAACAATATCCTTGTCTAGGGAAAGCTGTCTGAATCCTGCCCTGATATTTCGAACTTGCCATTGCTTGTAAGTTTCAGGCCTTTCCACTCGCTCTGTACCTTCACATGCTATCACATTCATTATATCCCTTCCAAACACCTCTTTCTCAAATAGCCTCCTATAGTCGTCTTCCCGCGCTACTTCTGCTTCAAACATGTCAAACAATGCAGAGTAGTGAAACACTGCCTCCCTGAATCTAGTGGCGAAGAAAGGAGCATTGTATGTTCCGTTAACAACCCCATGAACGAATAAGTCTGGGTTTATCCTATGGACTAAGTTCAATACTTCATCTCGCGGACTGCTCGTCACCACAGTGTCGTCAGGGACATTTTTGAGCCGGTACAAGCAGTTCACCACAAGGACCTCACCAGATTCAATCTTGAGGTCCTGAAGTTGGATGGTCTCCCACTTCTTTGCTATGGCTTCGTACTGGAACGGAACACCAAATCTTTCGCAGTAGTTTGCGAGACGGCGTCCCGTCTCCTCAACCCTTTCTGCGGGACGGAAACCCGGTTGGGGAAAGTCTATTCCTGTGATGCGAAGCTTAGGTGGCCCACCAGGTTTTGCTGAGAGATGCTGGATAAGGCAGGGCCATTGGAAGCCATATAGAATACCAAAATCAATTATGTGAAGCTTCGTTGCATTTCGAGCAACTTTCCCAATGGACTTGTTGGCAAATAAATTGGACATTCTGCTGAAGGGGATTGCAGAAATATAAACCTTGAAACCTTTAATGCCTTCGGCAGCGGACACCCTCTTGGAAGCAGAAGCAGCGTATAATGCAGTTCCAGTGCCAGCCAAGCGTGCCTCCAATGCAATGCTAAAGTAGTGGGCTAATCTCTCGGTAGCATCACCGTAAGCAGAAGAATGTTGCTTAATCCGCTTCAGTAGCTCATTTGCAGTTCTGGTATCGAAACTCGACACTGCTTGTGCACATTGAGTGAGGAGTGTCCTCAGATCTACCACTTCCTTTTTGTTGGCTTGCTTCTTACCACGCGGTCGTCCTCTGTTTGATCTCCCCTTCGACTGACCATTCTGCTGCACTAGTACACTCGTTGCTCCACTGTGCAAGGCATCGTCATTTTGACATGACATGGCATCCGTCTCCAGTGAGAGAGGTTTCAGTCCACTACAGAGCAACATGTCATAAATTTTTGATTGCTCATCGGATTCTTCCGGATAACTTGCTGATTGTTTAGAGCTCCGGCCACCTTCCACAGAATCACCATCCTCTCTATAGGGATTTTTCTTTCCCCTTGTCTCCTTCGACCCATGATCTCTCCCATTTTTGTCCGCTTCAACTGTTACTTTGTCCAACTTGGGATCACTGTCGCTGAAATGGGGGTGAGGAAAGTTTGGGGAGATCCCAACCAATGAATCAGGACTTTGATCTGAAGAAAGAAGGTAGCCGAAGCGACCATCCACAGAATCAGAAAAGCCGCTTGACAGGCCGAGTGGATGGAGAATGGAATTGAGGCTGTTATCGGTCGGATAAGGCTGTATGAAAGAAGAGTTGAGAATGGTTTGATCAGGAAAGGAATCGGGCTCAAAGGAATTCCCTATGGAAGTTGATTCGTTGCTACTTTCACCGCTACTGGAGGGGCTGTAGAGTTTGCTATTTGGACAGTGTTCATTTAGACTAGGTGGATACTTCTCTCCTAAGACATCATAGAATGATTTCTCAGCAGCTTGGAGAGCTGAGCACTCCTGGAACATACAAGGCTTGTGCTCCAAATCCTCCTCCTCCATAAGCATACGACTTATGTAGTTCAGAATATCATCCTCAAAATCAAGGTCATCGGTGACTACTTGACCCACATCTGAGGTCAGGGATTTAGGTTCAGTAGGACTGGGAAGCATGCCATGTGAATCCAAAATGGGGCTGAATTCAGTGGAAGGGGTTTGATCTGGAGACATAGATCTCGACTTGTTGTCTGAGTTGAACTGGTTCATCGACCTCATACATCTAATTTCTTGGATAAGGGTATCAACAAACTCATACTGATGAATTTCCATGGATAGTTTTTTCAGGAGATCAAACAGAGCCCAGTGAATGGTGTAAGTAAAGGATCTTATAAGCCCAAACTTCGTAGAAGCATATAAACAAACAGGTAATGGGCACTAGGAAAAGTTAGAAGGAGGAGCCACGAATCAATTCATAGGGAACGTTCAATGACTGAAAAAACTAGAAAGTAAACAGAGCTAGCATATAACTATGAATGAAACTGGGTACTACGGAAAAGTATAGAACAAATAATCAAAAGACAGGAAGAAGTACCTTGGGGGAGAGAGAGAGAGAAGCGAAGAGATGGGTATGGGTGAGAGGGAGCATTGGCATCAGAATCTGTTATAAGGTGTGAAAAGGACTCCACTTTTTCCATTACAATAATACCAGCGGAACCTTCATGGAAACAATGGTGATCGACATCCACCGGCTACTGCCCTGACCGGTGGTGAACCGTCGTGTAGTTGGACGATCGACGTTTAATGAGGTTACACGTATTTAGTCTGTGGGGGAGTCACATAATAGTTAGATTCGGTGATAGAAGTAGCACGAGTTTTGACCGTGTAAAAGTAAAGCAGGCTGCAACTGGAAGCCGCCGGTGGAAATTAATGTCACTGACGAGCAGCTTCCACCCACACTGGCGTAGCGCCCAAGCCGGGTACCCACTCCGAAACGGCGAAATCTTATCTGCTTGACAATTTTAATTCTAGTCAAAGTGGGCCCTTACAGTGAGCTAAGGTGAGAACTCCATACCAAAACAGTGAGCTAAATACTACCTCTGTTCCAGCTCTTTCCAATTATTTTGACTTTTACTATTATACATTGGGTCACTTTGACTCAGTGATTTGGATAGCAAAGTAATTTAATTTTTTGATAATTTTTCATGGTGTTGTAGAGTATAAGTTGCTCTATAACACCGTGAAAAAATTATCGAAAAATCGCATTATTTTGCTATCGAAATCACCCGGTCAAAGTGACACATATACGAGTCAAATTTTTCCAATGATGGGCAAGAGCTGGGACAGAGTAGTATGCCGAATATCCTTGATATGCTTAGTATCAAGGCTGCTGTTGTTCCTAAAAAAAATAATATGCTGTTGGACGGTCTCGACACAATTTTTTTTCATAAAAATTCGGACATCTAAGAGATTTCGGTGGTGGTCGGTAGTGGATGCAGTGTTATCGTTTCTCAATTCTAAACATCTTATTAAGGAAATAAACTACTCACGTTTTGTCCTCATCCCGAAAATTAACAGCCCACTACCCCGACATATTTAAGGCCGATTAGTATGTGCTTCTCTATGTACAAAGTTATAATCAAAGTCCTAGCATACTGTCTTAAGAAGGTTCTTCCTCTCATCATTTTTGAACAACAAAGTGTATTTGTCTCTCATAGACAAATTTGTGATATCACTCTCCTTGCAAATGAATTATTTGCAAAGATTGGATACCAAAATCAATGAACTCATCTTGGGGCGCCTCATCTCGATATGAGCAAAGCCTTTTATAGGGACAATTGGGACTTTCTTGGAAACAAGTTTTAGAACCGCAGGAAAGGGAGCAAATATTTGCGGTGACTTGAGGGGTAGTGCTTATAGAATGTCTGGCCAGACTCGGATAAATTAATATAGGATATTGATGTTATCTGCATGGATAAGACTATTCCCGGGATCAAGAAACTATGGATTGGATATACGAGTGTGACTTGTATGTCTCTTGTCCAATCCGGATATGGAGACAAAGGGATAATACAATACGGTAACATTGGTCACAAGGTTTGTCGGATTACAGAATATTTCTATTAGTTGGGTGGCATTGATGTGTTGCTAGACACCGCTCTATGTTAATAATTGTTACTACCACCGCGCTCACATGCCCTATGGATTAAACTAGACTTTAGAATTAATTAGTTGGACTAATTAAATAGAAGGATCAATACGCAACCACCAAACTTAGTAGGACTATTTTGCAAGCTGGACAAATCCATGTATGGACTGGGCTAGTATTGGGGCTTATATGCTGTTAATAAATAATTATTAACTACATATGGGCACTCCTAGCTTATTTTCTCATAAGTGTGTCCTAATTTTTATCACATTAGAGAGAGAACAAAGCAAGGAGAGAGAGCAAGACATGCAAGGCCGAAGCCTCACCCGTCCACGCCCTCCTCGTGCGCCATCGGCCTATAGGAGGCGCGCCGCCCTCTTTGCTATGTTTGCGTGATCTCTTCTTCCTCCTTCCATTAGTTTCTAGCACATAGGATCATAAAGACTCTATACTTGATCCTAGGCGTGGACTTCCATAGAGACGTGGACACTATTTCACGTGAAGTCATCAAGGATACAAAATTAAGGTACACATGAGTTTCTTCCTTTACCATTGTTATATTTGTCTAGTCCTGTGATCCTTGGAAGGTCTTGAACGGAGTTAATTATTATTTATTCCGCTGCGTAATCTGTATCAAAACCCTACAGTGGTATCAAAGCCACAGGTCGTAGTGCATAACGTGGTTTATGTGTTACTATTCAGTCAGTCATTACCCCTCAATGATGATTTATCGCGTAAAACTGAATTTGGCATAATGATGCAATTTGAATATGATTTAAGAGTGAATGAGGTGATTTTACATATGATGTAAAGATGAGTGAATTTGGATCACATATGCTGTGAAATTTTGGATCTAGAAAACTAGGGTTTGGGCACAAAATGAAAAAAAAATAATCTTAATTTGGAAACAAGCAAGCAAGGAAGGAAGAGGAAGGAAACAATCTAGGGCTGAAACCCTAGCCCGTCCGCCCCCTTCCTTGCGCGGCAAGCAAGCCACGACCAAGGGTCGAGCCAGTTTAGTGCGAGGCTTGTCGCGGGGGCTAGGGCCGACCGGCCCAAGTCCTTGTGGCGGTCCATTGGGGCTCGGCCAAGTTAGTTGGCGGGCCCTCTTGTACCGTTTTGACCATAGTATATCCAAAATCAGCTAAAATTGACAAAGCGCGTTATTGGATCTTAACTGTATTATGTGCTTTTGCATGGTGATTGGATATGGCCTTAGATGTGGATGTTGTGAATGTTTATTTTTGTGGATTGGTTTTATTGTAATAATTAATTAATTAGATTTTATGGCATGCGTATCGGCTTCACCTCAAATTGTGAGGCCTCGCTATTTACTATAGATGCTAGCTAGTATTAGATAGAGTAGATGATAGTCAAGACTTGGAGAATAAGCTTAAAGAATTGAAGAAACCACAAGATGGCGGCATTCCACAAGCTAAGGCGCATGGACTAAAAGATGGAGGCACATGGAGATGAGCTTGCTATTTTTTAGGGCTAATAGATATTCTCATTGGCTAGGGAATATCTTAGTTTAGGAGGCCATATCCACATCACGTTTATTTATTGTTTTCGGTTGTTTAAATTTATTGTCTTGTTATTATTGTTGGTGTATGGATGATGCATGTGTTGGAATAGATGCCCTAGAGGCAATCGTAGATTTAGTATGAACATTGTTTTGGCTAGAATATTCATTTATTATATATTGTGATATTTAATATAATGAATTCCTTAGATAAAAATGTTGTTTATCTTAAATATCCCTAGTCCACTATATTGATTAATAGGACGATCAAATATAGACTAGTATGTGTGTAGATTGATATGGAGATATCAAGTCTAACACATGGGTATGCATTAGGAGTAATGGCATATTGGATTGACCCATGACGAAAAGGATACATTAGATTATGTCAAATCACAATCGCTTTTCGTAGTGCTAATATATTTGCAATCCTTAGACTTGAAGTACTAGATACTCCGGTTGTGGAATATTGCGCTTTGATGTTATCAAACGTTACACCGTAACTGGGTAATCATAAAGATGGCTACCGGGCGTGATAGGAAGCAAGCTTAGAGATCGTAGTGATGTAGATAGGATTTGTCCCTCCCAGATAATGGGGGTAAATATCCACGGCCACTCGAGGGATGAGGCTTATTGAATGTCTGGCCAGACTCAGATAAATCAATATAGAGATATTGATGTTATCTGCAAGCATAAGCATATTCGCAGGATCGAGGAACTATGGATTGGATATACGAGTGTGACGATGTATGTCTCGTGTGCAATCCGGATATGGAGACAAATGGATAGTGCAATATGACATATTGGGCACAAGAGGTTTGTCGGGATCACTGACTATTTCTATTGGTTGGGTGGCATGGATGTGTTGCTAGACACCGCTCCATGTTAGTAAGAGTTACTAGCAACTATATAGAAACCTATGGGGTCACACGTCAAATAGAGTAGAGCTAGATTTGTGATTAATTAATATTGATTAATTAATAGAAGGATCATTGAGCAACACCTTGCAAACTTAGTAGGACTAATTTGCAAGGAAGGGAATAATTCTAGTTCATCTAGAATTAGAAAACTCTTTTATGGAAACAGCAAGGAGTTTTTGGAGTATATAAAGGAGGCTTTAGCTTCCTTCCCATAGAATTGTTATTAGACATAACGAAGAGATTGGGAGAGAGCAAAAGAGAGAGCAAGACAAAGCTAGGGCCGAAACCCTAGCCCGTCCGCCCCTTCCCGTCGGCTCGAAGAGGAGGCCGAACCTCCTCTTGTTCCTTTGTTGCTTTGATCTTCTTCCCTCTTTCTACGGGTTCAAGCTAGCACTTGTTTAAAGGAAGAATCTAGATCTCACCTCTAGACGTGGATCAACCGTAGAGACGAGGACATCATTCTTCGTGTGATCACACAAATCAAAAGGTACACAATAGTATGTCTCTTATCATGTTATGATGTCTCCTCGTGACGATCCGTGGTGAGCATTGAAGTGGGAATTAAATTTTTCTTATTCCGCTGCGTTACCTACTTCAAAACCCAACAGTGGTATCAGAGCCACAAGTCGTTGAGCATAACATGATGTATATGTTACGATTTTAGTTTACACACCGTTTTATTGTTTATTACGCGTGAACTGAAATTAATTGGCATAGTAGATGCAAAATTGAATTTGATTCAATAGAACAAGATCCAATTTAACATTGGATGTTAGAATTTGTGAGTTTAATCACATAAGATGTGTACAACTGGTTTCTTGAAAAATTAGGGTTCATGGGCACATGATTGAAAATGGGTTTTCAATTATGGAAACAAATTTATGGAATTAAATCCATAAGGAAACAACCCTGCTTGGGCAACAAGGAAGAGGGAAGGAAGACTAGGGCCGGAACCCTAGCCGTCCGCCCCTCCCTTGCGCGCCAAGAAAGGCCGCGAGCCAATGGGGCGGCCGGCCTTGGGCCGGGCCTTGTGGCGGCGGTGGTCCTAGGGGTTCGGGCCCCTTGTTGGCTTGAACCCCTTGGATCGTTGTAACCCTAATTACCCAATCTCATTAAAATTAAACAAGCGCGTTAAAAATTGTTTTTAATTGTATTATGTGCTTTATTGCATGGTGGATGGATATGGCCTAGGATTGTGGATGTTTTTTTATTATTGCTTTGTGGTTTGGTTTACGACCTGCGAGCTAATCAAATTAATGTAATAATTAATTAGGTTTACGGCCTGCGAGTCGTCTTTTTCTCCTCAACATGTGAGGCTTTTATTATTTATTTATTCTAGATGTTAGGCTAGAATTATAAATATTTAGATGATAGCCAAGAGCATGGAGAAGAAGACCGGAGAACCAAAGGAGCTAAGAGACAAAGAAGACATCCCTAGGCGCGCAGCTATGGTGGAGCACATGGAGATGAGCTCGGCACTTTAGGGTAATTGGATATTATCATTGGCTTGATAATATCATTAGTCTAAGGGCCATATCCATGCCACGTTTCTTTTATTTTGTGGATGTTTATTATTCATGTCTTTTCATTTAATTTTTGTGTGTATGGCTATACTAGCGAAAACAATAACAAGATAATAATAAACAAGGTTGATCTTTTATTGTGGATAGCCCAATCCAAATAAGTAGACCATGTTGATAAGATAAACCAAACAAATTAAAAGGACATCCCTCAATTAAATGTTGCGTTTTGGCTTTTTTCTTGCCAAAACACCCTTCATGATCAGGGTTTATTAAAATTTGGGCTTGCCAAAGCAAGGCGATTTTAATTTACCATGGTGTGTTGCGGACGACACAAGCTAGTAATGTGTGTATGTTGAAGCAAGAGGTTGGACGCAAATAGGCAAGAATCAATTGGATTGATGAGCCTAGAGGCATGACAATTAGGGGTTATCCATTGGACAAAGAATAAAAGAGTTATTCACCTAATTGGGAGTTGCACAAGATGCAATTGGAATGATTCCTACCTAAATAGCCTATTCTTGGGTGACTTGCCAAAGCAAGCTCGAGAAGAAGTGAAAAAGGGATCTTGGACCCACTAGAAAATATGAGGATATTTTTCGCATTAATGGCGAGGGCTATTAATCCGAGAAAAATAGTGGGAAATTTAATAATCTAGCCATTATTAAATATAGTTAAATTGTTCAAAATACTAAAATTGCACATTTCTCGTTTTGTAGAATTCCAAATGGCAAACAACAACGCATCGACTTCATCCCTACGATCTGTCCTTGAGAAGGATAAACTGTCTGGAACAAATTTCCTTGACTGATACAGAAACTTAAGGATTGTCCTTAATCAAGAAAAGAAGCTGTACGTCTCGAACACTCAAATTCCAGCACCTCAAGACGAGTCTCTTCTAGCGGAAGTGAGGGCACGTCAGAAACATATTGATGATTCTAATGACGTGACTTGCCTCATGCTTTGTACCATGACTCCTGAGTTTCAGAAGCAGCATGAGAATATGGAAGCCTACGATATGATCATACACTTGAAAAAATTGTTTCAGGAACAGGCTAGGCATGAGCGCTATGAGGTGTCTAAAGCATTGTTCAAGAGTAGTCTTGCAGAGGGGAATCCAGTAGGGCCTCATGTGCTCCGAATGATCGGGTACATAGAGAACCTTGAGAGACTGGGGTTCCCATAGGGCCAAAATTTGGCTACTGATCTTGTCTTGCAATCGTTGCCTGACAGTTATAATCAGTTCATCATGAACTATAATATGAACGAGATCAGTAAGACTCTGCCTGACTTATTGAACATGCTAAAGATAGCAGAACAGAGCGTCAATAAAGGCAAGGGCAAGGCCATAATGATGGTGCATAAGAAGAAGGGAAAGTCAGTTGCCTCTACTTCAAAAGGAAAGCGCAAGACAGTTGCGAAATCCAAAGACGCCCTGAAGCCTAGTGGAGGCGTGGCTAAAGGTGAGTGTCACTACTGCAGCCAGCCGGGTCACCGGAGGAGGAATTGCCCTAAATATCTGGAGGATAAGAAGCTTGGAATAGTGATTCCACCACCACCAGGTATTTATGTTATAGACGTCAATCTTTCTATTTCTTCATCTTGGGTATTGGATACCGGATGTGGTTCTCACATTTGTCGCAATGTGCAGGATTTGAAAAGAAGTAGAAGATTGAGTGAAGGGGAGATAGACCTGCGCGTAGGGAATGGAGCAAGAGTTGCTGCATTAGCTGTAGGTGTTTATGAGCTATCTTTGCCTTCTGGACTTATTTTAGAATTAGACAATTGCTATTATGTGCCTGCTATGAGCAGAAACATTATTTCCGTTTCTTGTTTGGACGAGAAGGGTTTTTCTATTTTAATAAAGGACAAGTGTTGCTCCATTTATTTTGATAGTATGCACTATTGTAGTGCGCATTTTTCTAATGGATTGTATATCCTTGATCTAAATCGTTCAATCTATAACATAAATACTAAAAGGATTAAAACTAATGATTTAAATCTACATATCTATGGCACTGTCGTTTAGGCCATATAAATGAGAAACGCATATCTAGACTCCATAAGGATGGACTTCTAGACTCATTTGATTTGGAATCATATGAGACATGTGAATCTTGTTTATTAGGAAAAATGACAAAGTCCCCTTTCAATAAGAAAGGTGAAAGGACTAGTGAGTTATTGGCACTCATACATACCGATGTATGTGGAACATTCCCCACGCCTGCCAGAGGAGGTTATACCTACTTCATCACATTCACTGATGATTTCAGTAGATATGGATTTGTATACCTTATGAAGGACGAATCCGAATCCTTTGAACTGTTCAAGGAATTCAAGAATGAAGTAGAGAAGCAACTTGGCAAAAGTATTAAGGCTCTCCGATCGGATCGTGGAGGAGAATACTTAATCCAAGAGTTTGATGAGTATCTTAGAGAGTGTGGGATTGTATCCCATCTCACTCCGCCCAGAACGCCACAATGGAATGGCATGTCCGAGAGGAGGAATCGCACTCTATTAGATGTGGTGCGATCTATGATGTCTCAAACAGATCTTCCGATATCCTTTTGGGGACATGCTCTAACGACGGCAACTTTTACCATTAACCGCGTTCCATCCAAGTCAGTCATGAAGACACCATATGAGATATGGACTGGGATGCGTCCCATAGTGTCGTTTATGAGGATTTGGGGCTGCGATGTCTATGTAAAACGTTTACAAACAGACAAGCTCGGGCCAAAGCGGATAAGTGTAAATTTGTGGGATATCCTAAGGAAACCAAAGGATATTACTTCTACAATCCCATCGAGAACAAAGTGTTTGTTGCTCGGACCGGCGTGATTCTAGAAAGAGAGTTTGTCTCTAAAGAAGCAAGTGGGAGGGTTGTAGAACTTGAAGAGATTCAAGAACCACAAATCACTGAACCGATGATGGAACATGAGCAGGAATCGCAAGTAGTTGTGGAGGAACCTGTTCAGGAAGAGTGCGTCATGAGCCAGAGAGGTATGGACTTCTCGTGACTGAGCCCGATGACGTACCACTCATAGACGATGAGCCTGCAACCTACGGAGAGGCCATGAAAGGCCCAGACTCTAAGAAGTGGCTAGAAGCCATGAGATCCGAAATGGATTCCATGTACACCAACAAAGTATGGACTTTGGTGGAACCACCCGAAGGGGCTCGACCCATAGGGTGCAAGTGGGTCTTCAAGAAGAAGACCGACATGGATGGCAAGGTAGTTGCCTATAAGGGGCGATTGGTAGCCAAAGGGTATAGACAGATTCATGGTATTGACTATGATGAGACCTTTTCACCAGTCGCCTTGACTAAATCCGTTCGAATCCTACTTGCTATTGCAGCAAACTACTACTATGAGATTTGGCAAATGGATGTTAAAACAGCGTTCCTTTATGGGAACCTCCTTGAGGATGTGTTCATGACACAGACAGAGGGTTTTGAAGATCCAGAGAATGCCAATAAAGTCTGTAAGCTGCAAAGATCCATTTATGGATTGAAGCAAGCTTCTAGGAGTTGGAATCGACGTTTTGATGATGCAGTCAAAGAGTTTGGCTTCATCAAGAACGAAGATGAGCCTTGTGTTTACAAGAAGGTTCGTGGGAGCTCTGTAGTATTTCTGATCTTGTATGTGGATGACATACTAATCATAGGCAATGATATTCCTACTTTGCAATCTGTTAAAGATTGGCTAGGAAAGTGCTTTGAAATGAAGGACTTAGGGGACGCAGCCTATATACTTGGTATAAATATCTATAGGGATAGATCTAGAAGGTTGCTCGTCCTAAGTCAAAGTACATATATAGACAAGGTGTTGAAGAGGTTCAACATGCAAGATTCCAAGAAGGGATTCTTGCCCATGTCGCATGGAGTCACTCTTTCTAAGAATGACTGTCCCTCCAATGAGATTGAGAAGGACCGCATGAGTAGAATACCCTATGCTTTGGCCATAGGATCCATCATGTACGTCATGTTATGTACTAGACCAGACGTATCATACGCTTTGAGTATGGTGAGCAGATACCAGTCCAATCCGGGTGAGAGTCATTGGATTGCTGTCAAGAACATCCTGAAGTACTTGAGAAGAACTAAGGATGTATTCTTGATATTTGGAGGCAAGGAAGAGCTAAGTGTAAAAGGTTACACAGATGCGAGCTTCCAAACCGACAAAGATGACTACAGATCGCAGTCTGGATACGTGTTTTGCCTGAATGGAGGAGCTGTAAGCTGAAAGAGTTCCAAGCAAGGGACAACTGTTGATTCTACAACAGAAGCTGAGTACATTGCTGCTGCGGAAGCAGCAAAAGAGGCAGTTTGGATAAAGAAGTTTATCACCGAGCTCGGTGTGGTCCCTAGCATCGTGGATCCCATAGAGTTGTACTGTGACAACTGTGGGGCAATCGCACAGGCCAAGGAACCAAGATCACACCAGAAATCAAAGCATGTACTTAGGAGATTCCATCTTATTCGTGATATGATGGATCGAGGAGATGTGAAGATGTGCAAGATTCCAACGGATGACAATGTTTCAGATCCGCTCACGAAACCTCTTGCGCAGCGAAAGCATGAAGGGCACACCAGATCTATAGGCATACGAGATGCGCCAGATTGGCTCTAGTGCAAGTGGGAGACTGTTGGAATATATGCCCTAGAGGCAATCGTAGATTTAGTATGAACATTGTTTTGGCTAGAATATTCATTTATTATATATTGTGATATTTAATATAATGTAGTCCTTAGATAAAATGTTGTTTATCTTAAATATACCTAGTCCACTATATTGATTAATAGGACGATCAAATATAGACTAGTATGTGGGTAGATTGATATGGAGATATCAAGTCTAACACATGGGTATGCATTAGGAGTAATGGCATACTGGATTGACCCATGACGAAAAGGATACATTAGATTATGTCAAGTCACAATCGCTTTTCGTAGTGCTAATATATATGCAATCCTTAGACTTGAAGTCACTAGATACTCTGGTTGTGGAATATTGCGCTTTGATTTTATCAAACGTTACACCGTAACTGGGTAATCATAAAGATGGCTATCGGGCGTGATAGGAAGCAAGCTTAGAGATCGTAGTGATGTAGATAGGATTTGACCCTCCCAGATAATGGGGGTAAATATCCACGACCACTCAAGGGATGAGGCTTATTGAATGTCTGGCCAGACTCAGATAAATTAATATAGAGATATTGATGTTATCTGCAAGCATAAGCATATTCCTAGGATCGAGGAACTATGGATTGGATATACGAGTGTGATGGTGTATGTCTCGTGTCCAATCCGGATATGGAGACAAAGGGATAGTGCAATATGACATATTGGTCACAAGAGGTTTGTCGGGATCACTGACTATTTCTATTGGTTGGGTGGCATGGATGTGTTGCTAGACACCGCTCCATGTTAGTAAGAGTTACTACCAACTATATATAAACCTATGGGGTCACACGTCAAATAGAGTAGAGCTAGATTAGGGATTAATTAATATTGATTAATTAATAGAAGGATCATTGTGCAACACCTTGCAAACTTAATAGGACTAATTTGCAAGGAAGGGAATAATTCTAGTTCATCTAGAATTAGGAAACTCTTTTATGGAAACAACAAGGAGTTGTTGGAGTATATAAAGGAGGCTTTAGCTTCCTTCCATAGAATTGTTATTAGGCATAACAAAGAGATTGGAAGAGAGCAAAAGAGAGAGCAAGACAAAGCTAGGGCCGAAACCCTAGCCCGTCCGCCCCTTCCCGTCGGCTCAAAGAGGAGGCCGAACCTCCTCTTGTTCCTTTGTTGATTTGATCTTCTTCCCTCTTTCTCCGGGTTCAAGCTAGCACTTGTTTGAAGGAAGAATCTAGATCTCACCTCTAGACGTGGATCAACCGTAGAGACGAGGACATCATTCTTCGTGTGATCACACAAATCAAAAGGTACACAATACTATGTCTCTTATCATGTTATGATGTCTCCTCCCGACGATTCGTGGTGGGCATTGAAGTGGGAATTAAATTTTTCTTATTCCGCTGCGTTACCTACTTCACCACCCAACTAATTTTTGAGTGACTTGCCAAAGCAAACTCAAAAAAAGCGAAATATGGATCTTGGTCCACTAAAGAATATAATGATATTTTCCTCATTAATATGGAGGGTTATTAATTCGAGAAAAATAGTGGGATCTATGTTTAATAATCTAGCCATTATTAAATGTAGTTGTTTGTTCACAAAATACTAAAACTTGTATATTTCTCATTTTGTAGAATTCAAATGGCAAACAACTCATCGAATTTATCACAATCCCTACGATCAGTCCTTGAGAAGGAAAAGCTTTCTGGAAAAACTTGCTGGACTGGTACAGAAACTTGAGAATCATTCTCAAGCAAGAAAAGATACTGTACATTCTAGAAGAGCAAGTTCCTGAGGGTCCAAAAAATAATTCTGCTTCTTCCTGAAAGGCATATCAGAAGATCGTTGGCGTTGCTAATGATGTGGCCTGACTTATGCTTTGCACCATGAGCTCTGAGCTTCAGAACCAACATGAGAACATGGTTGCATTTGATATGATCATACACTTGAAGAAGCTCTTCCATGAGCAGGCGAGGCATGAGCGGTATGAAGTTTCCAAGGCATTATTCAAATGTCATATGTCAGAAGGAAACCCAGTTGGACCTCACGTACTGTGTGTGATCGGGTGCTTGGATAATCTCACACGTTTGGGGTTTCCGGTGGGTCAAGAGTTGGCCACTGATCTCATCCTGCAATCGTTGTCGGATAGTTACGGACAGTTCCTCATGAACTATAACATGAATGAGATCAACAAGCCTATGCCATATTTGCTAAATATGTTGAGGATAACTCAAAAAAGCATCACCAAGGGAAAGGGCAAGGCCATAATGATGCTGAGCAAAGGAAAGAGCAAGCGAGTAAGGGTGAATGTCACTACTGCAGTCAGCCTGGACAAGGGAAGAGGAACTGCTCAAAGTATCTGGAGGATGAAAGGCTTGGAATAGTGATTCCACCGCCACCATGTATTTTTTCGTACATGTTAACTTAACTATCTCTTCATCTTGGGTATTGGATACTCGATGTGGATCTCACATTCATCGAGATGTGCAGAATCTAAAGTGAAGTATAAATAGATGCCCTAGAAATATTTTTAGTACAAATAGTGTTTTTGGCTAGAAACCTTCATTGCATTATTTATGGAGATATATAATGTAGTGAAGTCCTTAGATTGAAAATATGTTGTTTATCTTAAATATCTCTAGTCAATTATATTGATTAATAGGACGATCAACAATAGACCAGTATGAGGTTGGATTGATATGGAGATATCACGATCCAACACATGGGTATGCATTAGGAGTAATAGCATACTGAATTGACCCATAACGAGAAGGCTACATAAAGGTTATGTAAAGTCACACGTTCTTCTCTTAGTGACAACGGTATTGTCATCCTTAGACTTGAAGTCACTGGATCCTCTAGTTGTGGATTATTGTGTTTTGACATTGTCAAACGTTACACCGTAACTGGGTAGTAATAAAGGCGTTAATCGGATACAATAAAGAAGCAAGCTTAGGGATGGTAATTACGTAGATAGATATTTTCCCTCCCACATAACGGGAGTAAATATCCACGACCACTCAGAGGATGGTGCTCATAGAATGTCTGGTCAGACTTCGATAAATCAATATAGGATATTGATATTATCTGTCTGAATGAGACTATTCCCAGGATCGAGAAACTATGGATTGGATATACGAGTCTGATTTTATGTCTCGTTTCCAATCGAGATATAGAGACAAAAGGATGACACAATACTTGCACAAGGTTTATCGGATGACTATTTCTATTAGTTGGGTAGCGTGGATGTCTTGCTACATGCCGCACCATGTTAGTAAATGTTCACTACCAACTAAGTAGAAACTTATGGGGTCACACTCCCTATGGATTAGACAGGAATCGGAAGTAATTAATATAATTAATCAATAATAAGGATCAATACGCAACTACTTGCAAACTTAGTCGGAATAATTTGCAAGTTGGACTAATCCGTGTATGGACATGATTAGGATAGCAGCTTTTATGCATTCAGCAAAGAGTTATTGGACTATATAAAGACACTCCTAGCTTCTTTCCCACAACTAATTCTCATAACACATTGAGTGGGAGATAAAATAAAGGAGAGAGAGCAAATCCCAAAGGGGGCCGCAACCGCCCTTGGGACCGCCACTACCCCGTCGGCCGAACAAGGAGGACCGCCCCGCCTTGCTCCGTTTTGCGTGATCGTGATCTTCTTCGTCTTCTTCCTTTAATCCTAGCTAGCACAAAGTCTTGAAGGATCCGATTTCAATCCTAGGAGTGGACTAGGCATAGCGACGTGAATGCAATTTCACGTGTGAAGTCATCAAAGGAGATATCGTTATGTTGTCTCTTCCTGCGATACTTGGAGGGTCTTGAACAGATTAATTTATGTTTATTCCGCTGCGTATTCGTTATCAAAACTCTATATATACTTGGTATCAAGATCTATAGGGATAGATCGAGGAAGATGATAGGCATAAGTCAAAGTACATATATAGACAAGGTGTTGAAACGGTTCAACATGCAAGATTCCAGGAAGGAATTCTTGCCCATGTCGCATGGAATCACCCTTTCGAATGCTGATTGTACTTCCAATGAGATTTGAAGGAACGCATGAGTAGGGTTCCCTATGCTTCGGCCATAGGATCCATCATGTACGCCATGTTATGTACTAGACCAGACGTGTCATACGTGTTGAGTATGACAAGAAGATATCAGTCCAATCCGGGTGAGAGTCACTAGATAGCGGTCAAGAACATCCTTAAGAACTTGAGAAGAACTATGCATACGTTCTCGATCTATGGAGGTGAGGGAGACATGCATGTAAGGGGTTAAACATACGCAAGCTTGCAATCCGACAGAGATGATTTCAGATCGGAGTCGGGATTCGTGTTTTGCCTGAATGGAGGAGCTGTGAACTGGAAAAGTTCCAAGCAAGAGACGGTTGCTGATTATACAACTGAGGCTGAGTACATTGCTGCATCATGTGCAGCAAAGGAGGCTATTTGGATTGGGAAGTTCATTACTAAGCTTGGTGTGGTTCGTAGTATTGTCGATCCAATAGAGTTGTATTGTTACAAAAATGTGGAGATCGCACAATCCAAGGAACCCAGGTCAAGCGAGAAATCCAAGCACGTAATCAGGAAGTTCCATCTTATTAGAGAGATCGTTGATCGAGGAGATGTGAAGATATTCAGGATTCCTACAGATGAGAATCTGTCAGATCCACTTACAAAGCTGCTTGTTCAGCGCAAGCATGAAGGGAACACTAGATCTATAGGCATACAAGATGCACCATATTGGCTCTAGTGCAAGTGGGAAACTGTTGGAATAGATACCCTAGAGGGATTCTTATTTTAATATGAACATTATTTTGGCTAGAATAATCATTGTATTATTTAAGGAGATATTTAATATAATGAAGACCTTAGATTACAATGTGTTGTTTATCTTAAATCTCCTTGGTCGATTATATTGATTAACATGCCGCCAACTATAGACTAGTATGTGGGTAGATTGATATGGGGATATCAAGTCTAGCACATGGGTATGCATTAGGGGTAATGGCATACTGGAGTGACCCACCACGAGAAGGCTACATACAAATTATGTAAAGTCACAAGAGCTTCTCATAGGGACAATGGTATTGTGGTCCTTAGACTTGAAGTCACTAGATACTCTAGTTGTGAAATATCATGCTTTGATATTATCAAACGTTGCGCCTTAACCGGGTAGCTATAAAGGTAGTTATCGGGCATCATAGGAAGCAAGATTAGAGAAGGTAGTGATGTAGAGATGATTTGTCCCTCCCACATAACATGAGAAAATATATGCGGCCACTCGAGGGGCAGCGCTTATAGAATGTCTCCATACTCGGATAAATCAATATAAGATATTGATGTTATCTGCATGGATAAGACTATTCCCAGGATCGAGAAACTATGGATTGGATAAACGAGTGTGACTTCTATGTCTCGTCTCCAATCCGGATATGGAGACAAAGGGTTAATACAATACGGTAACATTGGTCACAAGGTTTTTCGGATTACTGACTATTTCTATTAGTTGGGTGGCATTGAAGACACCACTTTATGTTAGTAATTGTTACTACCAACTACGTAGAAACCTATGGGGTCACACGCCCTATTGATTAAACTAGACTTGAGAATTAACTAGTTGAACTAATCAAATAGAAGGATCAATACGTAACCGCATGCAAACTTAATAGGACTAATTTGCAAGGTGGGCTAATCTGTGTATTGACAGGATAAGTATTGGGACTTGTATGCAGTTAATAAACAGTTATTAACTATAAGGGCACTCCTAGCTTATTTTCTCATAAGTGTATCATAATTGTTATCACATTAGAGAGAGATATAGAAAAAAGCAAGGAGAGAGAGCAAGGTAAGGCAAGGCCGAAGCCTTACCCGTCGTCCCCTTACCGTGCATCCTCGGCCTCAAGGAGGCGCGCCGCCCCTCTTTCCTCTATTTGCGTGATCTTATTCTTATTCCTTCCATTAATTGCTAGCACATTGGATTGGAAGGACTCTATACTTGATCCTAGGCGTGGACTTCCATAGAGATGTGGATACTATTTCACGTGAAATCATCAAGGAAACAAACTAAGGTACACACGAGTTTCTTCCTTTACCATCGTTATGATGTCTAGTTTTGTGATCCTTGGAGGGTCTTGGACGGAGTTAATATTGTTTATTCTGATGCGTAATCTGTATCAAAACCCTACATTTCTCAACATCTCGCCTTAGTGCAATGGTACCTAACAAATCCGTTCTATTTAATACCACAACCCAACGGTTTACCGCACCACTTGGTCCAGTGCCCATCAAGTTACAATCCTATCCGATCCAATGCATTTGCTAACTCTAACGAGTCACCTATCCATTCTTCCTGGTTCGAGATTTAATCTCTTGTCCTGCTCTTATCCGTGTATAGTGGCTCTCGCTCACCAACCTATAAAGCTATCTTTTCCGTGTGGTTAAGGCATTCAAGCATTATATGAAGCTACAAAAGAAACTAGATTAAAAAGAGCATACTAGACTAAGATCTGACTAGATCATGAACTTTAACAAAGAAATAATCTGAAGAAAGTCTAATTGTTCTCTAGGTTCACCACGTAACCTAGTCCAAGATATTTAGCTACTTATACTCATAATAATAGCATACACGTTTTTCATGAGGGAATATCATTCATTAAATTTCTATTGTTCTCTAACAAAGCTCTCTGCAATTGATAAAGGGTGGAGAGATGGTCGCTACTAGCACCCATCAGCATCCAGAGTTAAAGAATCAAAGTACTAATATCACGAGCTACTGAATTCAATTACTCCCTAAGACCCTCATATGGAAGAGTAACAAAGTCTCTTGTGGTGTGTTTGGATGGGAATAGAAATGTGGAATTTCTTCATGCATTGGCTTATAAAAATCCAGCATTATAAATGTGATTGGATGGCTCAATATGAAATTCGTAAAATTCCACATCATTCAAATTTGAGATATCATCCCTCAAAATTCCAATTTTTGATGACACTAAAATAATTTTTATTTAAAATTCCAACTTTGGTTTCTTAGTGTGTGTACATAGATAGACATACATGATGTTTACAACCAATACCTCTGCCACAACTCCAATCAACATCATTCTGACACCCCCATAACTATCATTGTAGTATGCCACACAATCGATGCCACTGCCACCAATCAGATCAACACCACGACGACCCCGATCAAAACCATAGCCACCACCACAACTGCCATCACTTAAAAACCATTGCTCAGCACAAAAAGCGCTGCTTACACTCAAACTTGTACCACATGAGAGATCCACAGCCATTATGACTACAACCACCACGTACAATCAATGTATGTTAGAAAATTAGGTGTAGCTCCCATAGGGCTGCTCTGTAATTAAATAAAAACCCAAGTGGGTACGCTGCTATTAGCAAGAAGCATGTCTATAAATAAAGACAAGTTCACATAAAACAGAGTATGGAACACACATACGTACGAAACCCTATATCTCTCTCTCACATTCATAAAAAGATGGGACATGTTGTGAAACAACGTGCTGCCTACAAGGTTTGCACGGATTGCTGGGAGGCAAGGAATCTGAATACAATCGCAACGAAGATCAGGGTATTCATCTACGTACGATAACGCTGCAAGAGGTAAACGCTTAAAGCATCCGCTATGATAATCGTACTATGATTTACCTCATGTCTGGCAATTTATTCCTGCATTGGTATAAGAGTCGTGGGTCGTATTTCATGCCTCGTAAATCGAATATGTACCTGTAACGAGAAAATAAATTTTCATTCCTTGTATTTATGTGTGTGCATTATAAACTTTTGTGTAGATCTTTTCACGAGGATTCCAAAACTTCTTGTTTGAAGCTTTTGGATAAACATAACGAGATTTATCAACATTTAGAGTTTCTACGCTGTATAAATATGTACTTTTTGCATATGTATAATAAATATGTTTTCCTCAATTGTGTTAAAATAAATTTTGGAACACATAATCTGGACAAGGACGAAGATAAGAGTCATTAATGTAAAGATCACAAAAAATGGAGCACGAGAAGGAGATGCGTGGGGCTCAAGCACCAGCCAACGCTGCAACACGCGCTAAAGTTGATTCGAGCGAATGACGCGGCATGTTGACATCAGCTAGGTTTGACGTGGCAGTACACATAGGCATTGTATAGGGTTTTGATGCAGGTAACTTAGCGGTATAACAATAAATAAGTTCCTGACAAAGCCCTCCACGGATCGCATGCAAGTATTCATAACATGATGAAAGTAAATGAATTGTGTACCTTAATTTGTTGTGTGATCATAACATACAATGATGTCCACGTATCTACGAGTATTTACACCTAGGATTGGAAAATGGAATCCCCTTCACGTCGTAGTGCTAGCTACGCGAAGAAGGAGGCAGACGGATCACGCAAAACAGAGCAGTGGTGGCTGAAACCACATGGGGCCGACGGGTTGGGGAGGGCGACGGCCAACACTTGGTCACTCTCTCCTTACTTTGTTATTTCACTCAATAGTGACTCTTGTGTGTGATATAATAAGATAATGCTCCCTTTATATAGTTAATAACTCCTTATTAACTACATAGACCCATATTTCACTTCCTCTTTGAGCTTGCTTTGGCAAGTCACCCAATGATCACTTATTTAGGTAGGAACACTTTCCAATTGCATCCTATGCAACTCTTGGTTCAATTAGGTGAATAACTTCTTATTCTTTATCTATCCCATAGATAACACCCAATTGCCTTGCCACTAAGTTTTCAATCCTATTAAAACAACCTAGTTGCGTTCAACCTCTTACTTCAACAATCACACATTACTTGCTTGTGCCGCCGCATCACACCATGATGAATTAAATTGCCTTGCTTTGGCAAGTTCGAATCTAATAGACCTTGACCATGATGGGTGTTAAGTAAGAGAAGGCAAAACATAATATTTATCGTTTGAGGGATTTCCATGTCATTATTAATTTTTTTGTTGATCCCATCAACTTGATCTACTTATTTGGATTGGCAATCGCAAATAAAAGATGGGATTATTAAAAATCAGGCATAATCAGGAAAAGTAATTTCAAATAAATGCCGACAAACTTTTATAAATATTTTAAAAGGAAGTTTGCTAATATTATTTAGTCAGAACGGTCCAAGAGGAACCCATAAACCCTAAAATGTCCATTCGCGCTATTCAAATCTTATGTCCCACGAATCCTAAAATGTGAACTTACACACCTCCACAAAATGAACCCAAATTCGCTGATGATGACGAGAACAAAAAATAACTCCTTGAAAGTAGTGAAGAGTGCTTTTCCCCCTCTAGATGAATCATTTAGAAAAAGAATGAATCTTAGCTTGCTGATTCATTCGGCTATGGCGTCCAAGATAAAGAAGAAAAAGAACTATTCAGATTGACAAATTAATTATTAATCATGAACTCATAATGAATTCCTTAAGAACTCGTGATGTGTCTGTTGCAAAAGGTAATGTCTGTAATGGTGATTTGGCTGTATTGACAGTGAGTGTGAATTTGCATCTATGGTGAACATGTGTTCCATAGGATTTGGCGTGGAGAGAGGTGTCAAAGATGAATGACATTTATTAAACTAATTGGGTAAACTGTCAATTGACATTCTAATTTACTCATACATGCCTTCTTCGTAAATAGTTTTTGAAAGTTTCCTGTTAAATAATTAGAAAACTTTTATTGTCTTACATACAAATAGTTTTTAGATTTCTACCGTAATTTTAATAATACCATAAATAATCCATCTTGTTTATTATTATCTTGTTACGTTTTGCATTCATTAACCATACACCAAAATAAAACAACAAGACGATAAATAAATAAATAAATAAACAAGAAAAATAAACGTGGTATGGATATGGCCTCTAATTCTAAGATCTTCCCAAGCAATGAGAATATCTACAAGCCCTAAAGTGACAAGCTCATCTCCATGTGCCTCCATCTTTAATCCACGCGTCCTAGCTTGTGAGTTCTTCAAAGTCTTGTGGCTCCATGCCTTGAATATCATCTATCTATCTAATTCTAGCTAGCATCTAAATTAAATAGAGATACCTCACAGGCAAGGGAGAAGATGACACGCAGGCCGTAAATTAATTAATTCAACTCAAAACTAAAACCAAAAGAAACCACAAAAGTAAACATCCACAACCTAGGCATATCCATCCACCAGCGACAAATCACATAATACTGTTAAAATCTAATTTTAACGCGCTTGGTCAAGTTTAGTTGATTTGAGATTTTATAGGTTCAAAATGGTCAAAGGGGTCGCACCAATCCTATTGGCCGAACCCTAAGGACCCGTTGGGCTAGCCCTAGCCGCTCGGACCAGCCCGACAGGTCGGACCAGTAAGCTGGCCGAGCCCAGCTAGGCATCCGGCAAGGTCAGCATGCAAAGGGAAGGGGCGGACGGCCTAAGGCCGAACCCCTAGGGCCGTTTCCAAAACTTTCCTTCTTCCCTTGCGTGCATATTTCCAAAATGTAGAGGAAAAAATCATTTTTCCCCAATTGTGCCCAAACCCTGGCTATTCAAAACACCTAAAACTCAGATCATATGTGAACGGAATTCGCCAAATTTAGTATGATATGTAATGGCTCATTTCCTATTGAATCATATTCAACTTGCATCATTATGCCAATATCAGTTTTTCGCGAAAAGCAACGAAACAATGTAAAAGCTGATAAAACAGTAACACATAATATCCTGTTATGCGCTACGACCTGTGGCTCTGATACCTCTGTAGGGTTTTGATGCTAGTAACGCAGTGGCATACCAATAAATAAATTCCCGATCAAAGCCTTCCACGGATCGCAGGCAAGCATTCATAACATGATGAAGGTAACCAAATTGTGTACCTTAATTTGTTGTGTGATCACAAGGTAGAATGATGTCTAAGTCTATATGAGTATCCTCACCTAGGATTAAAAGTTGGAATCCCCTTTACATCTTAGTGTTAGCTACTCAAAGAAGGAGGCAGAAGGATCACGCAAAACAGAGCAGTGGTGGCCGAAACCACCTAGGGCAGACGGGTTGGGGAGGGCGGCGACCAAATCTTGGTCTCTCTCTCCTTCTTTATTATTTCACTCAATAGCGACTCTTGTTTGTGATATATTAAGCAAGGACTCCCTTTATATAGTTAATAACTCTTTATTAACTACATATTTTCCCCAATATTAATCATGTCCATACACGGTTTGTCCACCTTGCAAATTAGTCCTACTAACTTTGCTTGTTGTTGCATTTTGTTTCTTTTGATTGATTCCAACTAATTAATATCCAAATTCAGTTTAATCTATAAGGTATGTGACCCTATAGGTTTCTACTTAGTTGGCAGTAACAATTACAAACAGAGAGCGGTGTCTAGCAGCACATCTATGGAACCCAACTAACAGAAAAATCAGTGATCCGACAAACCATGTGTCCATTGTTACTGTTTGTATCTATCCATTTTTCGCCATATCCGGATTGAACACGAGACATAATTGTCACACTCGTATATCCGATCCATAGTTACAAAATACCTTGTCCATTGTGAAATTAATTATTGAAATTATTATCCATCGATTTAGTATCCCTAATACCATTATTTCAGATAATGGAACAACTTTTGTGATCCGAAAAGTGGCAGTGAAGTT
Source organism: Linanthus parryae (assembly GCA_023055425.1). Taxonomy (NCBI): domain Eukaryota; kingdom Viridiplantae; phylum Streptophyta; class Magnoliopsida; order Ericales; family Polemoniaceae; genus Linanthus; species Linanthus parryae. The sequence continues at coordinate 70,392,129 of JALGPY010000001.1, read as the reverse complement.
TGCAGAGTATTGACATCATAAAAATTTGTTCAACTCCTTACTATCCAAAAGGAAACGGACAAGCAGAAGTGACAAATAAAACCCTTTTCAAAATCTTGATTAAAACAGTCAGCGATGATCATAAAAATGGGCGGACACTCTCAGTACTATTTTGTGGGCCTATCACACGCATCTCAAACTCCTACTGGAGCCTCTCCCTTTTCACTATGTTATGGTGCTGAAGCTAAAGTTCCCACTGAGATTAAAATATCTTCAGCAAGGCTGGCTTTTAGTACGTTGTATAATCAAAGAGACCATGATTTGATTTTGGTAGAAGAGAGACGCGGGCAAACCAAAGAACAAAGATTCGATGCCAAGAACAAATTGCTAGAGCATACAACAAATTTGTCCAACATCGAGATTTTGCTATGGGAGATTTAGTCACACGAGCTACTGATCACTACATGCGCGATACTGCACAACCCACATTTTCTTCAAATTGGGAAGGTCTTTTTGAGGTAAAGGAAGTTTTCGATAGCAGTTATTGCACTATATTGAGATGTGGGGGAAATGCTACTACTCCTAATCCCATTAATATTCGATGGTTTAAAAAGTACTATCCTTGATATGTTAAGAATGTAATGCTACTTTATTCCTCCCATACGATGCTCATGATTAATGATAATGGCTCTCCCATATGAAAGATCATTTGATTTCATTGCGTTTAATTACTTTTATTAACTTGCTTTGATATTTACAAAGCGTATTTTGAATGATAATTGTCTGGTATATGTGCGAGATCAAAAGCCTATCTGTTTTGATAGCAACAACTTATGAAAAAAAGCCTAACTAATTAGATAGCAGCAACATTTGTCTAACCACATTGAAATCAAATATATAACATCAAAAGCCTATTTGTTTAGATACCAGCAACTTATGAACAAAAGCATATCTGATTAGATAGCAACAAATCAGACAGCGATATTTTTTGCTATTTACGATTAATAGACATTTAAACATGTGGTATATCTCCATAAAATCAAGTGTGTATATTACTACTAGATGCTCAAATTCATGCAATCAAAATGCGCACATACGCAACATAGCAAAATAATTTTCCAAAACTAGAAATTCAACATTACAAAAGATTATCTTTAGACAATCAACTCAGTCAAAAGGGCCATTCTCCAGAGAATCTTGTGGATCCATGAAAATGGAATTCTTCTCGACAAAAACTATGAACTCCTTCAATTTTGCCACCTTCTACGTCATTTTTTCAAATTGTTTAACAGCTCTTCAGAGTTCCTGCTTTGCTTCAACCAGCTTGTTGGACTCACTGAAAAATTCCTGATATTTGATCTTCAGCATAACATAGTTATGAATCATTACAAGCGTTTGAAGAAGGAATTTGAAGTCAAACTTTCCTCGCACATATAGAATCGTACGCCTCACACAGTCCAAGAAATACTTTGTGTCATAAAGAGTGATAGTTGCTGGCGTTCTAACGAAAATTTGTTCCAACAAACGCACTATGTCATTAAGGAAGGAATTTGCTGAGGAGCTAAGTGACTATCTGCGAATATCTCTTGCTCGAAATACGCATAAGGAATGACAGAAATTTCTTCATTCCTCATGGCAGTAGTCGATTGCGACCCTTAGCATCCATTGACTCAGGTGAGTGAAGTATCAAGAAGTCCACTAGAAACTCTACTCAAGTTTTGTGTAACTTCACCAATAATTCCTGAAAAAGTAGGACTTTTACTTTGAGGTACAGATGCAAAACCTTCGACAAACATGACATTTCTTGAAGCATATGCGATATTTTCTGTAACAGGAGCGAAATAGTGTCTTACAGATGCACTAGTGACATGATGGATGAAATTTTCACTAGTTGGTCACTGAAGGCGGGTCAGGAATTGCAGAAATATTGACATTGACATCTTCAAAATGCTCAACTTGACTTCGAGTTGTTTGATTATCAGGATTCATCTCATTATGATTTGATAAATTTCCTTCATCTTCATTAGCATTCTCTGTTACATGAGTGGTATTATATTCACCTTAGTGGTTCCTTGTCCCACTTCATGCTCAGGAGCACTCTCAACATTGCCTTCATTGATTGGAAAAGTTTCTTTTGTCACATTTGTGTCTTTATCTGGAACGGATCGCTCAAACATCATTACATCTTCAGCATGGTTTTCGTTGATAATCTCAGAAACTTGCACTACATTGTCTTGGGCATGACAAGATCTCGAATCCAAAATCACCTGCAAGGAGAAAGTTGAAATATCGCATAACAAAGGATCGAAATGTGGAACAACGGACAATCTCTCTTGAACAAGGGGGCATTGCATAGTGTTGTGTCAAAACTCGGCATGATAGTATCCTCAACAACAGTAAATTTGGATCTATCGCATGAGAATTTACATTTCCTTCTACTTGAGGAATCACAGAAGTCCTTGAAGCCATATCTCCTAACATAAATACATGCTTTTTTATTTAGAAATGTCTAGTCAAGAACATTCCAAAGTGATACTAAAATAGTAGATTTTTACTAATGCACCTCTAATATCGATTGCTATCCTACTATGAACAATATGTCGCGGGATTACATCATTAACATATTTTTCATGCGCGAAACCTGAAGTTTATGTGAATTAATACTTGAAATATTCATGAATCATATGATGAGAGAGATTGATCTTGTATAACCTGATGTTTCCCCGCTTTTTTTTCAACCATCGACATATATCATGTTTAGACAATCCATGATTAAAAGAACGAAAGATAATTTCCTGGTAACTTAATGCAAATTTGAATAAGGTACCTTCTTCATAGTCATCTCCAATGGTTTTCATGAAGGTTGCTTGAGCATGTTGAATTTGCATTTCATAAGGGGTGTGTCTATGATCCTTGAAAGTTTGTAATGTAGACTAAATACATGACCAAAATACTCCAGAAGGGGGGGGGGGTTGAATAGAGTATGGGAACTCTGTACAAAAACACAGAATTTAACTAAGTGATGCAAGTACAAGGCATAAATCTCAAGGCCTTGAGATTTTGTAAGATTAGTCAGAAACTTCCTAAGTATAAAAGAAAGCTTCAAGGCCTTGAACTAGAAAAAGTTAAAAATAGTTTGCAAAACCTAGTTTGATTTATATCACTTGCAAGAATAAATAGCTGAACTGTAAAGTAAAGAATACAGGGCAATTTACGGAGTTCAGTCCCAATGGACATAATCTCTGCCTGTGGGATTTAATCCCACTAGAATTGGGCAAACACTTCTTATTACTCACACAAAAACATCCCTAGATATTCAAGCCTAAGTGAACTCCCTTACACCTATACAGCTTGTGGTTCCAAACCTATCTAGTATCAGCTACTAACTGTTGAGCTAACAAGAACCTCTTGTTGTTCACGTGAGCAACTAACCACTAGGTTTTGTGAGGTATGAGATATACAGAGGATAAGCATATTAAGGTACGAAATAGATGAACACAGTAGAAGAATCAACTGAGAAAGCCTGGATGTGTTCTTTAGGAAAAATGGAATGAATGATCTTCTGAAAGCACTTATTGAAGCTTGAAGTTGTGACGATTGATGGTCTGATCTTCCAAGAATGTATCTCTCCTTCTTTTCACTTGATTTCTTTTCTCTGTAAGCTTCTCTAGTCTTTCAAATTCAAACCAGTCTTTTATCTACTTCCAACAACTGAATGAGAGATTTTAGGATCTCTTTTCCTGCAAATCCTCATCCTATTTAACTGCAATTCAAAACAGCTCTGAGTAGATATCCGTTGGAGTTTGTTGTTATAAGATGCACCTTTGAAAAAACTGCAACAACATTAAGCATAACAACAAACAAAATCCAAATAAATAACAACACTATGTCTGTTTGGACATTCAGTTTATGAATAAAACTGTATCAAATAAATAAGCTGTTAACCTGATTACCAATCAATCATATAAACCAACACAAACCAGTCTAAGACTTGTAAAATTCATTAAACAATCATAATAACAATGATCAATTCCTGCAAGAAAGAATCAAGTTAGGTTTTTTGAAAACTGTTAGCAGCTCAAGGCATATCTCAAGGCCTTGGAGCTCTGAACATTCTTCACAGTTTTTCAACTGTAACACCAGAGTTCTTTTATTCAATCTAATTATGATATCTGCAATATGTTAGACATATAAAGAATAGATAACTAGAATAGTTGCAACAAATATATGATCTTAAACATCAGATTGAACACCTGCAACACAAGATTGTCAGATCACATTTCATAAGAAAGCAATTGTCAAGGCTTTGAGGCTTTGATCAATATCTCAAGGCCTTGGAGCCTTGATGACTTAGAGAAACTTTGTCTTTCATCACTCTAAATGATTACTTCCAAAAACACACTTAGAAGTCTTGAATCAACAATATCCCCCTTGATGAAAGACAAAACCCATAATCTTGTGTAAATATCCATGCAACTAGTTTTGTAAAAAATAGATACCAAAATTTACAGAATCTGAACAATAACACAAACTAAACAACTAACACATATAAACATATCACATAATATCAAATAATTAACTGATTAAACCTTAAATAAATAACAAAACAAAATCACATAAATCACACAACCTTCTCCCCCTTTTTGACTTTCATCAAATAAAGGTGAAGAAATGTTGGATCATTACTCAAAATCTTAAAACAACTTCGTTTTAAAAGAACACAGTTCCTACTGAATGTCAAGGCCTTGAGAACAGATAGAAGAGAAGAAAAGAAAGACAGAAAAGATCAAGGCTTTGGATTTCACAAGTCTTCACTTCTTCTTTGATGCTTGGACTTTCTCTGAGCTTTCTCCAACACCATCATCAGTTTCAGCTTCATCTGTAGAATGATACTCTTCCTTTTCAGTATCCACTTCAGTTATGACTTCATCAATGATTTCATCAATTTTTTTTTCTTTTACTTGCACAGAATCTCCCCTTGTAGCTACATCAACACCTGTGTCTTCTTCAATTTCCTCATCATCAGTTTGCTCAAATAAATCCTTTGAAGTGAGCACAACTGGAATAGGCTTCTTATTCTTCTTCAAGAAATCTCCAAGCCTCTCATCTGAATCAACACTAGTGTCATGACTAGTACCAGAAGGTATCTTCTCCAAATTCAAACCTTTAATGACAACATCCAGCTTGCCATTCATAACACCCATCAAGGCTTTAAACTGATTAAACTCAGAAGACAAGTCAAATAGCCTTTGTCTAAGATCTTCAATCTGAACTTGCTGTTCTTCAAACTTATCAACCAATTGAGAATAATCCTCAGTAGCTTGTCCCTTTAATGTTGTAGCCCCCTTAGGTTGGATAAAAATTTTCTCCTCAAGCTCAGCTTTAGAAAACTCTGAATAAAACTTTCAATGTCCCTTTCCTGTATGAACCACACCAATTATTTGTAAAGTAGACTCATCAATCAACCCAAAACCACCTGTTATCTTCTCATCTCCTCTCACAGGTACCTCAAAATGTTCAAAGAAAAGAGGTTGTAGGTTGGCATATGGAAGATGATGGTTTCTGGTTCTGGTAGCACAGTAGATCATATGCTCCATAATCACTGTTGGTAAATCAATCCCAAACCCTTGACATATCAAGTACATCAGGATGAGAACCTTATCTGTTACCAACTCTCTTGAGTTTTCTCTAGGAACAACACTTCTCATCAGAACTGAATAAGATTTTAGCTTCACAGTTGAGCACAGAGTGTGTCAACTGTTTGGGACCAGTAGGAACATCATCTATGAAGAACATGGCTTTGGCTTTGTCTAGACATTCCTTCCTATCAGGGTTATCAGTAACATTATACTTCCTAGGAATGCCCAAGACCTTGGCAAAAGCCCTATGGTCTAGCCTTAAATCTATTCCAGCTACCTTAGAGGTTAACACCAACTTCTCATCTCCTTCTTGGACCAAATTCGGGTAAAACAACCTAGTTAGCCTAGGATAAGCTTTAGAACTAGGATTTAAAACCTTCCAAACTGCAGATTCCCTTAATTTCCTCATACAGTCAATATCCAACTTGTCTAGTCTCTTCAGAAATCAAACTACATAAAGCAACCTTAGATGATGCATACCTTGCATCCAAACTCTAATAACATCTGAACTAATGAACCAATCAGAAAGTAGTGCATTTTTACCTTGAAAACCCTTTTTGGTTGCAGCAGCAATATGCTTGACCCTAGTTTTCTTCTCAGCAGGCTTATCCTTCTCTGGTTCTTCTTCAGCAGATTTTTTTTGCCTTCCTTAGCAGAGTTCCCCTTTTCTCCTTCATCTGGCTTTTTCTTGTCTACCCCTTTCTTCCTGTCTGACTTAGGCGGATCATCACCCTGTACTCCTGTCTCCTTTTGTGGATCAACACTTGAACCTTCATCCCCTTTCTCTGTTATGATCTTCTTTGCAGGAGGTGAAGCTTCATGCAGACTCTGTGTCCCTTCTGAATCTGATTCAGAAGTTATGATCTTCCCCTTCTTGTTAGCCCTCTTCTTAGATCTAGCAGAAGGCTTACCCAGTTGTTGAATCCTGGCTGATTTGCGCTCCATTGTGGAATTAGGGTTTTGGGAGAAGATTGAGATTGGAAGAGAGAGAGCAGAGAGACGTAGAAGACTGAGAGAGAATGGAGAGAAAATCCCTGATTTTCAGCTTAAGTAGGTTGAGAAAAAGAGTTTAAAAAGGACTCTTCTAAAATCTACATGAAAAACATATCTAGAAGATATTTTAGGATATTTTAGAAAATTCTCTGAGTAATTCAAACATTATACAATTATCTAAAAAGATAATATATAATATTTGGCGATCCATTTATTTAACAAGTAAACTACACAGATGTTTCAAGACCTTGGAGAAGAATCTCAAGTCCTTGAGATTTTCTGCCGTTTTAGAAATTTCAAAGCTTTGAACTATACTTTCAAGGCTTTGGAAAGTATAATCTCAAGGCTTTGAGATTTCAATAAATAATCACAAGTAAGCACTAATACTCCCCATAAACCAATGCATCCTTGTTTAACATTCCCAGTTCAAGCCTTAGGGATGCAAACCTATCATCTGGCAAAGGTTTAGTGAAAATATCAGCAATCTGCATGGTATTAGAAATACAAGATGAAACAACATCACCTTTTTCTGTATGTCTCTAAGGAAATGATGCCTTACATCTATATGCTTGGTTCTTGAGTGCTGTACTGGATTCTTAGAGATTGAAATGGCCCTTGTATTGTCACAATTAATAGGCACATTTCTGAAATCATATCCAAGATCTCTAAGCTGTTCAGCAATCCACAACACTTGTGAGCAACAAGCCCCAGCTGCAATATACTTAGCTTCTGCAGTTGATAATGCTACAGAGTTTTGCTTCTTGGAATGCCAACTAATTAGTGAGGAACCAAGAAACTGACAACATCCAGAAGTACTCTTCATATCCACTTTGTATCCTGCAAAATCTGCATCTGAATAACCACTCAACAAAAAGTTATATCTCCTTGGATACAAAAGCCCCAAGTATTTGGTTCCATTCAAATATCTAAAAATCTCTTAACATCAGTTAAATGACTTTCCTTAGGATCTGCTTGAAATCTTGCACACATGCAAACACTAAACATAATATCAGGTCTACTAGCAGTTAAGTACATAAGTGATTCAATCATACCTCTATACTCCTTTGATTTACACTCTTACCATTTGAATTCTTGTCTAAGGATAGTGAAGAACTCATAGGAGTTTTGAGTGCCTTGGACTGTATCATATTGTACTTGTTCAACAAGTCCTCGATATATTTTCCTTGATGTACAAAGATTCCTTTCTTCATTTGTAAAACATGAAGTTCAAGAAAGAAATTCAGCTCTCCCATTAAGCTCATCTCAAACTCCCTGCACATTAGACTAGAGAACTCTTTTGAAAGAGCATCATTAGTAGCACCAAAAAGAATATCATCTACATATATCTGGACTACTAACAAGTCAGTTTCATTAATGAAAAGAGTGTTATCTACATGACCTCTCTTGAAATTATTGTCATGTAAAAACTTTGAGAGTCTGTCATACCAAGCCCTTGGAGCTTGTTTTAAGCCATAAAGAGCTTTGTCTAATTTTTAAACATGATCAGAGAAGTTTTCATCTTCAAAACCAGAAGGTTGAGCTACAAAAACATCTTCTTGTAAATAACCATTCAGAAAAGCACATTTGACATCCATTTGATAAAGCTTTATGTGTTTGTGAGATGCTAATGCTAGAAGTATTCTAATAGCTTCTAACCTGGAAACAGGAGAAAATGTATCCTCATAGTCTATACCTTCTTCCTGATTGTATCCTTGTGCCACAAGTCTGGCTTTGTTTCTTACCACTTTGTCATTCTCATCAAGCTTATTTCTGAACACCCATTTGGTTCCAATAACTGATTGCTCTTTTGGTCTAGGAACCAGATTCCATACCTTGTTTCTTTCAAATTCATTCAGCTCACTTTGCATTGACATGATCTAATATGCATCTTCTAGTGCTTCTTTTGCATTCTTGGGCTCAATCAGTGATACAAAAGCACTAAAAGCACACAAGTTCTTCAACTATCCTCTTGTCAGAGTTCCCGTAGTTAAATCAGATATGATATTGTCAGCTGGATGATCTGCAAGATACTTAAACTTCATCCTTGGTGTCCAGGAATATGTTCCTTCAAGGCTTTGAGTTCTTGAAGTAGTAGAAGAAGCATCATTGAAAGTTTCAGTTTCAGTCTCAAGGCTTTGAGATTTTGGCTCTGCAGGAGGTTCAAGGCCTTGAGATTCTACTGACTGATTATGTACTTCAGTTTTGCCTTTGTCTTCTTTCACAATGTCATCATCAGCCTCATGCTTGTTCAAATTAAGATCTTCAAAACTTTCACTCAAATAATCCTTAGTACTTTCATCAAAAAACACATGAATACTGTCTTCCACAATCTTGGTTTTTCTATTGAAAACTCTATAAGCTTTGCTAGTTTGAGAACATCCAAGAAATACACCTTCATCACTTCTAGCATCAAACTTACCAAGATTGTCTTTACCATTATTATGCACAAAACAAGTACAACCAAAAGGTTTGACATAAGAGACACTAGGCTTCCTGCCTTTAAGCGGTTCATAAGGAGTCTTTTTCAAAATAGGCCTGATAAAACATCTATTAAGCACATAATTGGCAGTATTAACAACTTCTGCCCACAAATACTTTGGCAAATTACTTTCAAGTAGAATGGTTCTAGACATATCCTCAAGTGTCCTATTTTTCCTCTCAACTACTCCATTTTGCTGAGGGGTTCTAGGTGCAGAGAAGTTGTGTGATATTCCATGCTTTGCACAAAATAAATCAAAGTCAATGTGATCAAATTTTCTACCATGATCACTTCTAGTAGATGCAACATGCAAGTTTTTCATAGTTTGAAGCTCTTTGCACAGTCTAGAAAATTCAGATAAAGCTTCAGTTTTGTCTCTAATAAACATAACCCATGTAAATCTACAATAATAATCTACTACAACAAGCATATACCTCTTACCTTTTGGAGTTTGAACTCTCATAGGACCACACAAGTCCATATGCAAAAGTTCTAAGGGTCTAGAAGTACTTACAAAATTATTTGGCTTGAATGAGCTTCGTGTTTGTTTACCTTGTACATGTGCCTTGCAAATCTAATCATCTGAGAATTTTTGTGATGATAATCCTCTTTCCAAGTCCTTTGAGATGAGTTTATTCAAGGTGTGTATGCTAATATGCCCAAGATTTCTATGCAAAAGCTTTGAGTCTTTCTTCAAGGCCTTGAGGCACTTCAACTTGTTACCTGCAATACTGTTAGTACTCATAGCATACAGATTGTATGATCTAGGAGCAGTGAGTGTGCAATTTCCTGATTTCTCATCTTAAAACAACACATTTCTCCTTGTCAAAGACAGCTTTATAACCTTTATCACATAACTGAGAAATACTAAGCAGATTATATTTAAGTCCATCCACAAGATAAACATCAGAGATAGAGTTGGTAGAACCATTACCAATACTACCTACCAATAGCATTTTGCCTTGTCACCAAGTGTAATTGTCCCTCCAAATTTCTCTGTGAGCTCAGTAAAAAGAGACTTCTTTCCACTCATATGTCTTGAACAACCACTGTATAATATCCATTTCTAATCCTTCAAGGCCTTGGTGACATCCTGCAAAAATAAATCATTGCCTCAACAGGCTGTTAGACCAAGTGCAGAACTTTGAGTAATACTCAGAATTAGCCATGTTTGGTGGTCTAATTCCTTTTGGAACCCATATCTGCTTAACCTGTCCCTTAAGCTGATAAGGATAAGTGTTCCTCAGAATATGAGGTTTTGATCTTCTGAAGGGACAAGTTAATTTTATATGACCAATTTTTCCACAGTAATGACATTTTGGAGAATGTCTGCTACCAGATTTGACAAAAGTAGTGTGGCTTTTCTTTGGAAAATTTGGATTATAGCCAATTCCACTTTTATGCATTGATTTCAGACTTCCTCCAAGAATGAGATTCAGATTATGTTCTGAGCCTGTAAAAGTGGTTAGGACTTTTTAGACTCTTAAAGTTTCTTAGTCAAAGAACAGATTTGTTGTTCTAGATCCTCTGAATGAGTCTTTAGATCAGCAAACCTTACAGTTAAGAGAGTGTTTTGATCAACAATCTATTTTATATGTTCCTTCAAGGCTTTGAATATATTGTCCAAGGCCTTGAAGTCCTTTTCAACTTTTGTCTTAGAAACTTCAATAGTCTGGTTGGTAAAGACCAGGTCCAAATTTTCTTTTACCTGCTCATGAACCTTAAACTTTAAAGAAGCAATCTCATTTCTGTAACTTACCTCATTTAAAAACATGCTCTTGAGAATTTCAGGAAGTACATCAGAAGGACTAGCAAGAAGGTTTTTTACCATTTCCTCAATGTGTCTGTCTGAAGACTTTTCTTCATCATGTTTAGCCATGAAGCATAAATTTGCCTGTTCTTCTTCTGTGTCTCAATCACTTGATGAATCAGATTCACTCCATGAGGCCATCATTGCTTTCTTCCTTCTGTTGTCATTTTCTTTCTTTTTAAAGTTCATGTTCTTCTTCTTTTGTGGACAATCCCTTACTAAATGATCTACATCACCACATTCAAAGCAATTCATTATTTTAGTTTTATGTGAATGTGATGAGGACTTACATTTGTAATCCTTGCTGCTTGAGGGTCTTGATCTCTCTCTGTTGTAGTCTTTGTTTGCAAAGTTTTTCTTCTTCTTGAGAATCCTGGCCACGACCTTGGAGATCAATGCTAAAGCCTCTTCATCATCATGCTCATCTTCAGTCTCAAGGCTTTGAAATTTTTCATTGTCTTTATCCTTGAGTGCTAGATTCGTGATGTTATCACTCATATCACCTTCTACATCTTTCATATACATCTCATGAGTGAGCAGCTTTCCTTGTAGATCATCTAGCTGAAGAAGACTTAACTCCTGAGCTTCCTCAATAGCTATTGTCTTTGGCTCCCACTTAGCTTTTGGAAAACTTCTCAGAATTTTCCTGACCTTTTCCTCATTTGAGAAACTTTTTCCCAATGACTCCAGATTGTTCACCACATCAGTGAATCTTTTGAACATCTCCTTGATAGTTTCATCAGAGTTCATCTTGAACAGCTCATATTGCCTTAGAAGTATGTTAATCTTGGTGTGTTTGACTTGACTTGTTCCTACATATGTCACAACAAGTTTGTCCCATACTTCTTTGGCATTTTTGCAATTTGTCACTCTGATGAACTTATCTGCATTAAGAGCACAGTATAACAGATTCATAGCCATGTAATTTTTGGATACCTTTTCCAGTTCAGTAACTGAGAGATTTTCCTCAAACTTGATGAATCTAACTCTATCAATGGTAGTGAAATACTCATGAGGACCATTCTGAATTATTGACCACAATTCCATGTCTTGATCTATGATGAAAATCTTCATCAATGCCTTCCAGTGCATGAAGCTGTCACCACTAGAACAATGGAGGTCTTTTTGCTGCCCTTCCTTGAGAGAAGCCACCATCTCCTACATTACTCATAGTCACAAGATTGTTAGATCTATAGTAGTGAACCAAGCTCTGATACCAATTGAAAGTTTGTAATGTAGACTAAATACAGGACCAAAATACTCTAGAAGGAGGGGGGTGAATAGAGTATGGGAACTTTTTTACTAAAACACAAAATTTAACTAAGTGATGCAAGTACGAGGCAGAAATCTCAAGGCCTTGAGATTTCGTAAGATTAGTCAGAAACTTCCTAAGTATAAAAGAAAGCTTGTGGCCTTGAACTAGCACAAGTTCAATATAGTTTGTAAACCCTAGTTTGATTTAGATCACTTGCAAGAATAAATAGCTAAAGTGTGAAGTAAAGAACATAGGGCAATTTACAGAGTTCAGTCCCAGTCGACCTAATCTCTTCCCGAGGGATTTAATCCCACGAGGATTGGGCAAACATGTTTTTTAGTCACTACTCTGCGATCCAGTCGCGCTCAGGGTTAACCTGTAAAACAGACGGGTGAGCCAAAATAGCCCAGCAGGTACCGCCATTACTCACACAGAAACAACCCTAGATCTTAAAGCCTAAGTGAACTCCCTTACACCTATACAGCTTGTGGTTCCAAACCTATCTAGTATCAGCTACTAACTCTTGAGCTAACAAGAACCTCTTGTTGTTCACTTGGACAACTAACCACTAGGTTTTGCGAGGTATGAGATATACAAAAGATAAGCAGATTAAGGTACAAAATAGAAGAACACAATAGAAGAATCAGCTGAGAAAGCCTGGATGTGTTCTTTAGGAAAACAGGTATGAATGATCTTCTGAAAGCACTGATTGAAGCTTGAAGTTTTGAGGATTGATGGTCTGATCTTCCGCGAATGTATCTCTCCTTATTTTCACTTGATTTCTGTTCTCTGTAAGCTTATCTTGTCTTTCAAATTCAAGCCAGTATTTTATCAACTTCCAGCAACTGAATGAGAGATTTTAGGATCTCTGTTCCTGCAAATCCTCATCATATTTAACTGCAATTCAAAACAGCTCTGAGTAGATATCTGTAGGAGTTTGTTGTGATAAGATTGCACGTTTGAAAAACCTGCAACAATATTAAGCATAACAACAAAAATAATCCAAATATATAACAACACTATGTCTGTTTGGACATTTAGTTTATGAATAAAACTGAATCAAATAAATAAGCTGTTAACTTGATTACCAATCAATCATATAAATAAACACAAACCAGTTTGAGACTTATAAAATTCATTAAAAAATCATAATAACAATGATCAAATCCTGCAAGAAAGAATCAAGTTAGGTTTTGTGAAAATTGTTAGCAGCTCAAGGCATATCTCAAGGCCTTGGAGCTCTGAACATTCTTCACAGTTTTTCAACTATAACACAAGAGTTATTTGATTCAATCTAATTGTGATATGTGCAATATGTTAGACATATAAAGAATAGATAACTAGAGTATTTGTAACAAATATCTGATCTTAAACATCAGATTGAACACCTGCAACACAAGATTGTCAGATCACATTGCATAAGAAAGCAAATGTCAGGACTTTGAGGCTTTGATCAATATCTCAAGGCCATGGAGCCATGATGACTTAGAGAAACTTTGTCTTTTATCACTCTAAATGATTACTTCCAAAAACACACTTGTGAGTCTTAAATCAACAATCCTCAAGACTCCTTTCAGTAGACAAAACCAGTTATTCTTCCTCAAACTTTCACGCACACTAAGCTTTGTCTTCTGCCATCTTCCTTGATTCTTCAAATGCCCCTTCTTCTACTTTTCTTATATCCTCAGAAACTTTTGATACTTTAGTATCTTCCAAGTCATTTCTTTGTTATGTAATACCGAGTGTCTCCTCACTATCTACAAAAATGAAAATGTTGTGATCTCAAGTTTCATTATAATGTGAAGAAGTATTTCTTATACCTTCAAAAACTTCTTCCTCTTGATCTTAGAGAATGAAATTTACTTTTTTTGATGCCCGTCGTTCAACAAGATTTTCTTTCTTGGAAGTTTTTCCATATACTTTAGTCTTACTCTTGTTTCTGGGTAGTGTGATTGGATTTCCGCAACTGAAATCACAACATATGTTGTCTTTTAACGCTTACCCTTTGGGTAATTCTCAGCTTCTAATGTATTCTAAGATAAAGACACCCTAAAATTCTCCAGTTCTTGACGAAGTTTCTTTCAATTGATTTATCCATTTTCATAGAAACAACAATAGTTTCTTTCTTCCGTTGCTTTGTGCGGAGATCATTGATGAGTAAATCACCTTTATCGCCATATGGCTAATCTCCTAAGCAAACAGTGAACATATATGTGTGTGTGTGTGTGTGTGTGTGTGTGTGTGTGTGTGTGTGTGTGTGCGCGCGCGCGTGCGTGTGTGTGTGTGTATTTTCAGTAATAGTTAAGTATGAATAGATACATCACAATAGTTGTAAACTTATATGTATCGATTTACCTGGTAGAAATTGCTGCTGTAATTACTCAATTCTTCCTTGTTGAAAATATGCCCTAGAGGCAATTACTATTCATTGTGTTACCGATATGTAAACATGAATGAAGTCTTTAGAATATAAATGTTATATTCTTAAATATCCCTAGTCGATTATATTGATTAACAGGACAATCAACTAGAATCGTATGGGGTTGGATTGATATGGAGATATCACGATCCCACATAGGTATGCATTAGGGGTAATGGCATACTAGATTGACCCACAACTAGAAGGATACATACAAGTTATGTAAAAGTCACGAGTGCTTCTCGTAGTGGCAATAGTATTGTCATCCTTAGACTTGAAGTCACTAGATCCTCTAGTTGTGGAATATTGTGTTTTAACATCGCCAAACGCTACACCGTAACTGGGTAGTAATAAAGGCGTTAATCAGACACAATATGGAATAAATCTTAGGAATGGTAGTGATTTAGATGTAATTTGTCCTTACCACATAACGGGAGCACATATACACGGCCAGTCGAGGGATGGTGCTTCTAGAATGTCTAGCCAGACTCAGATAAATAAATACATGATATTGATGTTATCTGCATGGATAAGACTATTCCTAGGATCTAGAAACTATGGATTGGATATACGAGTGTGACTTGTTTGTCTCGTGTTCAATCCTAATATAGAGACAAAGGGATGGGACAATACTTGCATAAGGTTTGTCCAAGTAATGACTATTTCTATTAGTTGGGTGGCATGGATGTGTTGCTAGGAACCACTCCATGTTTGTAAATTGTTACTACAACTAAGTAGAAACCTATGGGGTCACACGCCATAAGGATAAACCATACTTGGGAATTAATTAATATGATTAATTAATAGAAGGATCAATACGCAACTACTTGCAAACTTAGTAGGACTAATTTGCAAGTTGGACTAATCTGTGTATGGACAAGATTAGGATAGGTGACTTTATACAATTAACAAGGAGTTGTTGGACTATATAAAGGACACTCCTTGCTTCTGTCTCACACTAATGCTCGTAACACATTAAGTGAGAAAGGGAAAAGCAAGGAGAGAGCAAGACTAGGGCCGACCGACCCCGTCCTTCCCCTCCTCTCTTTGTCGTCGGCCTCAAGGAGGCACACGGCCTTGGGTGATCCGTTGTGTGGTTCTTCCTCTACCGGTTCCTAGCAAAAAGGTGTGGAGGAATCTAGTGATTCATCCTAGACGTGGACTAGCTATAGAGACACAAACACAATTTTGTGTTTGAAGTCATCACAGGAGACAAACAAGTTAATTCTTACCACAACCTTCACTCTCATTATGATGTCTCTTCATATGATCCTTGGCAGGTCTAGTTCGGATCTTATTTGTTTAATTCCGTTGAGTAATCCGTTACAAAATCCAAAAATAGTATCAGAGCCACAGGTCGTAGAGCATAATGTAGTTTATGTGTTACGATTATGTCTATTTTACTCTTTAATTATTGTTTAACGCGTAAAATGGACAAATCTAGCATATTGATACAATTTGTATATAATTCAACCAAATAAGCTATGATATTAAATGGGATATAAGGATTAGTGAAATTAAATCACATATGATGTGAAAATTTGGATTTAGAAAACTAGGATTTGGGCACAAGTTGGAAAAAGGTGTTTTTGAAACTTGGAAAAAACTAAACTTGGGCAACTAGGAGGAAGTTTTTTTGGAAAAAACCTCCTAAGGAGGTTTGCCCCCCCCCCCCCACCCTAGGGGACCCCGCCTCTCTCCCTGTCTCCCAAGGAAGGGCACGGCTAAAGGGGCCTGGCTCCCTAGCGCACGGCCTAGCCGTGTGGGCTAGGGGCCGGTCGGCCCAAGGCCTATGTGGCCGTCCTTTGGTGGTCCGGCCACTGTGATGGTGGGCCTCTTGGACCATTTTGACCCTAGTATGTCCGAAATCAATTAAATTGACAGAGCGTGTTATAATTGGATTTTAAATGTTAATGTGCTATTTTCATGGTGCTTGGATATCACCTTAGATGTGGATGTTGTGAATATTTAATTTTTTGGTTTGTTTTTACGGCTCGCGAAATGATAAAATTAATGTAATAGTTGATTAGGTTTTACGGCCTCCGAGCCTGTCTTCTTCTCAACTTGTGATATTTTTTTTTATAGATGCTAGCTAGTATTAGATAAAATAAATGATAGTCAAGACGGAGAAGAAGGAGCGTAAAGAATTAAGAGACCACAAGATGGAGAATTCCACAAGGCAAAAAAGCATGGAGCATTCCACAAGCTATGGAGCATGGACCAAAAGATGGAGGCACATGGAGATGAGTTTGCTATATTAGGGTTCATAGATATTCTCATTGGATTGGGAATATCTTAGATTAGAGTCCATATCCATATCACGTTTAATTTTTTTTGTGGTTTCTTATTTGCTGTCTTATTATTAATTGTTGGTGTATGGATGATGCATGCAAAATTGATAATAAGATAATTAACAACCCGGATCTTTTATTTGTGAGTTTTTCAAGTCAAAATAAGTAGATCAGTTGATATGGAACAACAAAAAAATTAAAATAGAAAAAGGAAAATCCCTCAATTTAAATATTGATTTTGGCCTTCTCATTATTTAAACACTCATCATGATCATGATTACCAAGCTCGTGCGTGCCAAAGCAGGGCGACTTGGCTTAACATGAAGTGATGCGATGGAACAAGCAAGTAATGTGCAATTGTTTAAGTAAGAGGTTGGACGCAACTAGGTGATTTTAATGGGAATAGTTGAAACACGTGCGTTACACGTGGCATGCAAATTTTAAATGTATTACCACTGTCATTTAAAAAATAATTGATGTATGTATATGTCCTTTAACAGCGAAAAAGTATGAAGATAAATTGTATATATGTAGGGGAATAATGTGAAACACTTTGTAACTTCCCTAAAGTAGAACAATTATTTGGACACTTCAGTTTTAGAAAAATAT
Source organism: Linanthus parryae (assembly GCA_023055425.1). Lineage (NCBI taxonomy): Eukaryota > Viridiplantae > Streptophyta > Magnoliopsida > Ericales > Polemoniaceae > Linanthus > Linanthus parryae. The sequence goes on along the minus strand of JALGPY010000001.1, from coordinate 70,374,655 downwards.
CACAATGAAATTGGGGAAGAGAGGACTGCATGATATTGAATTGTCATTTATAATTCGTTTTAGAGAAAAAATTTGGTTTATAACATTATTGGGCTTCTGGCCATTCAAATCATGTACAAGATCATTACAAGCTCATGCGAGAATCATACAACCAAAGCCCATTAATTTTTTGTTCCGATCATTTTCTGTCAAACTTATGAGTGACACCGTTTTGATTTCGGGTTATGTACCTTACTCGAAAGTTGGGCCAATTGGAGATCAAATATTCCACACTCCTCAATGGATCTAGCACCTTACGAACAGCCATTAAGATTCTCCTCTCTCTCTCTCTACACATGTTCATCTCCTTTATCAGACCCTTTGCATCTATTTCTATAATTCACTTTCCTTTCGAAAAATGCTAGGGAAAAAACAAATATCTCTCACTCATCTCCCACCCAAGTGTGAAATTGACAACATGAATATTCATTTGGCATTATTGCATTTTTCTAGAATAAATGTGAAATGAGTGGGAGATATTGGTTGGTTCCCCGTTCCCTAGCATTTATCCTTTCTGAAATGTTTTCTATTTCACTTTCCACCCTAGCATTTCTCCTTTCCAAATTTTCTATTGCACTTTCCAAAATTCATATATTTTGTTAGTTTTATGTCCACCTACTACTGTAAATGGGGAGAGAGAGGGAGTACTTAATATTTAATTGGCATTTATAATTAGGTAATACAAATCATCCAATAAGCAAATAATAGTGAAAGACATTGGAAATGAATTTTAAGATCTTGAGCATACATATAGTACAAGATCTCCCTTTGCTGCGATTCTAAATTGAAATGAATTTTTCCTTCGCATTGCGGATTACAGTTAAAATTAACTCATCTACTCCCTCAAAAGATATACAAAATGTCAAAACGAACAACGTATAATCATGAAAGTGCCAAATGTTTCAGTCGGACAAGATCTCCTTTTGCTTCAATCCCCCTTGCATGGCGGATTGCAGGAAAAGTTAACTCATCTACCTCTTCAAAAACAATCTACAAAATGTCAAAGTAAACAAGCTAAAATCATGAAAGTGCCAAAGGTTTCGGTTCTACAAGTAACCTATTTGAAACAATGATTTTACATTATACCACTGTGTAAGTACAAACTGATGTGGTGAAAATATCAATGTGAAAAGTACCAAATAACGTAATTTTAGGAGAGACCCAAGATATCATGGTCCTTGAAATCTCTAGGTGTATCATGAAATTTTAAGATTCCTAGCCATCAAACCCGCATGAAACTTTGTGCGGCTTTAGAGTAAATAGGAAATGTTTTAAAACTCATGGTCGAACGTGAGGTTTCAGAACTGTTGTATTTTTGCGAACATGCAAGGTTGTGTTTTTTCAGCATAATGTAGGTATTTTCTTCTGCAACTTTGTATTCCCTAATTATGGTATTTGGAGGGTTTCTTATTTGATGCATCTAAACATATAACAAAATATAACATCTCTACTTTACTTGTGTTGTTTCTCATTTTTGAACTTGAAAAAATTAAGTTTTATCATATTCAAAGATTCCAAAATTGTAGGGCTAAACATTAAGCCTACTAAAGTGCTATATTTCAAAAAGATTTCTATAGTGATATTAAGATACTAATGTGCTATTACCTTCTTTTTTTTAGAAGTGATGTTACCTTCATTTGACAGATTGATAAATAGGTATTGTTCTTTACATCAAGGGTACATCATTTAACCTTGAGCTAGGATCTCGTTAATCTAAGCGGATTTGTGAGCTTAATCCGTGAGCTAAAAACTCAGAACAAGACTGTAAGGTCAGCAGGGTAAGGCCAATTTTTTAACTCGAGATGATATTAGGTCGTTTCTTTTATCATACTCAATTTATGTTCATAATGTACATTTATTCATGTAGTTTAATGAACATAATGAATGGAAACCATGAATGTTACGAAAACGGAATAAAAAATGTGTCCTGTAGCTTCATTTGAAAGCAAGGCTATCACCAGTCGACAAAAAGAGAAAAAGCTGGCTATCTGATGAGGATAATGACTGAAATTATCTAAGTTATCTATGATTATATTATATTTTATTTTATCTTGGTTAGGATATTAACTGTTATCAGAATAAGTTAGTAGCTTATTGTTTAGGAGTTATCCTGTTTAGAGTTTTAGTTCAGTTAGGAGTTTGTTATTGTTGCCTATTTATAGACCACCAATTTTCATTTGTTTTTCAATTTTTGATTGATGAATAATATTATTTTGTCCTCACGTTTGAGTTGAGAGTGTATTGAATCAGCTTGATTCATTATCTTTGTGCATCCTGCATCATTTTGGTATCAGAGCCAAAATTCGGTCTAAAATCCACCACAATCTATCGCGTCTCTCTTCTATGCTTTGTCAATCAGTGTTCAACCACCATTGTTGCAGCTTAGTGGAAAAAAACCCAGATTTACAGAAAGAGAAGAGAACTCAACCTAGCTTCTCTTCGCCAGCGCCGCAGCAGTCAATCCTCCTGGTCTCTACCAAAGCACATCGGATCTCGTGCTCCAGAAGACACTTGCTATCTTCTCAAGCCACGACGAGGAGTCAACATGTCCTTCGTTGGTCGCAGCCAGCACCGTCTCAACCCCAGCGACCCCGCCACCAATCGTCGTCGCCATCGCAGCAGCGCCTGGAACCAACCAAGAGCCTACGAATCCCTATCACTAAAGAACGTCGAATCCCTTTACATCTTTGTGGACTTCATTCCTGCCAATGTTCAGGTCAGACGTGTTGGGATAGATGCCCTAGAGGCAAAATCATATTTAGTATTAACATTGTTTCTGGCTAGAATATTCATTTATTATATATTGTGATATTTAATATAATGAAGTCCTTATATAACAATGTGTTGTTTATCTTAAATATCCCTAGTCCACTATATTGATTAATAGGACGATCAAATATAGACTAGTATGTGTGTATGATTGATATGGAGATAACAAGTCTAACACATGGGTATGCATTAGGAGTAATGGCATACTGGATAGACCCACAACGAGAAGGATACATTAGATTATGTTAAAGTCACAATCGCTTCTCGTAGTGCTAATATAATTGCAATCCTTAGACATGAAGTCACTAGATACTCTAGTTGTGGAGTATCGTGCTTTGATGTTATCAAACGTTACACCGTAACTGGGTAATCATAAAGGTAGTTATCAGGCATGATAGGAAGCAAGCTTAGAGATCGTAGTGATGTAGATAGGATTTTCCCCTCCTACATAATGGGAGAAAATATCCACGGCCACTCGAGGGATGAGGCTTATTGAATGTCTGGCCAGACTCAGATAAAACAATATGGAGATATTATGTTATCTGCTTTCATAAGCATATTCCCAGGATCGAGGAACTATGAATTGGATATACGAGTGTGACTATTTATGTCTCGTGTCCAATCCGGATATGGAGACAAAGGGATAGTGCAATATGAGATATTGGGCACAAGAGGTTTGTCGGGATCAGTGACTATTTCTATTAGTTGGGTAGCATGGATGTGTTGCTAGACACCGCTCCATGTTAGTAATCAGTTACTACCAACTAAGTAGAAACCTATGGGATCAAACGTCAAATAAAGTAGAAATAGATTTGAGAATTAATTAATATGATTAATTAATGAGAAGGATCATTGTGCAACACTTTGCAAACTTAGTAGGACTAGTATGCAAGGAAGGGACTAATCCAAGTTCATGTAGAACTAGGAAGGACTTTTATGGAAACAAAAAGGAGTTGTTGGACTATATAAAGGAGGGATCTAGCTTGCTTCCCACTTAATATTATTAGACATAACACAAGAGAGTGGGAGAGAGCAAAATAGATAGAGCAAGACAAGCCTAGAGGCCGACCGCCCCTAGGTCGTCCGCCCCTTCCCGTCGGCGCCAAAGAGGAGGCCGAAAACCTCCTCTTGTCCCTCGTTGTTTGATTCCCTCTTCTCTTTTCCTCCGGTTAAAGCTAGCACTTGTTGAAGGAAGAATCTAAATCTCACCTCTAGACGTGGATCAACCATAGAGACGAGGACATCATTCTTCGTGTCATCTCTCAAACCAAAAGGTACACAATTACTATGTACCTTATCATGTTATGATATCTCTTCCTGTGATCCTTGGTGGGCTTTGAGTAGGATTACATTTTTTTTATTCTGATGCGTTACCTACGTCAAAACCCAACAGTGGTATCAGAGCCACAGGTTGTAGAGCATAACATGATTTTATGTGTCGCGATTTCAGCTTATACACCGTATTATTGTTATTATGCGAAAACTGAAAATAATTGGCATAGTAGATGCAAATTGGATTTGATTCAATATAAACAAGACCTAATTTAACATTGGATGTTAGAATTGGTGTGTTTAATCACATAGGATGTGAATAATTGGGTTCTTGAAAAATTAGGGTTCATGGGCACATAATTGAAAAGGAGTTTTCATTTATGGAAATAATTTTATGGAAACATCCATAAAAGGAAACAATCATGCTTGGGCAACAAGGAAGAAGGGAAGGAGGCTAGGGCCGAAACCCTATCCGTCCGCCCCCTTCCTTGCGCGCCAAGCAAGGGCCGCGGGTCACATGGGGCGGCCGGCCTTGGGCCGGGCCTAGTGGCGAGCGGCGGTCCTTGGGGTTCGCCCTAGGCTTAGGTTGGAGCCCTTGGACCGTTGTAACCCTAATTTCCCAATTCAATTAAAATTAAACAAACGCGTTAAAAATTGGTTTTAACTGTATTATGTGCTTTGTTGCATGGTGGATGGATATGGCCTAGAATTGTGAATGTTTATTGCTTTGTGGTTTGGTTTACGGCCTGGGAGCTGATCAAATTAAAGTAATAATTAATTAGGTTTTACGACCTGCGGGTCGTCTTTTCTCCTCGACATGTGAGGATTTTATGATTTATTTATTCTAGATGTTAGGCTAGAATAAGAAATATTTAGAGATAGCCAAGAGCATGGAGAAGAAAACCGGAGAACCAATGAAGCCAAAAGACAAAGACAACACCCTCTTAGGCGCGCGGCTATGGTGGAGCACATGGAGATGAGCTTGTCACATTAGGGAAATTGGATATTATCATTGGCTTGATAATATCTTAGTCTATGGGCCATATCCATGCCACATTTTTTTTTATTTTGTGGATGTTTATTGTTTATGTCTTGTTATTTATTTTTGTGTGTATGGCGATACTAGCAAAATGTTAACAAGATAATAATAAACAAGGTTGGTCTTTTATTGTGGATTTCCCAATCCAAATAAGTAGATCATGTTGATTAGATCAACCAAACAAATTAAGAAATTAAATCCCTCAATTAAATATTGCGTTATGCCTTCTCTTGCCAAAACACCCTTCATGATCAGGGTTCATTAAAATTCGGGCTTGCCAAAGCAAGGCGATTTTAATTTACCATGGTGTGTTGCGGACGACACAAGCTAGTAATGTGTGTATGTTGAAGCAAGAGGTTGGACGCAACTGGGTAAGATTCAATTGGATTGATGAACCTAGAGGCATGACAATTAGGCGATATCCATGGGATAAAGAATAAAGAGTTATTCATCTAATTGGACCAAGAGTTGCATGGGATGCAATTGGAATGGTTCCTACCTAAATAACCTATTCTTGGATGACTTGCCAAAGCAAGCTAAAAAAGAAGTGAAAAAGGGATCTTAGACCTACTAGAAAATATAATGATATTTTCCGCATTAATGGTGAGGGATATTAATCCGAGAAAAATAGTGGGAGCTATATTTGATGATCAGCCATTGTTGAATATAGTTAAATTGTTCAAAATACTAAAATTTCACATTTCTCGTTTTGTATAATTCCAAATGGCAAACAACAACGCATCGACTTCATCCCTATGATCTGTCCTTGAGAGGGATAAACTGTCTGGAACAAATTTCCTTGACTGGTACAGAAACTTAAGGATTTTCCTTAAGCAAGAAAAGAAGCTGTACGTCTTGGACACTCCAATTCCAGAACCACCACAAGATGAGTCTGTCCTAGAGGAAGTTAGGGCACGTCAGAAACATATTGATGATTCTAATGACGTGATTTGCCTCATGCTTTGTACCATGACTGCTGAGCTTCAGAAGCAGCATGAGAACATGGAAGCCTATGATATGATCATACACTTGAAACAATTGTTTCAGGAACAGGCAAGGCATGAGCGCTATGAGGTGTCTAAAGCATTATTCAAGAGTAGTCTTGCAGAGGGGAATCCAGTAGGGCCTCATGTGCTCTGAATAATCGGGTACATAGAGAACCTTGAGAGACTGGGTTTCCCACTTGGCCAAGATTTGACAACTGATCTTGTCTTGCAATCGTTGCCTGACAGTTATAATCAGTTCATTATGAACTATAATATGAACGAGATCAGCAAGACACTGCTAGACTTATTGAACATGCTAAAGACAGCAGAACATGGCGTCACCAAAGGCAAGGGCAAGGCCATAATGATGGTGCATAAGAAGAAGGGCGAAGGAGTTGGTTCTACTTCCAAAGGAAAGCACACGAAAGTTGAAAAATCCAAGGAAGCCCTAAAGCCTAGTGGAGGCGTGGCTAAAGTTGAATGTCACTACTGCAGCCAGCCGGGTCACTGGAGGAGGAATTTTCCTAAATATCTGGAGAATAAGAAGCTTGGAATAGTGATTCCACCACCACCAGGTATTTATGTTATATACGTCAATATTTATATTTCTTCATCTTGGGTATTGTATACTTGATGTGGTTCTCACATTTGTCGAAATGTGCAGGATTTGAAAAGAAGTAGAAGATTGAGTAAAGGGGAGATAGATATGCGCGTCGGGAATGGAGCAAGAGTTGCGTGCATTAGCTGTTGGCGTTTATGAGCTATCTTTCCCTTTTGGACTTATTTTAGAATTAGAAAATTGCTTTTATGTGCCTGCTATGAGCAGAAACTGTAGGGTTTTGATTCATGGATGCGCAACGAAAGCATAAACAATCATAAAACCATGCAAAACCCTCCAAGGATCACAAGTCAAGAGACATAACGATGGTAAGGGTTAGAAATCATAAACACACCTTAGGGTTCTCCTTTGATGACTTCAAACGCGAATTGTGTCACGTTCTCTATGGTTGATCCACGCCTAGAGTTGATCCTAGATCTCCCAAGTCCTTGGTGCTAGCCCGGAAGAGGAAGAGGAAGAAGAATCACGCAAAACGAGACCCAAAAGGAGGGTCTCGGCCTCCTTTGTGGCCGACGGGGTCGGGGCGGCGGCAAGGGGGCGGTCGGCTCCCTTGTTGCTTGCTCTCTCTCCTTTTCTTCTCTCCCACTCTTTGTTATGTTCAATAATGAGCATAAGTTATGTGGGAAGGAAGGAAGGAAGGTCCTTTATATAGTCCAACAACTCCTTGTCAACTACCTAAAGGACTTATTCTAGTCCTACTAGAATTCAATTTAGTCCCTTCCTTGCAAATTAGTCCCTACTAAGTTTGCAAGGGTTTGCAAAGTGATCCTTCTAATTAATTAATCCAATCAATTAATTCCTAAATTTAGTTCAACTCTATATAGCGTGTGACCCCATATGTTCTATCTAGTTGGTAGCAACTATTTGCGAATATGGAGCGGTCTCTAGCAAAACATCCATTCTAGCCAACTAATAGAATCGTCATCTTGACAACCTTTGTACAAGTAATTGTCTCATCCCTTTGTCTCTATATCCGGATTGGACACGAGACATACAAGTCACACTCGTATATCCAATCCATAGTTTCTCGATCCATGGGAATAGCCTTATTCATGCAAATGACATCAATATCCCATATTGATTTATTTGAGTCTGGCAAGACATTCTATAAGCACTATCCCTCTAGTGGCCTAGGATATTTGCTCCTGTTATGTGGGAGGGACTAATTCTATCTACGTCCACTACGATCTCTAAGCTTGCTTCTTATTGTATCCAGTACACGCCTTTATAACTACCCAGTTACGGTGTAGCGTTTAACGCTACCAAGATCACAATAATCCACAACTAGAATATCTAGTGACTTCAAGTCTAAGGATGACAATACCATTGCACCACGAGAAGCGCTTGTGACTTAACATAACGTGTATGTAGCCTTCTCGGAAATGGGTCAATCCAGTGCAACATTCCTTAATGCACACCTATGGGTTGGATCGTGATATCTCCATATAAATCCAACCCCATACTAGTCTATAGATGATTGTCCTATTAATCATTATACTTGACTAGGGATATTTATGATAAACAACACAATTGTAAATCTAAGGACTTCATTATATTAAATATCCAATAAATAATAAATGAATTTCTAGCCACAAATAATTCACACTAAACTAGATTGCCTCTAGGGCATCTATTCCAACAGTCTCCCACTTGCACTAGAGCCAATCTGGCGCATCTCGTATGCCCATACTCCTAGTGTGCCCTTCATGCTTCCACTGCGTGAGAGGCTTTGTAAGCGGATCTGACAGATTATCATCTGTAGGAATCTTGCATATCCGAACGTCTCCTCTATCGATAATATCTGTAATCAGATGAAACTTCCTGAGCACGTTCTTGGACTTCTGGTGCGACCTGAGTTCCTTCGATTGCGCGATCGCCCCAGTGTTGTCACAGAACAACTCAACTGGATCCGCAATGCTAGGGACATCACCAAGTTCAGAAACAAACTTTCTGATCCAAACAGCTTCCTCTGCTGCGCCATTTGCAGCAATGTACTCAACCTCTGTTGTAGAATGAGCTACCGTCTCTTCCTTGGAACTCTTCCAGCTCACCGCTGCTCCATTCAGGCAAAACACATATCCCGATTGTGATCTAAAGTCATCTCTGTCGGTTTGGAAGCTTGCATCAGTGTAACCCATTACATGCAACTCTTCCTCACCGCCAAATATCAAGAAAACATCCTTAGTTCTTCTCAAGTACTTTAGGACGTTCTTGACTGCAATCCAGTGACTCTCACCCGGATTGGATTGGTATCTGCTTGTCATACTCAAGGCATATGACACATCTGGTCTAGTACATAACATGACGTACATGATAGATCCTATGGCCGAGGCATAGGGGATTCTACTCATGCGTTCCTTCTCAATCTCATTGGAGGGACAACCACTCTTCGAAAGAGTGATTTCATGTGACATGGGCAAGAATCCCTTCTTGGAATCTTGCATGTTGAACCGTTTCAACACCTTGTCTATATATGTACTTTGAATTAGGCCTAGCAACCTCTTAGATCTATCTCTATAGATCTTTATACCGAGTATATAGGCTGCTTCCCCTAAGTCCTTCATTGACAAACACTTTCCTAGCCAATCTTTAACAGATTGCAGCTTGGGAATGTCGTTTCCAATGAGTAGTATGTCATCCACATACAAGACCAGAAAAGCTACAGAGCTCCCACTAACCTTCTTGTAGACACAAGACTCATCTTCGTTTCTGATGAATCCAAACTCTTTGACTACTTCATCAAAACGTCGATTCCAACTCCTAGAAGCTTGCTTCAATCCATAAATGGATCGTTGCAGCTTACAGACTTTGTTGGCTTGATTTGGATCCTCAAAACCCTCCGGCTGTATCATATACACATCCTCGAGGAGATTCCGATAAAGGAATGTTGTTTTGACATCCATCTGACAAATCTCATAGTCGTGGTATGCTGCAATTGCAAGTAGGACTCGGATGGATTTGGTCATAGCGACTGGTGAAAAGGTTTCATCATAGTCAAAACCATGAATCTGTCTGAATCCTTTAGCCACCAATCGGCCCTTATAGGTAATCACATTACCATCCATGTCGATCTTCTTCTTGAAGACCCACTTGCACCCTATGGGCCGCGCCCCATCGGGTGGTTCCACCAAAGTCCATACTTTGTTGGTATACATGGATTCCATCTCGGATCTCATGGCTTCTAGCCACTTCTGAGAGTCTGGGCAACTCATGGCCTCCTCATAGGTAGCAGGCTCATCATCTATGAGCATCGTGTCACCGGAATCGGTTACGAGAAGTACATACCTCTCGGGTTCCTAGCGCACTCTACTAGATCTACGAAGCTCTTGTGTTACCTGAACAGGTTGCTCCACAACTGCTTGTGGTTCCTAATCATGTTCCATAATCGGTTCAGTGATTTGTGGTTCTTGAACCTCTTCAAGTTCTACATTCCTCCCACTTGCTTCTTTAGAGACAAACTCTCTTTCTAGAAACACGCCGGTCCGAGCAACAAACACTTTGTTCTCGGTTGGATTGTAGAAGTAGTATCCCTTAGTTTCCTTAGAGTACCCCACAAATTTACACTTATCCGATTTCGACCCTAGCTTGTCTGATTGTAAACGTTTTACATAGACATCGCAGCCCCAAATCCTCATGAACGACAGTGTGGGACGCCTCCCACTCCACATCTCATATGGTGTCTTCATGACTGATTTAGATGGAACACGGTTAATGGTGAAAGCTGCACTTAATAGAGCGTAGCCCCAAAATGATAATGGAAGATCGGTTTGACACATCATAGATCGAACCATATCCAATAGGGTTCGATTCCTCCTCTCGGACACGCCATTCCATTGTGGCGTTCCGGGTGGAGTGAGTTGGGACACGATCCCACACTCTCTAAGATAGTCGTCAAACTCTTGTCTCAAGTATTCTCCTCCACGATCCGATCGTAGGGCCTTGATACTTTTGCCAAGTTGCTTCTCTACTTCATTCTTGAATTCTTTGAACACTTCAAAGGATTCGGATTTTGCCCTCACAAGGTACACAAATCCATATCTACTGTAATCATCAGTAAATGTAATGAAGTAGACATAACCACTCCTGGCAGGCGTGGCAAATGGCCCACACACATCAGTATGTATGAGCGCCAATTGCTCACTAGTCCTCTCACCTTTCTTATTGAAAGGGGACTTTGTCATTTTTCCCAATAAACAAGCCTCACATGTCTCATATGATTCAAAATCAAATGAGTCTAGTAATCCATCCTTATGGAGTCTAGATACACGTTTCTCATTTATGTGGCCTAAACGACAGTGCCATAAATAAGCAGGATTTAAATCATTTATTTTAATTCGCTTGGTATTAACGTTGTAGACAGGATTGCTTAGATCAAGGACATGAAGTCCATTAAATAATTGCGCACTAAAATAGTGAATATTATTTAAATAAAAGGAACAACAATTGTTCTTTATTGAAATAATAAAACCATCCTTGTCCAAACAAGAAATAGAAATAATGTTTCTGCTCATAACAGGCACAAAATAGCAATTATTTAATTCTAAAACTAATCCTGAAGGCAGAGATAGCTACCACACGCCTATGGCTAACGCAGCAACCTTTGCTCCATTCCCAACGCGCAGATCTACCTCCCCTTTAGCCAATCTTCTACTTCTCTTTAGATCCTGCATATTTCGACAAATATGAGATCCACATCCAGTATCTAATACCCATGATGTAGAGAAAGTTAAATTGACATCTACAACAAAAATACCTGGTGGTGGTGGAATCACTATTCCAAGCCTCTTGTCCTCCAGATATTTTGGGCAGCTTCCTCCACTGTCCAGGCTGACTGCAGTAGTGACACTCACCTTTAGTCACACCTTTGGCAATGCCACCAACAGGCTTAAGGGCAGGTTCCTTGGACCTGGCAACTGACTTGTCTTTGCCCTTGGAGGAAGAGGCAAACCTTTTGCCCTTTCCTTTCTGCACCATCATTATGGCCTTGCCCTTACCCTTGTTGATGCTCTGTTCAGCCGTCCTCAACATATTGAGTAAATCTGGCAGTGGTTTAACTATCTCGTTCATGTTATAGTTCATAATGAACTGTCCATAACTCTCGGGCAACGATTGCAACACGAGATCGGTTGCCAACTCTTGGCCGACCGGGAACCCCAGTCGGGCGAGATTCTCCAAGTACCCGATCATTCGGAGTACATGGGGTCCCACCGGGTTCCCTTCTGCCAGATGACACTTGAACAGTGCCTTAGATACCTCATACCTCTCTACCCTCGCCTGCTCTTGAAAGAGCTGCTTTAGATGTTTGATCATATCGACAAAATTCATGTTTTCGTGTTGCTTCTGAAGCTCAAAAGTCATGGTGCAAAGCATAAGGCAGGTCGCATCATTAGCGTCATCAACACGCTTTTGATACGCCTTTAGGGCAGCAGGTGTTTGGTTCTCTGGACCTTCTGGAACATGCTCCTCTATTGCGTACAGTTTCTCCTCTTGCTTGAGAAAAATTCTCAAGTTTCTGTACCAATCAAGAAAGTTGGTTCCAGAGAGCTTGTCCTTCTCAAGGACAGATCGTAGGGAATGTTGTGAACTCGATGAGTTGTTTGCCATTTGGAATTCTACAAAAAGGAAAATACGCAAGTTTTAGTATTTGTGAATTTTTGACTATATTCAATAATGGCTAGTTTATCAAATATAGCTCCCACTATTTTTCTACAGATTAATAACCCTCAAGATATTAATGCGGAAAATATCCTTATATTTTCTAGTGGGCCAAGATCCATCTTTCATCTCCTTATGAGCTTGCTTTGGCAAGTCACCCATAATTTGACTACTTTAGGTAGGAACAATTCCAATTGCATCCCATATGCAACTCTTGGTTCAATTGGGAAAATAACTCCTTATTTATCCATCCATATGGATAATCTCTATTGATTGCCTCTAGGTTTCTTAATCAAAGTAATAGCCTAGTTGTGTTCAACCTCTTATCTAAACAATTGCACATTGTTACGTGTCATCGCATTCCATCATGATGAACCAAGTCGCCATGCATTGGCATGCACGAGCTTGGTAAATAATGATGATAATGAGTGTTTAAATAACGAGAAGGCAAGAACACAATATTTGAATTTGAGGGATTTTAAATTCAATTTTTAATTGTTTTGTTGATCAATATCAACTAATCTATCTATTTGAGTTTGAGCACAACTCCAAATAATAGATCCGGGTTGTCTAATTATCTTATTATCCTAATTGCATGCATCATTCATACACCAACCACACAATAATAAGACAATAAAATAAACAACCACAAAACAGAAATTAAACGTGATGTGGATATGACCTTTTCTAGACTAAGATAATTCCAAGCCAATGGAATTATCTATGAACCCTAAAACAAACACATCTCCATGCGTCTTGATCTTTTGGTCCATCCTTCGTAGTCATGTGGAATACTCCATGATCCATGCTCCATATTTTGTGGCTTCTTTGGCTTTGGGCTCCTTTTCTTCAATCTTGGCTAACAATCTACTTTATCTAGCACTAGCTAACTTCTATACTAAATAAAATAAATCTCACAAGTTGAGAAAAAAAATTGGCACGCAGGCCATAAAACCCTAATTAATTATTACAATTAATTGATCAGCTCGCAGGCCGTAAAACCAAACCACAAAATTAAACATCCACATCAAACCACATCCTAAGGCCATATCCAATCACCATGTGATTTGCACATAAACAGTTAAAATCCAATTTTAACGCGCTTGGTCAATTTTAATTGATTTTAGGATTTCTAGGGTTAAAACGGTCCATGGGCCCAACAATCAAATTGCCCGGGCCCATTAAGGTGAACCACAAGGCCCTAGGTCCGGCCCGGCCCAAAACCCGCAAGCCTAGGCCGCGGGTTAGGGCCGCCCGGCCCCTAGGGCGCCCAATCTTGGGCGGCAAGCAAGGGGGGCGGTCCCTAAGGGGGCCGAACCTCCTTGAGGGAGTTGTTTCCGAAACAACTCCCTTGCTTGGTGCCCAAGTTTGGTTGTTTCCTTGTTTTGGGAGAACTCCTTCTTCCCCAAGGATGCCCAAACCCTAGATCTAAGATCCTAAAATTTCTCAAACTCACCAATTCATGCATCCAATGCAAAAATTGGATCTTGTTATGATTAATTATTAACAAATTGCATCCCATGCTTGATTTGTCTTGTTTTACGCGATAAACAATCAAATTAAGGTGTAAAACAACTAAAACGTAACACATAAACCACGTTTATGCTCTACGACCTGTGGCTCTGATACCACTGTAGGGTTTTGATTCATGGATGCGCAACGGAAGCATAAACAATCATAAAACCATGCAAAACCCTCCAAGGATCACAAGTCAAGAGACATAACGATGATAAGGGTTAGAAATCATAAACACACCTTAGGGTTCTCCTTTGATGACTTCAAACGCGAATTGTGTCACGTTCTCTATGGTTGATTCACGCCTAGAGTTGATCCTAGATCTCCCAAGTCCTTGGTGCTAGCCCGGAAGAGGAAGAGGAAGAAGAATCACGCAAAACGAGACCCAAAAGGAGGGTCTCGGCCTCCTTTGTGGCCGACGGGACGGGGCGGCGGCAAGGGGGCGGTCGGCTCCCTTGTTGCTTGCTCTCTCTCCTTTTGTTCTCTCCCACTCTTTGTTATGTTCAATAATGAGCATAAGTTATGTGGGAAGGAAGGAAGGAAGGTCCTTTATATAGTCCAACAACTCCTTGTCAACTACCTAAAGGACTTATTCTAGTCCTACTACAATTCAATTTAGTCCCTTCCTTGCAAATTAGTCCCTACTAAGTTTGCAAGGGTTTGCAAAGTGATCCTTCTAATTAATTAATCCAATTAATTAATTCCCAAATCTAGTTCAACTCTATACAGCGTGTGACCCCATAGGTTCTATCTAGTTGGTAGCAACTATTTGCTAATATGGAGCGGTCTCTAGCAAAACATCCATTCTAGCCAACTAATAGAATAGTCATCTTGACAATCTTTGTACAAGTAATTGTCTCATCCCTTTGTCTCTATATCCGGATTGGACACGAGACATACAAGTCACACTCGTATATCCAATCCATAGTTTCTCGATCCATGGGAATAGCCTTATTCGTGCAAATAACATCAATATCCCATATTGATTTATTTGAGTCTGGCCAGACATTCTATAAGCACTATCCCTCGAGTGGCCTAGGATTTTTTCTCCCGTTATGTGGGAGGGATAAATTCTATCTACGTCCACTACGATCTCTAAGCTTGCTTCTTATTGTATCCAGTACACGCCTTTATAACTACCCAGTTACGGTGTAGCGTTTAACGCTACCAAGATCACAATAATCCACAACTAGAATATCTAGTGACTTCAAGTCTAAGGATGACAATACCATTGCACCGCGAGAAGCGCTTGTGACTCAACATAACGTGTATGTAGCCTTCTCGGAGATGGGTCAATCCAGTGCAACATTCCTTAATGCACACCTATGTGTTGGATCGTGATATCTCCTTATCAATCCAACCCCATACTAGTCTATAGATGATTGTCCTATTAATCATTATACTTGACTAGGGATATTTAAGATAAACAACACAATTGTAAATCTAAGGACTTCGTTATATTAAATATCCAATAAATAATAAATGAATTTCTAGCCATAAATAATTCACACTAAACTAGATTGCCTCTAGGGCATCTATTCCAACAGAAACATTATTTCCATTTCTTGTTTGGACGAGAAGGGTTTTTCTATTTCAAGAAAGGGCAAGTGTGGCTCCATTTATTTTGATAGTATGCACTATTTTAGTGCGCATTTGTCTAATGGATTGTATATCCGTGATCTAAATAGTCCAATCTATAACGTAAAATTAAAAGGATTAAAACTAATGATTTAAATCCTACATATCTATGGCACTGTCGTTTAGGCCATATAAAATGAGAAACGCATATCTAGATTCCATAAGGATGGACTTCTAGACTCATTTGATTTAGAATCATATGAGACATGTAAGTATTGATTATTAGGAAAAATGACAAAGTCCCCTTTCAATAAGAAAGGAGAGAAGACTAGTGAGTTATTGGCGCTCATACATACCGATGTGTGTGGACCATTCCCCACGCCTTCCAGAGGTGGTTACACCTACTTCATCACATTTACTGATGATTTCAGTAGATATGGATTTGTATACCTTATGAAGGCTAAATCCGAATCCTTTGAATTGTTCAAAGAATTCAAGAATGAAGTATAGAATCAACTTCGTAAAACGATTAGAGCTCTACGATCGGATCGTGGAGGAGAATACTTGAGCCAAGAGTTTGATGAGTATCTTAGAGAGTGTGGGATAGTATCCCATCTCACTCCACCTGGAACGCCGCAATAGAATGGCGTATGCGAGAGGAGGAATCGCATGCTATTAGATATGGTGTGAACTATGATGTCTCAAATAGATCTTTCGATATCATTTTGGGGACATGCTCTAATGACGACATCTTTTACCATTAACTGTGTTCCATCCAAATCAGTCATGAAGACACCATATGAGATATGGACTGGGAAGCGTCTCATAGTGTCGTTCATGAGGATTTGGGGCTGTGATGTTTATGTAAAACGTTTACAAACAGACAAGCTCAGGCCCAAAGCGGATAAGTGTAAATTTGTGGGATATCCTAAGGAAACTAAAAGATACTATTTCTACAATCCCACCGATAACAAAGTGTTTGTTGCTCGGACCGGCGTGTTTCTAGAAAGAGTGTTTATCTCTAAAGAAACAAGTGGGAGGGCTGTAGAACTTGAAGAAATTTAAGAACCACAAATCACTGAACTGATGATAGAACATGAACAGGAACCGCAAGTTGTTGTAGAGGAACCTTTTCAGGTAACATAGAAACTCCGTAGATCAGGTAGAGTGCGTCATGAGCCAGAGAGATATGGACTTCTCGTGACTGAGCTCGATGACGTACCACTCATGGATGATGAGCCTGCAACCTACGGAGAATCCATGAAAGGCTCATAATCCGAGAAGTGGCTGGAAGCCATGAGATCCGAAATGGATTCCATGTACACCAACAAAGTATGGACTTTGGTGGAACCACCTGAAGGGGCTCAGCCCATAGGGTGAAAGTGGGTCTTCAGGAAGAAGACCGACATGGATGTCAACATATTTGCCTATAAGGGGCGATTCGTAGCCAAAGGGTATGGACAGATTCATGGTATTGACTATGATGAGACCTTTTCACTAGTCGCCATGACTAAATCTATTCGAATTCTACTTGCTATTGCAGCATACTACGACTATGAGATTTGGCAAATGGATGTCAAAACAGCATTCCTTTATGGGAACCTCCTCGAGGATGTTTACATGACACAACCATAGGGTTTTGAGGATCCGGAGAATGCCAACAAAGTCTGTAAGCTACAAAGATCAATTTATGGATTAAAGCAAGCTTCTAGGAGCTGGAATCGACGTTTTGATGACGCAGTCAAAGAGTTTGGCTTCATCAAGAACGAAGATGAGCCATGTATTTACAAGAAGGTTAGTGGGAGCTCTGTAGTATTTCTGGTCTTGTATGTGGATGACATACTAATCATTGGCAACGACATTCCTACTTTGCAATCTGTTAAAGATTGGCTAGGAAAGTGCTTTGCAAGGAGACGCAGCCTACATACTTGGTATAAAGATCTATAGAGATAGATCTAGAAGGTTGCTCGGCCTAAGTCAAAGTACATATATCGACAAGGTGTTGAAGAGGTTCAACATGCAAGATTCCAAGAAAGGATTCTTGCCCATGTCGCATGAAGTCACTCTTTCTAAGAATGATTGTTCCTCAAATGAGATTGAGAAAGACCGCATGAGAAGGATACCCTATGCTTTGGCCATAGGATCCATGATGTACGTCATATTGTGTACTAGACCAGACGTATCATATGCGTTGAGTATGGTGAGCAGATATCAGTCCAATCCGGGTGAGAGTCACTGGATTGCTGTCAAGAACATCCTAAAGTACTTGAGAAGAACTAAGGTTGCGTTCTTGATATTTGGAGGTAAGGAAGAGCTGTTGTCAAGAACATCCTAAAGTACTTGAGAAGAAATAAGGTTGCGTTCTTGATATTTGGAGGTAAGGAAGAGCTAAGTGTAAGGGGTTACACTGATGCAAGATTCCAAACCGACAAAGATGACTACAGATCGCAGTCTGGATACGTGTTTTTCCTGAATGAAGGATCTGTGAGCTGGAAGAGTTCCAAGCAAGGGACAGTTGCTGATTCTACAACAGAAGCTCAGTTCATTGCTGCTGCTGAAGAAGCAAAAGAGGCAGTTTGGATAAAGAAGTTTATCATTGAGCTCGGTGTGGTCCCAGGCATCGTCGATCCCATAGAGTTGTACTGCGACAACTCCGGGGCGATCACACAAGCTAAGGAACCAAGATAACACCAGAAATCAAAGCATGTACTTAGGAGATTCCATCTTATTTTTGATATGATCGATCGAGGAGATGTGAAGATGTGCAAGATTCCAACGGATGACAATCTTTCAGATCCACTCACAAAACCTCTTGCGCAGCGAAAGCATGATGGGCACGCCAGATCTATACACATACGAGATGCGCCAGATTGGTCTAGTGCAAGTGGGAGACTGTTGGAATAGATGCCCTAGAGGAAATCTTATATTTAGTATGAACATTGTTTTTGGCTAGAATATTCATTTATTATATATTGTGATATTTAATATAATGAAGTCCATAGATACAATGTGTTGTTTATCTTAAATATTCCTAGTCCACTATATTGATCAATAGGACGATCAAATATAGACTAGTATGTGTGTAGATTGATATGGAGATATCAAGTCTAACACATGGATATGCATTAGGATTAATGGCATACTGGATTGACCCACAACGAGAAGGATACATTAGATTATGTTAAAGTCACAATCGCTTCTCGTAGTGCTAATATAATTGCAATCCTTAGACTTGAAGTCACTAGATACTCTAGTTGTGGAGTATCGTGCTTTGATGCTATCAAACGTTACACCGTAACTGGGTAATCATAAAGGTAGTTGTCAGGCATGATAGGAAGCAAGCTTAGAGATCGTAGTGATGTAGATAGGATTTTTCCCTCCTACATAATGGGAGAAAATATCCACGGCCACTCGAGGGATGAGGCTTATTGAATGTCTGGCCAGACCCAGATAAATCAATATGGAGATATTATGTTATCTGCTTTCATAAGCATATTCCCAGGATCAAGGAACTATGGATTGGATATACGAGTGTGACTATTTATGTCTCGTGTCCAATCCGGATATGGAGACAAAGGGATAGTGCAATATGAGATATTGGGCACAAGATGTTTGTCGGGATCACTGACTTTTTCTATTAGTTGGGTAGCATGGATGTGCTGCTAGACACCGCTCCATGTTAGTAATCAGTTACTACCAACTAAGTAGAAACCTATGGGGTCACACGCCATAAGGATTAAACTAGACTTGGGAATTAGTTAATATGATTAATTAATAGAAGGATCAATACGCAACTACTTGAATCTCAAAAAAAAAGGTACAAAATTACAGAGGTCTAGGGTACCTGGCAATACACAATTACAGAGGCCACCGTGACAGCTAGACGTCCAAAGACTATGATGATCATACAGAGCTCTAGGGTACATGAATCAATTCTTAAACGAGTATTCAAGACCATCATAAACAATACGCATACTTACATGTTTTATGTTCATATATAGATGTCCAAGATAAGCCTTTTGTTATACCATGATCTATGTATCTCTTACTCATAGACACATGCATTTATCTAGTCTAGTACTCTTCAATAACAAATAAGCATTCATAATCTTACCCTGTTGCCAGCATAGTACTCATGATCAGCGCTGCTGATTCTCTATCCCGCAAACCTCAAAACATACCAATGTACATATACTAATTAAGTTTCTTGCTAGTTGTCTAGCCCAAAATGACCATTTTCCCATGAAGTCTCATTCTTATCAGGACAGTCCCTAACTATTCCTAAACCCCTTAGTTATGCTGAGTAGGCCAGTCTCATGAGTTACAAAGTCTTTAAGTTTTCCCAGTAAGTCTAAAGTTTCAGGTATATGCACTTAAGTCTCTAGAGTTGGAATAGTTTGCACTTTAGCCTCAATTACAGTCCTATTAGTTAGATTCAAGTCCAAATGGACACAATTGGTTTCCAGATGTCAAAAAAATTCAAAGAAACAGTAGGTCATGTCCTGCATTAAGATTTGAGTGTTTGACTGAAGAAGTTGTGGAATTACAATTTACCCCTCATAGCCACCTCAATTGAACTAGGGTTTGTCATTGAGTCAGACTTGGTCAAACTTTAGTGTTTGATCAGAAATGTCATTACGAGATTCGTTCATATAGAGCTCTTAGATTACAGAATTACACCTTTTCCTTTACCCATAATATTAGAGGTTTGGATAAGTCTGTTACCCTAGCATATAGTTTGAAAATCCCAACGTGGGTTGAAGATCTCCTTGGATGTCCAACCATTAGTCTCAATTAATTTAAGTCACTATTTGGTTCAAGAGAACTGAGTTTCATCCAGTTTTTATTATTTGAAAATAAGCCCCTAAATTTTACCAAAATTGTAGAAAGACCCCCAACGGCTGTCTTGGTCAACATTAACCCATAATAACTTATTTAAACCCCCAATTATCCATATAAGCCATTTTGATATCTCATTTTCGTGGATTTGAACTTGATAAATCTTTCAAGAGAAATTATAGTTTTTCCCCACCTGCACAGATTTAGTCAAATAGATATTTCCATAAGGTCAAACTTGATTAAGGTTGACATACAGGTTCAAATGAAATCATGAGCAACTCTTCTCAAGAGAGTGGGGGCTAGAAGAGTCATTTTAGCTGACGAAGTGAAAGTTACAAATGAAGTGGATTTAACATAAACAAGCAACTATCATTTTAGAAAGAATCGGGAAAAAATGAGGAAAGGGTTTTGAAGATGGCCCAACAAGGATTCTAGAACACATTCAAGTTCTTGGATATTCAAAATAGTCAAAGAGATATTGCGGATTAAAGTTTAGCAAAATTAAGCCAGGTTCCATACTTAGCCAAATTTCATTGTAGAGGGTAATCCATGGATTACAGGGAAATAACCCATTCCCATAATTGTCCAGAAACGAAGGAAAAATCACGATGTTTTCAGGGGTGGAAATCCGCCAAAAAACTAGCTAAAACCGAGCAAAACTCCATCAATTGTGTTTAAGGGCACAATGAAGGGTTCTCATTGAATTCTACAATTCCCATGGAGTAAAATGATGAAAGCATAGATTAAAATGATCAAAAAACGGGGAGTTTTACCTTCTCTGGTCACTGTTTGATGTTCTCCGCAAAAAATTGCAAATTCCAGCGACGTTCGCATCAACCAATGAGTCAACAGCTCCTACCATGTATCTTGGGTTCGCCTGAAGCTCAAGAACACAATTCTAGCCTCCATTTTTAGTAAATCACTAGTTGAAGGAGAATTCGATCATTAACGAACTAGGTTTCATGTGAAAGTCATCGGGGTTTCACATGGGCGCTTGTTCTATGATAAAATTTGTTGAGGGCTTTGTCTCCCCACATCACTGGGGTGCTCCCACAGCAGCAGGTCGCGAAGAACGGAGGTTTGGTGGTGTGTCAGGTGAGGATGTTTGTTGTTGTGGGTGGTTTTATAGAAAAGAAGGAGAGAAATTGAAGAAGAAGCTTAGGATAATATCCTTTCGTTTCCTTAGGATATCCCACAAACTTACATTTATCTAACTTGGGTCCAAGCTTGTCTGTCTGTAAATGCTTTACATAGACGTCGCAACCCCAAATCTTCATAAACAACACTATGGGACGCCTCCCACTCAATATCTCATATGGTATCTTCATGATCGATTTGGATGGAACACGACTAATGGTAAAACGCAGTTGTCATTAGAGCATGTCCCCAAAACGATATCGGAAGATCTGTTAGACACATTATAGATCGCACCATGTCCAACTGGGTTCGATTCCTCCTCTTGGACACGCCATTCCACTGTGGCGTTCTGGGTGAAGTGAGTTGGGACAAGATCCCTTACTCTCTAAGATAATCGTCAAACTCTTGACTTAAGTATTCTCCTCCACAATCCGATCGTAAAAAGTGTTAATACTTTTCCCAAGTTGCATCTCTACTTCATTCTTGAATTCTCTGAACATTTCAAAGGATTCATATTCGGCCTTCGTAAGGTATACAAATCCATATGTACTGAATTCATCGCTAAATGTAATGAAATAAAGATAACCAGCTCTGGCACGCCTGGGAAACGGTCCACACACATCAGTATGTATGAGTGCCAATAACTCGCTAGTCCTCTCACCTTTCTTATTGAAATGGGACTTTATCATTTTTCCTAAAAAAAAAAGATATGCATGTCTCATATGATTCATAATCAAATGAATCTAGAAATCCATTGTTATGGAGTCTAGAAACGTGTTTCTCGTTTATATGGCCTAAACGACAAACCCTCGATAAGTAGGATTTAAATTTTTTACTTTCAATCCTCTTGGTATTTATGTTATAGACGGAATTATTTAGATCAAGGATATACAATCCATTAAACAAAAGCGCACTACAATAGTGCATACTATCAAAATAAATGGAGCAACACTTGTCCTTTATTTTAATAGAAAAACATTCCTCGTCCAAACAAGAAATAGAAATAATTTTTTTGCTCATAGCAGACACATAATAGCAATTGTCTAATTCTAAAATAAGTCCTGAAGTCAAAGATAACTCATAAACGCCTACGGCTAATGCAGCAACTCTTGCTCCATTTCCTACACGCAAGTCCATCTCCCCTTTAGCCAGCCGTCTACTTCTCTTTAGATCCTACACATTTTGACAAATGTGAGATCCACATACAGTATCCAAAACCCAAGATGAAGAGATATACAAATTCACATCTATAACAAAAATACATGGTGGTGGTGGAATCACTATTCCAAGCCTTTTATCATCTAGATACTTGGGGCAGTTCCTCTTCCAGTGGCATGTCTAATTGTGACATGCGCCATTGGAGACGCCACAAGCAGGATTTAAGGCAACTTCCTTGGATTTTGAAACTTGCTTGCTCTTTCCTTTGGAGGTAGAAGCAACTCGCTTTCTCTTTCCTTTGTTGACCATCATTATGGCCTTGCCTTTGCCTTTATTAATGCTCTGTTCAGCGGTCCTGGGCATATTGAGCAAGTCTGGCAGATTTTTGTTGATCTCATTCATGTTATACTTCATGATGAACTGGCTCTTCCTATCCGGCAACGATTGCAGGATGAGATCAGTGGCCAAATCCTAGCCGAACGGGAAGCCTAACCCCTCGAGATTCTCCATGTATCCAATCATGCGGAGTACATGAGGCCCGACAGGGTTCCCCTCTGACAGACTGCACTTGAACAGTTCTTTGGATACTTCATACCGCTCATGCCTCACATGCTCTTCGAAGATCTGCCTCAAATGTACGATCATATCGTACGCCTCCATGTTCTCATGTTGCTTTTGAAGCTCAGAGTTCATGGTGCAAAACAAGAGACAAGTCACATCATTATTTTCATCCACAATTTCCTGATGTGCCCTCACGGTAGCTAGAACAACATCCTCAGCTGGTGGGTCTGGAACAGGTGCGTCCAAGATGTACAACTTCTTTTCTTGCTCGAGAATAATTCTAAATACCAGTCTAGAAAATTGGTCCCAGACAACTAGTTCTTCTCAAGGATAGAACGCATGTATGGTGTAGATATTTGTTGACTGTTTGCCATTAGAATTCTACAAAATGAGAAATATGTAATTTTAGTACTTGTGAACATTAACTACATTTAAAATGGTTAGATTATTAAATATAGCTTCCACTATTTTTCTCGGATTAATAGCCCTCACCATTATTGCGGAAAATATCATATATTTTCTAGTGTGCTAAGATCCATATTTCACTTCCTCTTTGATCTTACTTTGGCAAGTCACCCAAATATGGATTATTTAGGTAGGAACACCTTCCATTTGCATCCTATGCGACTCTTGGTTCAATTAGGTGAATAACTCTTTATTCTTTATCTATCCCATAGATAACACCTAATTACCTTGCCTCTAAGCTTTTCAATCCTATTGAAACAACCTAGTTGCGTTCAACCTCTTACTTCGACAATCACACGTTGTTTGCTTGTGCCGCAGCATCACACCATGATGAATTAAATCGCCTTGCTTTGGCAAGTCCGAATTTAATAGACCGTGATCATGATGTGTGTTAAGTAAGAGAAGCCAAAACACAATGTTTATCGTTTGAGGGATTTCCATGTCATTATTAATTATTTTGTTGATCCCATCAACTTGATCTACTTATTTAGATTGGGCTCCCAAATAAAAGATCTAACTTGTTTATTATTATCTTGTTACATTTTGCATGCATCAACCATACACCAAAATAAACAACAAGTAAATAAAAAATGAACAAGAAAAATAAACGTGGTATGGATGTGGACCCTAAGACTAAGATATTCCCAAGACAATGAGAATATCTATAAGCCCTAAACGGACAAGCTCATCTCCATGTACCTCCATCGTTAGTCCACACATCCTAGCTTGTGAGTTCTTCAAAGTCTTATGGTTTCTTTAGTCTTTCATCTTCTTCTCCATGCCTTGACTATAATCTATCTATCTAAGTTTAGTTAGCATCTAAACTAAATAGAGATACCTCAAAGGAGAGGGAGAACACGACACACAGGCCATAAATTAGTTAATTACATTCAAAACCAAAATCAAAGCAAACCACAAAAGTAAACATCCACAACATAGGCCATATTCATCCACCATGCGATAAATCACATAATAAATTTAAGTTCCGACTTTAACCTGCTTGTCAATTTTAGTTGATTTGAGATTTTCTAGAGTCAAACCGGTCCAAGGGGTCGCACTAATCCTATTGGCCGAACCCCAAGGTCCCACCGGGCTAGCCCTAGCCGCTGGGACCAGCTCGACCAGTCGGCTAGACGAGCCCGGCTAGGCAGCCGGAAAGGTCGGCGCGCAAAGGGAAGGGGCGGACCGCCTAGGGATGTTTCCAAAATTTTCCTTCTTCCCTTGCGGGCATATTTATAATTGTAGAGAAAACCCTCTTTTTACCCAATGGTGCCCAAACCCTAGCTATTCAAAAACCTCAAAACTCACATCACATATGAACGAAATTTGCCAAAATTTTATACGATAAGTAAAATTGGCTCATTCCCTATTGAATCATATTCAATTTGCATCATTAAGCCAATATCAATTTTTCGCGAAATGTAACGATACAGTGTAAAAAACTGATAAAATGGTAACACATAATATCATGTTATGCGCTTCGACATGAGGCTCTGATACCACTGTAGGGTTTTGATGCAGGTAACGCATTGAAATAACTATAAATAAATTCATGATCAAAGCCCTCCATGGATCGCAGGCAAGCATTCATAACATGATGAAAGTAAACGAATTGTGTACCTTAATTGGTTGTGTGATCAGAACGTAGAATGATGTCAACATCTCTACGAGTATCCACACCTACGATTGCAAGCTGGAATCCCCTTCATGTATTAGTGCTAGCAACACGAAGAAGGAGGCAGAAGGAACACGTAAAACAAAGCAGTGGTGGCCGAAACCACCTGGGCCGACGGTTTGGGGAGGATGGCGACCAACTCGTGGTCTCTCTCTCTTGCATTGTTATTTCTATCAATAATGAATCTTTATGAAGTAATAAGCTAGGACCCCTTTATATAGTTAATAACTCCTTATTAACTACATATTTTCTCAAATACTAATCTTGTCCATACATGAATTAGTCCAACTTACAAATTAGTCCTACTAACTTTGCTTGTGGTTGTATTTTGATTATTTTAATTAATTATTTCAACTAATTAATATCCAAATCCAGTTTAATTCATAAGGTGTGTGACCCCATAGGTTTCTACATAGTTGGTAGTAACAATTACAAACATAGAGCGGTGTCTAGCAACACTGTAGGGTTTTGATTCATGGATGCGCAACGGAAGCATAATCAAACATAAAACCGTGCAAAACCCTCCAAGGATCACAAGTCAAGAGACATAACGATGGTAAGGGTTAGAAATCATAAACACACCTTAGGGTTCTCCTTTGATGACTTCAAACGCGAATTGTGTCACGTTCTCTATGGTTGATCCACGCCTAGAGTTGATCCTAGATCTCCCAAGTCCTTGGTTCTAGCCCGGAAGAGGAAGAAGAATCACGCAAAACGAGACCCAAAAGGAGGGTCTCGGCCTCCTTTGGCCGACGGGGACGGGGCGGCGGCAAGGGGGCGGTCGGCTCCCTTGTTGCTTGCTTCTCTCTCCTTTTGTTCTCTCTCACTCTTTGTTATGTTCAATTATGAGCATAAGTTATGTGGGAAGGAAGGAAAGAAGGTCCTTTATATAGTCCAACAACTCCTTGTCAACTACCTAAAGGACTTATTCTAGTCCTACTAGAATTCAATTTAGTCCCTTCCTTGCAAATTAGTCCCTACTAAGTTTGCAAGGGTTTGCAAAGTGATCCTTCTAATTAATTAATCCAATTAATTAATTCCCAAATCTAGTTCAACTCTATATAGCGTGTGACCCCATAGTTTCTATCTAGTTGGTAGCAACTATTTGCTAATATGGAGCGGTCTCTAGCAAAACATCCATTCTAGCCAACTAATAGAATAGTCATCTTGACAACCTTTGTACAAGTAATTGTCTCATCCCTTTGTCTCCATATCCGGATTGGACACGAGACATACAAGTCACACTCGTATATCCAATCCATAGTTTCTCGATCCATGGGAATATCCTTATTCGTGCAAATAACATCAATATCCCATATTGATTTGTTTGAGTCTGGCCAGACATTCTATGAGCACTATCCCTCGAGTGGCCTAGGATATTTGCTCCCGTTATGTGGGAGGGACAAATTCTATCTACGTCCACTACGATCTCTAAGCTTGCTTCTTATTGTATCCAGTACACGCCTTTATAACTACCCAGTTACGGTGTAGCGTTTAACGCTACCAAGATCACAATAATCCACAACTAGAATATCTAGTGACTTCAAGTCTAAGGATGACAATACCATTGTACCGCGAGAAGCGCTTGTGACTCAACATAACGTGTATGTAGCCTTCTCGGAGATTGGTCAATCCAGTGCAACATTCCCTAATGCACACCTATGTGTTGGATCGTGATATCTCCATATCAATCCAACCCCATACTAGTCTATAGATGATTGTCCCATTAATCATTATACTTGACTAGGGATATTTAAGATAAAAAACACAATTGTAAATCTAAGGACTTCATTATATTAAATATCCAATAAATAATAAATGAATTTCTAGCCACAAATAATTCATACTAAACTAGATTGCCTCTAGGGCATCTATTCCAACAGTCTCCCACTTGCACTAGAAACAATCTGGCGCATCTCGTATGCCCATACTCTTAGTGTGCCCTTCATGCTTCCACTGCGTGAGAGGCTTTGTAAGCGGGTCTGACAGATTATCATCTGTAGGAATCTTGCATATCCGAACGTCTCCTCTATCGATAATATCTCGAATCAGATGAAACTTCCTGAGCACGTGTTTGGACTTCTGGTGCGACCTGGGTTCATTTGATTGCGCGATCGCCCCAGTATTGTCACAGAACAACTCAACTGGATCCGCAATGCTAGGGACCACACCAAGTTCAGAAACAAACTTTCTGATCCAAACAGCTTCCTTTGCTGCGCCATTTGCAGCAATGTACTCAGCCTCTGTTGTAGAATCAGCTACCGTCTCTTGCTTGGAACTCTTCCAGCTCACCGCTGCTCCATTCAGGCAAAACACATATCCCGATTGTGATCTAAAGTCATCTCTGTCGGTTTGGAAGCTTGCATCAGTGTAATCCCTTACACGTAACTCTTCCTCACCGCCAAATATCAAGAAAGCATCCTTAGTTCTTCTCAAGTACTTTAGGATGTTCTTGACTGCAATCCAGTGACTCTCACCTAGATTGGATTGGTATCTGCTTGTCATACTCAAGGCATATGACACATCTGGTCTAGTACATAACATGGCGTACATGATAGATCCTATGGCCGAGGCATAGGGGATTCTACTCATGCGTTCCTTCTCAATCTCATTGGAAGGAAAATCACTCTTTGAAAGAGTGATTCCATGTGACATGGGCAAGAATCCCTTCTTGGAATCTTGCATGTTGAACCGTTTCAACACCTTCTTAATATATGTACTTTGACTTAGGCCTAGCAACCTTTTTGATCTATCTCTATAGATTTATATACCGAGTATATAGGCTGCTTCCCCTAAGTCCTTCATTGAGAAACACTTTCCTAGCCAATCTTTAACAGATTGCAGCATGGGAATGTCGTTTCCAATGAGTAGTATGTCATCCACATACAAGACCAGAAAAGCTACAGAGCTCCCACTAACCTTCTTGTAGACACAAGACTCACCTTCGTTTCTGATTGTGCACAAGAGATTCCGGCGGGGAGACCTCCGTGTACACCGTAAGTAGAGGATCAGAGATAGCACAGGAAGAGTTGGGTTGTGTGTAGGGAGAGAGTAAGGCAGTAGTAAAGTCTGAGAGAGAGACAGAGGTTTGGCAGAGCTTCCGCGTATGGCTAGTGTGTCCTCTGTATGGAAAGGTTAACGTCCTATATATATAACGGAGAATGTGACCGTTGCAGCGTGGTTGATGCGCCCATCAATGGCGGCTTAATTAGCTTAACCGCAACGGCACGTTCGTCCGCCTATATAGGGACCGTTACAGCACGTTATGCGCGAATACCGGAACCGTTACGAGGTTGACCGGGTTTGACTGGATTGACCGGGTTTATGGAGCTCGTGCCATAAATCTCTCAAAATCAGTTACTAAAGGTCGTGCGCGGGCTTGGCTCGCACGCGACAGGACTTACTCTAGCCTCCAAACCACTAAGTCCCTACAAGTCCCGTGCAGTGGTATGCGAGGGCTCTGTCTCGCAGCCCCCACATGGATCAGCTCGGCTGGTGATCCAGTGTGTGTGGAGCACAATATGGTGTGCTGGATGGTTGCCACGTGGCCAAGATCTGTCAGCTCAGAAAGCACTATCTACATTAGCCCCCTTTCTGCGCGTGAAGACTCATAGCTGTATAGACTTCCATGCGCGGAAACCAACATGCGCGTCGCCGCCACGCACCAATTCAAAAATGAGTAAATTCAGCCCCCGTGCGTGCCATTATGACCTAAAAATCCTAGAGTCGTGCCGTCTGGCCTTTAGGGTTTTAGGCATGACGTCAGCTTGTCCTGTGATTGCGCGATTCGACAGTGACGGTTGCGATTCGACTACTGAAAGGACGCAACCCTTCATTGTTTTTGGATAAATACTTTGTACTCTCCATTGTTGCAAAGCATCACTTCTTTCTCTTAAAGTGAATGATACCCGGAAGTCTTTGAGAGCAGATTCAGATAATCAATCACCAGTTCAGAACTGAAAATCGTCTTCTTCAACTGTGTGTATCCAAGCAGGCTTCACGGAAACAAGGTTGGCCTTGTTTAATTTTGATTTAAAATACTAGTATATGCTTCGAACTGCGTTGGATCTGCAAACCCATTATCTGCTGAAAAACTTGTAAAGGGACTCACAATCTTTGAATTCAATTTCGATTTAATCCCCCAATGATAAGGACCTTGAATGTAGGGCTTTTGGAATCTCTGATAATGCAAACAATTCCAATCCCTAATTTCTGAAATTGATACCAGAAACTGTTCATCTTTCTTCCCATAGATCTTGAATCTCGAAATTCAAACTGAAGTGTGGCATGTTTCTCCCCCCTTTTTTCTTGCTCTTCCGCAGGAATGGCCAAGACAAAAGGGACTAAACCCACCAAGGAGGACGAAGAGATACCTGATCTTCCGCAAGCATTGTGGCGAAAAGCCCCCTATCTGGGTGGCAAAGACTTCTACCACGCGAGGGTCAAGGCAAAGAAACTGCCTGCTTCTGTCCCCAATGAGGGATTGCTAACGTTGACTCCTCCAGTTAACTCAGCCTTGCTCGAGTTGATTGGCTGCGAGGATGTGGTTCGAATGGGAATCGAAAATGGGTACTTCCCATATGCTGCGATTTCCACGCAAGCTTTTGTCCAGAAATTGGACTACATGGATGAGTGGATTGACCATGTGCTGACCGAACATGCTGCGAACCTCAATGAGGCCGGCGTATACTTCGCCGTTCGTGCTATGAAGGGTGCTGTCGTGAAGCTGGACCAGTCCATGCTTCTAAACCTTCTTTCCCGCTACTCACCTGCGACTCACACTTTTCACTTTGCTGAGTTCGAGGCCGCCCCCACACTCGAGGATGTGCTTATGCTCTATGATCTATCTCCATGGGTGAGGTGGACCCTCTGAGTCCCTTGAGGACGGATGCGGAGATCGCTTTATACACGCAGATGGAGGAGTGCCTATCAGAGGTAAAGAAAATCTCCACCCGGTGGACCACTACCAAAGCCCTTCCTAACTGGCAGTTGGTTGACACGTCTGCGAAGAATACTTGGAATAAATGGGTGCAATACTTCTTTCGTGACTACGCGAACAGCAGCATCACCAAGAAGCTTCTGAGTCAAGACCCGGAGGCCAAGAATTACGTGGAGGGTAAGGGCTATCACTTGACCCTTTGTGCTTTCCTCTGTGCCTGGCTGTCGAGGTACTTAATTGATGGTCACCCGCATGATGGGGTCTTCTACCATGTTCTGCCGCTTGCTGTGAAACTGGCCCTTGGCCAGAAAGTCGCACTTGGACCCTTGGTCCTGAGCACGCTGTACTATAGACTGGATCAGCTAGTTGTGGCCATGAAAGAGTCGCGTGGCCGCCTTGACGATGTGGGTCTTCGAGCGGTGGCCTTCTTATGCCCCAACTGCTTCTAAACCCAACAAGTGGTGTCCCCCAGGCGAGGTGGAGGAGCGCAACAGCGGCAGAGCTGCGAGGTGGTTCGGAGCGAACAATACCAAGTGCGTTTGGAGCTTGATATGCGACAACCGGCGAGGGTTCGTTGCCAGGCCCTATGCTGTGCGTATTGAGAACGTGCGATGGTTTCCAAAGCTGTACCCTTCTAAGGGTATTGTCTTCTCAGAAGAGCTCCTCTTTGAAGAGGGATCACATTTCCATGAACGCTATCGCGAATTCTTTTGCTGGTGCCTGCGAGGTTCCCTTCCTGCTCTCGCACAGCATATTCGTGAGCTCGCGCCAAGGTATGAGAGGATTACCGTGGATATTGACCCCACTCGAGTTTCTCCCCAGTTCGGTTTTGATGCAGTGGAACCATCAATCTGGCCACAGTCTATTATCAGAGGTTGCTATAAGCGCTTGCTGACAAAGGAGTGCAAAACAAATTTTATGAACAATCTTCCCTTTGAGCAGCCTGCAGGTAACCGCGAGGGTGGTTGTTCCAAGAACTGGCTCGCATACTGGATCGCCCAGCACGTCAGGTTTGAGACGCAGTCGGCTCCTCAGCCAAGCAGAGCTCCTTTGATCAAAAGAAACTCTTTTTCGTTTCGTCCCAACTGCAGTCTGGACGAGTCTGAATATGGTTGCTACTCATTGTTGGATCATGAGAACCATTTGTGCCCTGCCATCATTCTGGATGAAAAGCTCGCCGCAGTTAGAAAAGGCGACTCGCATGTTGTCAGATATAGCGAGACTTTCGCTAAGGTAAGCAACTTCTTTTGCATGCATTTAACTTCTTGATTTTCTCATATTGACATCTTTATTCTACACTGCTTGCTGTAGTGTCATGTGCGGAGGTTCGCATCTGGCGATCGTTCCAAGTCGCTGGTTAACACTATTGTTACCACAAGAAGACAAGGACAGTCGTTCCTGCTAGCATCGAGGATGGATCCTGAGGTCGAAACCAGGATTCGCGCAGTCATGAACGCCTTTGCTGACTCGCTGATAGATAATGCTCCGGCCTCGTCTCCACCCAGAGATAATCCGTCTCCTCCAGCGACTGCAGCGCCAAGAGCGAAGAGACCCAGGCAAAAGGGAATTACAATTTCTTCCCCTAGATGTGCTCCAACTTCCCTTCCAGCGAGGCCCCTTTCTGCCAAGGATAAAGGCAAAGGTCGTGCCTAGTAGAGCGCGGAAGGAGCTCGCAGTAGAGACCTTCGTTCCATTCGGCCAGGAGGAAGAAGAGGAGAGGCGGGAGCCCAGAGAAGGTGATGAAGAAGAAGAAGAAAGAGGAAATGTGATACATGAGGAAGAGTCAGGAGGTACCTCCATCGCGTTTCCCTTCTCATTATCGTAATTCTTTTTTTTCTTTCAACTCGATCTTGAAGCAATCGTTTCTTCGCAGATGATGATGATGATGAGACCTTCGATGGCCTTTTGGCCAAGAGACAAAAGAGGGATGCTCATTGTGGCGTTCCGGACGAACCCATAAGCGAGGACGTTCTTGTCGAGTCCAGGAAGACAGTCGCGAAAGCTGTTGAAAGGAGAAGGCAGCGAGAAGAGGAGGAGCTCGAGTGTGTGAGGCAGCGGAGCCTCGAAGAGCAACATGTTGACGACTTAGTGCGTCCAGCTGATGAGGAAGATGCGCTTCCCGAAGAGGTGGCTCCTCAAGTTGAGGAAGAGGACGCGGCTCCAGAAGAGGATGCAGCAGCTTTGGAGCAAGCTCAAGCGGATTTTGAAGAAATCGCAGGCGGCAATAACGGTGAGATTTTTAATCTCGCAGTAACTTATCGAGATGTTGTAGTGGGTGCATTAAAGCATGGTGTGTCGAAAGCTGACATTCGCCGTTGGCTAGTAGACAAATGCGGTGAACCCTCAGGTAATCACTTGATCGATATGCATGAACTAGACTTAGCAACTCGAAGCAGAATCATGACTGGTTTCTTCGCATCCCAGGTCACGCTCATTTTAAAGACACGCTTAATGAGGACACACTAATAGGGCATGGTTCCACGTCTTTAGTGTATGACGAAGATACTGCAATCCCACCTTCGCGTGGAGGTGCTTGCTCTTAGCTTTAGCAAAGATAGTAAAATGACGTACAATACGAGTTACCTCATACTATCGCATTCTGTATCGCAGGCGATGCTGATGAACCTGTGCTGGAGCAAAGAAGTCAACCTTCTGCGTCCTATGTTCTGATTCCGAGTTCCCATACCGAGAAGCCCGTCGCAGCTGCTGAATATGCAGGAGAGCCCTTTGAGGACATCATCGAACTCTCTGATGATGCCGAGGCTGACGCTGTGCTAATGGAGGAAGATGCCCATGCTGGCGCTGAGGAAGTAAGAACAAGTACCGTTGATGCTACCGCTTCTGAAAGTGTCCCTCGCCAAGCAAATTCGGCTGCCACTATGCCTCCAGCGACGACTGAGTCGGCGATGCCACTTCCCGCGTGGAGCTTTTGGGGCTCGCAGGTCGGGGCTGCGATTGCAACTGGTGCGGCTTATACTCTTCCTTCTAACTATGAGGAGTTAGAGCTCGCAGCTGACAGGAGGGCTATGGAACGAGGACAATCCTCAACCACTCCTGCCACACGCATTCCTTCTCTTCGTGAGATCCTTGAAGGAACTGGTAAGTCGTGGTTTGCTGTTTGCATCTCGCATTACTCATTTGCGAGTTTGATAGTATAACTTAGCTTTGACATTGCTTTAGGTTTGAAGCAAGCCGATGTGGACTGGCTAGTTCGGATGCGCCTCACCTACCCCCAATCATTTGAGAGATCTCTGGAGATAGGGCCGTTTGACAGAAGGCTGTTTCTTACCGAGGCCATTTGGATTTTGGAGCAGCTGTCTGCGGCCACGCCTGCGACCATTTCTGCTCAGAGTGCCGAATTGCTTTTTGGCATGTGCCAAAATCTTCTGACTAAAGTTCAAGGCAGGCTGGTTTTCAAGTTTCTTATGAAAAGAGTTACCCTGATTCGCGCAACCGTAACTTTGAAACTCGGCCACCAAAACCTCGCAGCTGAGAAGCAGAAGGTGGAGCAGCAAAAGCAAAAGGTTGAAGAGGCTTTAAAGCTCTATCATGAGATGAATGCCAAGTGCGAGCAATTGAAGCAGGAAGTGGAGCAGGTAGAGAATCTGAGCCGTCTGTTCACTCCTCATGACTCCTTGATCAAGAATTTACTTTGACTTTTGAATATGAAAAGTAGCAAACAAATAGCTGGAACATTAATGTAATGCTGAAACATTAATGTAATGTTGCTAGGGTTTCTCACCCCCTTTTTTTTAATAAAAGAATCGACATGCCCGTTTTGCCCTTTCCGGGATTTGATGGAATATCTCTGTGCATATCTAATTATGACATCAGCAATTGATATTCTGCTTGATTTTCGCGCTAATTTCTCATAAGATAACCACGCTTTCCTTGGGAAGTCCATCCGAATCATGACCATCCGTCATTTATTAGGATACACAACTGAATCGTCGTAGCCTTTAGTAGGGTAATTGATCGTTACCGCTTTTCAAGGTGTAAGTGATTGACCTTACCCTCTTTTCAAATCCTGCTGACTCATCTTGGCAACTGAAGAGTCTCCACAAGGTCTATATAAACCCTGTCTTTGCCATTTGGGTTCTTCATCCCAAAAATGTGCTTTGCCGTGAGTCCTTACGACTGCTGGCTTCAACGCTTGTTTTTCGTTGATTCATGGCAACTATAAGTTGTGAATCCTAAGTTTGCGCTTTGTGCTATAGAAATAGTTTCCAAGATCCGCTTTATGAGGCTTACTGATCTTTGTAACCTTTATAAAGAAGATGGAGATGATATCTCATGTGTGTTCGAAGAATTTTCTTCGTCTATTATGTTTGCAGGTCATGTTTCCGGCCGCCTCCCGGTGAGGTGCAGCGCCGTAGTGACCTTGCTACCAACTCGTAATGAACGGCGGAATTCTCCTCCAGCATCCCTAGAGGAGAACTTACTGCCCCCACGTTCGTGAGCTCAGGGTGGCGAACCGTTGCGTTCATCCCCGTCTACAAGGAGCCCTTGCCCTTTGGAGCTTCTGCTTGCCTGTTGAACGCCGGAACCGGTGGTTCCTCAAGCACATCTCATGGAATGTTGATCAGACAAGGGCCTTGTCAAATACTGGGATCTTGAACGTATGGCTTCTTGTGGCTTTCGTAGGACGTTCATTTTATAGCAAGACCCTACTTGCAACAGATCTTTAGGCCGCGGATCTGTGCATTGCATAACTGGTGTTAGGACCGTTAGGTTCATTCCTTTTCAGTCGGGATTCCCGCGATGTGTAACTTCGTGCTCGCAGGTTACTTTTCGAATGCATTGTAAGCCATGTTGGCTGCGTAATTAGATTTGAGCTTTTTTGCTTGTAAGCTGTTATCTAGACAGATAAATTGTAAGTCTTTTTGACTCATAATGATAAATGGCTTTTGTATTATCTGTTGTCTTGTTAGAACAAAATACAATTTCGCATGCGTATCGGCATATCTCGCCTTTTGTAGTGCTATATGCGCACTTCGTATCTGCTATCTGTTGCATAGATTCGCAGATGTGTTATTGGATCGTTCGAGATCGTATTTGCGTAGCTGTGCCATCTTTGCAGATGGGCTTGTGATTCATTTTCAGATTCAAGTGCAGGCGCCATCTCATCAGATAGACCTTTTGGAGATCACTTAGGATCATGATGTCCTTATCACAATAGACAGACTTAAGGAAGAATTTTAAATCGCATTCGTATAACGCTGCTATCACATTAGATAGGCTTGAAGGACCATTTAAGATCATGTTCGCATATGTTGCTATCACAATAGATAGGCTTAAAAGATCACTTAAGACTGTTTTCACATGGGCTGCTATCGTGGCAGATAGGCTTAGAAGATCAATTAAGATCATTTTTCGCATGAGCTGCTATCGTGGAAGATAGGCTTAGAAGATCAATTAAGATCGTATTTGCATAGGCTGCTATCGTGACAGATAGGCTTAGAAGATCAATTAAGATCGCATTCGCATGGGCTGCTATCGTGACAGATAGGCTTAGAAGATCGATTAAGATCGCATTTGCATAGGCTGCTATCGTGACAGATAGGCTTAGAAGATCAATTAAGATCGCATTTGCATAGGTTGCTATCGTATCAGATAGGCTTAGAGGATCAATTAAGATTGCATTTGCGTAGGTTGCTATCGTAACGAATTGGCTTAGAAGATCAGTTAAGATCGCATTTCGCATAGGTTGCTATCGTATCAGATAGGCTTAGAGGATCAATTAAGATCGTAGTTGCACAGATTGCTATTGTGGCGTATAGCCCATTGTTAACAGTAATAACGAACTAAATAAAGCAACATTAATAGCTAGAAATATGAAATTCTCATTTGGGAGAATCCTTTTATTATAGTGCTCTCATATGGGAGAGATGAGCTTACAATTCTCTCATATGGGAGAGAAGATTGTGTGAATCATAGCCATACAAGACATGAGGCAACGTTCTAATAAAACGCATAAAATGAGAGAAGTCAAGGATAGTACTTCTTAATCCAGCGCATGTTGACTGAGATTGGGGTTGAGGTAGTTCCGTGCAACCTCCGTATGCTGCAGTAACCACTGTCGAAGACTTCTGTGACTTCGAAGGGTCCTTCCCAATTGGCTGCGAACTTTGGGTGAGCCGCTTCTCGCATGCAATGGTCAGATGCGCGCAGGACCAAATCTCCAACTGCGAAATCTCTTCGCTGGACCGTCTTATTGTAAGCACGAGCGATCCTTTCTTGATACCGCTTGTTGGTCCTTTTAGCTTGCTCTCGCTTTTCCTCTAGCAAGACTAAGTCATGATCGCGCTGATTGTCGTATAATGCGTGGAAGGCCAATCTCGCCGAATTGACTCTCACCTCCGCAGGTACCACGGCCTCAGCTCCATAGCATAGGAGGAATGGTGAGACCCCCGTGCCCGTGGGTGTCCTTGGAGAAGTCCGGTAAGCCCACAGGGCTATGCTTAGGGAGTCAGCCCACTTCTTGTGGTCATCTGCAACCATCTTGCTCAAAATTCTCAACAACGTCTTGTTGGTCGCTTCGGCTTGCCCGTTCCCTTTCGGGTAGTAAGGGGTGGAACATATATGTCTGATATTATACTCTTCTAGCTTCGCGGCCACCTGGCGATTAACGAAAGGAGTACCATTATCTGAGAGAATGGTGTTGGGAATTCCGAACCTGCATATGATGTTTTCTTGGATGAAATTGACCACAGCCAGCGCATTTGCCGTCTTTAGTGGTATCGCCTCCACCCATTTGGTGAACAGCTCAGTCGCGGTGAGAATAAAATGATTCCCGTGCGAAGTTGGTCGGATGGGACCAATGAAATCCAACGCCCATGTGTGAAATGGCCATAGCGTTCCCAATGCATGTAGGTCCACAGCAGGAGCATGCACTAGGTTTCCTTTGAATTGACACTCCTGGCAGCGTCGTACCTTGGTGCGGCAATCGGCCTCCATAGTGGGCCAGAAATATCCAATTGAGAGGAGCTGCCTGCATAATTTCGCACCTCCTTGGTGTTCCACCTGATGGGAAAGGTCCATGACTTCTTGTGCTTCCTTGCCGTCTAGACATCGCAGCAAGTTGCCCTCATGACCTCTTCGCCACAGTAAGTTCTCTTGCACCACATATCGGGATGCTTTCCTTTTCAATTTCTCAGCTTCTTTTCTCGATTCGGGTAAGGTACCCTGGGTGAGAAAATCAAAGAGTGGTTTCCTCCAATCCATGTCATCATCAGTTAGAGCGATGAGTAAAGTATCTTTGATCAGTGCGCAACTCTCGCACTTTCCTTGTATTAGTGCCGAGGCTGTTGACATGTCTGGCCAATGAATGCCATATCTCTGAGCCTTCCGATAGATTGACACCTCGCTTTCTCCGCAAGCATG
Organism: Linanthus parryae; assembly: GCA_023055425.1. Lineage (NCBI taxonomy): Eukaryota > Viridiplantae > Streptophyta > Magnoliopsida > Ericales > Polemoniaceae > Linanthus > Linanthus parryae. Next base: position 70,337,026 of record JALGPY010000001.1, on the reverse strand, counting down.
TTGGTGAAGCTTTTCTAACAGCAACTGTCCCTCTTGCTCGGAGACGCATCGCATGAGTATTCCGCCAGGGCCCTTGTAATAGAGGGTGTTGTCGTGTATGCAATACCCCTTTGTGAGCGCCCAGGTTTCGCTGCTTGTGCCTTCTGCAATAGCTCGTAAGACTGGTTTTCTCCAGTCCGTATCATCAATGTGTTCATCGTCGCACGCGTCCTCTGTCAACGCCGACAATGTTCGCACGTCAATCGAGATCTTTTCCGGACATTTGTCTGTGCTAACCTTGGATCCCAAGGTGGCCAAAGCATCTGCATGCCTGTTGTCTGCTCGGGGCTTGTGCTCGTACCTCACATCGCAGAATTGCTGCACCAGTTTTTGCACCAAAGTCCGGTAGGACAAAAGATTTATCTCTTTTAAGCCGTACTCGCCCGAGGCGTGCTTGACAATTAGTTTGGAGTCCCCCATGACCGTCAGGTTGCTTACTTCCAAGGCCTTCGCTGCACGCAGCCCCGCTATGAGGGCTTCATATTCTGCCTCGTTGTTGGTGACTGCGAAGTCAAGCTTTGCGGACATCTGTATGACCTCTCCATCTGGTCTGGTCAAGACTATCCCAATGCCTCCGCATTTCCTTGTTGACGACCCGTCGAAATGGAGCGTCCAATAGGGTACATCGATTGCATAGATTTCAGGTCCCTTGAGTTCTTCTTCGATCACGGGCTCATGACTGTTGTCCGGGAATTGTGCCAGCAAATCCGCTACCGCCTGCGACTTGATCGCTCTCGGTCGCACGCATGTGATATCGTATTGAGAGATGGTCATGTACCATTTCGCCAATCTTCCTCCAGGAGTAGTGTGAGTTAGCAGATATCGTATGGGATCACTTTTTGTAACCACCACCACTTTGTGCGACGCAAAGTAGTGTCTCAACTTCTCTATTATGAAGAATAAGGCAAGGCAATGACGCTCAATGTCTCTGTACCTTGATTCTGCGGGCTGCACAATGCGAGAGATGTAGTAGATGGGCCTTTCCTGACCTTCGTACTCCTGAGCCAAAAGTGCTCCTATGGATTTCCTGGTTGACGTCAGATACAGTAAAAGCGGTGACCCCAACTGAGGTGCGATCATTATTTTTGAAGACGTCAGCAGTTCTTTCAGCTTCCCGAACGCAGCTTCGTGCTCCGGGGTCTAGTTGTATGCGGCATCTTTTTTGAGAAGATTACTGAAGCAGAAAGTAATCTCGGCAATCGCTGGGATGAATCTTCGCAGATATGATAGTTTCCCCAAGAATATTTTCAAGGCACTCTGGTCGTGCGGCGGAGTCATGCTGATAAAGGCTGAAACCTTCGCAGGGTCAGGCTCGATTCCCTGGCGATGTACCACGCATCCCAAGAATTTTCCCGATGTTACCCCGAATGCGCATTTCATAGGGTTCATCTTCAGCTGAAAGCGTCTGCATCTGTTGAACACCTTCCGCAAATCTGCCAGGTGGTCTGCCTCTTGCTTGGATTTAACCACGAGGTCATCCACATAAAACTCCACTTCCTTGTGCATCATGTCGTGGAATAGGGCCATCATGGCCCGCTGGTAGGTTGCACCTGCGTTTTTGAGACCAAAGGGCATCACCGTGTAGTTGAACACTCCAACTGGGGTGATGAATGCAGTTTTTCGTGCATCTTCGGGGTCCATCTTGATCTGATTGTACCCGCTGAAGCCGTCCATGAAACTGAACATGCGATGACCCGCTGTCGAATCGATAAGCAAATCGATGTTTGGGAGCAGAAAATCGTCCTTGGGGTAGAAACGATTGAGATCTCGGAAGTCCACGCAGATGCGAAGCTGTCCGTTCTTCTTTACCACTGGCACAATGTTGGCGCCATGTTGGATGATGATTCGGCTCTATGAACTTGGCATCCAGGAGTTTGACAATCTCCTGTTTGATCTTCACATTAAGCTCCGGCCTGAAGCTTCTTGTGCTCTGCTTTATCGTCTTAGAACCCGGGATGATGTCTAAACGATGCATAGTGATGCTTGTGTCCAGTCCGGGCATCTCGTCGTACTCCCATGCGAACACGTCTTTGTACTCAGTCAGGACCTGCAGTAATCCTTGCTCCTCCTCGCTCGTGAGGTCCGCACTTAGAAAGACTGGCCTCTTCTTTTCCTCGTTTGGGCTGAGGAACACTTCTTTTAGCTCTTGCTTCTGTGGTCTGGGTCTGTCTTCCATGCATTCGGGTGCTTCTTTGAGCTTCTCATCTGGAGTGCTCTGCATTGGCTTTTCTGTTACCGCAATCTGCTCGATTTTGTTGATTTGCCCAGGGATATCCTCATGCCCGCGTGAGGACATCCCCGCGCACCTTCATATGCGATAGCACTTCTTCCCATTAGCGTAGAAGCTCTCTATCTCCTTGCCTTCGGGGTCATGCTTTGCTATTCTCTTCAGAGTGTATACGTTCTTTCGCTGGTAAGCGATTCGCGGCGCCTCTTCGCGTGTGGGCGGCTTTTCCTTGGCGTCCTCCCTTGTCACCATCACTCCCGCAGGTGACTGATCCTTGATATCTTCCCAAAGAGGTAAAGGAGTAGGGTTGAACGGCCCCGGTGTTTGCTCGTCCGCCATCTCAGTGAACCACACCGCCTCGCTGAGATGTGCTTCATCCATGTTGAATGGATTCGTTGAAGCCGGTATCTGGACTATTCTGCCGTTCCAGATGGCTTTCATGACTTGGGGAGCTGTTGAAGGGACCGCGTCAAAGCGATGAATCCAGGCTCGTCCTATGATCATGTGATACGTAGTGTTCGCATCTATGACATAAAACTTCGCTGAGCACTTGATTTTTCCGATCTGAACACCCAGGCGGATCCATCCAATCGTCATTCTAGAGTCGCTTCCAAATCCCATCAGCGGAGATGGACGCCTGACAATCTTGTGCTCGGGGATCCCTGCTAGCTTCAGTGTGTGGAGCGAAACGACGTTGACCGCTGCTCCTCCATCGACGAATGCTCGTTTGAACTCGACGCCATTGATGATGGTCGTCACGTACAGGGGCCTCTGGTGGCTCGCACCTGTCTTTTTGTCGCTGGCAGAAAAGGTCATAATCTTTTCTGTAGAGCGAGACGCCCTGATGACTTTCCCGTTGGAGACTACAAGATCCTCCTCGTAGTCCTCTGCTATCCTCAAGAGTGCTTTCGTCATTTCTGTCCGGCACTTCTCGGAGAAGTTCATCTCGTCGAAGAATCTGCTAAAGCCGTGCGACCCCTTCATTCGGTCGGCACGTTCATCCTCTGTGTCTACGCTGTAGTCCTTGTCGTCATGGACTTCGGCAATGATGGGCAGACCATCCTCTGCGACCTCTTCCAGATCCACAATCGAGATCATGGCGACCTCTTTACCTTTCGATTCTTGCTCCGCATGGGCAGGAAGTGGATTGTTGCGCACATCCTTCCTGTGATCGCTGACGATCAGCTCGCCGTTCTTCATCTTCTGGTTGAATACAATCCTGAGCTTCTTACATTCCGCTGTGGGATGCATGACCTTGCCGTGGTACTCGCACCACTTCGGGTCCCTCACCATCTCCTTGGAAGGTACCTTCTCGAGCGACGGTAGGACACCGTCCTTGCGCCATTGTCTGCAGAGGTCGCTTGCCTCCTCCACCGAACATGGCAGAGGTGGTACGTCGAAGTTCACAATCTTCGCCTGCTTCTGGGGTGAAACTGTATTGACCTCAGCTTCGCGTCCCCTCTTGTAACTGAATCTCCCGATCTTGTAGGTAGTACCGCTCGAAGATCGCTGCGGAGCGTTCTTCTTTTTCTGCCTCTCAACTATAGGCTCGATGTTCTTCGTGCATTCGATTAGCTTTGAAAACGTAGGTGTTTGCAGATTGATGAGCATACCTTTGTATTCGTCTCGCATGCACTGCAGGCATATCTCTACAAGCCGACTTTCGAGCATCGGGTCTTTGCATTCCAAGGACTTCGCCCTGAACTTCTTGATGAAAGTTATCCCGTCCTCCTCGCGCTTCTGATACATCCGCGAGAGGTGGATCATCGTGACCTTTTCTTCCATCTGGAAGAACTTGGTATAGAACTTCTGGACCATGTCGTCCCAAGTCTTCACGGATCCAGCCTCCAACGTTCGGTACCACTTGTACGCTACGTTCCCCAAGGATTTTGGGAACTCTCGCGTCAGCAGCTTGGGATCAGCTCCGTATGGCCCCATGACATCGATGAAACGCATGACATGCTCATGAGCGTTTCCGTTGACATCCTCGAACTTGTCCCATTTAGGAGCCTTATACCCCACCGGGTTAGGCATGAGATAGATCTCCCGCGGGATGGGTGGATCATTGTCTAGCTTCGGGATGATGGTATCCGCGAATGATTGGTGAGCCAGAATAGTGTCCATGCGCTTCTGCAGAGACGTCATACATTCTGGAATGCTTCCCTCGGTAACAGGAGGAGGGGTTGCCGCAGGCGGAGGCGACACGTATGCCACCGGAGGATTGGGGACATATTGGCTGTTCGCATTGCCCCAGATTGCCGTTGGAGGAGGCAAGGGATACTGCGAAGCCGGGTTAGATACCAAAGCCGGAGGCTGAGGAGTATGAGCAGTGAGAGGCAACATTTGAGCTGTTGACCCCTGAATTGAAGGTAGCTGCGTAGTCGCCGGTGGAGTCTGCAGATTAGAGTTGGGAGGTGTGGTTGACACTCCCAGTCCTGGAGCGGTAGAGGCTCCTCCTCCTTGAGAGACGGCGGTGGCTGGCGAAGGGTTTGGCGCAAGGGTGCCCAGAACGGCCAGGATCCGTTCTAGCTGCGCAGACTGAGCTTTGAGAGCTTTCGCCTGACCTTGGACGGTGGCGTCCAAGGATTCTAGCGTCGGTGCCTCGCCGGGGGTCGTAGGAGTACGGCGGGTCTCCTCTCCCGAGACGGCATCGGTGGAAGGCGACCTGTTGCTGATATCATCCTCCTGAGACATGGTTGCTTTTGTTGGTAGGTTCACGTCGGGTTCACCAAAATGTGCACAAGAGATTCTGGCGGGGAGACCTCCGTGTACACCGTAAGTAGAGGATCATAGATAGCACAGGAAGAGTTGGGTTGTGTGTAGGGAGAGAGTAAGGCAGTAGTAATGTCTGAGAGAGAGACAGAGGTTTGGCAGAGCTTCCGCGTATGGCTAGTGTGTCCTCTGTATGGAAAGGTTAACGTCCTATATATATAACGGAGAAAGTGACCGTTGCAGCGTGGTTAATGCGCCCATCAATGGCGGCTTAATTAGCTTAACCGCAACGGCACGTTCGTCCGCCTATATAGGGACCGTTACAACACGTTATGCGCGAATACCGGAACCGTTACGAGGTTGACCGGGTTTGACCGGATTGACCGGGTTTATGGAGCTCGTGCCATAAATCTCTCAAAAGCAGTTACTAAAGGTCGCGCGCGGGCTTAGCTCGCACGCGACAGGACTTACTCTAGCCTCCAAACCACTAAGTCCCTACAAGTCCCGTGCAGTGGTATGCGAGGGCTCTGTCTCGCAACCCCCACATGGATCAGCTCGGCTGGTGATCCAGTGTGTGTGGAGCACAATATGGTGTGCAGGATGGTTGCCACGTGGCCAAGATCTGTCAGCTCAGAAAGCACTATCTACACTGATGAAACCAAACTCTTTGACCACTTCATCAAAACGTCGATTCCAACTCCTAGAAGCTTGCTTCAATCCATAAATGGATCGTTGCAGCTTACAGACTTTATTGGCTTGCTTTGGATCCTCAAATCCCTCCGGCTGTATCATATACACGTCCTCGAGGAGATTCCCATAAAGGAATGCAGTTTTGACATCCATCTGCCAAATCTCATAGTCATGGTATGCTGCAATCGCAAGTAGGATTCGGATGGATTTGGTCATAGCGACTGGTGAAAAGGTTTCATCATAGTCAATACCATGAATCTGTCTAAATCTTTTAGCCACCAATCGGCCCTTATAGGTAATCACATTGCCATCCATGTCGATCTTCTTCTTGAAGACCCACTTGCACCCTATGGGCCGCGCCCCATCGGGTGGTTCCACCAAAGTCCATACTTTGTTGGTATACATGGATTCCATCTCGGATCTCATGGCTTCCAGCCACTTCTGAGAGTCTGGGCCACTCATGGCCTCCTCATAGGTAGTAGGCTCATCATCTATGGGCATCGTGTCACCAGAATCGGTTACGAGAAGTCCATACCTCTGGGGTTCCTGGCGCACTCTACTAGATCTACGAAACTCTTGTGTTACCTAAACAGGTTGCTCCACAACTACTTGTGGTTCCTGTTCATGTTCCATAATCAGTTCAGTGATTTGTGGTTCTTGAACCTCTTCAAGTTCTACATTCCTCCCACTTGCTTCTTTAGAGACAAACTCTCTTTCTAGAAACACGCCGGTCCGAGCAACAAACACTTTGTTCTCGGTTGGATTGTAGAAGTAGTAACCCTTAGTTTCCTTAGGGTACCCCACAAATTTACACTTATCAAATTCGGGCCCTAGCTTGTCTGATTGTAACCGTTTTACATAGACATCGCATCCCCAAATCCTCATGAACGACAGTGTGGGACGCCTCCCACTCCACATCTCATATGGTGTCTTCATGAATGATTTAGAAGGAACACGGTTAATGGTGAAAGCTGCACTTAATAGAGCGTAGCCCCAAAATGATAATGGAAGATCGGTTTGACACATCATAGATCGAACCATATCCAATAGGGTTCGATTCCTCCTCTCGGACACGCCATTCCATTGTGGCGTTCCGGGTGGAGTGAGTTGGGACACAATCCCACACTCTCTAAGATAGTCGTCAAATTCTTGGCTCAAGTATTCTCCTCCACGATCCGATCGTAGAGCCTTTATACTTTTGCCAAGTTGCTTCTCTACTTCATTCTTGAATTCTTTGAACACTTCAAAAGATTCAGATTTTGCCCTCATAAGGTACACAAATCCATATCTACTGTAATCATCAGTAAATGTAATAAAGTAGACATAACCACCCCTGGCAGGCGTGGCAAATGGCCCACACACATCGGTATGTATGAGCGCCAATTGCTCACTAGTCCTTTCACCTTTCTTATTGAAAGGGGACTTTGTCATTTTTCCCAATAAACAAGCCTCACATGTCTCATATGATTCAAAATCAAATGAGTCTAGTAATCCATCCTTATGGAGTCTAGATACACGTTTCTCATTTATGTGGCCTAAACGACAGTGCCATAAATAAGCAGGATTTAAATCATTTATTTTAATCCGCTTGGTATTAATGTTGTAGACAGTATTGCTTAGATCAAGGACATAAAGTCCATTAAATAATTGCGCACTAAAATAGTGAATATTATTTAAATAAAAGGAACAACAATTGTTCTTTATTGAAATAATAAAACCATCCTTGTCCAAACAAGAAATAGAAATAATGTTTCTGCTCATAGCAGGCACAAAATAGCAATTATTTAATTCTAAAACTAATCCTGAAGGCAGAGATAGCTCGCACGCGCCTATGGCCAACGCAGCAACCTTTGCTCCATTCCCAACGCGTAGATCTACCTCCCCTTTAGCCAATCTCCTACTTCTCTTTAGATCCTGCATATTTCGACAAATATGAGATCCACATCCAGTATCTAATACCCATGATGTAGAGAAAGTTAAATTGACATCTACAACAAAAATACCTGGTGGTGGTGGAATCACTATTCCAAGCCTCTTGTCCTCCAGATATTTTGGGCAGTTCCTCCTCCAGTGTCCAGGCTGACTGCAGTAGTGACACTCACCTTTAGTCACACCTTTGGCAATGCCACCAACAGGCTTAAGGGCAGGTTCCTTGGTCTTGGCAACTGACTTGCCTTTGCCCTTGGAGGAAGAGGCAAACCTTTTGCCCTTTCCTTTCTGTAACATCATTATGGTCTTGCCCTTACCCTTGTTGATGCTCTGTTCAGCCGTCCTCAACATGTTGAGTAAATCAGGCAGTGGTTTAACGATCTCGTTCATGTTATAGTTCATAATGAACTGTCCATAACTCTCGGGCAACGATTGCAACACGAGATCGGTTGCCAACTCTTGGCCGACCAGGAACCTCGGTCGGGCGAGATTCTCCAAGTACCCGATCATTCGTAGTACATGGGGTCCCACCGGGTTCCCTTCTGCCAGATGACACTTGAACAGCGCCTTTGAGACCTCACAACTCTCTACCCTCGCCTGCTCTTGGAAGAGCTGCTTTAGATGTTCGATCATATCGACATCATTCATGTTTTCGTGTTGCTTCTGAAGCTCAGAAGTCATGGTGCAAAGCATAAGGCAGGCCGCATCATTAGCGTCATCTACACGCTTTTGATACGCCTTTAGGGCAGCAGGTGTTTGGTTCTCTGGACCTTCTGGAACATGCTCCTCTATTGCGTACAGTTTCTTCTCTTGCTTGAGAACAATTCTCAAGTTTCTGTACCAATCAAGAAAGTTGGTTCCAGAGAGCTTGTCCTTCTCAAGGACAGATCGTAGGGAATGTTGTGAACTCGATGAGTTGTTTTCCATTTGGAATTCTACAAAAAGGAAAATACGCAAGTTTTAGTATTTGTGAATTTTTGACTATATTCAATAATGGCTAGTTTATCAAATATAGCTCCCACTATTTTTCTACGGATTAATAACCCTCAAGATATTAATGTGGAAAATATCCTTATATTTTCTAGTGGGCCAAGATCCATCTTTCATCTCCTTATGAGCTTGCTTTGGCAAGTCACCCATAATTTGACTACTTTAGGTAGGAACAATTCCAATTGCATCCCTTATGCAACTCTTGGTTCAATTGGGCAAATAACTCCTTATTTATCCATCCATATGGATAATCTCTATTGATTGCCTCTAGGTTTCTTAATCAAATTAATAGCCTAGTTGTGTTCAACCTCTTATCTAAACAATTGCACATTGTTACGTGCCATCGCATTCCATCATGATGAACCAAGTCGCCATGCTTTGGCACGCACGAGCTTGGTAAATAATGATGATAATGAGTGTTTAAATAACGAGAAGGCAAGAACACAATATTTGAATTTTTGAGGGATTTTAAATTCAATTTTAATTGTTTTGTTGATCAGTATCAACTAATCTATCTATTTGAGTTTGGGCACAACTCCAAATAATAGATCCGGGTTGTCTAATTATCATATTATCCTAATTGCATGCATCATTCATACACCAACCACACAATAATAAGACAATAAAATAAACAACCACAAAACAGAAATTAAACGTGATGTGGATATGGCCTTTTTCTAGACTAAGATAATTCCAAGCCAATGGAATTATCTATGAACCCTAAAGCAAACACATCTCCATGTGTCTTGATCTTTTGGTCCATCCTTCATAGTCACGTGGAATGCTCCATGCTCCATGCTCCATCTTTTGTGGCTTCTTTGGCTTTGGGCTTATTTTCTCCAAATCTTGGCTAACAATCTACTTTATCTAGCACTAGCTAACTTCTACACTAAATAAAATAAATCTCACAAGTTGAGAAAAAAATGGCACGCAAGCCATAAAACCCTAATTAATTATTACAATTAATTGATCAGCTCGCAGGCCGTAAAACCAAACCACAAAATTAAACATCCACATCAAACCACATCCTAAGGCCATATCCAATCACCATTCGATTTGCACATAAACAGTTAAAATCCAATTTTAACGCGCTTAGTCAATTTTAATTGATTTTAGGATTTCTAGGGTTAAAACGGTCCATGGGCCTAACAATCAAATTTCGCGGGCCCAATAAGGTGAACCACAAGGCCCTAGGGCCGGCCCGGCCCAACCCACAAGCCTAGGCCGCGGGTTAGGGCCGCTCGGCCCCTAAGGCGGCCAATCTTGGGCGGCAAGCAAGGGGGCGGTCCCTAGGGGGGGCCGAACCTCCTTGAGGGAGTTGTTTCCAAAACAACTCCCTTGCTTGGTGCCCAAGTTTGGTTGTTTCCTTGTTTTGGGAGAACTCCTTCTTCCCCAAGGATGCCCAAACCCTAGATCTAAGATCATAAAATTTCTCAAACTCACCAATTCATGCATCCAATGCAAAAATTGGATCTTGTTATGATTAATTATTGACAAATTGCATCCCATGCTTGATTTATCTTGTTTTACGCGATAAACAATCAAATTAAGGTGTAAAACAACTGTAGATAGTGCTTTCTGAGCTGACAGATCTTGGCCACGTGGCAACCACCCAGCACACCATATTGTGCTCCACACACACTGGATCACCAGCCGCGCTGATCCATGTGGGGGCTTCGAGAGAGAGAGCCCTCGCATACCACTGCACGGGACTTGTAGGGACTTAGTGGTTCAGAGGCTAGAGTAAGTCCTGTCGCGTGCGAGTCAAGCCCGCACGCGACCTTTAGTAACTGCTTTTGAGAGATTTATGGCACGAGCTCCATAAACCCGGTCAATCCGGTCAAACCCGGTCAACCTCGTAACGGTTCCGGTATTCGCGCATAACGTGCTGTAACGGTCCCTATATAGGCGGACGAACGTGCCGTTGTGGTTAAGCTAATTAAGCCGCCATTAATGGGCGCATTAACCACACTGCAACGGTCACATTCTCCATTATATATAGGATGTTAACCTTTCCATACAAAGGAGGACACACTAGCCATACGCGGAAGCTCTGCCAAACCTCTGTCTCTCTCTTAGACATTACTACTGCCTTACTCTCTCCCTACACACAACCCGACTCTTCCTGTGCTATCTCTGATCCTCTACTTACGGTGTACACGGAGGTCTCCCCGCCAGAATCTCTTGTGCACATTTTGGTGAACCCGACGTGAACTTACCAACAAAAGCAGCCATGTCTCAGGAGGATGATGTCAGCAACAGATCGCCTTCCACCGAAGCCGCCTCGGGAGAGGAGACCCGCCGCACTCCTACGACCCCCGGTGAGGCACCGACGCTAGAATCCTTGGACGCCACCATCCAAGGTCAGGCGAAAGCCCTCAAAGCTCAATCTGCGCAGCTAGAACGGATTATGGCTGTCTTGGGGACTCTTGCACCGAACCCCGCGCAAGCCACCGCTGTCTCTCAAGGAGGAGGAGCCTCCACCGCTCAAGGATTGGGAGTGTCAACCACACCCCCCAACCCTAATCTGCAAACTCCACCGGCAACTACGCAGCTACCCTCGATTCAAGGGTCAACAGCCCAAATGTTGCCTCTTACGGCTCACACCCCTCAGCCTCCGGCCTTGGTACCTAACCCGACCTCGCAATACCCCTTGCCTCCTCCAACGCCAATCTGGGGTAACGCGAACGTTCAATACGCCGCCAATCCTCTTGCGACGTATGTGTCACCTCCGCCTGCGGCGACCCCTCCACCTGCTACCGAGGGAAACACCCCAGAGTGTATGACGTCTCTGCAGAAGCGCATAGACACCATTCTGGCTCACCAATCCTTCGCCGATACCATCATCCCAAAGCTAGACAACGATCCACCCATCCCGCGGGAGATCTATCTCATGCCTAACCCGGTTGGGTACAAGGCTCCTAAATGGGATAAGTTCGAAGACGTCAACGGAAACGCTCATGAACATGTCATGCGTTTCATCGATGTCATGGGGCCGTATGGAGCTGATTCCAAGCTGCTGATGCGGGAATTCCCGAAATCTTTGGGAAACGTGGCGTACAAGTGGTACAGGACGTTGAAAGATGGGTCCGTCAAGACTTGGGACGACATTGTCCAAAAGTTCTACACCAAGTTCTTCCAGATGGAGGAAAAGGTGACAATGATCCACCTCTCGCGGATGTATCAGAAGCGCGAAGAGGACGGGATAACTTTCATCAAGAAGTTCAGGGCGAAGTCTTTGGAGTGCAAGGATCCGATGCTCGAAAGTCGGCTTGTAGAGATATGTCTGCAGTGCATGCGAGATGAATACAAAGGTATGCTCATCAACCTGCAAACGCCCACGTTTTCAAAGCTAATCGAATGCACGAAGAACATCGAGCCTATAGTCGAGAGGCAGAAGAAGAAAAACGCTCCGGAACGATCCTCGAGCGGTACTACCTACAAGATTGACAGGTTCAGTTACAAGAGGGGACGCGAAGCTGAGGTCAATACAGTTTCACCCCAGAAGCAGGCGAAGATTGTGAACTTCGACGTACCACCTCTGCCATGTTTGGTGGAGGAGGCAAGCGGCCTCTGCAGGCAGTGGCGCAAGGACAGTGTCCTACCGCCGCTTGAGAAGGCACCCTCCAAGGAAATGGTGAGGGACCCGAAGTGGTGCGAGTACCACGGCAAGGTCATGCATCCCACAGCGGACTGTAAGAAGCTCAGGATTGTATTCAACCAGAAGATGAAGAACGGTGAGCTGATTGTCAGCGATCACAGGAAGGATGTGCGCAACAATCCACTTCCTGCCCATGCGGAGCAAGACTCAAAAGGCAAAGAGGTCGCCATGATCTCGATTGTGGATCTGGAAGAGGTCGCAGAGGATGGTCTGCCCATCATCGCCGAAGTCCATGACGATGAGGACTACAGCGTAGACACAGAGGATGAACGTGCCGACCGGATGAAGGGGTCGCACGGCTTCAGCAGATTCTTCGACGAGATGAATTTCTCCGAGAAGTGCCGGACAGAAATGACGAAAGTAATCTTGAGGATAGCAGAGGACTATGGGGAGGATCTTGTAGTCTCCAATGGGAAGGTCGTCAGAGCGTCTCGCTCTACAGAAAAGATTGTGACCTTTTCCGCCAGCGACAAAAAGACAGATGCGAGCCACCAGAGGCCCCTGTACGTGACGGCCATCATCAATGGCGTCGAGTTCAAAAGAGCATTCGTCGATGGAGGAGCAGCGGTCAACGTCGTTTCGCTCCACACACTGAAGCTAGCAGGGATCCCTGAGTACAAGATTGTCAGGCGTCCATCTCCGCTGATGGGATTTGGAAGCGACTCCAGAATGACGATTGGATTGATCCGCCTGGGCGTCCAGATCGACAAAATCAAGTGCTCAGCGAAGTTCTATGTCATAGATGCGAACACTACGTATCACATGATCATAGGTCGAGCCTGGATTCGTCGCTTTGACGCAGTCCCTTCAACAGCTCACCAAGTCATGAAAGCTATCTGGAACGACAGAATTGTCGAGATACCGGCTTCAACGAATCCATTCAACATGGATGAAGCACATCTCAGCGAGGCGGTGTGGTTCACCGAGATGGCGGACGAGCAAACGCCGGGACCATTCAACCCTAATCCTTTACCCCTTTGGGAAGATATCAAGGATCAGTCACCTGCGGGAGTGATGGTGACAAGGGAGGATGCCAAGGAAAAACCGCCCACACGCGAAGAGGCGCCACGAATCGCTTACCAACGAAAGAACGTATATACTCTGAAGAGAATAGCAAAGCATGACCCTGAAGGCAAAGAGATAGAGAGTTTCTACGCCAACGGGAAGAAGTGCTATTGCATATGAAGGTGCGCCGGGATGTCCTCACGCGGGCATGGGGATATCCCTGGGCGAATCAACCAAATCGAGCAGATTTCGGAAGCCAATGCAGAGCACTCCAGATGAGAGGCTCAAAGAAGCACCCGAATGCATGGAAGACAGACCCTGACCACAGAAGCAAGAGCTAAAGGAAGTGTTCCTCAGCCCGAACGAGGAAAAGAAGAGGCCAGTCTTTCTAAGTGCGGACCTCACAAGCGAGGAGGAGCAAGGACTACTGCAGCTCCTGACTGAGTACAAAGACGTGTTCGCATGGGAGTATGATGAGATGCCCGGACTGGACACAAGCATCACCATGCACCGTTTAGACATCATCCCGGGCTCTAAGTCGATAAAGCAGAGCGCAAGAAGCTTCAGGCCGGAGCTTAATGTGAAGATCAAACAGGAGATTGTCAAACTCCTGGACGCCAGGTTCATAGAACCGAATCACCATCCCACATGGCTGGCCAATATTGTGCCAGTGGTAAAGAAGAACGGACAGCTTTGCATCTGCGTGGACTTCCGAGATCTCAATCGCTTCTGCCCCAAGGACGATTTTCCGCTCCCCAACATCGATTTTCTTATCGATTCGCATGTTCAGTTTCATGGACGGCTTCAGCGGGTACAACCAGATCAAGATGGACCCTGAAGATGCACGGAAAACTGCATTCATCACCCCAGTCGGAGTGTTCAACTACATGGTGATGCCCTTTGGTCTCAAAAACGCAGGTGCAACCTACCAGCGAGCCATGATGGCCCTATTCCACGACATGATGCACAAAGAAGTGGAGTTTTATGTAGATGACCTCGTGGTTAAATCCAAGCAGGAGGCAGATCACTTGGCAGATTTGCGGAAGGTGTTCAACAGATGCAGACGCTTCCAGCTAAAGATGAACCCTATGAAATGCGCATTTGGGGTAACGACAGGGAAATTCTTGGGATGCGTGGTACATCGCCAAGGAATCGAGCCTGACCCTGCAAAAGTTTCAGCCATCATCAGCATGACTCCGCCGCATGACCAGAGTGCCTTGAAGACATTCTTGGGGAAGCTATCGTATCTGCGAAGATTCATCCCAGCGATTGCCGAGTTTACTTCTGCTTCAGTAATCTTCTCAACAAAGATGCCACATACAACTGGACTCCGGAGCACGAAGCTGCGTTCGGGAAGCTGAAAGAACTGCTGACGTCTTCAAAAATAATGATCGCACCTCAGTTGGGATCACCGCTTTTGCTGTATCTGACGTCAACCAGGAAATCCATAGGAGCACTTTTGGCTCAGGAGTACGAAGGTCAAGAAAGGCCCATCTACTACATCTCTCGCATTGTGCAACCCGCAGAATCAAGGTACACAGACATTGAGCGTCATTGCCTTGCCTTATTCTTCATAATAGAGAAGTTGAGACACTACTTTGCGTCGCACAAAGTGGTGGTGGTGACAAAAAGTGATCCCATACGATATCTGCTAACTCACACTACTTCTGGAGGAAGATTGGCAAAATGGTATATGACCATTTCCCAGTTTGATATCACATGCGTTCGGCCGCGGGCGATTAAGTCGCAAGCGGTAGCAGATTTGTTGGCACAGTTCCAACAGCCATGAGCCTGTGGTCGAAGAAGAACTCGAGGGACCTTAAATCTATGCAATCGATGTACCCTATTGGACGCTCCATTTCGACGGTTCTTCAACAAGGAAATGCGGAGGCATTGGGATAGTCTTGACCAAGCCAGATGGGGAGGTCATACAGATGTCCGCAAAGCTGGACTTCGCAGTCACTAACAATGAAGCGGAATATGAGGCTCTCATCGCGGGACTTCGTGCAGCGAAAGATTTGGAAGTAAGCAATCTGACGGTCATGGGAGACTCCAAGTTGATCGTCAAACAAGCCTCGGGCGAGTACGGTTTAAAGGAGATTCTTCTGTCCTACCGGACTTTGGTACAAAGGCTGGTGCAGCAATTCTGCGACGTTAGGTACGAGCACAAGCCCCGAGCGGACAACATACATGCAGACGCTTTGGCAACCTTGGGATCCAAGGTTAGTACGGACAAATGTCCCGCAATAATCTCAATTGAAGTGCGAACATCATCGGCGTTAACAGAAGACGCGTGCAACGATGAACGCATGGACGATGCGGACTGGAGAAAGGCAATCTTACGAGCCATTGGAGAAGGCACAAGCAGCGAGAGCTGGGCACTCACAAAGGGGTATTGCATACATGACAACACCCTTTACTACAAGGGCCCTGGCGGAATACTCATGCGATGTGTTTCCGAGCAAGAGGGACAGTTGCTGCTAGAGAAGATTCATCAGCATGCGTGCGGAGAAAGTGAAGTGTCAATCTATCGAAAGGCTCAGAGATATGGCATTCACTAGCCAGACATGTCAACGGCCGCAGCCCTAATACAGGGAAAGTGCGAGAGTTGCGCACTGATCAAGGATTCTCTACTCATCGCTCTAACCGATGATGATGCGGATTGGAGGAAACCACTCTTCGATTTTCTCACCCAGGGCACCCTACCCGAGTCGAGAAAGGAGGCTGAGAAGTTGAAGAGGAAAGCATCCCGATACGTGGTACAAGAGAACCTACTTTGGCGAAGAGGCCATGAGGGAAACTTGCTGCGATGTCTAGACGGCAGGGAAGCACAAGAAGTCATGGACCTTTCTCATCAGGTGGAAAACCAGGGAGGTGCGAAATTATGCAGGCAACTCCTCTCAATTGGATACTTCTGGCCCACGATGGAGGCCGATTGTCGCGCCAAAGTGCGACGCTTCCAGGAGTGTCAATTCAAAGGGAACCTAGTGCGCGCTCCTGCTGTAGATCTACACGCATTGGGAACGCCGTGGCCATTCCACACATGGGCATTGTATTTCATTGGTCCCATCCGACCAACTTCGCATGGGAATCAGTTTATTCTCACCGCAACTGAGCTGTTCACCAAATGGGTGGAAGCGATACCACTGAAGACAGCAAATGCACTGGCTGTGGTTCACTTCATCCAATAAAACATCATATGCAGGTTCGGAATACCCAACACCATCCTTTCAGATAATGGTACTCCTTTTGTTAATCGCCAGGTGGCTGCGAAGCTAGCAGAATACAACATCAGGCAGATATGCTACACCCCGTACTACCCAAAGGGGAATGGTCAAGCAGAAGCGACCAACAAGACGCTGTTGAGGATCTTGAGCAAGATGGTCGCAGATGACCACAAAAAGTGGGCTGATTCTCTAAGCATAGCCCTGTGGGCCTACCGGACTTCTCCAAGGACACCCACAGGAGTCTCACCATTTCTCCTGTGCTATGGGGCTGAGGCTGTAGTACCCGCGGAGGTGAAAGTTAATTCGTCAAGATTGGCCTTCCACGCATTGTACGACAATCAACGCGATCATGACTTAGTCTTGCTGGAAGAAAAGCGAGAACAAGCTAAAAGGACCAACAAGCGGTATCAAGAAAGGATCGCTCGTGCGTACAACAAAACAGTCCAACGTAGAGATTTCGCAGTTGGAGATTTGGTCTTACGCGCATCTGACCATTGCATGCGAGAAGCGGCTCACCCAAAGTTCGCAGCCAATTGAGAAGGACCCTTCGAAGTCACAGAAGTCTTCGACAGTGGGTACTGCAGCATACGGAGGTTGCACGGAACGACCTCAACCCCAAGTTCAGTCAACATGCGCTGGATTAAGAAGTACTATCCTTGACTTCTCTCATTTTATGCGTTTTATTACAACGTCGCCTTATGCCTTGTATAGCTATGATTCGCGCAATCTTCTCTCCCATATGAGAGAATTGTAATCTCATCTCTCCCATATGAGAGTACTATAATAAAAGGCTTCTCCCAAATGAGAAGAATTTCATACTTCTGGCTTTTTCATACTGCTTCATTTGGTTTATTATTACTGTTAGCAAAGGCCTATCTGTCGCGATAGCAACCTACTTGAATGCGATCTTAATTGATCTTCTAAGCCTATCTGTCATGATAGCATCCTATGCAAATGCGATCTTAATTGATCTTCTAAGACTATCTGTCATGATAGCAGCCTATACAAATGCGATCTCAATTGATCTTCTAAGCCTATCTGTCACGATAGCAGCCTATGCAAATGCGATCTTAATTGATCTTCCAAGCCTATCAATCATGATAGCAGCCTATGCAAATGCGATCTTAATTGATCTTCTAAGCCTATCTGTCACGATAGCAGCCTATGCAAATGCGATCTAATTGATATTCTAAGCCTATCTGTCACGATAGCATCCTATGCAAATGCGATCTTAATTGATCTCCTAAGTCTATCTTCCACGATAGCAGCTCATGTGAAAACGATCTTAAGTGATCTTTTAAGCCTATCTTCTGCGATAGCAGCCCATGCGAACATGATCTTGAATGATCTTTCGAGCCTATCTGCCGCGATAACAAAGCTATACAAATGCGATTTTAAAATCGTTCCTAAGTCTATCGGCCATGATAGCAGCATTGTGCAAAACAATCCCAAGTGGTCTACAAAAGCTTATCTGATAACATAGCACTTGCACTTGAATTTAAATCACAAGCCCATCTGCCAAGATGGCACAGCTGCGCAAGCACGATCTCGAACGATCTAATAAAATATCTGCGAATTTATACGGCAGGTAGCAAATGCGAAGTATGCATATAGCATTACACAAGGCGAAATCTGCCGATACGCATGCGAAATTGTATTTTGTTGTAACAAGACAGCAGAACATACAAAAGCGATTCATCATTATGAGTCAAAAGGACTTACAATTTATCTGTCTAGATAACAGCTTACAAGCGAAAAAGCTTAAATCAAGCTAACTATGCAGCCAACATGGCTTACAATGCATTCGAAAAGTAACTTACAAGCTCGAAGTAACACATCGAGGGAATCCTAGCTGAAAAAGGATGAACCTAACGGTCCTAACACCAGCTATGCGATGCACAGATCTGCGGCCAAAGATATGTAGCAAGTAGGATGCTTCTGCGAAGAGATCAACTCGCCATTCGCTACGTCCCTAGCAGCAAGATCTGGGTGACGCTACGTCCAAGATCTCAGGATCTGACAAGACCCCTGTCTGATCAAGATATGTACCAAAGGAACCACCTGTTCCGGCGTATGCAGTCGTGCAAAACAGGGGAAGCAGTCATTCCTCTGGTACTGGGCTCCTTGTCCTGATAGACAAGGGCATTGGCTAGCCTCCTGAGTTCAAGAACGAAGAGGCAAGAAATCCTCCTCCAGGGATGCTGGAGGAGAAACCCGCCGTTCATTACGAGTCGGTAGCAAGGTCACTACGGCGCTGCACCTCACCGGGAGGCGGCCGGAAACATGACTTGCAAACATAATAGACGAAGAAAATTCTTCGAACACACATGAGATATCATCTCCATCTTCTTTATGGAGGTTACAAAGATCAGTAAGCCTCATAAAGCGGATCTTGGAAACTATTTCTATAGCACAAAGCGCAAACTCAGGATTCACAACTTGGAGTTGCCATGAATCAACGAAAAACAAGCGTTGAAGCCAGCAGTCGTAAGGACTCACGGCAAAGCACATTTTTGGGATGAAGAACCCAAATGGCAAAGACAGGGTTTATATAGACCTTGTGGAGACTCTTCAGTTGCCAAGATGAGTCAGCAGAATTTGAAAAGAGGGTAAGGTCAATCACTTACGCCTTGAAAAGCGGTAACGATCAATTACCCTACTAAAGGCTACGACGATTCAGTTGCGTATCATAATTAATGACGGATGGTCATGATTCGGATGGACTTCCCAAGGAAAGCGTGCTTATCTTATAAGAAATTAGCGCGAAAATCAAGCAGAATATCAATTGCTGACGTCATATATTGATATGCACAGAGATATTCCATCAAATCCCGGAAAGGGCAAAACGGGCACGTCGATTCTTTTGTTAAAAAAAAGGGGGGGAGAAACCCTAGCAACATTACATTAATGTTTCAGCTATCTATTTGCTGCTTTTCAAAATTTAAAAATCAAAGTAAACCCTTGATCAAGGAGTCGTGAGGGGTGAACAGACGGCTCAGATTCTCTACCTGCTCCACTTCCTGCTTCAACTGCTCGCACTTGGCATTCATCTCATGATAGAGCTTCATAGCCTCTTCAACCTTTTGCTTTTGCTACTCCACCTTCTGCTTCTCAGCTGCGAGGTTTTGGTGTCCGAGTTTCAAAGTTACGGCTGCGCGAATCAGGGTAACTCTTTTCATAAGAAACTTAAAACCCAGTCTGCCTTGAACTTTGGCGAGAATATTTTGGCACATGCCAAAAAGCAGCTCAGCACTCTGAGGAGAAATGGTCGCAGGCGTGGCCGCAGACAGCTGCTCCAAAATCCAAATGGCTTCGGTAAGGAACAGCCTCCTATCAAAGGGCCCTATCTCCAAAGATCTCGCAAATGATTGGGAGTAGGCAAGGCGCATCCGAACTAGCCAATCCACATCGGCTTGCTTCAAACCTGAAGCAATATCAAAAGCTAAGTCATGCTATCAAACTCGCAAATGAAGAATGCGAAAAGAAAACGGCAAACCACGACTTACCAGTTCCTTCAAGGATCTCATGAATAGAAGGAATGGGCATTGCTGGGGTGGTCGAAGATTGTCCTCGCTCCATTGCCCTTCTATCAGCTTCGAGCTCTAACTCCTCATAATTTGGGGAAAGAATATAAGTCGCACCATGTGTGATCGCAGCCCCGACCTGCGAGCCCCAAAAGCTCCACGCAGGAAGAGGTGCCACTGATTCAGTCATTGCTGGAGGCGTGGTGGCAGCCGAAGTTGCTTGGCGAGGGACACTCCCAGATGCGGTAGCATCAACAGCACTTGTTCTCATTTCGTCAGCACTAGCATGGACATCTTCCTCCATTAGCACAGTGTCAGCCTCGGCATCGTCAGAAAGTTCGATGACGTCCTCAAAAGGCTCTCCTGCGTATTCAGCAACTGCGACGGGTTTCTCGGTATGGGAACTCGGCACCGGGACATAGGAAGCAGAAGGTTGACTTCTTTGCTCCAGCACGGGTTCATCAGCATGGCCTGCGATACCAAATGCGATGATATGAGGTAACTCGTATCGTACGTTATTTTACTATCTTTGCTAAAGCTAAGAGCAAGCACCTCCACGCGAAGGTGGGATTGCAGTATCTTCGTCATACACTAAAGACGTGGAACCATGCCCTATTAGTGTGTCCTCATTAAGCATGTCTTTAAAATGAGCGTGACCTGGGGCGCGAAAAACTAGTCATGATTATGCTTTGAGTTGCTAATCTTAGTTCACGCATATCGATCAAGTGATTACCTGAGGGTTCACCGCACTTGCCTACTAGCCAACGGCGAATGTCAGCTTTTGACACACCATGCTCTAAGGCACCCACAATACATCTCGATAAGTTACTGCGAGATTAAAAATCTCACCTTTATTGCCGCCTGCGATTTCTTCAAAATCTGCCTGGACTTGCTCCAAGCCTGCCGCATCCTCTTCGGGAGCCACATCCTCCTCTTCTGCTTGAGGAGCCACCTCTTCGGGAAGCGCATCTTCCTCATCAGCTGGACGCACTAAGTCATCAACATGTTGCTCTTCGAGGCTCCGCTGCCTCACACGCTCGAGCTCCTCCTCTTCTCGCTGCCTTCTCCTTTCAGTAGCTTCCGCGGCTGTCTTCCTGGACTCGGCAAGAACGTCCTCGCTTATGGGTTCGTCCGGAATGCCAGAATGAGCATCCCTCTTCTGTCTCTTGGCCAAAAGACCACCGATGGTCTCATCATCATCATCATCTGCGAAGAAACGATTGGTTCAAGATCGAATTGCAAAAGAATTACGATAATGAGAAGGGAAACGCGATGGAGGTACCTCTTGATTCTTCCTCATGTATCACATTTGCTCTTTCTTCTTCTTCATCACCTTCTCTGGGCTCCCGCCTCTCCTCTTCTTCCTCCTGGCCGAATGGAACGAAGGTCTCTACTGCGAGCTCCTACCGCGCTCTACTAGGCATGCGACCTTTGCCTTTGTCCTTGGCAGAAAGGGACCTCGCTGGAGGGGAAGTTGGAGCACTTCTAGGAGAAGAAATTGTAATTGCCTTTTGCCGGGGTCTCTTCGCTCTCGGCGCGGCAGTCGCTGGAGGAGACGGATTATCTCTAGATGGAGACGAGGCCGGAGCATTGTCTATCAGTGAGTCAGCAAAAGCATTCATGACTGCGCGAATCCTGGTTTCGACCTCAGGATCCATCCTCGAAGCTAGCAGGAACGTATGTCCTTGTCTTCTTGTGGTAACGATGGTGTTGACCAGCGACTTGGAACGATCACCAGATGCGAACCTCCGCACATGGCACTACAGCAAGCAGTAAAGGTGTCAATAGGTTAAAAATAAAGAAGCTCCGCGCATGCGAAAGAAGTTGCTTACCTTAGCAAAAGTCTCGCTATATCTGATGACATGCGAGTCGCCTTTCTTAACTGCGGCAATCTTTTCATCCAGAATGACGGCAGGGCACAAATGGTTCTCATGATCCAACAATGAGTAGCAACCGTATTCAGACTCGTCCAGACTGCAATTGGGACGAAACGGAAAAGAGTTTCTTTTGATCAAAGGAACTCTGCTTGGCTGGGGCGCCGACTGCGTCTCAAATCTCGTCTGCTGGGCGATCCGGTATGCGAGCCAGTTCTTGGAACAACCACCCTCGCGGTTACCTGCAGGCTGCTCAAAGGGAAGATTGTTCATAAAGACTGTTTTGCACTCCTTTGTCAGCAAGCGCTTTAGCAGCCTCTGATAATGGACTGTGGCCAGATTGAGGGTGCCACTGCATCAAAGCCGAACTGGGGAGAAACTCGAGTGGGGTCAACATCCACAGTAATCCTTTCGTATCTCGGCGCGAGCTCACGAATATGCTCTGCGAGAGCAGGTAGGGAACCTCGCAGACACCAGCAAAAGAATTCCCGGTAGCGTTCATGGAAATGCGATCCCTCTTCAAAGAGGAGCTCTTTTGAGAAGACAACACCCTTAGAAGGGTACAACTTTGGAAACCATCGCACGTTCTCAATACGCACGGCATAGGGCCTTGCAATGAACTCTCGCCGGTTGTCGCATATCAGGCTCCAAACGCACTTGGTATTATTCGCTCCGAACCTTCTCGCAGCTCTGCCGCTGTTACGCTCCTCCATCGCGCCTGGGGGACACCACTTGTTGGGCTTAGAAGCAGTTGGGGCATATGAAGGCCATCGCTCAAAGACCCACATCGTCAAGAAGGCAATATTGACGAAAGTCAGTATGTCGAGGCGGCCACGCGACTCTTTCATGGCCACAGCTAGCTGATCCAGTCTATAGTACAGCGTACCCAAGACCAAGGGTCCAAGTGCGACTTTCTGGCCAAGGGCCAGTTTCACAGCAAGCGGCAGAACGTGATAGAAGACCCCATCGTGTGGGTGACCATCGATTAAGTACCTCGACAGCCAGGCACAGAGGAAAGCACAAAGGGTCAAGTGATAGCCTTTACCCTCCACGTAATTCTTGGCCTCTGGGTCTTGACTCAGAAGCTTCTTGGTGATGCTGCTGTTCGCGTAGTCACGGAAGAAGTACTGCACCCATTTGTTCCAAGTATTCTTCGCAGACGTGTCAACCAGTTGCCAGTCAGGAAGGGCTTTGGTAGTGGTCCACCGGGTGGAGATTTTCTTTACCAATGACAAGCACTCCTCCATCTGCGTGTATAAAGCAATTTCCGCATCCGTCCTCAAGGGACTCAAAGGGTCCACCTCGCCCATGGGAGACAGATCATACAGCATATGCACGTCCTCGAGTGTGGGAGCAGCCTCGAACTCAGCAAAGTGAAAAGTGTGAGTCGCAGGCGAGTAGCTGGAAAGAAGGTTTAGAAGCATGGACTGGTCCAGCTTCACGGCAGCACCCTTCATAGCACGAACGGCGAAGTATACGCCGGCCTCATTTAGGGTCACAGCATGATCGGTCAACACATGGTCAATCCACTCATCCATGTAGTCCAATTTCTGGACAAAAGCTTGGGTGGAAATCGCAGCATATGGGAAGTACCCATTTGCGATTCCCAATCGAACCACGTCCTCGGAGCCAATCAACTCGAGCAAGGCTGAGTTAACTGGAGGAGTTAACGTTAGCAATACCTCGTTAGGGACAGAAGCAGGCAGTTTCTTTGCCTTAACCCTCGCGTGGTAGAAGTCTTTGCCACCCAGATAGGGGGCTTTCCGCCAAAGAGCTTGTGGAAGATCAGGTATTTCTTCGTCCTCCTTGGTGGGTCTAGTTCCTCTTGTCTTTGCCATTCCTGCGGAAAAGCAAGAAAAAAGGGGGGAGAAATATGCCACACTTCAGTTCGAATTCTGAGATTCAAGATCTATGGGAAGAAAGATGAACAGTTTCTGGTATCAATTTCAGAAATTAGAGGTTGGAAATTGTTTGCATTATCAAGAATTTCAAAATCCTACATCCCAGGTCCTTATCATTGGGGGATTAAGCCGAAATTGAGTTCAAAGATTGGAGCTTCTTCACAAGTTTTCAACAGATAATATGTCATGGGTTTGTAGATCCAACACAGTTCAAAGCGTAAATCGGTATGTTATACAAAATTAAACAAGGCCAACCTTGTTTTGATGAAGTTTGCTTGGTTGCACACAGTCGAAGAAGACGATTGACAAGAGTGAACTGGTGATTGATTATTTGGTTCTGCTCTCGAAGACTTCCGGGTATCATTCACTTTAAGGGAAAGAAGTGATGCTTTGCAACAATGGAGAGCACAAAGTATTTATCCAAAAAAAATGAAGGGTTGCGTCCTTTCAGTAGTCGAATCGCAACCGTCACCGTCGAATCGCGCAATCACAGGACAAGCTGACGTCACGCCTAAAACCCTAAAGGCCAGACGGCACGACTCTAGGGGTTTTAGGTCATAATGGCACGCACGGGGGCTGAATTTACTCATGTTTGAATTGGTGCGTGGCGGCGACGCGTAAGTTGGTTTCCGCGCATGGAAGTCTATACAGCTATGAGTCTTCACGCGCAGAAAGGGGCTAATGTAGATAGTGCATTCTGAGCTGACAGATCTTGGCCACGTGGCAACCACCCAGCACACCATATTGTGCTCCACACACACTGGATCACCAGCCGCGCTGATCCATGTGGGGGATGCGAGACAGAGCCCTCGCATACCACTGCACGGGACTTGTAGGGACTTAGTGGTTTGGAGGCTAGAGTAAGTCCTGTCGCGTGCGAGTCAAGCCCGCACGCGACCTTTAGTAACTGCTTTTGAGAGATTTATGGCACGAGCTCCATAAACCCGGTCAATCCGGTCAAACCCGGTCAACCTCGTAACGATTCCGGTATTCGCGCATAACGTGCTGTAACGGTCCCTATTTAGGCGGACGAACGTGCCGTTGTGGTTAAGCTAATTAAGCCGCCATTAATGGGCGCATTAACCACACTGCAACGGTCACATTCTCCATTATATATAGGACGTTAACCTTTCCATACAAAGGAGGACACACTAGCCATACGCGGAAGCTCTGCCAAACCTCTGTCACTCTCTCAGACATTACTACTGCCTTACTCTCTCCCTACATACAACCCGACTCTTCCTGTGCTATCTCTGATCCTCTACTTACGGTGTACACGGAGGTATCCCCGCCGGAATCTCTTGTGCACAACAACTAAAACGTAACACATAAACCACGTTTATGCTCTACGACCTGTGGCTCTGATACCACTGTAGGGTTTTGATTCATGGATGCGCAACGGAAGCATAATCAAACATAAAACCATGCAAAACCCTCCAAGGATCACAAGTCAAGAGACATAACGATGGTAAGGGTTAGAAATCATAAACACACCTTAGGGTTCTCCTTTGATGACTTCAAACGCTAATTGTGTCACGTTCTCTATGGTTGATCCACGCCTAGAGTTGATCCTAGATCTCCCAAGTCCTTGGTGCTAGCCCGGAAGAGGAAGAGGAAGAAGAATCACGCAAAACGAGACCCAAAAGGAGGGTCTCGGCCTCCTTTGGCCGACGGGGACGGGGCGGCGGCAAGGGGGCGGTCGGTGTTGGGTTTTGACGTAGGTAACGCAGCGGAATAACAAAAATTTAATCCTACTCAAAGCCCACCAAGGATCACAGGAAGAGACAACATAACATGATTAAGGTCATAGAAGATGTGTACCTTTTGACTTGTGAGATCACACGAAGAATGATGGCCTCGTCTCTACGGTTGATCCACGTCTAGAGGTGAGATCTAGATTCTTCCTTCTCCACAAGTGCTAGCTTGAACCCGGAGGAAGAGGGATGAAGATCAAAGCAACAAAGCACAAAGGAGGGGGCGGCCTCCTTTTGCCGTCGGGTAGAGGGGGCGGACGGGGGCTAGGGTTTCGGCCCTAGCTCTTTGTCTTGCTCTCTCTTTTGCTCTCTCCCACTCTTGTGTTATGACTAATAATAACTCATGTAGTGGGAAGGAAGCTAGAGCCTCCTTTATATACTCCAACAACTCCTTGTTGTTTCCATAAAAGAGTTTCCTAATTCTAGATGAACTAGAATTATTCCCTTCCTTGCAAATTAGTCCTACTAAGTTTGCAAGGTGTTGCACAATGATCCTTCTATTAATTAATCCATATTAATTAATCCCAAATCTAGCTCTACTCTATTTGACGTGTGACCCCATAGGTTTCTATATAGTTGGTAGTAACTATTACTAACATGGAGCGGTGTCTAGCAACACATCGATGCCACCCAACCAATAGAAATAGTCAGTGATCCCGACAAACCTTTGTGCCCAATATGTCATATTGCATTATCCCTTTGTCTCCATATCCGTATTGGACACGAGACATAAATAGTCACACTCGTATATCCAATCCATAGTTCCTCGATCCTGGGAATATGCTTATGCTTGCAGATAACATTAATATCTCTATATTAATTTATCTGAGTCTGGCCAGACATTCAATAAGCCTCATCCCTCGAGTGGCCGTGGATATTTACCCCCATTATGTGGGAGGGACAAATCCTATCTACATCACTACGATCTCTAAGCTTGCTTCCTATCACGCCCGATAGCCACCTTTATGATTACCCAGTTACGGTGTAACGTTTGATAACATCAAAGCGCAATATTTCACAACTAGAGTATCTAGTGACTTCAAGTCCAAGGATTGCAATAATATTAGCACTACGAAAAGCGATTGTGACTTCACATAATCTAATGTATCCTTTTCGTCGTGGGTCATCCAGTATGCCATTACTCCTAATGCATACCCATGTGTTGGATCGTGATATCTCCATATCAATCCAACCCCATACTAGTCTATAGATGATTGTCCCATTAATCATTATAATTGACTAGGGATATTTAAGATAAATAACACATTTTATCTAAGGACTTCATTATATTAAATATCGCCATAAATAATAAATGAATATTCTAGCCAAAACATTGTTCATACTAAATCTACGATTGCCTCTAGGGCATCTATTCCAACAGTCTCCCACTTGCACAAGAGCCAATCTGGCGCATCTCGTATGCCTATATATCTGGCGTGCCCTTCATGCTTTCGCTGCGCAAGAGGTTTCGTGAGCGGATCTGACACGTTGTCATCCGTCGGAATCTTGCACATCTTCACATCTCCTCGATCGATCATATCACGAATAAGATGGAATCTCCTAAGTACATGCTTTGAATTTTGGTGCGATCTTGGTTCCTTTGCTTGTGCGATTGCCCCAGAGTCGTCACAGTACAACTCTATGGGATCCACTATGCTAGGTACCACACCGAGCTCAGCGATAAACTTCTTTATCCATACTGCCTCTTTCGCCGCTTCCGCAGCAGCAATGTACTCAGCTTCTGTTGTAGAATCAGCAACTGTGCCTTTCTTGGAACTCTTCCAGCTCTTAGCTCCTCCATTCAGGCAAAACACGTATCCAGACTGCGATCTGTAATCATCCTTGTCGGTTTGGAAGCTTGCGTCAGTGTAACCCTTTACACTTAGCTCTTCCATTCCTCCAAATATCAAGAATACATCCTTAGTTCTTCTCAAGTACTTTAGGATGTTCTTGACAGCAATCCAGTGACTCTCACCCGGATTGGACTGATATCTGCTCACCATACTCAACGCGTATGACACATCCGGTCTAGTACATAGCATGGCGTACATGATGGATCCTATGGCCGAAGCATAGGGTATCCTGCTCATGCGGTCCTTCTCCATCTCATTGGAGGGACAGCCATTCTTGGAAAGAGTGACTCCATGTGACATGGGCAAGAATCCCTTCTTGGAATCTTGCATGTTGAACCTTTTCAACACCTTGTCAATATATGTACTCTGACTTAGGCCAAGCAACCTTTTAGATCTATCTCTATAGATCTTTATACCAAGTATATAGGCCGCGTCTCCTAAGTCTTTCATTGCAAAGCACCTTCCTAGCCAATCTTTAACAGATTGCAGAGTAGGAATATCATTGCCAATGATTAGTATGTCATCCACATACAAGACCAGAAATACTATAGAGCTCCCACTAACCTTCTTGTAAACACAAGGCTCATCTTCGTTCTTGATGAAGCCAAACTCTTTGACTGCGTCATCAAAACGTCGATTCCAGCTCCTAGAAGCTTGCTTTAATCCATAAATGGACCTTTGCAGCTTACAGACTTTATTGGCATTCTCTGGATCCTCAAAACCCTCTGGTTGTGTCATGTACACATCCTCAAGGAGGTTCCCATAAAGGAACGCTGTTTCGACATCCATTTGCCAAATCTCATAGTCGTAGTATGCTGCAATAGCAAGTAAGATT
Source organism: Linanthus parryae (assembly GCA_023055425.1). Classification (NCBI taxonomy): domain Eukaryota; kingdom Viridiplantae; phylum Streptophyta; class Magnoliopsida; order Ericales; family Polemoniaceae; genus Linanthus; species Linanthus parryae. Next base: position 70,308,805 of record JALGPY010000001.1, on the reverse strand, counting down.
CGAATGGATTTGGTCATGGCGACTGGTGAAAAGGTCTCATCATAGTCAATACCATGAATTTGTCTATAACCTTTGGCCACCAATCGGCCCTTATAGGCAACTACTTTGCCATCCATGTCGGTCTTCTTCTTGAAGACCCACTTGCACCCTATGGGTCGAGCCCCTTCGGGTGGTTCCACCAAAGTCCATACTTTGTTGGTGTACATGGAATCCATTTCGGATCTCATGGCTTCTAGCCACTTCTTAGAGTCTGGGCCACTCATGGCTTCTCCATAGTTTGCAGGCTCATCATCCATGAGTGGTACGTCATCGGGCTCAGTCACGAGAAGTCCATACCTCTCTGGCTCATGACGCACTCTTCCTGATCTACGGAGTTCCTGTGTTACCTGAACAGGTTCTTCCACAACTTCTTGTGGTTCCTGTTCATGTTCCATTATCGGTTCAGTGGTTTGTGGTTCATTAATTTCTTCAAGTTCTACAACCCTCCCACTTGCTTCTATAGAGACTAGTTCTCTTTCTAGAAACACGCCGGTCCGAGCAACAGACACTTTATTCTCGGTAGGGTTATAGAAGTAATATCCTTTAGTCTCTTTAGGATATCCCACAAACTTACACTTATCCGCCTTAGGCCCGAGCTTGTCTGTTTGTAAGCGCTTTACATAGACGTCGCAGCCCCAAATCTTCATAAACGACACTATGGGACGCCTCCCAGTCCATATCTCATATGGCGTCTTCATGACTGATTTGGATGGAACACGGTTAATGGTAAAAGCTGCCGTCATTAGAGCATGTCCCCAAAAGGATATCGGAAGATCTGTTTGAGACATCATAGATCGCACCATATCTAATAGAGTGCGATTTCTCCTCTCAGATACACCATTCCATTGTGGTGTTCCGGGTGGAGTGAGTTGGGATACTATCCCACTCTCTAAGATACTCATCAAACTCTTGGCTTAAGTATTCTCCTCCACGATCCGATCGTAGGGCTTTAATACTCTTGCCAAGTTGCTTCTCTACTTCACTCTTGAATTCCTTGAACAATTCAAATGATTCTGATTTGGCCTTCATAAGGTATACAAACCCTACTTACTGAAATCATCAGTAAATGTGATGAAGTAGGTATAACCAACTCTGGCAGGCGTGGGGAATGGTCCGCATACATCAGTATGTATGAGTGCCAATAACTCACTAGTCTGTTCTCCTTTCTTATTGAAAGGGGACTTTGTCATTTTTCCTAATAAACAAGATTCACATGTCTCATATGATTCCAAATCAAATGAGTCTAGAAGTCCATCCTTATGGAGTCTAGATATGCGTTTCTCATTTATATGGCCTAAACGACAATGCCATAGATATGTAGGATTTAAATCATTAGTTTTAATCCTTTTACTATTATGTTATAGATTGGATTATTTAGATCAAGGATATACAATCCATTAGACAAATGCGCACTACAATAGTGCATACTATCAAAATAAATGGAGCAACACTTGTCCTTTATTGATATAGAAAAACCTTTCTAGTCCAAACAAGAAACGGAAATAATGTTTCTGCTCATAGCAGGCACATAAAAGCAATTGTCTAATTCTAAAATAAGTCTAGAAGGCAAAGATAGCTCATAAACGCCTACAGCTAATGCAGCAACCTTTGCTCCATTCCCGACGCGCAAGTCTATCTCCCCTTTTCGCAATCTTCTACTTCTTTTCAAATCCTGCACATTACGACAAATGTGAGAACCACATTCGGTATCTAATACCCAGGATGATGAAATAGAGAGATTGACGTTTATAACATAAATACCTGGTGGTGGTGGAATCACTATTCCAAGCTTCTTATCCTCCAGATATTTAGGGCAATTCCTCCTCCAGTGACCCGGCTGGCTGCAGTAGTGACATTCACCTTTAGCCACGCCTCCACTAGGCTTTAGGGCATCCTTGGATTTCGCAACTTTCTTGCGTTTTCATTTTGAAGTAGATGCAACTGACTTGCCCTTTTTCTTGTGTACCATCATTATGGCCTTGCCCTTGCCTTTATTGATGCTTTGCTCAGCTGTCTTCAGCATGTTCAATAGGTCTGGCAAAGACTTGTAGATCTCATTCATATTATAGTTCATAATGAACTGATTATAACTGTCAGGCAACGATTGCAAGACGAGATCAGTCGCCAAGTCCTGGCCGAGTGGGAACCCCAGTCTCTCAAGGTTCTCTATGTACCCGATCATTCGGAGTACATGAGGGCCTACTAGATTCCCCTCTGCAAGACTAATTTTGAACAACGCTTTAGAAACCTCATAGCGCTCATGCCTTGCCTGTTCTTGAAACAATTGTTTCAAGTGTCTGATCATATCATAGGCTTCCATGTTCTCGTGTTGCTTCTGAAGCTCACCAGTCATGGTACAAAGCATGAGGCAAGTCACGTCATTAGAATCATCAATATGTTTCTGTCGTGCCCTTACTTCCGCTAGTAGAGACTCATCTTGTGGTGGGTCTGGAATTGGAGTGTCCAAGACGTACAGCTTCTTTTCTTGCTTGAGGACAATCCTCAAGTTTCTGTACCAGTCAAGGAAATTTGTTCCAGACAATTTATCCTTCTCAAGGACAGATCGTAGGGATGAACTCGATGCGTTGTTGTTTGCCATTTGGAATTCTACAAAACGAGAAATATGCAATTTTAGTATTTTGAACAATTTAACTATATTTAAAAATGGCTAGATCATTAAATATAGCTCCCACTATTTTTCTCGGATTAATAGCCCTCACTATTAAAGCGGAAAATATCTTTATATTTTCTAGTGGGTCCAAGATCCCTTTTTCACTTTTTCTTGAGCTTGCTTTGGCAAGTCACCCAAGAATTGGTTATTTAGGTAGGAACCATTCCAATTGCATCCCATGCAACTCTTGGTCCAATTAGGTGAATAAATTCTTTTTATTCTTTATCCAATTGGATAACTCCTAATTGTCATGCCTCTAAGCTCATCAATCCAATTGACTCTTGCCTAGTTGCGTCCAACCTCTTGCTTTCGACATACACGCATTACTAGCTTGCGTCGTCCGCAACACATCATGAAAAATTAAAATCGCCTTACTTTGGCAAGCCCGAATTTTAATAGGCCATGATCATGAAGGGTGTTTTGGCAAGAGAAGGCAAAACGCAATATTTAATTGAGGGATTTCTTTTAAGTTGTTTGGTTGATCTTATCAACATGGTCTACTTATTTGGATTGGGCTATCCACAATAAAAGACCAACCTTGTTTATTATTATCTTGTTATCGTTTTGATTGTAGCGCCATACACACAAAATAAATAACAAGGCATGAATAATAAACATCCACAAAATAAAAAAACGTGGCATGGATATGGCCCCTAGACTAATGATATTATCAAGCCAATGATAATATCTAATTGCCCTAAAGTGCCGAGCTCATCTCCATGTGCTCCACCATAGCTGCGCGCCTAGGGATGTCTTTTGGCTCCTTTGGTTCTCCGGTCTTCTTCTCCATGTTCTTGGCTATCATCTAAATATTTCTAATTCTAGCCTAACATCTAGAATAAATAAATAACAAAAGCCTCACATGTCGAGGAGAAAAGGAACGACTCGCAGGCCGTAAAACTTAATTAATTATTACATTAATTTGATCAGCTCGCAGGCCGTAAATCAAACCACAAAACAATAAACATCCGCAATCCTAGGCCATATCCATCCACCATGCAATAAAGCACATAATACAGTTAAAACCAATTTTTAACGCGCTTGTTTAATTTTAATGAAATTGGGTAACTAGGGTTTCACAACGGTCCAAAGGGCCCAAGCCAACAAGTGGCCCGAACCCTAGGACCGCCGCACGCCTAGAGGCCCGCGGCCTTGCTTGGCGCGCAAGGGAGGGGCGGGCGGCTAGGGTTTCGGCCCTAGTCCCTTTCCTCCTTCCTTGTTGCCCAAGCAAGGTTGTTTCCTTATGGAATTATTTCCATAACTTTGTTTCCATAATTGAAAACCCCTTTTCAATCATGTGCCCATGAAACCTAATTTTTCAAGAACCCAATTGTTCACATCCTATGTGATTAAACTCACCAATTCTAACATCCAATGTTAAATTGGGTCTTGTTTGATTGAATCAAATTCAATATTGCATCTACTATGCCAATTTTTCAGTTTTCGCGTAATAAACAATAATACGGTGTATGAACTGAAATCGTAAACACATAATATCATGTTATGCTCTACCACCTGTGGCTCTGATACCACTGCTGGGTTTTGACGTAGGTAACGCAGCGGAATAACAAAAATTTAATCATACTCAAAGCCCACCAAGGATCACAGGAAGAGACAACATAACATGATTAAGGTCATAGAAGATGTGTACCTTTTGACTTGTGAGATCACACGAAGAATGATGTCCTCGTCTCTACGGTTGATCCACGTCTAGAGGTGAGATCTAGATTCTTCCTTCTCCACAAGTGCTAGCTTGAACCCGGAGGAAGAGGGATGAAGATCAAAGCAACAAAGCAACAAAGCACAAAGGAGGGGGCGGCCTCCTTTTGCCGTCGGGTAGAGGGGGCGGACGGGGGCTAGGGTTTCGGCCCTAGCTCTTTGTCTTGCTCTCTCTTTTGCTCTCTCCCACTCTTGTGTTATGACTAATAATAACTCATGTAGTGGGAAGGAAGCTAGAGCCTCCTTTATATACTCCAACAACTCCTTGTTGTTTCCATAAAAGAGTTTCCTAATTCTAGATGAACTAGAATTATTCCCTTCCTTGCAAATTAGTCCTACTAAGTTTGCAAGGTGTTGCACAATGATCCTTCTATTAATTAATCCATATTAATTAATACCAAATCTAGCTTTACTCTATTTGACGTGTGACCCCATAGGTTTCTATATAGTTGGTAGTAACTATTACTAACATGGAGCGGTGTCTAGCAACACATCCATGCCACCCAACCAATAGAAATAGTCAGTGATCCCGACAAACCTTTGTGCCCAATATGTCATATTGCATTATCCCTTTGTCTCCATATCCGGATTGGACACGAGACATAAATAGTCACACTCGTATATCCAATCCATAGTTCCTCGATCCTGGGAATATGCTTATGCTTGCAGATAACATTAATATCTCTATATTAATTTATCTGAGTCTGGCCAGACATTCAATAAGCCTCATCCCTCGAGTGGTCGTGGATATTTACCCCCATTATGTGGGAGGGAAAAATCCTATCTACATCACTACGATCTCTAAGCTTGCTTCCTATCACGCCCGATAGCCACCTTTATGATTACCCAGTTACGGTGTAACGTTTGATAACATCAAAGCGCAATATTTCACAACTAGAGTATCTAGTGACTTCAAGTCCAAGGATTGCAATAATATAGCACTACGAAAAGCGATTGTGACTTCACATAATCTAATGTATCCTTTTCGTCGTGGGTCATCCAGTATGCCATTACTCCTAATGCATACCCATGTGTTGGATCGTGATATCTCCATATCAATCCAACCCCATACTAGTCTATAGATGATTGTCCCATTAATCATTATAATTGACTAGGGATATTTAAGATAAATAACACATTTTATCTAAGGACTTCATTATATTAAATATCGCCATAAATAATAAATGAATATTCTAGCCAAAACATTGTTCATACTAAATCTACGATTGCCTCTAGGGCATCTATTCCAACAGTCGGCTCCCTTGTTGCTTGCTTCTCTCTGCTTTTGTTCTCTCCCACTCTTTGTTATGTTCAATTATGAGCATAAGTTATGTGGGAAGGAAGGAAGGAAGGTCCTTTATATAGTCCAACAACTCCTTGTCAACTACCTAAAGGACTTATTCTAGTCCTACTAGAATTCAATTTAGTCCCTTCCTTGCAAATTAGTCCCTACTAAGTTTGCAGGGTTTGCAAAGTGATCCTTCTAATTAATTAATCCAATTAATTAATTCCCAAATCTAGTTCAAATCTATATAGCGTGTGACCCCATAGGTTCTATCTAGTTGATAGCAACTATTTGCTAATATGGAGCGGTCTCTAGCAAAACATCCATTCTAGCCAACTAATAGAATAGTCATCTTGACAACCTTTGTACAAGTAATTGTCTCATCCCTTTGTCTCTATATCAGGATTGGACACGAGACATACAAGTCACACTCGTATATCTAATCCATAGTTTCTCGATCCATGGGAATAGCCTTATTCGAGCAAATAACATCAATATCCCATATTGATTTATTTGAGTCTGGCCAGACATTCTATAAGAACTATCCCTCGAGTGGCCTAGGATATTTGCTCCCGTCATGTGGGAGGGACAAATTCTATCTACGTCTACTACGATCTCTAAGCTTGCTTCTTATTGTATCCAGTACACGCCTTTATAACTACCCAGTTACGGTGTAGCGTTTAACGCTACCAAGATCACAATAATCCACAACTAGAATATCTAGTGACTTCAAGTCTAAGGATGACAATACCATTGTACCGCGAGAAGCGCTTGTGACTCAACATAACGTGTATGTAGCCTTCTCGGAGATGGGTCAATCCAGTGCAACATTCCCTAATGCACACCTATGTGTTGGATCGTGATATCTCCATATCAATTCAACCCCATACTAGTCTATAGATGATTGTCCCATTAATCATTATACTTGACTAGGGATATTTAAGATAAACAACACAATTGTAAATCTAAGGACTTCATTATATTAAATATCCAATAAATAATAAATGAATTTCTAGCCACAAATAATTCATACTAAACTAGATTGCCTCTAGGGCATCTATTCCAACAAACACATCCATGCCACCTAACTAACAGAAAGTCAGTAATCCGACAAATCATGTGCCCAATGTTACCGTGTTGTATCTATCTCTTTGTCTCCATATATGAATTGGACACAAGACATAATTGTCACACTCGTATATCCAATCCATAGTTTCTCGATCCTGGGAATAGGCTTATCCATGCAGGTATCTGAGTCTGGCCAAATATTCCATAAGCACTACCCCTCGAGTGGCCGTGGATATTTACTTCCATTATGTAGGAGGGACAAATCCTCTCTACACCACTACCACCTCTCAGCTCGCTTCCTATCATGCCCGATTACTACGAGAAGCACTTGTGCTAAGGATTACAACATCATTGTCACTACGAGAAGCACTTGTGACGTTGACATAATCTAATGTAGCATTCTCATTGTGGGTCAATCCAGTATGCCATTACTCCTAATGCATACCCATGTGTTAGACTTGATATATATCCATATCAATCTACCCACATAGTAGTCTATAGTGATCGTCCTATTAATCAATATAATGGACTAGGGATTTTTAAGATAAACATGAATTCAATCTAAGGATTTCATTATATTAAATATCTCCATAAATAATAAATGAATATTCTAGCCAAAATAATGTTCATATTAAATATAGATTGCCTCTAGAGCATCTACTCCAACAAGATTCTCAGCGCACCACGCTATGTTTTATTTATTGGCACCACTTGTGAGACCCGTGTGGGGTCATGCAAGATATGAATATAATAGTAGTTTGGTAGACGCATTTGAGCGTTGTCATGCTCGTGGTCTACGAGACGGAACAGGATCAAACCTGGGGCATACGAGAGATAGACTGTGCATTATCCTTTTTTCTTGGAGGTTGAGTGCGCCTACTGGCTCATGATGTCGTGATGAGTTTGGTGTATTGAACTCTCAAAATGCGAGTACTCTCTGTAGTCGCACTGCACGTCCGCACAATGCTTTGCAGGTGATTTGGTTGAAGAATGGAAGACTAGTAGAGCTATGCGCAACCCCACATGAGATGTTAGAAAATTATGTGTAGCGCCCTCGGGGCTTCTCTATAATTAAATGAAACCCTAGTGAGGTACGTTGCAATTAGCTAGAAGTATGTCTATAAATACATACAACTTCACATAAATCGGAGTGTGGAACACACATACGTAAGAACCTTAACTCTCTCTGTCTCTCATTCATCCAACGGCGAGACATGCTATGAAACATCGTGCTCGCCCAAGAGGTTCGCACGGATTGCTGGGAGCCGAGGAATGTGAATACAAGTGCAACAAAGATCGGGGTATTCGTCTACGGACGATCACGCTGCAAGAGGTAAACGCTTAAAGCTTCCATTATGATTATCGTACTATGATTTACCTCCTCTCCAGCAATTCATTGCTTCAACGCCGCCTCCAGCCCTCCACCATTTCAACATATGTGGTTGCAAATTGCAACAACTCCGACCACCCTGATCTTGGAACATGTTCGCAACCGACTAGAAGGTGGGGCTATAGAGTCATGCACTTGTGGGTCACATACTAGCAGTGGGCTATTTATAACATAAAGCTAGATCCTTGACTAGAATCAGCCCACAACTCTAAAACATATGAAATTCTCTTTATTGATTATTATTCAAAACATAAAAGATTATTATTCAAATAAAGGATTTAGTAATCCATCATTTACAATACCATCATTTAAAGTCCCATTATCTAAAATTTCAATTTTTTTAAAATTTAATCCGAATAAAAGAAACATTAACTATTTCCCAGGTCTGGGAACTTCACTCCTGAGCCACAACAAAACGAGTAATTATTGCTTGCTCCAAGAGCAAATATGACATGGTACTCTAAGCAATACATCACATGACACATCAGGAACATATAGGAATCCACTTTCTTTTGTCTGCCACTCATTATCTTTCCTCCCGACGTGTCCTGTCGTTGTATTGTTAGAGCAAATCCACATTATTTGCTCTTAGAGCAAACAAAAATTTCTCCAACAAAATAGAATAAGTAGGAATGACAAACTCGTGCAGCAGAATAGTGGCAGCTCACCCACTTCCTCCCTCTCTGGATTGGGATTTGAGAGAAGAAACCATCTCTCTAATGAGTATCCTTTATCCAAGATAACATGGAACCAAGTTCAGGCTATTCTGGGCTTTGATTGGCCTACATTAGACAAGCTTAGTTGAACATCTAACACTGCCTTAGAGATCAAACTCAGTGACGAATTTTACAAACAGGTTTATGCTAGCTATTTTGGTCTGTCGTACTGTATCTAGAAGGCCAGGAACACTTGGGTTCTTGAATGGGAGATGAAACCCCCCCCCCCCCCCCCCCCCAGAAGCAGTCTTGTGCTATAATAGAAACAGGTTGGCGGAAAAGTCATAAAATAGAAAGATGGACTCATGAAATGGGAAGCACTCAAAAATAGAAACAGGTTGGCGGAAAAGTCATAAAATACACGTGGTGCTCTAATCAGTACAGCGCATGACACGTCAGGAAGAAAGAGAATGAGTGGTAGACAAAAGAAAGTGGATTCATACACGTTCCTGACGTGTCCTGTGATGTATTGATTAACGCACCACGTCATATTTGCTCTTGGAGCAAGCAATAATTACTCGTTGTAATAAGAGAAACCAGTCAAAGATTTGATCGATCTTCACCTTCACGCCAAGTGGAATTAGTAGAGTTGCACGCAAGTTGTCTGGACACTCTCGATTATATGGTAAATGGCGGTAGAATCAGCAGTTGATGCCCTGTTGACTAGTCAGAAAGCCCATTAAATAACTATGTAATCAAACTGATGGCATCACAGTGCCTTCATAATGGATTGGATAAACAATGATTATCTGAAATGCAGACATAATCATGTAAATAATCTAAGTTGAACTGGGCCATTAATTGCATAAAGATGGACCAGATTCATGCCCCTGACATTGATCACTTTGCTTGATAGTGTTATTATATACTAAACTTGATGAAAGTTCAAACCTATAATTGAGCATCACTTTCGCTATCAGTCAGTTTTTAATTAATTTTTGCAAGTAAAGAGGTTTGTCCTTGCAATACTTTTCTTTGTTTATAGCTGATCTGATACATAATAAAAATAAAGATGTCAGAAATTGATAGCTTCCTAGAAAAGTTGCATCTAATGTTGCTAATAATAGTAACAAATTATTATTGAAGATACCAGAATCTCATTTCGGTCTCTGTGTGGAGATCACTAAGTTTTAGCTTTGATATTTTCTTGTACTCAGTCCCGGGTTCAAATCCGGTTGACGACAAAACAATTTCTCAAAAAAAAATCACCCGTTCTTCCATCAAATATTCGACCCTTATTTCATAATGTAATCAAACAAAGGAACGATTTCTTGTACTCTTGACAGTTGTTTAATCCTTTCAAATTTCTGGTTATTAAAATTATACTCCATGTCTGTCTGGTCAAAGTGGAGTTTTCTGCGGTCCTATATTATCCGACTGCTGCTCAGAAATTATATCTGTATGTAAATTATTGTCCTATCAATGAAGGCCATATATACAGGTCTTCTACTTCGCGATCAGAAATGATTTCCGGATGTGAATAAGTGGGATGAAGTTCATATATATGGGTATTCTACATAGAAGGTGGTGAATACTAGGAATAACAATTAGATCTGATGGAATATATAGAGTGAGTAATCTGGTCAACCGAGAAATTGGTAAAAATGTGGGATATGTAGTCCAAATCTATCAGTCGAGAACATAGTGCTGGTCACATACTCTAATCCTTCTTATGACTTTTCCGCCAACCTGTTTCGTTCCAGTAGATCAATGAACATGCTCTGTAATCATGGATTGAGATCCAAAGAAAGAGGCTTCAAACAATATTTGGACACCCAAATCTTCAAGAATGTAATGGACTGACATAAAAAGATCTTAACAAGGGACTAAATCAACTTTGATTGGTCAACCAGGTTCATATCCAATTTGATTTTAATTTGCAAGAGTAGTATCAAATAGATTACAAAAAGGCCTCTCTTTTTAGATGCCTAACATGTTTGCTCACATAGTCCCATGTATTTCTCTTTCCTGATGTTATGACATTCGATAAACTTTCTTCCCGTAGTAATTAACTCTGCATTAATTAGAGGTCGATTAATTATTACACTAACTACGCTAGTGTTTGACAGTCCAAAAGGACTTGAAAGAAGATGCATGAAGGACCTATGAACAATTATAAATGAATCTAGAATAAGCAATATAACTTCGTAATTAGATCATGTAATTATAGAACACTATGAATGCTCTCTATTATCAGTTAAGAGTTAAAATATATATTTTGCTTATTTGAGCACATATTTAGATTACTTTCATACTTCTATTGATGTGGTTTAATGCCATTTCACACTCGTTACCTTTTTCAAATTATTTTTCTGTAACATATATAAAGGTGGAGAAGCATTGTTCGACATCTCATTGATAAAAAACCCGCAAATCCTTTTAAGAGTACAAGATAGGCGCTGCAAGAACCCAGCCAACATAGAATAATCTTCTTAGAATGGAAAGTCCGAAATAGTCATCTGGGCATCATTGAGAACAAATCTCACAAATTATGGTGACAACGAGCCCGAAATGTAAGACCACGTGCCCCCTGTCACGATTGCGATGGGCGTGGAGTTAAGAGAGCACTCAACTATAAATTGTCTGTAAATAGCTATTTCAGCTTGAATTGTATGAATGACTAGCAACAAAATCCACTCGTAAGTTCCACCTGATTACTAGTAGCCTCGTAGGTAATAAGGTCATAGGTCAACATGCCTCTACCTCTTGAAATACATCTTACTGAAGCAACAGAAAGCTAAGACTGTTTACCATGTCCAACTGGTAGTATCAACCTAGAAGACTGACTAATTAACATTAAATAGTTTCTGTATAAAAGAGTGCTGCCTCAATATCATTATCTGTAGGAAAGTCAATGAGAATCAGGTACGGCGCCCTGCACAAATAGGCTATATGAGTTTGTTAAGCAAGGGCATCTACATATATGTAGGTAGATGTGAACTTGGAAAAGAAAAAGATTAACAATGAATATGGGATTTGCAAGATACTGGCATGGGAGATTCAGAGGAAATATTCAGGCCTTTTAAAAATTAGTAGTAGAAAGGAATTTTCCTTGCTTACAATTGTGTTTCATTTTCTGATGACGAGTCTGAGACCCAAGAGGATTAAATTGGAGCATTGGAGATGCCTAGCTAGAACAGGACTCCTCTTGCTAAAGGTTTCATTGAACGGTTTCCAGGATACAAGAAAAATGTACTAGAACTTCAGGATGCTATATTTCCAAGGTTTATTCTACTTCTTGTGTTGAACAATTCTAGCCTTACATTGTTACAGATGTTCGTATGATTGATTTTAATGAACATTTGGTAGGAGGGAAACTTTTAAAGATTTGGCAACTTGGCATTTCTGAAATTTCTATATTTTCAAAAGTCCGTGCAGACAAAGTGTGTGCATCTGCCTGCCAGGAGGGTAGTCCAGCTCTAAGTTACCTGGAATGCGGAACCAGATCATGGAACGGGAACTGGATCGCGGAACGCCATACCTTATGGACTTCGGTACGCCAAGGGTAGACTTCTTTGGATACCTCTGTAGGAGTTCTACCATTGTCCACAAATCATGAAGTATAAATCTGCTCAATATACACAATATTTAAAAGTCAATACTCTAAAAATGGATTTTAACATGTCTAAATTCTATTTTCCCTTCTACATAGATACTATAGGTGAAAATAGTGAACAATTGGAATCGCCAAATTATGCGATCTGGATTGCTGGTGCTTCGCTTTTTGGAACGCGCGATCCAATTCGCAATTTGCGGCGGCACGAGTGAATTGTGGTAACACTGGTCCAGCTATCCCGGTAGCTTGTTTCGTACTGTATATGTTTACAATGAGATTGGTTCTCTGGAATAGTTTCTTTACATCAATCTCTGAAACTCAGATTCCATATGAAGATAATTAATTGTGTTCCCTTCCCAGGTTGAATTTGTTAATGAACTGTCAGAATCAGAATATGTAGTTTAACTTCCCAAGTATTTCCCCCAGTTGATACAATAACAATAGAAGAATCACTAGTCTGACTCATTATAAATAATTGGAATCCAAGAAGTTGAAGCACACACAAAACACTTTTATCCCGGTAAACTTCTACATTAAGTCCTAGAAACCAAAATCCTGGGAAGAAAAAAACATACTGACAGGCATCGGTATCTCTTTCCGATCACTATCAATCATATATTGTAGGAATTTCAGTTATTGATAAGTTCTGAAACTCTAAGCTTGGGACAGGCACAACCTACAAAAGGAATCACGTATTTGCAACAGCTTCGCAATTCCACAACTCCTAAAGGAACGCACTTTCCTCTGCATAATACCTAAATAGAGATGGGACTGCAAGGCTTAGATGTAAACTATGATGAATGTCCTGACACAGAGGTTGTAACATCAACTGTCAACTGGTTCTTCATTCCTAGCACGTCAAAGGAAAATGACTCCCACCAACATAATAACTTTTACCTTTGTTCTCATAAAATTCAATAATTGAATTAGATTTTCAGTATATGCACGTTTATACTTATACAACATCCTAACAATCCACACCTTTTTCAACGTCCTCCGTCGTAAATGTGCTTCCAATTGAACATGAATTCACCAAAAAAATCATCGGCTCTTCATTTCACATCAGAAATCAACTTTTACAAGAAAATGTACACAAAATTGGTGAATTAATCGATCAAAAAAGGAGTTCTACCTATGTGAACTTTACAATTTGCCAATGGCTACGAGCATACAACGCATTCAGTATGAAACTATCAATCATTACAACACCTGGATTCATGTATCTTCTACAACAGCTTTCCAGCTAGAGATGGCGCTTAAGATTCTCCCTTTCCATCCCTGCAGCATCCATTTTCCATCCACATCCACCACGAAATCTTTATGATACCCTAGCTTGATTTTAGTCCGCACATCATTCATAATTTCATGGTCAAGCTGAAGATGCCTAAGCCCAGCCCTTGTGTTTCTAGCTGCCCACTGTTTATATGTTTCTGGTCTAATAACTCTAGCAGTACCCTCACATGCAACGACGCTCATTGCTCCACCACCAAGAACCTCTTTCTCATATATCATTCTTCCCTGGTCTTCACGCGGTAAAGTAGCATCTAACATATCAAAAGCTGCATATGATTGAAGCATTACCTCACGGAAGCGTGTAGCAAAGAAAGGGGAGTTGTATGTGCCATTAACAACTCCGTGAATGAAAAGATTCGCATTACTTCTCTTGATTAGTTTCAAAACAGCATCCCGCGGACTGTCCACATCAACTGTCTCGTCACTGACATACCTCATCATGTACAAACAGTTCACTACAAGCATATCATCACTCTGAATCTTGAAATCTTCAAGTTGGATGGTGTCCCATTTCTTCGCTACACCGTTGTACTCAAAAGGGACTTTGAATTTTTCACAGTAATATGCTAGGCGACGACCGGTCTCATCAACCCTACCCGCAGGCCGAAAACCAGGTTGGGGAAAGTCTACTCCTGTGATGCGAAGACTTGGTGGTCCTCCCGGTCTTTCTGAAAGTTGCTGAATTAGCCTTGGCCATTGAAAGCCATGTATGATACCGAAGTCAATTATGTGAAGCTTTGTTGCTTTCTCAGCTAGTTTCCAAATCGACTTGTTTGCAAAGAAGTAAGATATCTTTTTGAAAGGGCATGATTTAGCATATGCAAGGTAAGCTTTCAGTGTCTCGGCACCTGATAGTCGCTTGATCAGAAGAGAGGTGTCCACTGCTCGACCAGTGCCAGACAACCGTGCCTCTAGAGCACTTGCAAAGTAATGTCCCAATCTCTCGTAGCTATCACCTTGAGGAGTAGAGTGTTGTTTGATCTGCTTCAGTAGTTCATAAGCGGAAGTATTGTCGTTGCTTGCAACAGCCAGTGCACAATGCGATAAGAGTGTCATCAAATCCACCACTTCCTTTTTGCTTCCTTGTCTTTTACCACGCACTTTTCCTCCCCTTGGTCCTCTTGACTGTCGATTCTTAGGCACGTCATCAACCACCCGATTCAGTGAAGCTTCATAAGAAGAATATGCTGAGGAAGCCCTGTTGGATAGGTTAGGATTCAGAGCAGGACAAAGCAACACCTTATCGTACAATGCAGGATTGTCATCGGAGTCCTCATCGTAAACTGAAAGCTGCTTATTGCTCTGGCTATGTTCCAAATAGCCAGAAGCATCTTCTGGGGTATGAGTTCTCTTTCCAGTTGATCCACTTGGTGCAAGATCCGACCAGTGTTGCTTCACTTCAAGAACCTCCTCTGATGTCCCTTGGCTATCTAAAGGATGATATATAATGTGAAATGAGTCTACAAGAGAGTCCACTGCGCCATTCGCATCACAAAGGCCACTTGGAGAGCCAAATGATATCAAATTGGACTGTGTATCGTTGTCGAAGTTGTGGCTACCACGAGATGACTGGAGAACGGAAGAACCAAATCTGTATCCATCAACAAAAGCTGAAGAGGAGTCAAAACCATTTTGCTCGCTAAAATTGCTTTTACTTATTTGGCTACTTCTGCTAATCCAAGTAAAGTCACAATCCGGGCTCTCGCTGTTTTCACGGATCACAGACCCATTAAAATCCGAGGAAGGAGGGTACCTCTCACCAAGGACATCATACAAGGATTTCTCAGCAGCTCTGAGGGCGAAACTGTCACTAGACCCAATATCCAAATCCTCATCTTCCATAAGCATCTGGCTGATACAGTTGAGTACAGCATCAGAAACATTAATCTCCTCATCAGAAGTCGGAGAGGACGATGAAGAAGCTAAACAGCTGTGCTTGGCATCATCATTCCCAAGGAAGGAGAATTGGCTGTGATCTGAGATGTGATTGCCGAAATTGAATCCATTCACATCATGCGTTTGGTCCATTGATGCCGGAATCAACATGTGGTCGAACCCGAAAACGTTAATCGAGCAAGAATAGGGGTATCCTTGGACGAGGTTATCCATGATTTTGATCTAAAGAACTGGAATTTTAGAGATGGAGTTGTCTGAAGTCAGATGTAGAAATACTCAAGACAAATGAAACGGAAGATACTACTAAATGTAGAAATACTCAAGAAGGAAGATGTCTAGAATCGCAACAGAATGAATCTGAGTCAAATCATACAAAGTATTAAGACAAATACGAAATGGATATAAGAATAGATGATGGGGAACGAGTACCTTTGGAGAGAGAGAGAGAGAGCGAGTTGCGGCGTCAGAGTCAACTAGGAGTACTTTGTGATTTCATTGTATATCTACTGGGTGACTATGGCGTTGTTTGGGGGACACGACAGGAGCGGGAACCAGATTTTGGGGGCATTTGCTTTGTCGTCGGTTGGTCTTTCCGCCACCTGAGAACCACTTTTCCGCGATGATTCGCCGAACAACCGAAATTCCATTTTACATTCTGGAAAACTGATCTGGCTTCGATGCGGTGGAAACTGGAGGTGAAAGCATCTGGGTTCAAAAGAATTGTTGAATGTCCCAATTTAAGTGTGAATTAATCCACGTGAAAAGTCCACAGAGACACTATTAATCAATTAAACACTAGGTTGAAAAGTAACAATATACAAAGGTTATTAATGACGTTTAACTAAAATCAATTGATGTAATCTCGAATAAAAAAATTCTTAGATTTATTTTTTTCTCAATTTCTTCGCGGGTGAGAGATTTGTGGAGTTACGGTATGTAAGATAATAAGTACGTAGCGACAATAGAGAGGAGACATGTCTTATTTGTAGTTCAGAGCGTGTATAACAGTGATCTGGTGGCTGAATTGACTAATGGTGGGACGAGTCCCTTAATAGTAGCTTGACCATGTCACTCCAGTCCCCACAACTTATGTAGTGATGGAGTGGTTATAGTCACTGCATGTAGTGGTGCCCTTACCACAACTACCATGATTGTTTGTGGAGAGTCATCCAAGGTTAGTGCGGCTAGCACGTCGGTGTTCACATTGGATGCCTCTCCTTTTGCGACAATAGTGTACTCTGGCGAATGTGGCTGTCCTTTCTCCATCCTCTGACCAACGTGAACCCCTAGGGTTCTCAGTGTAGTGACCACTTAGCCGACGTTCTAAGAGTACAACATGTTAGTGGGTTTACTCACATTGTAACACCCCTAATTTCCGAGAGAATTCTTAGTGCAATATCAAGACTTTGCGGGCGAATTTGTAAATAGTTTGTCACGACTTTAAAGTTTGAAATTCGAAGTGTTCGCAATATTTGGGAGTCGTTAGAATGATTTTGGAGCACTAGCGATGTTCGGGGTGGTTGTGCAATTATCCGAAATTAAGTAGGAACCTCTAATTCTAGTGGTACACTAAAGTTTGGAAAACTACACTTACACCCCCTTATGCATGAGAGACACTTGTCAAACCACTCTTGACACTTCACTTGAGAGGTGGTGACTCCCTATGGTCTCATCTCTTCATTTTGACTGATGAGGGGTGAGAATTATGTCCATCATCTTCTTCACCTCTTTCTCTCCACCATGAAAACCACCACCATCACCACAACACCACCACCTCCCACGGTGGCACCACCAAAACCACCACCTCCCATCTCCTCGAGCCAATCTGACGCTGCTGGGAGCTCGTGAGGGCATCACAAAGGAAACCCCCAAGTCAATTTCACCGTTTGTCAAGAACCGACTACGAAATTTGAGGGTAAGATTGAAGAACCCTAGCCTTTAATCTGTCAAATTCGTCTTCCTCGTTGCAATTCAGTGATAATAAGTTCCGTATTCGTGATCCTTGAACTCAGACGAACCTAGGAGTACCAAATTTGCGGTCCAATTCGTCGGAATAAAGCTCGCCGGATTCTGGGTTGCAAAACCCGTCGCGAACGGCCGCCGGACGTCGGGACTTGCTGTTCTCTTTGTTCCTGGCCGTTCTTATCCTCCCTGCGACTTCCCCGAGCCCTCTGGATGTCGGGGAACTCTAATACATTCTCAGAACGTGCTGGGTTTCGCCGGAGCACCCAAAACCAGCCGGCAAGTCGCCGGATTCCTCCATGGCCGCCGGGAAGCTCAAAGCTCGGTACGCCCTCAATTCTTGCTCGTTTTGATCGATTAAAAGCTTGTTCATGCTCCTAATCATCTCCTGAACTCATTTGCATCATCAAATCGTGACTGTAACAACAAATTTAACAAGATTGATTCGTGCATGTAGAGATTTCCGACTTGAAAACCTGCCCTGTTCATGGGTCGATAACTCCCTCGTTACTTGATGTTTTGATCTGATTCTTATTTCTATGGATTCCCTGCATGTAGTACTCCAACTTTCGTGTTGATTTCTTTGTCCAATTCGATCTCTAAACCCTCTGATTTTGGCTCCAAAGTTGCTGCAATGCATATGTTCTTCGCTTTAAAATTTTCTAAGTATAGAGTGCCGTGGTGAAACACCTACTTTGTAACCCTTGTATCTTCTTCAAAACTTAATGAAATTTAGATCTGTTTTCTCCTATGTAAAGCTGGTGTATAATACTTCAAATCATCGTCTCTGGGTCATCTTCAAATTTATAACGGATTTCTCACAAAACGAGCCTAAAGTTGCTAGCTTGAACTCGCGAAGCACTATCGAATTTTTCTAAGTATTGAATCGTAATTTTCATCCCACTTTGACTAGCGATATCTCTTTGTATACTTGGAGTTTGTAGGAGTTAAAATATGTTCTGGAATCCTTGAACAATCGTCTTCAAAACCCTATTCTCAGATTTTCAAGTATCCCCCTCAATTGATTACAAATCAGCCCTAAAGTTGACTAGTTGAGTCGATTTTCTTCTATATTTGACTTTTGAATTCGACACTCTAAATGACGTTTCTAGCCTTAGTGTTCTTCACGAAACTTGCTCGTATTCATATTCTGAGTCTAAATATCATGTTTGACCAAGTTTGACTTTTCGCAAACCCTAGTTTGACTGAACTGTATAGGAGGGGCAAAATAGTCATTTCACTTAAACTTTGAATTGAGGTTAGTTTAGTAACTTGGAGTTTGTCAGCATGTCTTGTATGCGTGTTTGGAGTACTTGTATGTAATTCTGGGCTAGGGTTGACCAAGTCAAATGTGGGGGTCTTTTTGCAGTTTTACTAAACTTCGGGGGCCTATGTGAAATTAATTAAAACTTTGCATTTGAACAAAGTTAATGTTTTGAGACCAACAACCTGACTTAGAAGGATACTTGGAGCCTTAAGAATGAATTATTTGACTCGGGAGTTATCAAATCAATGGTGGGGATCTTTCTGTAATTTTAGCAAACTTTAGGGGCCTAAGTGCAATTTATTGAAAGTTGTAGATTTCGTTGCTAAGTTCATATGGAAGAGTTTGAAGTTAATTCTCGCATATATTCGGGCCAATATGAGTATAATTTGGGATCTAGAAAGTTTCAGACACTCTACTGGACAGTTTCAAAGTATTAGGGGCATTTTGGTCAAGTTAGCTTGCGTGACCTGCATTTTATTGCATTCTTGCATAAAACCTCATATAGAGGATATATGCTAATAGGTTGTATACTTTGCTTGTGTATATCCAGCCGTTATTAAGGATCGTTCGAAGTAGACGTACGTTTTTGTGTTGCTGCATTTACTGTGAGTTTCGGAGACGAGCGTTGTAGGAGTGCTAGCGTTGTTTTGCGCCTTTCATGGCTCAGAGGTAAGTACATATGTACGGCCTTTTCATATCAAAATATGCGTAAGTGCTTGATGTTTCAAATGAATGTTTGTTATATGAAATAGTATGAGAATGCATGTTTTCCACTCCAAAGTTGTTAAACTATTTTATTCATCTCCTTTGAGAACTCCCCGAAATTACTTGTGAATTGTTGACATCCTGATTCTAGTTATGTGAAAGAGAAGAAATAAAATACCTCTAATAGACTTAGGACGATGTACAGAGTACTGTTATTAATGGGAGGCGTCAAGCGATCCTCCATTTTCTTATGGCTAAGACCATTGAAGCAATGCTTCTTATTATTGGATAGAACGTTAATGTTCACAAATCCGCCCCCGATGAGCCAAAATGTATCAAGATATTGAGGCCAAGGGTTTTATAGAGCTATAGAGTGCTACTTATACTTGTAAGGGTCACTACGGTATAGGGGTGTCGACACTTAAGGCCTTTTAGCTAATGTTATGAGCGGGGTTGACGAATGGGCTCCCTTAACGCTCGGGTGAAATAGGGTTTGATAGACCCTAGAAGGAACCCTTAGTGGTTATTTCGTGATCCCTCTGTTTACATCGATCCTGCTGGTGGCTCTTGACACGCCTCAGCTAAATTAAACTGTTGATTGAAGTCGAAATTCAAAATTGGCTACTTATTAATATTGTTTGTGGCTCTTGATACGCCCTAATTGATTTGAAATGAATTGTAAATCTTGGCTACTCATGAACTACTATCGTTCTCAGTTCAAATGAACTTGTTTACTCTGGATATTTTACCAACTACTCGTGGTTTCTTCATGTTATTAAATTGAGATGTTTTTGTTACTCAGTTACTTCAAGTTGATCCAAATTCTCCAATATGATAATTTTATTGTTTAAATCTTATGATTTGTTTCAACTCACGCTTCCGTGCCACTCGTTGCTTTACATGTCGTAGTGTGTACTTACTCAGTTTTTACTGATCAATTTCTTCAAAACTGCGTCGGCTTTTGCCATTTTAAAACCGCAGGTCGTCAATCAAGTTTGGGGAACGGGAACGCGGATCGAGACGAAGAAGTATAGCTTAACTTAGATCACTTAGTAGATCACAAATGTTATGTTTTAAATTGTACTTATTATCGAAATTTTGTTATGTACATTAAGCGAAATGTAATCTTAATAGCGTATTTCTACTTTTGGTTCTCGATAGTCGCATTAACCGTGAACCGAGATCCCGGGCTGTTTCACACATGTCCTTTCCTGGTTGCCTGCTGTCAAAGCCTATGTGGCGTCCTAACAACCGAGTATCTAAACTTTGTAATAGAGAACCGAGACCATGAAGGAGAGAAAGTCTACAACTCACTCCCCTGAGCAGCTCCCTCTGTACGGCGATATCATCCCTCTCTGGCGAACTCCCCCCCCCCCTCTCTCTCTCTCTCTCTCTGCGGCGATGGCTTCAACTAGTGGTCTCCGATTTGTGATCGCTATAGATGAACACAATGAAGAGCGAAAACTGTTGGAGTACTTCGGAAAACTAGTGTAGGGGTCGCCAATTAAGACATTGTTGATGAAGGAGCCGACAAACACGAACATAAATCTAGTTGGAGCTAATTTGGTACAAAAATAATGATTCTACTTGTATATCTATGTCAGTTTATTGAATAGATTGTTTGGTCCCAAATCTTTGAAGTATCAATGTGAAGTGAAACTAAACTAAAATTAAAAAAAAAATCAATGAATTTTGGTGATGAATTTGGAGATATCCTTTATAACTATTGTCTCAACCTAATAGGTAGAGTGTCAAACTAGTAGCGGGGCACTAACGTATCAATGCCTGAGATACTAAGTTGCAGCTCGCAACAAAATACGTACGCCACTGACGAAGCAGTTCAGGCACTAGCATAATTACACTGATAACCAACCTACTAGGTCGGTGGCCCACTTGTTAAGTTTTGACCTCGACTTGCTAGGTCAGAGAGTGATTTATTAGGTTGGTGTCACAGAGCATCTTTACAATTGTCATCTTTGTTGGTTTTCATTTGTTGACAGTTATTGAAAATGCATACCATGTACTTTGGATAAATTATGTTCCTTATATATACCTTTATACAGATTTTTTTGGTGTATTTTGTGTTTGATATTTCTTAAAACTGCTAATTGAAAATCCTAAAGTTTATTCTTTGTTTTGATTTTATTGCCAATGGGCACAAGTCAATTGCCTTGGATATATTTCTACAACTCTCTATATATCACCTATGAACGACCTTTTGTCAATTGTAAGTTAACCGCCAAATCAGGTTTAAAAGGATTTAAGGAGACGCAAGAAAAGTTAATTAAAGAGGTTAGATTATGTGAATGAGAAATCTTCCAACGTTAAATGGTTGATGGATGTGCCAGCTGAAGGAAATTATATGGGTGCAGTAATGAATGTGATCGTTCATGGTTAAATGATTTTTGGTTTAAAATTAACGGCATTCCGCTAAGTTTCTTCAAAAACAGTTCGTTCTGATTTTGAGGCAGAACATGAGAAACATGTAAAAATTTGAGAAGTTAGAGTGAATTAAAAATGATGTTTCTTTGTTGGACGACCATTACATCTAATTTGATCACAAACATACTCGGCGGCTGTAAGAAGAAAATGTGTTGAGAAAAGAATTATTCAGATAAGATAGCGAACGTAAACTTGAGAAACTGTGCAAGGCTACAAATTGAAATTTGTGTGAAACTATTTACTCCAAACTTAAAAAAATACTACCACCAAAAGATGTGGAGCGTCATTGACAATTTGAAGTTCTATAACAAGTACAATTACGATAGCAATATTTTGGATAACTTGTGTGCGGGGTTGGGAATAAATCTCTCTAGCTAGCCGGTGATTAAGAAAGATGGTAGGTGCAACGACCCACTTATCCGACTCGGACGAGAGGGGGAGGCCGAAGCTCAAAGTAACGGCGGAAAATTGAAAGCACAACATCCCAACGTTCAAATTACATACTATTATACAGTACAGAACGTTCTCAAGTCTATCATACGCTTCTATTACACATTATGTGGACATTATTCAAACTAGCTTACAACACATAACATGACTTCCTCAGTGAGTCTCGTACCCAGCTATGCCATAGTCTTCTTCCTCTAATCCTGTCGTGGAAAAGAAAACGGAACCGCAGTTTCTAAAGTCAGCTGGGAAACGCTGAGTAAATAAATACCCTAGCTCGTAAACAGATGATGAGGCATAATTTATTCTCAAAACAGTAATAAGAGGGAATAAATTTTTAAAAGAGTAAACAAAACACAAATCCAGCTTTTAAACTCCTCAACCTTTCCAATTTCTTCCTTCTTGATCTTGAAACGGGGAGTAATATCCCAATCTTGTATTCCTTTATATTCATAGACTCTTTTTGTCTTTGGAGAAAACCACATTTTAACTTTGTTGATACGGGGAAGATCTACTATCACTACGCATCCAAGACCTTAAGTGTCGGCACCCCTCTAAGACTACTCGCGGCCAGAGATATGAGTACATGGAGCGACCCGACAGGTTGCGACCGGGTTAAAATAAACGGGTAGGGTGAACGTAGTAAGCCACGACCAATCTTATAGAAAAGCGAATATAACGATCCCCGCACAACTCTTTCCACTTTACGTTATTAGTGGATTAATATTATTCGTGTGACAGTTCACAGCAAATAAACTTCTTTAACTTGCAAAGAAATCATAAGTAAAACATTCAACTCGAAAATATACTTTGAGACAAGTACTAAAAATCACATTCAGAAACGAACACGAGCTCAGCACGCTTGGCTAGGCATATTTACTAACCTTGATTCCGTAGCGTCAAAACGTCCTACTTGTAGTCGTTGCTTACGAATCCGTTACCTACAAATCGGAGCTTCTAAATCGTCACAACTCTGTGTATATTTCTACAAGTCTTATTAAGAATCATATTTAACGATTCTTAGACTAGCCTAAATCTTGCTTGTTGATTTTCCAACGTCTTCGTTCTTTATTTATTTTCTCAATAATGAAAATATTTAAAGCGACGCGTCTATTTTTAGACAACTATTAACTTTATATTTCGAAAAGTGATTATTTACGTAGAGACGTTGTTGGCATTAAAAGACACGAAATAATAGTAAAATGAATACTAGTTATATTTCTGAAAAAGACTTATTGTAATTATCAAGATTTAAACGATGTTAAAAGTATTACTTCTTCAACCAAAAATCCTTCCAAACATGACACTACAGCGTTTATAAACTAGCTAATATCAATATTTGCAAGTATTGAACAAATCGATTTGAGAAATAAGTAATTAAAGCAAAGTTTATTTAAATTTTAAATAAAACGTCACTGTTTAATTTTTTTAACGAATGACTCGTACACTATTTCGATGCCTAAATCACTTCTTCCTAACCGGGACGAAAGTTATTATTTATAGAAAGTATTTTTAATTCAAAAATAACATATTTATTTTTCGCGAATAATATAAAGTTTAGATAAACAACAGCTGATTCCCCCAAGTTCACTTCAAAAGACATTAGGAACCCCACTTATTCACATGACCCCAAGAGAAAACAACAACCCACCAAGTTCTCAATAATACAAACAGTTACCCCTCAATTACTATAAACAGTTTATATAAAAAGACACTTTAACCCCATTTTTCATGATCATCAAATTCATCAAGCTAAACATGGAATCGAGCATTCAAGATACGATTTTGATTGTTTCAATGAAATCACGGCGAGATTTAGAGCATACCTAGGCCAAGAATGGCCGGAATCGTTCTAGAGACGAAGCTATGCGAATTCGCCGACGGTGGGTCACGGCGGTGCTCTTCATCGCCGACGATGGAGGACCTCCTAGCTTCGGGTAGGACCTGGTTTCGTCTCCTGTGAGCTCTAGGAGTCGTTCGATGGCGATTTGGAGAGGTGGGTGTTGTTGGGTTGCTTGGGCCAAGCTTGCCGTCGGCAAAAATGGTGGCGACGGTGGTGTTGCTTCAGTGCCTTGTTTTTGGGTGTTGTTATTTTTGTTGCTGCTTTCAAATCTTGCTGGGTCTGAAACAGATGGTAGAAGAGAGAGAGAGCAGCAGAGGTGAAGAATAGAGGAGGGGATTGACGTGGTGGCTCCCGGGTGGTTGTTCCCGACGGGAACAGAGGCGGTGGTGGTGGCGGCTTTTGCCGCTGCTGCTGATGTGCTCTGTTTTCGACAGAGCAGAGTGTAAGAGAGAGAGATAGATAGAGAGAGAGAGAGAGAAAGAGAGAGAGAGAGAGAGAGAACAGAGCTTGAGAAGAGAGTGATGGAGGTGGTTGTCTCTTGGTGGTGGTGATGGTGCTGGCGTTGGTGTGGCCGCGGGAAGAAGATGAAGATGAGGATGAGGATAAGAAGGTGATGATGAGGAGGTGAATGATGATGATGCTTATATAGGAGACAAAAAGGAGGGAAGGATGATGATGATGGAGGCGGTGATATTGATTCTTGGTGGCGGTGAAAATTATCTCCGAAGGAGATAAGTTTGAGAGGTAGTAGACAAATTCAAAAAATTAAATTGTGTGGTTGTCCTATCAAAAATTTGGGTGATTGGGTGTGTTGGAATAGATTCCCTAGAGGCAATCTAGTTTAGTATGAATTATTTGTGGCTAGAAATTCATTTATTATTTATTGGATATATAATATAATGAAGTCCTTAGATTTACAATTGTGTTGTTTATCTTAAATATCCCTAGTCAAGTATAATGATTAATGGGACAATCATCTATAGACTAGTATGGGGTTGGATTGATATGGAGATATCACGATCCAACACATAGGTGTGCATTAGGGAATGTTGCACTGGATTGACCCATCTCCGAGAAGGCTACGTACACGTTATGTTGAGTCACAAGCTCTTCTCGCGGTGCAATGGTATTGTCATCCTTAGACTTGAAGTCACTAGATATTCTAGTTGTGGATTATTGTGATCTTGGTAGCGTTAAACGGTACACCGTAACTGGGTAGTTATAAAGGCGTGTACTGGATACAATAAGAAGCAAGCTTAGAGATCGTAGTGGACGTAGATAGAATTTGTCCCTCCCACATAACGGGATCAAATATCGGAGGCCACTCGAGGGATAGTTCTTATAGAATGTCTGGCCAGACTCAAATAAATCAATATGGGATATTGATGTTATTTGCACGAATAAGGCTATTCCCATGGATCGAGAAACTATGGATTGGATATACGAGTGTGAATTGTATTTCTCGTGTCCAATCCGGATATAGAGACAAAGGGATGAGACAATTACTTGTACAAAGGTTGTTAAGATGACTATTCTATTAGTTGGCTAGAATGGATGTTTTGCTAGAGACCGCTCCATATTAGCAAATAATTGCTACCAACTAGATAGAACCTATGGAGTCACATGCTACATAGAGTTGAACTAGATTTGGGAATTAATTAATAGGATTAATTAATTAGAAGGATCACTTTGCAAACCCTTGCAAACTTAGTAGGGAATAATTTGCAAGGAAGAGACTAAATTGAATTCTAGTAGAACTAGAATAAGCCCTTTAGGTAGTTAACAACGAGTTGTTGGACTATATAAAGGACCTTCCTTCCTTCCTTCCCACATGACTTATGCTCATTATTTAACATAAAAAAGAGTGGGAGAGAACAAAAGGAGAGAGAGCAAGCAACAAGGGAGCCGACCGCCCCCTTGCCGCCGCCCCGTCCCCGTCGGCCAAAGGAGGCCGAACCCTCCTTTTGGGTCTCGTTTTGCGTGATTCTTCTTCCTCTTCCTCTTCCGGGCTAGCACCAAGGACTTGGGAGATCTAGGATCAACTCTAGGCGTGAATCAACCATAGAGAACGTGACACAATTCGCGTTTGAAGTCATCAAAGGAGAACCCTAAGGTGTGTTATTGATTTCTAACCCTTACCATCGTTATGTCTCTTGACTTGTGATCCTTGGAGGGTTTTGCATGGTTTTATGTTTGTTTATGCTTCCGTTGCGCATCCATGAATCAAAACCCTACAGTGGTATCAGAGTCACAGGTCGTAGAGCATAAACGTGGTTTATGTGTTACGTTTTAGTTGTTTTACACCTTAATTTGATTGTTTATCGCGTAAAACAAGACAAATCAAGCATGGGATGCAATTTGTCAATAATTAATCATAACAAGATCCAATTTTTGCATTGGATGCATGAATTGGTGAGTTTGAGAAATTTTAGGATCTTAGATCTAGGGTTTGGGCATCCTTGGGGAAGAAGGAGTTCTCCCAAAACAAGGAAACAACCAAACTTGGGCACCAAGCAAGGGAGTTGTTTTGAAAACAACTCCCATAAGGAGGTTCGGCCCCCCCTAGGGACCGCCCCCCTTGCTTGCCGCCCAAGATTGGCCGCCCTAGGGACCGGGCGGCCCTAACCCGCGGCCTAGGCTTGTGGGTTTTGGGCCGGGCCGGCCCTAGGGCCTTGTGGTTCACTTTATTGGGCCCGGGCAATTTGATTGTTGGGCCCATGGACCGTTTTAACCCTAGAAATCCTAAAATCAATTAAATTGACCAAGCGCGTTAAAATTGGATTTTAACTGTTTATGTGCAAATCGCATGGTGATTGGATATGGCCTTAGGATGTAATTTGATGTGGATGTTTAATTTTGTGGTTTGGTTTTACGGCCTGCGAGCTGATCAATTAATTGTAATAATTAATTGAGGTTTTATGGCCTGCGTGCCATTTTTTTCTCAACTTGCGAGGTTTATTTTATTTACTATAGAAGTTAGCTAGTGCTAGATAAAGTAGATTGTTAGCCAAGATTGGAGAAAAGAAGTCCAAAGCCAAAGAAGCCACAAAAGATGGAGCATGGAGCATTCCACAAGACTTTGAAGGATGGACCAAAAGATCAAGACGCATGGAGATGTGTTTGCTTTAGGGTTCATAGATAATTCCATTGGCTTGGAATTATATTAGTCTACAAAAGGTCATATCCACATCACGTTTAATTTCTGTTTTGTGGTTGTTTATTTTATTGTCTTATTATTGTGTGGTTGGTGTATGGATGATGCATGCAATTAGGATAATGAGATAATTAGACAACCCGGATCTATTATTTGGAGTTGTGCCCAAACTCAAATAGATAGATTAGTTGATATTGATCAACAAAACAATTAAAAATTGAATTTAAAATCCCTCAAAATTCAAATATTGTGTTCTTGCCTTCTCGTTATTTAAACACTCATTATCATCATTATTTACCAAGCTCGTGCGTGCCAAAGCATGGCGATTTGGTTCATCATGATGGAATGCGATGGCACGTAACAATGTGCAATTGTTTAGATAAGAGGTTGAACACAACTATGCTATTAATTTGATTAAGAAACCTAGAGGCAATCAATTGGGATTATCCATATGGATGGATAAATAAGGAGTTATTTGCCCAATTGAACCAAGAGTTTCATATGGGATGCAACTGGAATTGTTCCTACCTAAAGTAGTCAAATTATGGGTGACTTGCCAAAGCAAGCTCATAAGGAGATGAAACATGGATCTTGGCCCACTAGAAAATATAAGGATATTTTCCGCATTAATATCTATAGGGTTATTAATCCGTAGAAAAATAGTGGGAGCTATATTTGATAAACTAGCCATTATTGAATATAGTCAAAAATTCACAAATACTAAAACTTGCGTATTTCCTTTTTGTAGAATTCCAAATGGCAAACAACTCATCGAGTTCACAACATTCCCTACGATCTGTCCTTGAGAAGGACAAGCTCTCTGGAACCAACTTTCTTGATTGGTACAGAAACTTGAGAATTGTTCTCAAGCAAGAGAAGAAACTGTACGCAATAGAGGAGCATGTTCCAGAAGGTCCAGAGAACCAAACACCTGCTGCCCTAAAGGCGTATCAAAAGCGTGTTGATGACGCTAATGATGCGGCCTGCCTTATGCTTTGCACCATGACTTCTGAGTTTCAGAAGCAACACGAAAACATGAATGTTGTCGATATGATCGAACATCTAAAGCAGCTCTTCCAAGAGAAGGCGAGGGTAAAAAGGTACGAGGTCTCAAAGGCATTGTTCAAGTGTCATCTGGCAGAAGGGAACCCGGTGGGACCCCATGTACTCCGAATGATCGGGTACTTGGAGAATCTCGCCCGACTAGGGTTCCCGGTCGGCCAAGAGTTGGCAACCGATCTCGTGTTGCAATCGTTGCCCGAGAGTTATGGACAGTTCATTATGAACTATAACATGAACGAGATCGTTAAACCACTGCCAGATTTACTCAACATGTTGAGGACGGCTGAACAGAGCATCAACAAGGGTAGGGGCAAGGCCATAATGATGGTGCAGAAAGGAAAGGGCAAAAGGTTTGCCTCTTCCTCCAAGGGCAAAGGCAAGTCAGTTGCCAAGTCCAAGGAACCTGCCCTTAAGCCTGTTGGTGGCATTGCCAAAGGTGTGACTAAAGGTGAGTGTCACTACTGCAGTCAGCCTGGACACTGGAGGAGGAACTGCCCAAAATATCTGGAGGACAAGAGGCTTGGAATAGTGATTCAACCACCACCAGGTATTTTTGTTGTAGATGTCAATTTAACTTTCTCTACATCATGGGTATTAGATACTGGATGTGGATCTTATATTTGTCGAAATATGCAGGATCTATAGAGAAGTAGAAGATTGGCTAAAGGGGAGGTAGATCTGCGCGTTGGGAATGGAGCAAAGGTTGCTGCGTTGGCCATAGGCGTGTGCGAGCTATCTCTGCCTTCAGGATTAGTCTTAGAATTAAATAATTGCTATTTTGTGCCTGCTATGAGCAGAAACATTATTTCTATTTCTTGTTTGGACAAGGATGTTTTATTATTTCAATAAAGAACAATTTTTGTTCCTTTTATTTAAATAATATTCACTATTTTAGTGCGCAATTATTTAATGGACTTTATGTCCTTGATCTAAGCAATCATGTCTACAACATTAATACCAAGCGGATTAGAATAAATGATTTAAATCCTGCTTATTTATGGCACTGTCGTTTAGGCCAAATAAATGAGAAACGTGTATCTAGACTCCATAAGGATGGATTACTAGACTCATTTGATTTTGAATCATATGAGACATGTGAGGCTTGTTTATTGGGGAAAATGACAAAGTCCCCTTTCAATAAGAAAGGTGAGAGGACTAGTGAGCAATTGGCGCTCATACATACCGATGTGTGTGGGCCATTTGCCACGCCAGCCAGGGGTAGTTATGTCCACTTCATTACATTTACTGATGATTACAGTAGATATGGATTTGTGTACCTTATGAGGGCAAAATCCGAATCCTTTGAAGTGTTCAAAGAATTCAAGAATGAAGTGGAGAAGCAACTTGGCAAAAGTATCAAGGCTCTACGATCGGATCGTGGAGAAGAATACTTAAGCCAAGAGTTTGACGACTATCTTAGAGAGTGTGGGATCGTGTCCCAACTCACTCCACCCGGAACGCCACAATGGAATGGCGTGTCCGAGAGGAGGAATCGAACCCTATTGGATATGGTTCGATCTATGATGTGTCAAACCGATCTTCCATTATCATTTTGGGGCTACGTTCTATTAAGTGCAGCTTTCACCATTAACCGTGTTCCATCTAAATCAGTCATGAAGACACCATATGAGATGTGGAGTGGGAGGCGTCCCACACTGTCGTTCATGAGGATTTGGGGCTGCGATGTCTATGTAAAACGTTTAAAATCAGACAAGCTGGGGCCGAAATCGGATAAGTGTAAATTCGTGGGGTACCCTAAGGAAACTAAGGGTTACTACTTCTACAATCCAACCGAGAACAAAGTGTTTGTTGCTCGGACCGGCG
Source organism: Linanthus parryae (assembly GCA_023055425.1). Classification (NCBI taxonomy): domain Eukaryota; kingdom Viridiplantae; phylum Streptophyta; class Magnoliopsida; order Ericales; family Polemoniaceae; genus Linanthus; species Linanthus parryae. Next base: position 70,278,466 of record JALGPY010000001.1, on the reverse strand, counting down.
TGTTTCTAGAAAGAGAGTTTGTCTCTAAAGAAGCAATTGGGAGGAATGTAGAACTTGAAGAGGTTCAAGAACCACAAATCACTGAACCGATTATGGAACATGAACAGGAACCACAAGTAGTTGTGGAGCAACCTGTTCAGGTAACACAAGAGCTTCGTAGATCTAGTAGAGTGTGCGAGGAACCCGAGAGGTATGGACTTCTCGTAACCGATTCCGGTGACACGATGCTCATAGATGATGAGCCTACTACCTATGAGGAGGCCATGAGTGGCCCAGACTCTCAGAAGTGGCTGGAAGCCATGAGATCCGAGATGGAATCCATGTATACCAACAAAGTATGGACTTTGGTGGAACCACCCGATGGGGCGCGGCCCATAGGGTGCAACCGGGTCTTCAATAAGAAGATCGACATGGATGGTAATGTGATTACCTATAAGGGCCGATTGGTGGCTAAAGGATTCAGACAGATTCATGGTATTGACTATGATGAAACCTTTTCACCAGTCGCTATGACCAAATCCATCCGAATCCTACTTGCGATTGCAGCATACCACGACTATGAGATTTGGCAGATGGATGTCAAAACAGCATTCCTTTATGGGAATCTCCTCGAGGACGTGTATATGATACAGCCGGAGGGTTTTGAGGATCCAAAGCAAGCCAATAAAGTCTGTAAGCTGCAACGGTCCATTTATGGATTGAAGCAAGCTTCTAGGAGTTGGAATCGACGTTTTGATGAAGTGGTCTAAGAGTTTGGCTTCATCAGAAACGAAGATGAGTCTTGTGTCTACAAGAAGGTTAGTGGGAGCTCTGTAGCTTTTCTGGTCTTGTATGTGGATGACATACTACTCATTGGAAACGACATTCCCATGCTGCAATCTGTTAAAGATTGGCTAGGAAAGTGTTTCTCAATGAAGGACTTAGGGAAAGCAGCCTATATACTCGGTATAAAGATCTATAGAGATAGACCTAAGAGGTTGCTAGGCCTAAGTCAAAGTACATATATTGACAAGGTGTTGAAACGGTTCAACATGCAAGATTCCAAGAAGGGATTCTTGCCCATGTCACATGGAATCACTCTTTCGAAGAGTGGTTGTCCCTCCGATGAGATTGAGAAGGAACGCATGAGTAGAATCCCCTATGCCTCGGCCATAGGATCTATCATGTACGCCATGTTATGTACTAGACCAGATGTGTCATATGCCTTGAGTATGACAAGCAGATACCAATCCAATCCGGGTGAGAGTCACTGGATTGCAGTCAAGAACATCCTAAAGTACTTGAGAAGAACTAAGGATGCTTTCTTGATATTTGGCGGTGAGGAAGAGTTGCGTGTAAGGGGTTACACTGATGCAAGCTTCCAAACCGACAAAGATGACTTTAGATCACAATCGGGATATGTGTTTTGCCTGAATGGAGCAGCGGTCAGCTGGAAGAGTTCCAAGCAAGAGACGGTAGCTGCTTCTACAACAGAGGCTGAGTACATTGCTGCAAATGGCGCAGCAAAGGAAGCTGTTTGGATCAGAAAGTTTGTTTCTGAACTTGGTGTGGTCTCTAGCATTGCGGATACAGTTGAGTTGTTCTGTGACAACACTGGGGAGATCGCGCAATCGAAGGAACCCAGGTCGCACCAGAAGTCTAAGCACGTGCTCAGGAAGTTTCATCTGATTCGAGATATTATCGATAGAGGAGACGTTCGGATATGCAAGATTCCTACAGATGATAATCTGTCAGACCCGCTTACAAAGCCTCTCACGCAGTGGAAGCATGAAGGGCACACTAGGAGTATGGGCATACGAGATGGGCCAGATTGGCTATAGTGCAAGTGGGAGACTGTTGGAATAGATGCCCTAGAGGCAATCTAGTTTAGTATGAATTATTTGTGGCTAGAAATTCATTTATTATTTGTTGGATATTTAATATAATGAAGTCCTTAGATTTACAATAGTGTTGTTTATCTTAAATATCCCTAGTCAAGTATAATGATTAATGGGACAATCATCTATAGACTAGTATGGGGTTGGATTGATATGGAGATATCACGATCCAACACATAGGTGTGCATTAGGGAATGTTGCACTGGATTGACCCATCTCCGAGAAGGCTACATACACGTTATGTTGAGTCACAAGCGCTTCTCGCGGTGCATTGGTATTGTCATCCTTAGACTTGAAGTTTAGATATTCTAGTTGTGGATTATTGTGGATCTTGGTAGCGTTAAACGCTACACCGTAACTGGGTAGTTATAAAGGCGTGTACTGGATACAATAAGAAGCAAGCTTAGAGATCGTAGTGGACGTAGATAGAATTTGTCCCTCCCACATAACGGGAGCAAATATCATAGGCCACTCGAGGGATAGTGCTTATAGAATGTATGGCCAAACTCAAATAAATCAATATGGGATATTGATGTTATTTGCACGAATAAGGCTATTCCCATGGATCGAGAAACTATGGATTGGATATACGAGTGTGACTTGTATGTCTCGTGTCCAATCCGGATATAGAGACAAAGGGATGAGACAATTACTTGTACAAAGGTTGTCAAGATGACTATTCTATTAGTTGGCTAGAATGGATGTTTTGCTAGAGACCGCTCCATATTAGCAAATAGTTGCTACCAACTAGATAGAACCTATGGGGTTACACGCTACATAGAGTTGAACTAGATTTGGGAATTAATTAATAGGATTAATTAATTAGAAGGATCACTTTGCAAACCCTTGCAAACTTATTAGGGACTAATTTGCAAGGAAGGGACTAAATTGAATTCTAGTAGGACTAGAATAAGCCCGTTAGGTAGTTAACAAGGAGTTGTTGGACTATATAAAGGACCTTCCTTCCTTCCTTCCCACATGACTTATGCTCATTATTGAACATAACAAAGAGTGGGAGAGAACAAAAGGAGAGAGAGCAAGCAACAAGGGAGCCGACCGCCCCCTTGCCGCCGCCCCGTCCTCGTCGGCCAAAGGAGGCCGAGACCCTCCTTTTGGGTCTCGTTTTGCGTGATTCTTCTTCCTCTTCCTCTTCTGGGCTAGCACCAAGGACTTGGGAGATCTAGGATCAACTCTAGGCGTGGATCAACCATAGAGAACGTGACACAATTCGCGTTTGAAGTCATCAAAGGAGAACCCTAAGGTGTGTTATTGATTTCTAACCCTTACCATCGTTATGTCTCTTGACTTGTGATCCTTGGAGGGTTTTGCATGGTTTTATGTTTGTTTCTGCTTCCGTTGCGCATCCATGAATCAAAACCCTACAGGGTGTGTCTCACACACTAATTTCGTGGTTGTCCTACACGCGTTAACAATGCTAAAAATAAATAAACTCTCGCGTATTTATTCCCGGGTACAAACTTAATATTTTTCTGAAATTCTATGCGAGTTTCTTGTCTATAAAAGACTATAATTTAACGAACTTTATTTTTCCGCAACTAAATTCTTCATTGTTTTACCCTTGTAAATTATACGGGGTATTACATTCTCTCCCCCTTAAACAGAGCTTCGTCCTCGAAGCTTAAACCAGCCAAATGTGCCTGACACTGAAACTTCTTCCTCGAAGCTAAAATCTGTCAAATACTCTTGAGGCTAAAACTTTCTAATAAGCAACTAATGATCACAGTTACGATCATATAGCAGGCAAGAAATTTCACATATCAAGTAATGGCAAATATAGTTACTATCTAATGCATGCAGTGCAACACGTACTTATGTACTACGTAAAGTTGTAGTCACGCCTTTCCTACTTATGTGATTATAATCTCATTTGGTTACTAAAGGTCAGGGTTTACTATGTGATAAGGGTATGAACGTGTAATGGTACCAAATGAAGGGTTGCGTCCTCTCCCCTTTAGAGAGTGACGTCCCCGGAACTCAACGTACCTCGTGGAACAAGTGTGGATACTTTTTCCTCATATCTTCTTCTACTTCCCATGTCGCTTCCTCAGTTTGGTGATTAGACCAGAGGAATTTGACCAATTTGATACTCTTGGTACGCGTGTCTCTTGTCTTGGTGTCCAGTATCTTGACAAGGTGCTCCTTGTAGGTTAGCGACTGGTCGAAATCAACCGGTTCAGTATCCAACACATGGGACGGGTCCGGTACATACTTCTTCAGCTGCGATACGTGGAAAACATTGTGTACTCGCCACAAATTCGATGGCAAATCCAGTCAATACGCAACTTCACCAATCCTTTCTATAACCTCGTATGGACCGATAAAATTAGGAATTAACTTACCTTTTAGATTGAACCTGGTCACTCCCTTAATAGGTGAAACCCACAGAAACACTTTTTATCCTACTTACAATTCCAATGGCCTTCTCTTCTGATCCGCGTATGACTTTTTTCTGTCTTGAGCCGATTTCATCCTTTGTTGAATGATTCGTACTTGGTTCGTCATGTCTCAATCATTTTTGGTCCAATGACCACCATCTCGCTGATGTCACTCCAGCATAGTGGTGACCGCCACTTCCTTCCATACAGGGCCTCGTACGGTGCCATCCCAATGCTGGCGTGATAGCTGTTGTTATAGGATAATTCTATTAATGGCAATTTATCAACCCATGAGCCTTGGAAATCCATAACACATGCTCTTAACGTATCTTGTAGCGTCTGAATGGTCCTTTCCGTTTTCCCATCTGTGGCTGGGTGGAAGGATGTACTAAATTTCAGCTGAGTTCCCAATGCTTCTTGGATCGCTCTCCTGAAATGAGAGAGGACGTTAGGGTCCCAGTCCGTGATTATCGAACTTGGAACCCCATGATACCTTACGATGTTTCTGATGTAGGCATCCGCTCTTTGCTCCATACCCCATGTGTCTTTCATCGGGATGAATCTCGCAGTCTTGGTTAGTCTGTCCACGACTGCCCATATCTGATTGAGTCCATTCTTTGACGTCGGCAAGGCTGGACGAAATCCATTGAGATGGAGTCCCATTTCCAAACTGGAATATCCAATGGTTGAAGTAGACCTCCCATTCTCTTATGCTCAAATTTTACCTTTTGGCAAGTTAAGCATCTCGCCACGAATTCCGCTACTTCCTTCTTCATATTGGGCCACCAGAACGTCTTCTTTAAGTCCTTTTAGAGCTTATAGCCTCCGGGATGGACTGAGTATGGTGTGTTGTGCGCTTCCTGCATCAGCTTCTGTTTGGTTTCTGCACACATCTGTGGTACACACCATCTTCCTTTGTAGTGAATGCTTCCATCCTCGTGAATCTGGAACTCTTTGTCTTCTCCTGCTGCAATCTTCTTCTTGATTCTCTCGAGCTTTACGTCACCGTCTTGATTGCTCCTTATTTCTTCAAAGAAATCCGGTACAGCTGTCATGCTTCCAAGCAGTTCCTGCACCGTTCCTTGTTCCATCACTTCGATGTTGAGCTTCCTGAACTCGTGGCATAACCGATCCGACAAGACTACCATAGCATTTACTGCATGGTTGGACTTACGACTTAGCGCGTCATCAACCACATTGTCCTTTCATTGGTGGTACTGAATGCGTAAATCATAATCCTTGATAATTTCCAGCCATCTTCGTTGCCTGTTATTCAGCTCCTTCTGGGTGAATATGTATTTCAGGCTTCTATAATCCGTGTAGAGCTTGCAAACGGCTCCGTAAAGATGATGTCTCCATATTTTCAGCGCAAAGACTACTGCTGCGAGTTCTAGTTCGTGTGTGGCATAGTTTTCCTCGTGGGGTTTCAGTTGCCTTGACGCATAGGCAATCACCCTTAGATCTTGCATCAACACACATCCTAGTCCCTTTTTCGATGCATCATTGTACACCTCAAATTCACCAGACTCGTTTGGTAAAGCTAATATTGGTCTTGTAGTTTGCTTTTCCTTCAGAGTTTGGAATGCTTCTTCACAGCTATCGTCCCAGTGGTACTTCACCGCCTTCTTCGTCCGCGTAGTCAATGGCCTAGCGATCTTGGAGAAATCCTTTACGAAACGTCGGTAGTAGCCTGCTAAGCCAAGGAAACTTCGAATTTCTGACACATTCTTCGGTGTAGGCCAATCCTTGACTGCTGAGATCTTTGTTGGGTCCACAGCTATTCCTTCCTTGGAAATGATATGGCCCAGAAATGGAACTCAGTCCTACCAGAATTCACACTTTGAGAGTTTGGCATACAGCCTCTCTTGCCTCAACGTCTGCAATACTTCTCGGAGGTGTCCTTCGTGATCCTTCTCGTTCTTTGAATACACCAGAATGTCATCGATGAAGACAACTACAAACTGGTCCAGAAATGGTTTCATCACCCGGTTCATCAAATCCATGAACACTGCGGGTGCGTTGGTCAAAACAAACGGCATCACCGTGAACTCGTAGTGACCGTACCTTGTACTAAAGGCAGTCTTCGGAATATCCTTGCAACAACCCCCTTATCCGGCTCGGACAAGACCGGGAGGGCGATGCTAAAATTAACGGCGGAAATCAAAAGCATAACATCCCAACTTAATTATTACATAACATTAAGCATCCAAAAAGTCATTAGATATTACATAAGCCTTCTCAAAATTACTACATAAGGTGAGCTAGCCAACTACATCACTACTCGTGCTGAAAACCGTCTACGTGAGTCTCGTACCCTGCTATGCCATAGCCCTCAGCTCCTAAGCCTGCGGTGGGAAGGAAACAGGAATCGCAGTTTCAAAGTCAGTACAAAAGACTGAGTAAGCGACACCCAAGCATGTAAAACAGATGAAGAATGAATATCTTTTCTTTTGCAATAACTCAGAACAGGAAATGAATAACAGGAATAAAATAACTTCTATGAAACAAGGCTCAATTAAAACTTCTCTTCTTTACTGAACTTCTTTCTTTTATAATATCCAAAACTCAGAAAAATGCTGTTTTATTATTATGTGTTGATGCGGGGAAGATCTACTATACTATCACTAGCAGCCATGACCTTAAGTGCCGGCACCCCCCTAAGACTCCTCGCGGCCAGAGAGGTGAGTACATGGAGGGACCCGGCAGGTTGCGACCAGGTTAAAATAAGCGGGTCGAGTGGACGAAGCCAACACGACCAATCTAGATAAAAAATCACAACGATCCCTGCACAACTCTTTCCACTTTAATTAATTATGCATTAATGTTAATCGTGTGACAGTAGTAAACAAATCAACTTCTGAAAATATAAGAACGTCGCAATGAAATTAAACAACAAATATTTTGAGACGAATATAAAAGTTAAAACGTGACACGAAAGGAACTAGGCTCGCAAGACTTGGCATGTTCACTTGCCTTACTTTCCGTAGCAAAAGCACGTCCTAGCAGTGGCTCGGGCCTACAAAGACGTCACCTACAAATCATGTCTTCTACGTCAACAAATATCCAAATAAAATGCTATAAGTCCTAAAAGAGTATTTATATCAACTTAAACTCCACTTTTTATATTTCTATCGTTTTATTAATCTTATACAATTTCCTAGAAATGCTACAACTCACCTATTTTTAAACAAATATTATTATTATTTAAAAGTGACTAATTAGATTAATAAAATTATGAGCTAAAGAAATTATACTTAAGAATTAATTTGAATTATAATGACAAGGTGATGTTTCGACTATTATGTTTTTAAGAAAAACTTTACACGACACTATAATATTTAGAAAAGTCTAATTTTACAAGTTTAATAACCAATTTTATAGACTAAGCGATTAAACAATATTTATTAAAAGCTTTTTACAAAAACGTTTCTATTTTAGTTTTAAGCAACCCGTTTACTTTTTCTTTAACCGAATAAATTTTCCGAGACGAGAACAAAAGCTACTATTTTTAGAAATCATCTTTAAACCCACAATTATTATTATTAATATTTTTATTTTTAACTAAAAGTGTGATTTGATTATATAAACTCTAATATTGTAATAAAAATAAAAAAATACTCTAAATTATATTAAAACAGTTATGTTAAAAGTCACTGGTCACCCTATAGTTTCCGAAAATATCAAACAGTCCCCCCCATACCATGTTAAAACATTTCTGAAAAATAGGATAAGGGGGTCGTTGCAATCCTTCCCGGCCACACGAAGTTGATGATACCCGGACCTCAAATTGATCTTAGAGAAAACGCTAGCCCCTTGCAATTGATCGAACAAGTCATCAATCCGGGGTAGCGGGTATTTGTTTTTGATGGTAGCATTGTTCAGTTGCCGGTAATCAATGTATAACCGTAAACTTCCGTCTTTCTTCTTGACGAACAACACCGGTGCTCCCCAGGGTGACACACTGGGTCGTATTTACCCATTATCTAGAAGTTCTTGTATTTGGTTATTTAACTCCTTTATTTCAGCAGGTGCCATCCTATATGGCTCCTTTGAAATAGGTGCAGTTCTAGGTGCCAAGTCTATCGTAAATTCCATTTCTCTCTGAGGTGGCATCCCGGGAATCTCTTCTGGGAATATGTAAGGAAATTCCCTCACGACCGTTATCTCTTCTAGACTAGTCTCCTTCTTAGTTACGTCTTGGACATAACACAGGAAGGCAGAGTTTCCCTTTTTCACTTGGTTAACTATGGTCAGGGCCGATTCTAGTTTAATGCGAGGTTCCGTAGGGATACCTCGGTAAGTGATCCTTTCTCCCTTTGGTCCTTTTAGTCGAACCTTTTGACCATAGCAGTCAATAACTGCTCGGTATGTCCCAAGCGAGTCCATTCCTATGATCACATATATGCCCACTAGGTCAAACTTTATCAAGTTGGCGGGCAGGGTACTGGTTAGGATCTTCAATTCTACTCCTTCAAATACGGTGTCATAGACAGTTACGTGGCCATTAGGTGTTGCTACAGGAACGGATATGCTAGAGGACTTATGCAAACCCAATTTCTCAACAAATGCAGACGATATGAAGGAATATGATGCACCACAATCAAACAGTACGAAAGTTGGTTGCTCAAGGACTAGGAAAGTACCCGTAACAACTCCATGAGAAGATTCTGCTTCAGCCCTTGTCAGCACAGCAATCCTTCCCACATTTCCATTCTGACCTCGTGCTCCATTGTTGTTGATATTTCTGTATCCGGCATTATTGTTTCTGTTGGAATAGATGCCGTAGAGGCAATCATAGATTTAGTATGAACATTGTTTTGGCTAGAATATTCATTTATTATATATTGTGATATTTAATATAATGAATCTATATTATAAATTAGGACGGTTGACTTTAAAATGTCTTTTCGCCGTTAGATTGAATTAACCCCAGCCCTTAGATCTCACCTACCACCCACTAACTACCAACTACTGAACTACCCACTTAACTACCCACTCTTTTTATCATAATTATATAAAAATGGGCTTCTTTTATTCTTAATTATTTATTACGATTATTTATGTTGTTTTCATTTTCCGCCCATGTTTGTAGATAAAAATACTTATTTTATTTATGACATTACAATAGGTGAAACATGTTTTTTGGGGTAGTGCCCTCGGGCACGGGCAATCCTCTAGTCCTTAGATAAAATGTGTTGTTTATCTTAAATATCCCTAGTCCACTATATTGATTAATAGGACGATCAAATATAGACTAGTATGTGGGTAGATTGATATGGAGATATCAAGTCTAACACATGGGTATGCATTAGGAGTAATGGCATACAGGATTGACCCACAACGAAAAGGATACATTAGATTATGACAAGTCGCAATCGCTTTTCGTAGTGCTAATATAATTGCAATCCTTAGAATTGAAGTCACTAGATACTCTAGTTGTGGAATATTGCGCTTTGATGTTATCAAACGTTAGATGGCTATCGGGCGTGATAGGAAGCAAGCTTAGAGATCGTAGTGATGTAGATAGGATTTGTCCCTCCCACATAATGGGGGTAAATATCCACGGCCACTCGAGGGATGAGGCTTATTGAATGTCTGGCCAGACTCAGATAAATCAATATAGAGATATTGATGTTATCTGCAAGCATAAGCATAATTCCAGGATTGAGGAACTAAGGATTGGATATACGAGTGTGACTGTGAATGTCTCGTGTCTAATCCGGATATGGAGACAAAGGGATAGTGCAATATGACATATTGGGCACAAGAGGTTTGTCGGGATCACTGACTATTTCTATTGGTTGGGTGGCATGGATGTGTTGCCAGAAACCGCTCCATGTTAGTAAACGTTACTACCAACTATATAGAAACCTATGGGGTCACACGTCAAATAGAGTAGAGCTAGATTTGGGATTAATTAATATTGATTAATTAATAGAAGGATCATTGTGCAACACCTTGCAAACTTAGTATGACTAATTTGCAAGGAAGGGAATAGTTCTAGTTCATCTAGAATAAGGACACTCTTTTATGGAAACAACAAGGAGTTGTTGGAGTATATAAGGAGTCCTAAGCTTCCTTCCCACACTAATGTTATTAGACATAACAAAGTGAGTGGGAGAGAAAGCAAGAGAGAGCAAGACAAGAGCTAGGGCCGAACCCTAGCCCCGTCCGCCCCCCTTCCCGTCAGCTCAAAGAGGAGGCCGCCCCTCCCTTTGTGCCTTTGTTTCTTTGATCTTCTTCCCTCTTCCTCCGGGTTCAAGCTAGCACTTGTTTGAAGGAAGAATCTAGATCTCACCTCTAGACGTGGATCAACCGTAGAGACGAGGACATCATTCTTCGTGTGATCACACAAACTCAAAGGTACACAATACTATGTCCCTTATCATGTTATGATATCTCTTCCTGACGATCCGTGGTGGGCATTTAAGTAGAATTAAATTTTTGTTATTCCGCTGCGTTACCTACTTCAAACCCAACAGTGGTATCAGAGCCACAGGTCGTAGAGCATAACATGATGTATGTGTTACGATTTCAGTTTACACACCGTTTTATTGTTTATTACGTGAAAACTGAAATAAATTGGCATAGTAGATGCAAAATTGAATTTGATTCAATTGAACAAGACCCAATTTAACATTGGATGTTAGAATTGGTGAGTTTAATCACATAAGATGTGTATAATTGGGTTCTTGAAAAATTAGGGTCCATGGGCACATGATTGATAAGGAGTTTTCAATTATGGAAATAAATTTATGGAAATAAATCCATAAGGAAACAACCTTTCTTGGGCAACAAGGAAGAGGGAAGGAAGACTAGGGCCGAAACCCTAGCCGTCCGCCCCCTCCCTTGTGCGCCAAGCAAAGGCCGCGGGCCATAGGGGCGGCCGGCTTTGGGCTGGGCATTGTGGCGGCGGCGGTCCTAGGGGTTCGGGCCCCTTGTTGGCTTGAACCCCTTGGACTGTTGTAAACCCTAGTTACCCAATTTCATTAAAAATTAAACAAGCGCGTTAAAAATTGGTTTTAACTGTATTATGTGCTTTATTTCATGGTGGATAGATATGGCCTAGGATTGTGGATGTTTATTATTGCTTTGTGGTTTGGTTTACGGCCTGCGAGCTGATCAAATTAATGTAATAATTAATTAGGTTTTACGGCCTGCGAGTCGTCTTTTTCTCCTCGACATGTGAGGCTTTTTGTTATTTATTTATTCTAGATGTTAGGCTAGAACTAGAAACATTTAGATGATAGCGAAGAACATGGAGAAGAAGACCGGAGAACCAGAGGAGCCAAGAGACAAAGAAGACATCCCTAGGCGCGCAACTATGGTGGAGCACATGGAGATGAGCTCGGCACTTTAGGGCAATTAAATATTATCATTGGATTGATATTAGTCTAGAGGCCATATCCGTACCACGTTTCTTTTATGTTTGTGGATGTTTATTATTTATGCCTTGTTATTTATTTTTGTGTGTATGGCGATACTAGCGAAGACAATAACAAGATAATAATAAACAAGGTTGGTCTTTTATTGTGGATTGCCTAATCCAAATAAGTAGACCATGTTGATAAGATCAACCAAACAAATTAAAGGAAAAATTCCTCAATTAAATATTGCGTTTTTCCTTCTTTTGCCAAAACACCCTTCATGATCATGGTTTATCAAAATTCGGGCTTGCCAAAGCAAGGCGATTTTAATTTACCATGGTGTGTTGCGGACGACACAAGCTAGTAATGTGTGTATGTTGAATCAAAAGGTTGGACGCAACTAGGCAAGAATCAATTGGATTGATGAGCCTACAGGCATGACAATTAGGGGTTATCCATGAGATAAAGAATTAAAGAGTTATTCACCTAATTGGACCAAGAGTTGCATATGATGCAATTGGAATGGTTCCTACCTAAATAACCTATTCTTGGGTGACTTGCCAAAGCAAGCTCAAGAAGAAGTGAAAAAGGGATCTTGGACCCACTAGAAAATATAGTGATATTTTCCGCATTAATGGTGAGGGCTATTAATCCGAGAAAAATAGTGGGAGCTATATTTGATGATCTAGCCATTATTAAATATAGTTAAATTGTTCAAAATACTAAAATTGCACATTTCTCGTTTCGTAGAATTCCAAATGGCAAACAACAACGCATCGACTTCATCCCTACGATCTGTCCTTGAGAAGGATAAACTGTCTGGAACAAATTTCCTTGTCTGGTACAGAAACTTAAGGATTGTCCTTAAGCAAGAAAAGATGTTGTACGTCTTGGAAAGTCAAATTCCAGCACCACCACAAGACGAGTCTCTTCTAGCAGAAGTGAGGGCACGTCAGAAACATATTGATGGTTCTAATGACGTGACTTGCCTCATGCTTTGTACCATGACTCCTGAGCTTCAGAAGCAGCATGAGAATATGGAAGCCTATGATATGATCATACACTTGAAACGATTGTTTCAGGAACAGGCTAGGCATGAGCGCTATGAGGTGTCTAAAGCATTATTCAAGATTAGTCTTGCAGAGGGGAATCCAGTAGGGCCTCATGTACTCCGAACGATCGGGTACATAGAGAACTTGAGAGACTGGGGTTCCCATTGGGCCAAGATTTGGCTACTGATCTTGTCTTGCAATCGTTTCCTGACAGTTATAATCAGTTCATCATGAACTATAATATGAACGAGATCAGTAAGACTCTGCCTGACTTATTGAACATGCTGAAGACAGCGGAACAGAGCGTCAACAAAGGCAAGGGCAAAGCCATAATGATGGTGCATAAGAAGAAGAGCAAGTCAGTTGCCTCTACTTCAAAAGGAAAGCGCAAGAAAGTTGCGAAATCCAAAGAAGCCCTAAAGCCTAGTGGAGGCGTGGCTAAGGGTGAGTGTCACTACTGCAGCCAGCCGGGTCACTGGAGGAGGAATTGTCCTAAATATCTGGAGGATAAGAAGCTTGGAATAGTGATTCCACCACCACCAGGTATTTATGTTATAGACGTCAATCTTTATATTTCTTCATCTTGGGTATTGGATACCAGATGTGGTTCTCACATTTTTCGTAATGTGCAGGATTTGAAAAGAAATAGAAGATTGAGTAAAGGGGAGATAGATCTGCGCGTCGGGAATGGAGCAAAAGTTGCTGCATTAACTGGAGGCATTTATGAGCTATCTTTGCCTTCTGGACTTATTTTAGAATTAGGCAATTGCTTTTATGTGCCTGCTATGAGCAGAAACATTATTTCCGTTTCTTGTTTGGACAAGAAGGGTTTCTCTATTTCAATAAAGTACAAGTGTTGCTCCATTTATTATGATAGTATGCACTATTGTAGTGCGCATTTGTCTAATGGATTTTATATCCTTGATCTAAATAGTCCAATATATAACATAAATACTAAAAGGATTAAAACTAATTATTTAAATCCTACATATCTATGGCACTGTCGCTTAGGCCATATAAATGAGAAACGCATATCTAGACTCCATAAGGATGGACTACTAGACTCATTTGATTTGGAATCATATGAAACATGTGAATCTTGTTTATTAGGAAAATGACAAAGTCCCCTTTCAATAAGAAAGGTGAAAGGACTAGTGAGTTATTGGCACTCATACATAACGATGTATGTGGGCCATTCCCCACGCCTGCCAGAGGTGGTTATACCTACTTCATCACATTCACTGATGATTTCAGTAGATATGGATTTGTGTACCTTATGAAGGCCAAATCCGAATCCTTTTAATTGTTCAAAGAATTCAAGAATGAAGTAGAGAAGCAACTTGGCAAAAGTATTAAGACTCTACGATCAGATCGTGGAGGAGAATACTTAAGCCAAGAGTTTGATGAGTATCTTAGAGAGTGTGGGATAGTATCCCATCTCACTCCACCCGCAACTCCACAATGGAATGGCGTGTCCGAGAGGAGGAATCGCACTCTATTAGATATGGTGCGATCTATGATATATCAATCAGATCTTCCGATATCCTTTTGGGGACATGCTATAATGACGACAACTTTTACCATTAACCGCGTTCCATCTAAGTCAGTCATGAAGACACCATATGAGATATGGACTGGGAAGCGTCCCATAGTGTCGTTTATGAGGATTTGGGGCTGCGATGTCTATGTAAAACGTTTACAAACAGACAAGCTCGGGCCCGAAGCGGATAAGTGTAAATTTGTGGGATATCCTAAGGAAACTAAAGGATATTATTTCTACAATCCCATCGAGAACAAAGTGTTTGTTTCTCGGACCGGCGTGTTTCTAGAAAGAGAGTTTGTCTCTAAAGAAGCAAGTGAGAGGGTTGTAGAACTTGAAAAGATTCAAGAACCACAAATCAGAGAACAGATGATGGAACATGAGCAGGAACCGCAAGTAGTTGTGGAAGCACCTGTTCAGGTAACACAAGAACTCCGTAGATCAGGAAGAGTGCGTCATGAGCCAGAGAGGTACGGACTTCTCGTGACTGAGCCCAATGACGTACCACTCATAGATGATGAGCCTGCAACCTACGGAGAGGTCATGAAAGGCCCAGACTCTAAGAAGTGGCTAGAAGCCTTGAGATCCGAAATGGATTCCATGTACACCAACAAAGTATGGACTTTGGTGGAACCACCCGAAGGGGCTCGGCCCATAGGGTGCACATGGGTCTTCAAGAAGAAGACCGACATGGATGGCAAGGTAGTTTCCGATAAGGGGCGATTGGTAGCCAAAGGGTTTAGACAGATTCATGGTATTGACTATGATGAGACATTTTCACCATTCGCCATGACTAAATCCATTCGAACCCTACTTGCTATTTCAGCATACTACGACTATGAGATTTGGAAAATGGATGTCAAAACAGCGTTCCTTTATGGGAACCTCCTTAAGGATGTGTATATGACACAACCAGAGGGTTTTGAGGATCCAGAGAATGCCAATAAAGTCTGTAAGCTGCAAAGATCCATTTATGGATTAAAACAAGCTTATAGGAGTTGGAATCGACGTTTTGATGACGCATTCAAAGAGTTTGGCTTCATCTAGAACGAAGATGAGCCTTGTGTTTACAAGAAGGTTAGTGGGAGCTCTGTAGTATTTCTTGTCTTGTATGTGGATGACATACTAATCACAAGCAATGACATTCCTACTTTGAAATCTGTTAAAGACTGGCTAGGAAAGTGCTTTGCAATGAGGGACTTAGGAGAACCACAGGCAATGACATATCCGCTCGTGTGAGCTCCGTAATGCTCGTGCGAGAACCTACGAGCTCTCAAACCATCCTGAATGCTGCTTCTTGTTTCCTCTTGTCGTGTTTCCTATTTTGCTTGTTTATTCAAGTCACCAAAACAAATATTCGCATTGACTCGAATCCTTCTAGCAATCAGAACCAGAACCGATGCTTTTCCTCAGAACGTTATACGGATGCTTCTTCAGAACCATAAATGAGAACGCATCCAAGAAAAGGATTAACTTACGGAAACAGATTCATGTGCTCCACTCTGAACCAGAAACAAATGTTTTAACTAAGACAAAACCGAATACACTCCATATGCATTCCAACACTGTAAGAACCATATGCACCATGACAAGTGTTAGGGGTTATGCCATAGATGCACCATAACGAGTGCCAAAGTGACATGCCAAATGCACCCTGAAAGCCTCAGATGCGCCGAAACCTGACACAGATCGCGTGCCAGAACCAAACTCATGCTCCAGATGCTCCATTCCAGGATCCTAGATAACCCCCAAGGGGTTCTGAGCACTAGGCCATCATCGAAAGTCCATCCACCTTCATCCAATGCTGCAGATTTAGGGTTCTCTTGGGACAGTCTCTCTTCCAGTGGCCTCTCTTCTTGCAGTAGGAACATATATCCCTTAGTAAATTAGAGCCTGCAAATATCTTATACTCATAACTGTTAACTCCCTTGACCAACAATCCGGAATCATGATCGTTAGAACTTGTACATGCAGCCTCATCTTGTAGCTCCCAGGTGTGAAGAGATGACCTAACCTCTTATAGGGTTATCGTACCTTTCCCAACAATAAAAGACTGTACAAAATCCTCATATGATGGAGAAAGAGACACCAACAGCATGAAGGAAACATCCTCGATCATCACTCACAATCTCATTACCATTACGCAATTCAAGCAAAACAGTGCTTAATTTGTATAGATGATCCATTATATGTATACCTCCAAAAATGCGCAGACTGAACAAACGCTGCTTCAACATCAACTTGTGGGTGAATGACTTCGTCTTGTCGAGGCTCTCCTAATTCAACCACAACGCAGCCTCATATCATGATTTGCGACTTCGGTGATAACATCTTCCACGAGGTACATCTTGATCATTGCATGGTACGCCATGTTGTGTACGAGACCAGACGTATCATATGCCTTGAGTATGGTAAGGAGATATCAGTCTAATCCAGGTGAGAGTCACTTGATAGCTGTCAAGAACATCCTAAAGTACTTGAGAAGAACTAAGGATGCGTTCTTGATATTTGGATGGGAGGAAGAGCTCAATGTAAATGGTTACACTGATGCGAGCTTCCAAACCGACAAGGATGATTACAGATCGCAGTCAGGATATGTGTTCTGCCTAAATGGCGGAGCTGTGAGCTGGGAGATTTCCAAGCAAGAGACAATTGATGATTCTACATCTGAAGCTGAGTACATTGTTGTTGCGGAAACAGCAAAAGAGGCAGTTTGGATAAAGAATTTTATCACTGAGCTCGGTGTGGTCCCTAGCATTGTGGATCCTCTGACGTTGGATTGTGACAACTCTTGAGCGATCGCACAAGACAAGGAACCAAGATCACACCAGAAATCAAAGCATTTACGTAGGGGATTCAATCTTATTCGTGATATGATCGATAGAGGAGATGTGAAGATGTGCAAGATTCCAACGGATGACAATATTTCAGATCCGCTTACAAAGGCACTTGCGCAGCGAAAGCATGAAGGGCGCACTGGATCTGTAGGCATACGAGATGCGCCAGATTGGCTCTAGTGCAAGTGGGAGTGCAACAACCCCCTTATCCGGCTCGGGACGAGACTGGGAGGGCGATGCTTTATAGAAGCGGCGGAACTCAAAAGCAATATAATCCACAACACATATTTATAACATTAAACAAATACATTAAACTTTAAGTCTTACACACTAGCTCATTACTATTACACGCTAGTTAATTAAAATTACTATATGAACTACTGGTGGCGTTCATAGTCTAAGTGATTATTACGCCCTTCTATTCCAAGATACTCACCTCCTGGACCTACGGTGGGAAGGAAAACAAGAACCGCAGTTTCGAAAATCAGCAACAAATACTGAGTGGGCTACACCTTAGCATGTAAAAACAGGAAGATGATATAGCTCGCTGGGTCATGAGTTCAATAAAATAAAATTGAAAGAGTATAAGGAATACATTATCAGATTTTGCAACAGAGCAAATAACAAAGCTAATAAGAAACATCCCGATAATTGTCAACATGTCCAATCAAATATTTCACAAGTGTCATTTTCCATCTAGTATACAAGTAAAATCATTAGTTCTCCAATATATAGTCAAAGAATCCAATTATTATGCACAGTACCGGAGATAGTAATGGTCAACAAAGGACCTCCCAAATAGTAAAGGTCAACAAAGGACCTCCCAAATAGTAACGGTCGACAAAGGACCTCCTAAATAGTAACGGTCAACAAAGGACTTCCTAAATAGTAACGGTCAACAAAGGAGCTCCAAAATAGTAACAGATTCCGCTACGTGAATTATTCCACTTTACGTTATTAATGAATTATTATTTTCGCGTGACCGTTTCAAAGCAATCACTTCAAAATGTAAACAAACGCAAGTAAAGCATGCGAATCACAAACACATTTTGAGACAAGTTATAAAATCAAACGTCGACACGAAAGAAGCTAGGAACACAAGAATAAGCATGTACCTCATAAGTACATTTTGAGACAAGACATAAAATCATATTTTGACACGAAGGAAGCAAGGCACACGAGGCTAAGCATGTAATCTCACCTTAAACCGAGATAGCGATTCACAATCTTCATGGGTAGTTGACGTAGTCTATGTCTACGAATCCGTCGCCTACAATTACCAAGTCTCTAGTCACAATGATGCTCCTTCCAAGTAAAAGAATGCACGGATGTTTGTCTAGGTCGGGCACTAAGTCCATCCAAAATTATCCTAACTAACCCGCTTTCTCAAGTGGTATACTCACGTTTCGAATACAAGCTCTACATGAATATCATTCTATCAGTTACTAATGCACATATAATGATGCTCACATATCAAAATAAGTCCAACAAAACATTTAAAACTTCAAAAACTTTAAATTTTCTAAAATATGTGAAACTACAATTCTGGACAGAAGTGTAGCTCTGACTTTAGAGCCACATTTACCATATCAAAGCATCTCCTAAAATCATGAAATTAATTTAAGATCAACCTAAATGTGTCTATTTTCAGAAACATAAAGAAAATCATGCATAGCTATTTTAAAACTCAAGTTGCAAAAATAGCAAACACTATTGTGCAGAGAAGTCTTTGGCCGAAACCTTCAACTTTGAAGGACAATTACTACAACTTGGAGAATAGAAATGATGATCAGTTTTTCCAAATTTAACCCTCAATGTGTCTAGTTACAACACAAGAAAGATGAGGTTCCAAAAATTTCTGAAAAGTGGGGTTTTATACAACTAATGGCAAAACTGGTCCAGAAACAGAGTTTAAGAAAACATGCAACTTCGAATGAGCTTATCTCCCTAACCACAAAGGAAATGAAGATGAATTTTTCTCAAAATGAACCTGTCTGAGTCTCGTATCAAAATATGAAAGAGTTGAAAATTTCACAGAGGCAAAATATGGAGATAAACCACGTTTTTGACAAACTGGTCAGATTGTAACAACATGAAATCTTTCAAAAATCAATAAGAATGGTTCTACTTGTACATGCAACTTAAGAAGAGTAGATTTTAACCCAAATAACATCATTTTTAAGCATGAATTAAGATTTTTACATGCTCTTGACACGAATTATTAAAACTCTCATGAATTATAAATGCAAAGAAGAAGACATTCACAACATGCATGTGGGTTCTAGTGTGAGTTTCATGAAATAGACCATATTTTGAAGTCAATCACCTAATCTAACAATGAAAAGGAATAATCAAGAATAGAAAGGAAGAAGTCTAAGATGAAATTGCATAAATCTAAGCTAAACATGGACATGCAAGCATAATTTCAAAACTAGAAAAGTCTTTACCCCAAGATTCAAGAAATGGTGAGGAATATAGTGAGATTGGCCTTCAATCTTTGAGAAGAATGGTGAAAGAACTCCCCTCCATGGTTATACTATGGTTGGACTCAAGATTTTCATGTTTGGATGACTAGAAATTGATGTTTTGATGGAGTTTTAGTGAGATCAACACCAAAAAACGGTAATGACATTTTTGGAGAGAGAAGAGAGTTTGTTTAAGTGTTCTTGATGACAAGAAGGTGTAAATAATTGAAAGTTAAAGAGATTGAGTGAGGGAGTTGATGGAGATGTTGATGGTGATGAGTGTTTTCATCTAGGACGTGTAGTAATATATAGAAATGGGTTACTAGCAAGTCAAGAGTGTTTTCTTCAATTTTAAAATATGACTTGACCAAATTGGTGGAGGGGGATGGGGGGAGGGGTATTTGGTGTAATTAAAAAAAATAGAAGAGTTGATGGGTGGGACTAAAGAATGATAGCAAAAATAATTGTGGGGTAAATGAAATTTTCAATTACTATCTAACACATAAAAGATAAATAAAAAGAATACCAAATAACTTCAATTAAAAACTATGTATTTAAATGCAAAAAATGCACATTTAGAAAACTAAAGAAAACAAGTCAAGAGTAAGTTTGATTTTTTTTTTATATTGCCAAATATTTTCCCGAAATTACTAAATAACCCTAATTAAAATACGGGGTATTACAGGGAGACTGTTGGAATAGGGGCCCTAGAGGCAAATTATATTTAGTATGAACAATGTTTTGGCTAGAACATTCATTTGTTATTTATTATGATATTTAATATATTGAAGTCCTTAGATACAATGTGTTGTTTATCTTAAATATCCCTAGTCCATTATATTGATTAATAGGACGATCAACTATAGACTAGTATGTGGGTAGATTGATATGGAGATATCAAGTCTAACACATGGGTATGCATTAGGATTAATTGCATACTGGATTGACCCACAACGAGAAGGATGCATTAGATTATGTCAAAGTCACAATCGCTTCTCATAGTGCTAATTATATTGTAATCATTAGACTTGAAGTCACTAGATACTCTAGTTGTGGAATATCATGCTTTGATATTATCAAACGTTGTGCCTTAACCGGGTAATTATAAAGATAGTTATCGGGCATGATATGAAGTAAGCTTAGAGATCGTAGTGACGTAAAGAGGATTTTTCCCTCCCACATAATGGGAGCAAATATCCATGGGCCACTCGATAGATGGTGCTTATAAGAATGTCTGGCCAGACTCAGATAGATCAATATGGAGATATTGATGTTATCTGCTCACATAAGCATATTCCCAGGATCGAGAAACTATGGATTGGATATACGAGTGTGACTATTATGTCTCGTGTCCAATCCGAATATGGATACAAAGGGATAACACAATACATGAACATTGGGCACAAGGTTTGTCGGGATCACTGACTTATTTCTATTAGTTGGGTCGCATGGATGTGTTTCTAGACACCGCTCCATGTTAGAAAATAGTTACTACCAACTAAGTAAAAACCTATGGGGTCACACACCGCATGGATTAAGTTGGATATAGGTATTAGTTAGTTTGACTAATTAATAAAAGGATCATAACGCAACCACAAGCAAACTTAGTAGGACTATTTTGCAAGTGGTCTAATCCATGTAAGGACGTGATTAGTATTGAGGTCTTTATGTAGTTAATAAAGAGTTATTACTATATAAAGGAACTCTAGCTTGTTAATTCTCTACACTAGTCATTATTGAGAGAACATAACAAAGCAAAAGAGAGAGAGAGAGACAAGGAAGAGGCGTCCGCCCCAATCTGTCCGCCCCCTTGCCGTCGCCCTCCTTGAGGCGTTGGCTTGGTGTCTCGTTTTGCGTGATCCGTTCATCCTTCTTCCGTTGCTAGCACATCGCGGTGTGAAGGAATTCAATCTAGAATCCAATTTAATACCCTATATTAATTTGGTATTTTCGAAAAAATATTTGAGAACCTCAAGAAATTTAATTTCAAACTTATTATTGACTTTTCTTAATTTTAACGTATAAGTGTGTCATTTGACATCTATGATGATATATATTTTTATTTTGGGATTTTGATACATGGATAATACTATATGCAACTTATTTTGTATATTTGGGTGATTGTTGTAGTTTTCTAAAAGTGGATTTGGACATTTATATACAAAGTGGTTAATTTGAAATTATTTGGAAATTTTCTAATTTATGAAAATTATTTTTTATTTGTTACCTATTACTACCTCTGTTTCTTCTCGTTCAGTCTACTTCACTTTTTGACACTATTCCCTGTGTCACTTTGGCCCGAAAATTTGGTTAGTAAAACAATACACGAATTCGGTAATTATTGCATGATCTTGTTGAATAAACTTTACTCTACAATATTATGAAAAAAAAAATCAAAAAAATTACATCTTTTTGCTATCCAAATTACCGAGTTTAAGTGACCCAGTTACGGGTACAAAAGGCAACCTAAGTTGAAAGAGAAGAAACGGAGGTAGTAATTGGTAATTATATTCTCATCCTTCAATTTTTGGCATTTTCTATATCTTCCCAACTAACTTGTTGGGAGAATTTTATTCCACTCGAGCTCCTCCTCCTCCCCCCCCCCCCTTGCAAGTCAACTATCAAATTAAACAATACTACCTATCATTTTTGTATGTACATTCCCTTATTGAATTATTCACTTCATCATCAAATTCAACTCACACCCATCACTCCACAACCCCACACTACCTCTCACTCTCAATGCATCATCATCATCCTCCTCTTCACTCTTTTCATCCATTGTAGAACACTAAAAATGGCCTCCATTCTCTCTCTCTCAAAATACCATTCCCATTTTTGGGTGTTTACCTACCAAAATTTCCATCAAAACATTATTTTCTAGCATCAAAAGCATGAAAAACTTGATTCCAAGCTTGGTATAACTATGAAAGTGAGTCATTTCACAATTTTACTCATGGATTGAAATTAAATTTTGCCATTTTCCTCACAATTTCTTGAATCTTGGGGTAAATTTTCCTTCTAGTCTTGAATTCATACATGCATGTTCATGTTTTGGTTTGATTGATGATATTTCATCTTAGATTTCTTCTTTTCCATACTTGTTTCTTCATTTTCATGGTTTGATCAGGAGTTAAACTCCAAAATTTTGACTATTTTATGAAACCCACATTAGAACCCACATGCATGTTGTGAATGTCATCTTCTTTGCATTTTTTACTCAAGATATTTTTTATAATTTCTTTCCAGAGCATGTAAAAATATTATTTTCATGATTAAAATGGTGCTATTTGGGTGAAAATCAAGCCTTCTTAACTTGCATGTACTAGAACCATTCTTGTTGATTTTTGAAAAAATAGCATATTTTTACAATCCGACCAGTTTGTCAAAAACGTAATACAACCTCAACTTTTGTCTCTGTAAAATTTCAAAATCTTAAATTTTATAAAACTAGACTCAGAGGGGGTCGTTTTGAGAAAAAAAAAATCATCTTCATATCATTCTTGGTTAATGAGTAATGGTCATTTGAACTTGCATGTTTTCTGAAACTCTGTTTCTGGACCATTCTTTCCATTTTCACTAAAAAATCATTTCCATAATCTTTTGGAACCCCCTCTTTCTTGTGTTTTAACTAGACATATTGATGTTCAATATGGAGAAGATGAGCATCATTGCGATTTTCCAAGTGGTAGTAATTACCTTTTAAAGTTGAGATTTGCTTTCAGACTTGTCTCTGCACAACACTATTTGTTTATTTTCTATCTTTAATTCTATAATAGCTATTGATAAGATTCTTGATGTTTCAGAAACAAGAAAAATTTATCTATCTTCTGCTTTATTTTTAATAATTTTATGAAGTGTTTTGATATGATAAATATTCCTCTAAATTCAGAGCTACAATTTTGTCCATAATTATAGTTTCACCGTTTTTAGAAAACTTGAATGTAACACCCCCAAATGGCCAAACCCGAAAATCCGAGAGGGTGTCACTTCGTACCCGCGGTTAAATCCGAATACAAGGAGATTTTAATAATCAGAAGATCCAACGATTTACCATAAATTTATTTAAAACGTTGTGCCACAAATATAGGCATGATCCAAAACTAGGAAAAAGAAAACTATTTAAAAGATGTTTCATAACTAAACGTGAATCTCCTAACTATTGTGATGTGTCTCGATTTCTCCCAAAAGCCATGCTTCCACCTAGACCTGTGGTACAGAAACAAAAAGAAACACCACAGTTTCCAAAGTCAGCGAAAAATACTGAGTAAGTAACACCCAGACATGTAAACAGATAATGAAACAGCTTATAAAAGACACATAAGTTTGAAGAGTAAAGAATTCGAGTAAGAGTATAAGTATGAAATAATAATTCAACAGTATTTTCCTTTTATCACTTCACTTGTGGGGAAACATTCCCAAATCCTTCTCCATTTGTCCAATCGGGACATTCAAATTTAAACAATAAAGATCCAAACTTGGAAATCCATCTTTTATCATGTTGACACGGGGAAGATCTACTAGTAGCTGGCTACCATACCATAAGTGTCGACACCCCACTAAGACTTCTTGCGGCCAGAGAGGTAAGTACATGGAGCGAACTCGGGGCGATTGCGGCCGAGCAAAATAAAATAAAGTGCGTCGAGAGACGTAGTCCACATCGACCAAAGCTCAAAATTGATCCCCGGTACAACTATTTCACTTTACGTCTTTACGTCTTATTATCATCTCATGTGATAGTTGTGATAGAATCACCTTTGTAAAATCAGTAAACTTTCTCAAATAAACAGTTCAAGTAGATATTCAAATTTTGAGACAATAAATCACAAAAGCAGTTTAGACACGAAAGAAGATATGGGCGCTAGGCCTGGCATGTTTACTTACCTTAAACAAAAGCAATCACAGCAAATTAGTCGTAATATTCGACGTATCCTTCGTCTGAGAACCCGTTGCCTAAAAATTTATAATACCCTAATCAAAATACAATAATAAAATAAATAGACAATGCCTACTTAAGTCTCTAGTTCATCCCTTAGTTCATACTCCAAAACACAGCTCAAAACCTTGCCCCAAATCCCATAACCTAATATGTACATAACCTAACATAACTCGACTAATTTATTACTATGTCTTCCCTAATAGACCATGACTCAAAAATAGTCTAATTAGATCCGAAACACTCTGAAAAATAAGTCTATCCTCAAACGGATCCGAATTTCGATTCCCGAGTTACAAGATATGCTTGTTTTAATTTTCCAACCATACTCATAATACCCATACGGGAATCACAAATTTCTCCATAAAATATCCCCCATATCATCTAGTTAGCCCCGAAATCAATCTAGGTTAAATACTAAATGAATTCTCACCTTAAATAAAGTTACTACCCTCCTACTAGGACCATTAAATCATCCCTTCCACATCTAGGGTTTCTTCTTTAACTATGAACATGATGATCCCAACACAACCTAAGAATTAATAGAAGAAGAAGAAGATGATAATAAAGATAATGGTTTGTGAATTACCGGAAAAGAATCGAAAAGAGAAGACGGCGCACGGTGGTGGCGGCGGCTAGGGCATGACGGAAGATAGGTAGGAGAGAGACAGCTTTGAAAGTTTTTGAGAGCTCTTTTGATTTGGTGTGAATAAAATTATGAGATGGAGGTGGGTTTATATAGGCTTTGAGGGTAAGAGTTTATGGAAAACTAGGATTGTTTCCAAAGTGACATTGATTTTGAATTAGGACACTAATATGGGACAAATTAGGTTTCTTGTTGCTAAAGTTTAGATCTTTAACCAATTAGTATCTAATTAGTATCTAACTAAGATTGAGTTTGATTCAAACAAGGAAACAAAATCAAAGAAAGAGAGAAAAAGAGAGATCCGGCCATTCATGGCAAAAATTCGGCCATGAGAGAAAAATTAGGAAGATAGATTTTTGTCCATGCAAGGAAAAGATGATAAAATTTTGGCCTAAAGACAATTTCCTCCCCCCAAGGTTCTAATTAAAAGACAAACACAACCCCCTGGTTTAATTAAAAGGCACTAAATAATTTAAGAAAGAGACATAAAACTTCCAAGCTTTTAATAATAATAAAACTAACTCCTAAATAATAAAATCTAATACCCAAAACTTATAATAATATTATACTAACACCCAATAGTTATAGTAATATCATAAAATACCCGTATCCACAAAACGGGGTATTTCATTGAATTTTTGAAATTCTTAGTATTTTGTTGGATTTATATTGATAAGTAAACATCATTATATGCGCGTTAGTGAAATTTAGGACTATGTGGCATGTAGGTTTGCATGTGTATTATGCATGGATAAATTATTTGTAACGAGTACGCTATATGTGTGATTGTAGACCTCGACTTCGTAGGAGAGAGTGGTTCTCGTTGGACTGCTCGGCTTACTTTGTTTCTTTTGCTTGTGATTCATATCAATGGTAAGTACATATTTGTGACTTTTACTTATCAAAATGTGAATGTTTGTGTGGTGTATCGAATGAATATTTGTTGAGTGAATAAGTATGCGAAGCATGATTTATACTCGAAATTGTTTGGATATAAATTGAATTCTCTTTATAAGTCTTGGAACTTTACTTGTGATAAGTTGATAATATGATTTTTCTATGGTAAAGACAAAAAATAAATTACATATGTGCAAAATTTAATTATCACATTGTGCCCATGTGTGTGACGTTTTAAATGAATATCGTCTTATTTGGAAGAGTATGAAAAGCATGATTTATGCTGAAAAATTCCGGTTATTGATTTATAATGAGAAATTTTGGAAATGACTTGTGAAGATTGTATACCAACTTTGATTATGAGAAGTAAAGGTAATAAGATACCTCTAACAAATTTAGGACGATGTAAAGAGTTGTGTTATTAATGGGAGGCGCCAAGCAATCCTCCATTTTCTTATGGCTAAGAACATTGAAGCAATGCTTCCTATTATTGGATAGAACATAATTGTTCACAAATCCGCCCCCGATGAGCCCAAATGTATCAAGGTATTGCGGTCAAGGATTTGTAGAGCTATAGAGTACTATTTATACTTGTAAGGGTCACTACGGTATAGGGGTGTCGACACTTAAGGCCTTTTAGCTATTGTTGTGAGCCTAGAAGGGGTGTCGACTTATGGGCTCCCTTAACGCTCGGGTGAAATAGGGTTTGATAGACCCTAGAAGGAGCCCTTTGTGATTACTTCGTGATCACTCTGTATACATCGATCATGTTGGTGGCTCTGGATATGCCCCAACCAAATTATATGAAAATGAATGAAATCTGGCACTCGTGAATTAAACGTTTTCAGTGAAACATGTTTTGCTCTTGTGAAATATTACTGGTTTCATAATTTTCTAAATACTCCTGCTTTTATTAATGTTTTAAAGTATGGATGTTCTTGTCTCATTGAATGAAATGAGTTAAAAAACTTTGTCTACTCATGAACTATTATCGTTATCAACTTAAATGGACTTCTTTAGTCTGGATATATTACCGAATACTCGTGGTTTCTCAATGTTCTTAAATTGAGAGGTTTTGTTACTCGGTTACTTTTCATTGTTCCAAATTCCCCAACCTGTTAGTTTTACTGCTTTTAAATCTTCTGATTTGTTTCAACTCATGCTTCTGCGCCACTCGTTTCTTTACATGTCATAGTGTGTACTTACTCAGTTTTTACTGATCATTTTCTTCAAAACTGCGTCGGATTTTTCCATTTTAAAACAGCAGGTCATCAATCAAGGTGGGGGGTCGGAACACGTATCGAGACGAAGACGTCACTTAGTAGATCACAACATTCTCATTTCCAAATTGTACTCATTTTTGAAATATTTTTTGTATACATTAAATTAGATGTAATCTTAATAGTTAATTTTCTACTTTTGGTTATCGATTGTCTCTTTAACCCTGAACCGAGATCCCGGGTTGTTTCATCAAATGTGTGGATATTCATAGAGACGAAGAAACTATTCTTCGTGTGATCTCCCGAACTAAGGTACACATCTTCTATGCCCTTATCATGTTATGATAGCTTTCCTGTGATCCTTGGTGGGATTTTTGCATGATTAATTTTATTATTCCGCTGCGTAACATGCATCAAAACCCAACAAAAAAAACTTGGAGAATATCTCCGACGATAGCTGCTTCATTCTCCACTTAAGACGAGTAATGCAATCTGCTTAGACCTTTCTAAACCGTCAATGTATGATACATCCTAAAAAATGGTCGCTAAATTCTTCAAAAAAGAAAACACATATTGAAAGAAATGAGAGAGAAAGAGTTGGGAGTGATAATTTTTGGTACTCAAGATTTCCTTTTATAATGGTGAAGGTACCTATTGGAAAATGCACAAACTTAATAGTTACAACTATTCAAGTACGATGAAGATACACACCCGAAAAGGCACGAACTGAATAGTCACAACTATTTAGGAATAAACTCTGTTAAAATTAAATTTTTAATTACAATTTTAATTTTAGTAGTCACATTTTTTGAATATGTAAATGAGTAAATCTTTCAAGGGTAATTTATGAAATTAAGTAGAACATTAAAACATTATAGCACTAAAACACCCTCACACTTTTAGAGAATAGTATAGATAAGGGAACCTAAACTTGCTGCCAAAGTAACCCGAAGCCGCCCCAAACCAACAAGGAAACAACTGAACTTGCCCCTGATCGCACGAGGTTCTGAGCATGCTTGTGCGAGCTTCTTGCTGCTTGTGCGTGCAAGCACTTGCGAACTGCTGAACCATCGCGAATGTTGTTGCTTGTTTCCTCTTGCCTTGTTGCCCGCTTTGCTAGTTGATTCGAGTAACCTTAAGAGTACGAGTAGTACCCACAGTAAGCATACCTCATAGTTGACTTTATCTTTCTCTTTCTGAATAATCAACTTACTCTCATCCACTTCTTCTCTTCTCTTCCTTTGTATTTATTTCATTTTTTTTACTCTACCCAATCTTACACTATCGAGATCTATCGAATTCCTCTATGCACACCCCTATCCCATCCTTCGGAAGCACTTAGATATGACTCACCGTGTCCATTCCTTGATTTGTGGAATCAGGTTGAATGGTTAAGATCCTAGGACCTTACGATCGTGGTGATAGTAATCCTTTCCACTTGACTCAGTTTGGACCAAGTCAAGGTTTATTTTCGACTATAAGGCTGATTTTGTCAGACGACTACTCAAAAGAGGTTGAGCAACTAGAGTCCAATAGGGATAGTCTACAGTTAACAGATAACTGCGTACCAATGTTATATGCTGCATTAAGGAGTGGGACAAAAGTTATCCCCCAAAGAAGTGGATCCATTTCCTTCACGCCCTTAGGAAAGGGGTGAAGTGACGGTGTCCCTTCCCAAAGATGTGTAGTACATCTCGACCTTTTAGAATCGAGTGCATGTCAGAGACTAACATCACTATACAGGGTGGGTTTGGTATCGACTTTTCTTATTTTAAGTTGTCTAAAAAAATGGTGTGAAAAAAGTCTGTGACACAAAAGCTAAACACAAAATTGTATGGGTTTGGTAAAAAAAGTTTGTGATGTAAAAAAGTCAGCGATGCGACAATTTTGTAGTTTAGTGATAGTTACTAATATGCCCTTTTTGTGTATTTATTGACTTTCACTTATCTTAATGACCTTAACAAACAAACTCACCACTAAGTTATTTTACTAAAATGCAAATAAATAATTGTACGAATTGCACAAAACTAAACGTACATAAATTGACATATATAAATAAAATTTGCATACACATTCACATAAATTGACATATTTAAATAAAATTTGCATATGTCATTACATCAAATTTGCAAACTCACCACTAAATGGATAATTTGAAGGAAAAGGGCAGTAATGGGAGGGAAAGTAAATGGAGAGGGAGTCAAGGGGCGGTGGAGGCGAGTAGAGATATGGTGAAAAAAATAAAAATTAAAAAAGTGTGTAATTACAATTGATTAATGAGGACATTATTGTCATTTGTGTTGTTTGAGGACAAAAAAGGCACGAAAAAATTACAAAAACCTAACTGTTTTCTTCTACTCATTTCAAAAGCTAAAAGCAAAAAAAAAAAAAAAAAAAGATACTGAAAAAAGTTCATACCAAACCTTTGGTGTAAGTCCAAAAAGCAAAAGTATGCTTTTATATTAAGGCTTAATTACTTAATACATACCTCCAGTATAGCAAAAATAACACATTGCAACCCCCACTTCTAGAATAGGCTTATTGCATCCCCCAATTTTAATAAATCATACTAATTTCAAGCGCTAAAATAATTCATCCCAACACCATCCATATGTTGAGGGTAAATGTGGCACTACACAAATGCCTAGTAAAAGAAAAAAAATTATGAAGATAAGAATGAAGAAGACTAGAAGATAAACAACTGAAAGAGATTTCATGAATTTGTCTAATCTCTCTTCATCTTTTCTGCCGTCTCTGTCTCTCGTGATTTGAGGAATCGAGACATGGAAGCGATAAGCGATAAAGCAGACCTATTCAAGCTTCTCCCCGTTCATCCTTTCAACTGTCAAGATTCATCTACTTGGACTGAAATGCAATCAACCCAAAACTGATGACATGAAATTCTAGTGCAGCAGGAACCGTTGGATCAGATTATGAACTTCTAATATGATCCATTCGTTGTGTTAGCCGTTGTTATTGAATAAACTAAGTATAACGACATCGTTTCACTCTTCGGCCCAGCCAGCATTCCAGGTCAGCAGGGAGCTGTGCTCTGATTGGTGGAGTTTGTCACAATTAGCATAGTTGGCCTTGGTTGTTACTTAGTTTTGTTTATTACAATTCCACCCCTAGACTATATAATGATGTAATTATATTTCATTCCCATATTTTGAATGAAAATACATCTTCTCCCTTAAATTATGTTATCTTCTTCTTCTCTCTCATCTCCGATCTACTCTCCGGTCATTGCTCTTTCAAATGTTCCGGTGAGCACCGATCTCGAGGACCTCAAAAGTGGGTATCAGATC
The DNA here is from genome assembly GCA_023055425.1 of Linanthus parryae. Classification (NCBI taxonomy): domain Eukaryota; kingdom Viridiplantae; phylum Streptophyta; class Magnoliopsida; order Ericales; family Polemoniaceae; genus Linanthus; species Linanthus parryae. The sequence continues at coordinate 70,247,925 of JALGPY010000001.1, read as the reverse complement.
CTGGTTTCGAACCGAATTGGGCGAAAATGACCTCAAGGAAGAAGGAACAAAAACTTAAAATCTCGTCGATCCAGAATCTAGGGTTGGCGTTATGGAGGAACGATTGGTAACCCTAGAAGGCACCATGGATGATCTACTAGTCAAATTCGTTGCCCCATGTGACGGTATGAACTCTAGATTCACTGAGATTTCATCTGAATTGCGTCACGGGCGAGAAGTTGAAATTGAGAGACTGGAAATGAATTTTGAAGATCAATTTAGGAATTTATCTGCTAATTACAAATCGCCTAGGAACCTAAAGCAGAAGGAGAAGGTTGAGGGAATTTTTGAGGTAGAAAATGGAGGAAATGATTCTCCAGGGGATGAAGTCTTTAGGAGAACTGATTATGTAACTCAGTCTTCTCCAAGGAGTGTTCAAAGGGAAGATAGCAATGTGTTTGTTAAAAACTATGCTAATGAAACCATACCACTCGCTAAACTAAAATGCCCAAAATTTAGTGGATTAGATCCAGTTGGCAGGCAACAAAAAGTTGAGGGGCATTTTCAGATCTACAGTATGAATGATCAACTGAAATTGATACTAGTTTCACTCCATTTAGAAGGTGAAGCTGAGAGTTGGTTCAGATCTGAAATGAATAATTTAGAGACTGTTACATGGTCTCAATTTGGTGAATTGGTGTGTAAGGATATTGCAGAACCTGGACATGAGAATTTATTGGGGGAATTCAGTAAATTGTTGCAGCATACCACTGTGCTAGAATACCAAGGTAGATTTGATGCATTAAGGCCTAGAGTGAAGGCCATGTTTCCATGGATGGATGTAAAGTATTTCATCAACATCCATCTAAGTATTTCCATGGATAAGAAGTTATGCTTCTATTGTGATGAAAATTGTACCCTTGTACACAAATGTAAGCAGAAAAAACTCTACTTGATAATTGGAATGGATGAGGGTGAGCAAAATGAGGAAGGGAGTAATTCACCAACACTGGATAACTGCAGCATAGAACAAGAAGAACTCACCTCTAAATAAGTAACTACTCTTGGCATTTCAGTACATTCAGTGCCTGGCAACACTGGAGTGGAAACAATAAGAATTTGGGGCAGCATTAATGGGAAAAGAGGTGCACATTCTCACTGACAGTGTTTCTACTCACAACTTCATTGACATCAATACAACTAAAAGAGTGGGGTGTCAGCAGAAACAAGATATGGCAACGCAGGTGGCTATAGCAGATGGATCAGTTATCTCCAGCAATTGTACTTGTAGCAATGTTTCAATTCAGCTGCAAAAGTGTCACATCATCACAGAATTGAGAGTGCTCCCACTAGGAGGTTGTGATATTGTACTGGGAGCTCAGTCGCTCAAGCAAGTTAGTCCAAGCTCACTAGACTTCAATAAAAAAGCTTTTGGATTTCAGCATCAGGGCAGGAAGTGATCTAGCAAGCCAATAGCACAAACTTAGGGGTCAAGGAGGAACAGTTAAATGCCATACACAGATACTGTGAGCAGAATTTAGCATCAATTACTGCACAACTCTTTACTATCAATGCATCTGAGGAGAACACTGAGGTGTCGCTTGCTCTAAAGCCACTACTACAGAGCTATGATGACATTTTTGAAGAACCTAAACAGCTACCACCTTAGGGAGCTCAAGACCATCAAATAACCCTCAAGAATGATGCTACCCCCATCTGTTTAAGACCTTAGAGGTACCCCTACATCCAGAAAAATGAGATTGAAAAGATGGTTCAAGAGATGTTAAGAAGTGGGATAATACAACCAAGTACTAGTCCTTTTGCTGCTCCAGTTTTACTAGTAAAGAAGAAGGATGAAACATGGAGGTTTTTTGTGGGACTATAGAGGGTTGAATGATGTCACTATAAAGAACAAATTCCTTATTCCAGTTATTGATGTACTATAGGATGAGTTGAAAGGAGCTGCCATTTTCACTAAGCTTGGCTTGAGAGCTGGTTACCATCAGGTTAGGATGGCAGAGGCTAACATGTACAAGACAACATTCAGAACTCATGAGGGGTTGTATGAGTTCAGGGTTATGCCCTTTGGTTTGACGAATTCCCCTGCAACCTTTCAGTGTTTGATGAACCAGGTCTTCAAAGCTTATCTTAGAAATATGGTACTGGTCTTTTTGATGACATATTGTTCTATAGCTGCAACATGGAAGAACATCTGAGTCACTTGACCACTGTATTTGAAGTAATGAGACAACACCAACTATATGATAAGAATAGTAAGTTCTCATTTGGCATGAAGTTAGTTGAATACTTAGGCCAAATTATAAGCAAAGAAAGTGTGAAGACAGACCCTAAAAAGCTCCAAGCCATGAAAGAATGGCCAGTTCCCACTAATTTTAAGGCATTGAGAGGATTCTTAGGCCTTACTGGCTATTATAGAAGGTTCATAAAGAATTATGGGGTCATTGCAAGGCCACTCACACAAGTGATCAAAAGGGGGTGCTTTACTTGGAGTGATGTGTCCACTCAAGCATTTCATCAGCTCAAACAAGCTATGGTATGCTCTCCGGTACTCACTCTACAGAACTTCACTGAACCCTTCATTGTGGAGAAAGATTCCAAACATGAAGGAATATGTGCAGTTTTGATGCAAAATAATCAGCCATTAGCTTATTTCAGCAAGGATTTAAGTGCCAGATGCTTGGGTTTGTCTACTTATGAGAAGGAATTGCTAGCACTGGTACATGCAGTTTCAAAGTGGAGACCCTATTTGGAGGGTGCTAAGTTCATCATTAAGACTGATACTCACAGCCTCAAGTATTTTCTAGAGCAAAAGCTTGCTACGGTGTTACAACAGACGTGGATCTCCAAATTCTTAGGTTTAAACTATGAGATTCAATATAAAAAGGGTCAAGAAAATGTGGTGGCAGATACATTATCAAGACGGGAGAGCTCTGAGAATACTGAAGAAGGAATGTGCCAGGCACTCTCCATTGTGACCCCTAAATGGATGCATGAGCTTACAGATAGCTATGTGGATGATGAATGGGATCAGCACATGGTGACTGTGTTAGCCATAGATCCATTGGGCCAGCTAAAATATAAGCTACAAGATGGACTTATTAGACATGATACCTTGATCTATGTGGGAGCTACCACTGATCTCAGGGAAATAATCATCAAAGAGCTGCATGAAACTGGAGTGGGGGACACTCTGGTGTTCTTGGTACTTATAAGAGAGTTAAGCTCTTGTTCACTTGGTCTGGATTAAAGAAACAAGTTAAGAAATGGGTGGAGAAGTGTGACATTTGTCAAAGAATGAAGGGTGAACACCTTCCTTATCTTGGGCTCTTCCAACCCCTCCTGACAAGCCCCAAGAACATATTTCTATGGATTTTGTGGAGGGTTTACCTAATTCTGGGGGGAAAACTATAATACTGGTGGTAATGGACAGGTTTCCAAGTATGGGCACTTCATTGCCTTGACTCATCCATATACGGTTGTGACTGTTTCAGAGGCTTTCTTTCAACACATCTGCAGGCTACATGGCATTCCGAGCTCTATTGTAAGTGATAGGTGATAACTCCCATTTATGAGTTATCTGTGAGCTTATATTAGAATTTAATAAGTTGAGTTTCCATAAGATTGAGCACGTTTTATCCGACGAAGCCTCTGTAGCATGAAAAAGATGAGTTTGAGCTTAATTGTGAAATCCGGGCGTTTTCGTGCATAAATAGATATTAAATGACATATATAATCGCTTGGTATAGTTGTTCATGTTGTATTGACAGGAACGGATGCTTAGTGGTTGATTTGAGGCATGAAACGAACTTCGGAAGCAACGGGAGCTAAAGCGGAGTAAAGAGACGCAAAGCTGGAGAAGCTAGAATGACCAGTCTCCACTATTTCGATCATATATTGAGTTCTACAATGAATTTTGGAGTGAGACTGGCGGCAAATGAAAGAAAACTTCAAGAGCTTTCCAACGATAGGTCACGGAGCTAAATCGGAGGTCGGACGAAGAAGTTACGACGTTTTGAAAATGGAGCTGTCGCTGATGTGCGTTCAGACGCACAGGTTCTGCGTTCAGACGCACATGTGCGTTCAAACGCAGCCCCGAAGTCAAAAATAACTTATGTCCGCATGCATGATTGATGGCCAAACGCAAAAACTGAGTCCCGGAGGCCGAAAAAGGGCGAAAATTGGCTAAACCCAAGAAAGTGCAGAAAATTGGCTAAGTATGTGCGTTCAGACGCACATTGTGCGTTCAAACGCACAACACAGTGCAGTAGCAGAAGACAGGAAAACTGGCTGGAAAAATGACTAAGTATGTGCGTTCAAACGCACACCAAAAAAGTCAACGGAAGTCAAAGTCAAAAAGTGAACTCTCAAAATGTGCGTTCAAACGCAGCCTTTGTGCGTTCAAACGCAGGTCAAGATTTTCAGAATTTCTGAAGACGGTGGAAAAAGTCAAACTTCGTCAGAAAAGTCAAAGTCAGCAGATGTGTGTTCAGACGCAGGACAGGATTTCCAGAAGCTTCCCAGGGCGGTTTAGACAGGGGCAGAATAGGAATTTCAGCACAGGATTAGGGAAACTTCAGCAGTATATAAAGCAGCTCTGCCCAGCAGTTTCAGGATACACAACACATACAGCACAGGCAACACAGGATACAAGAACACAGAATCAGAGTCAGACACAGCAGAAGCAGGAGCATCGGAACAGTCCCGGAAATCGCCATATTTTCCGTCACCTGTTTGATTCTCTTCTCTTCTTTATGTTAGTTTTTATTAGCTAGACTTTTTACCTAGGTTCTCGGTGAACCTAGGGTTTATGATTTCAGCAACATAGTTTATCCCGAATTTGGATTCATGATTGTTTAAATCTTAATACAGTAGAGGTTTTGTTTATTATTCTGTCTTTGGTTTTTAATTTTATGCATGAAGGGAGTCATGAACCTGGATTGCTACAGACAGGATTTGGTGCGCGAGAGTGGCCAGTGAGAGTTAGGAAGAGAAGACAGGATTTAGTACTCTGCCTTGATGGACCGAGAGGTGAAGAGAATCAGGGGGTGACAGCTTGAAAATGTATTAGTCTGGGACATCTTTTTACCATTGGTTTTAACCCTGTGAGAGTTGAGTTTGGCCATTTTCAGCTTATTTTCCACCTGATACGAGGCAGAGATTTATAGATCATGATTGCAAAATTTGAGTAATTTTATGCATACTTTTGTTTGTTGGATATGATCGCGGGTGCGTGTTATGTGCAGGTAACAGGTGCCGAAAAATGCATGAGATTTACTTGGATGGGAGGCAGCGTGTCAGGAAAGTTGAGCAGAAAAAGAGGAAAAAAATGCTAAGTGGTGCGTTCAAACGCAGGAGCTGCGTTCAAACGCACAAGACAGGAGCAGCAGGAAAAATGGCAGAATTTGGCTAAGTCCTGCGTTCAAACGCAGGCAGGCTGCGTTCAAACGCAGGAGTCAGAGACCAAGTGCAGAAAAGCTAAGTCCTGCGTTCAAACGCAGGCGTTGTGCGTTTATACGCAGGGCTCAACACTCAAGAGAAGAAACGGCCAAGGGGTGCGTTCAAACGCAGAGGAGCTGCGTTCAAACGCATGGGTTCAGGAGCCAGAAGAGAAAAATGGAAAAACGGCTAAGTCTTGCGTTCAAACGCAGAAGGGTGTGCGTTCATACGCACTGCGTTTGAACGCAGGAAGTGTGCGTTTGAACGCACAGACGGGTTCCAGAAGCTTCCAGGACGGGTCTTTTCGAGGGTAAAACAGGAATTTCGTGCATCAGTTTTGGAGACTGTGGCAATATAAAAGGAGGTGTCCCAGCACTGTTTTAGGGTTACGAACACATACACATTCACAGCTATCATCATCAGCAGCCAGTTTCACAGCAGCCAGGAGTTGGAGCAGAGCAGGATTGGAGCAGTTTTCCAGTATCTTCAGAAAAATAACTAGTTTGATCTTTTCTCTTTTTATGAAACATTGTTTTTGAATAATGCAAGCTAGCTAGACCTTTTGCCTAGGTTCTCGGTGAACCTAGGGTTTATGAATTCAGCAGACTTGGTTGTTTTGATTTTCAGAAGCATGGCTAGCTAAGTCTTAATACAGGATGGTTTGTTTATTATTCTGTCTTTGATTTTATTTACATACATGAACGGCTTGATCACCCAGGAGTGTTACAGACAGGATCTGGTGCGCGAGAGTGACCAGTGAACGTTAGGAAGAAAAGACAGGATTTAGTACTCTGCCTTGATGGACCGAGAGGTGAAGAGAATCAGGGGACTAGCCCAGAAGCATTAGACCAACTGTTAGACGTTTAGGGGGAGACCGAGAGGAGAACCTGTAACCCTAGCAGACTTAGAACGAACCTGCAGATGTAGGTGGACCGAGAGGACCCGAAAATCTGCAGTCGAGTGATAAGTGCATGAGACCGAGAGGAGATTGTACTATTGGTATGCTGGCATAAACAAAACCACTGTGTGTTTCTGAAATCAAATATACCATGAAAGCTGGAGAGTAACCCTAGGGGATCCTGGAATATAGATTTTTAGACTTATCGACTTTTTACAACTATAACAATTTCTGCAAAATATTCAATAGAAAAATAAAATAAGCTTTTTACTGTTTTTATTTATTATAATTTAGTATAGTCAAATCCCAAACCTTCCTCCTTTTTACAAACTTCGTGCCTTATTCTAATTCTGATTAGCAAAAACTTAAACTGTTCTCGTGGGTTCGACAACCAGAGTCACAATTACATACTCTATACTACTTGATCGTACACTTGCGAAAAAGCAGATAGGTTTACGCTGTCAAGTTTTTGGCGCCGTTGCCGGGGAACGGTTACAGTTTTTGTTAAAGAGACATTAGAATAAGTCTCAGAGTTTTTCTTTTATTTTTACAGTTACTTTCTTTCGACTTACTGCTCGTGAAATTTGATTTTCAGGCTATTCTAGTTTATGCCCAGATTGCCCCGCAAACTGGTATTACCACTTGAAGATCCCGAAAAACTTTTCAGAGAGCAAAGTCGCAGACACCGAGCCGCGATGTCTGAGCACGGAGAAGACACCACGACCGAAACAGGAACACCCACAGGACAGCCGCAACGTACTCCAGCACAGATGGCTCTTTACATTGAAGAACTGATAGCAGCAGGTTTTGCTGCCAGGAACAATCAGAGGACTTATAACAGGTCTGGAAGGGCACTGGTCGAAAACTTTGAAGTCCCAACCGGAGGACATCAACCAGCTATTGTAGTGCCTCCCATTACAGCAGAGCACTTCGACCTGAAATCATCCACCATTCAGACCGCCCAGACCCATTGTCCTTTTAATGGGAAGGCAGATGAAGATCCAAACGACTTCCTTGGAAAATTTGAGGATTACTGCAACAAGATTAAATATAGAGGAGTCGAAGCAGACACGCTAAAGCTGATTTTATTCCCATACTGTTTGTTCGGAACAGCAAAAGACTGGCTGGAGGCAAGACCACCGAGGTCTATCACTACCTGGGAAGGGTGTGTTGCTGATTTCTTGGCAAAATTCTACCCTGCATCCCGCGTTATCAAGCTGCAGAGCGAGATCTTATCTTTCAAACAGCAGATGGGGGAGACAGTGGTAGATGCATGGGACAGGTTGATGAGACTTGTGAAAAAATGCCCCAATCACGGCTTCGGGGACGCAAAGATTCTGCAGGTATTCTACCACGCACTTGACAGGGAGAATGCAGACAGGATTGACAGGGAAGCTGGGGGTAACTTTTTATACCATGTGGATAAAGATGGAGCATACGAACTGATGAAGCAATTAGCCAAACAGGATACTCGCCTGTTTGATGACCGCAGGCTCACAGCAGTAGCAGAACCAGTGGTTGATGACAGGATTGACAATCTCACGAAAGTGGTACAGGACCTAGTCAAGAAGGTGTATACAGAAAAGAAACCAGTGGCATCAGTGGACGAACCTGACTTTGACGCAGCAATTCTGGAGCTTCAAACCGAAGATGCCAACTATGTTCAGCAGCAGTGGGATCCTAGTCGCTACAGACCAGGCACACGTGACCATCCAGGGTTTCGCTACGGAAATCCCAATGCAGCAGTGTATGCACCAGGATTCCAGCACAGGCCACAGGCACCACAGACAGCTCCAGCTCAGCCTGTACAAGCAGCACCACAACTAAACCTGTCTCACCAACATTTTGAGTCCTATATGGAGAAATTCAATAAGCAGTTGGAAACTAGATTCGCACAGATGGACTCATTAACTGCTGATGTAAGCCAGATGAAGATTGCTATCCGCAACTTGGAAGTACAGAATGGACAGCTTGCACAGAACCAGGCAGAACGAGCCCCAGGGAATTTACCATCTAACACAGTGAACAATCCACGCGCTCAAATCAATGCTATCACAACTCGGAGTGGAATTGCACTGCAGGATCCACCGTATCCCAGTCATGCACGCGCAGAAAAGTCCAAGATTATTGAGCAGAAAGTGATTGACCGGGAAGACAGTTCAACCGCTAACCCTCAAAAAAGGGGTTCGGTCGAGCAGGAAGCAGAGCAGACGAATGAGGGTAATCCAGAGACAGTGCCAACTTCTAAGGAGGTTCCTTACCCTCTGAAGACACGCAAGAGAGATGACAGCAAAGACTACGCCAGATTTCTGGAGGTATTCAAGCAATTACAGATAAATATACCTTTTGCTGAAGCACTTGCCAAAATGCCTACTTATGCGAAATTTCTCAAAGATATCTTGTATGGTAGAAGGCGAATGAGTGACTTCGAAACAGTGAATCTGACGGCAGAAGCGAGCAGTTGTGTAAAAAATGGTCTACCACTGAAAAAGAAAGACCCTGGCAGCTTTGTTATTCCAGTGACCCTGGGCAGTGCATACACAGGAAAAGCCTTATGCGATTTAGGTGCCAGCATCAACTTGATGCCACTGACCATCTTCAAAAGTCTGGGAGTCGGAGAGCCACGCCCAACAAGAATTATGCTTCAGATGGCGGACAGATCTGTGAAACCTGCCTATGGGGTAATTGAAGATATCCTGGTAAAAGTGGGAGAGCTTATTTTTCCAGCAGATTTTGTGATACTGGATATGGAGGCAGGAGAGGTTCCGCTGATCCTGGGCAGACCTTTCCTGGCGACTGGTGAAGCCATTATTAACTGCAAAAGTGGAGAGCTGTCCATGCAAATCAATGAAGAAAAAGTAAAATTCAATGTTTTCAAATCTCTCCAGCTTCCCGATCATTATGGGCATGAAAACTGTTTTGCAGTAGAAGTAATTGATGATCTGGAAAGCGATGAGATAGAAGATTTATGGGAGGAATTTGAAGACAAATTTCCAGAGGAAACAGAAGAGAAACAGGATGAGCAGATCATGGGAACAGAAAGCTGGGTCAGGCTATACAGGGATGAAGGAGGCGAGCAGAAAATGACACTTGTCCCGTCACTGCAGGAACCACCAGCCCTGGAATTAAAACAGTTGCCAGAACACCTCAGGTACGCTTTTATTGGTGAAAATAATACTCTGCCGGTAATTGTTTCTTCTCTTTTATCTCAGGAACAGGAACAGAAGCTACTGGAGGTACTTCGAGAGCATAAGGAAGCCATCGGATGGACAATTGTAGACTTGAAGGGAATCAGTCCTGATTATTGCATGCACAAAATAAGAATCGAAGACGGAAAGAAGCCAGTCATCCAGCCTCAAAGAAGATTGAACCCAATTATGAAAGACGTGGTACGTAAGGAGGTCATGAAGTGGCTAGAAGCAGGAATTATATACCCCATATCAGACAGCACCTGGGTGAGTCCTGTCCAGTGTGTACCGAAGAAAGGGGGCATTACAGTAGTGCAGAATGCTGATCAGGAACAGATCGCCCAGCGAACTGTCACTGGCTGGCGAATCTGTATGGACTATCGGAAGCTGAACGATGCTACATTGAAAGACCACTTTCCGCTGCCATTCATGGACCAAATGTTGGACAGACTAGCACACCATGCTTATTACTGCTTTCTGGACGGGTACTCGGGCTACAACCAGATCTACATAAATCCAGAAGACCAAGAAAAGACGACGTTCACTTGCCCGTATGGAACGTTCGCCTTTAGAAGAATGCCGTTTGGACTGTGCAATGCTCCAGCAACATTCCAGAGGTGTATGATGGCTATTTTCTCTGATATGATAGAGAAAAATCTGGAAGTTTTCATGGACGATTTTTCGTTATTCGGAGACAGCTTCGAAGATTGCTTATACCATCTGGCCAGAGTTCTGATTCGCTGCAGAAAAACAAACCTGGTGCTCAACTGGGAAAAATGCCACTTCATGGTTACTGAAGGAATAGTGCTGGGACACAGGATCTCCAGTAAAGGGCTGGAAGTAGACAGGGCAAAAATAGAGGTGATCAAGCAACTGCCGTATCCAACCACAGTGAAGGCAATCAAGAGCTTTTTGGGCCACGCAGGATTTTACAGAAGGTTTATTAAAGATTTCTCAAAAATTACAAAGCCACTATGTAATTTGTTGGGAAAAGATGTGCCCTTCGTATTTGACGAAGCCTGCAAAGAAGCTTTTGACGTGCTTAAAGAAAGGCTGACGACTGCACCCATTATCACAACACCAGACTGGACGCTCCTGTTCGAGCTGATGTGCGACGCCAGTGATTACGCTGTGGGCGCGGTACTGGGACAGAGGAAGCACAAGGTGTGCAGTGTCATCTACTATGCCAGCAGGGTCCTGAATGAGGCGCAGATTAATTATGGGACTACAGAGAAGGAGCTGCTGGCAGTTGTTTTTGCTCTGGATAAATTCAGATCGTACCTGGTAGGCTCTAAAGTCATTATTTTTACAGATCATAGTGCACTGAAATACTTGCTGGAAAAGAAGGATGCAAAGCCAAGGCTGTTGCGTTGGATTCTGCTGATGCAGGAATTTGACGTCGAAATCAGGGATAAAAAGGGAGTTGAAAATGTAGTAGCTGATCATCTATCTCGTCTGGAAAAACCTACAGAAGAAGTGGTGCCCATTCAAGAAAATTTTCCAGATGAACATATTATGAAGATCAAGACCAACAGACGGCCCTGGTACTATGCCATAGCCAATTATTTGGTCAATGGTGCACTCCCTGAAGATATCACCCCTTGGCAGAAAAAGAAATTTATTTCAGATTGCAGGCAATATTTCTGGGACGATCCTTATCTGTTCAAGCAAGGGGCAGATAATATTCTCCGACGGTGCATTCCATGTCACGAAATTTTGGAGGTAATTCAGCACTGCCACTCAGCACAGTGTGGAGGACACTTCAGCGGACCGAGAACAGCTCACAAGGTGCTGCAGTCAGGATTTTTCTGGCCAACAGTTTTCAAAGACTGCCATGATTACGCGCAGAGCTGTGATCGTTGCCAACGGACAGGAAATATCTCCCAGCGGAATGAAATGCCCATGACACTTTGGCAGGAAGTCGAGCCTTTCGACGTATGGGGTATTGATTTTATGGGTCCTTTTCCTTCGTCGCAGGGAAATCTCTACATCTTATTGGCAGTGGATTACGTGTCGAAGTGGGTGGAAGCAATAGCCTGTCAGAAGAATGATGCGTCAGTCGTGGAAAGGTTCCTCAAACGAAACATCTTTACCAGATTTGGAACACCGAGGGCCATGGTCAGTGATGAAGGCTCTCATTTTATCAATAAAGTCTTTGCCAAGGTTCTAAAGCAGTACGGGGTGTCTATCCATAAGGTATCACTGCCTTATCACCCTCAGGCAAACGGGCAAGCAGAGGTGTCCAACAGGGAGATAAAGAGCATACTGGAAAAAACTGTGAATCCAGGACGCAAGGACTGGTCGTTAAAGCTGGATGATGCACTTTGGGCATACAGAACTGCTTACAAAACCCCACTGGGAATGTCCCCGTACCAGTTGGTGTTTGGTAAAGCATGTCACTTACCAGTGGAATTGGAACATAAAGCTTACTGGGCAATCAAACAGCTGAATATGGATCACAGTTTATCAGGAAATAAACGGAAAATGGCACTCCTTGAACTGGAGGAATTCCGTAAAACTGCATATGAGAGTGCCAAAATTTATAAAGAGAAAACAAAGAAGTGGCATGACAACCGCATTCTACCAAAGAAGATAGAAATCGGGCAGAAGGTTCTCCTCTACAATTCAAGGATGAAATTCTACCCAGGGAAGCTGCGCTCAAGATGGTCTGGACCATTTATTGTGAAGGACATTACATCATGGGGAGTGGTGGAGCTGGAGAACCCGAGGGATAATACAGTTTTCAAGGTGAATGGGAACAGAGTCAAGCCATACAGGGATCCTCAGGAAATCATGGAGGTAGAGGCACTCTACCTCGAAATTCCGTGATTACAGCAGAGGTAACAAAGTCGGGCTGTCGACTGTAAATCACAAGCGCTGGTTGGGAGGCAACCCAACATAGATTAGTTGTTTTTATATAATTTTTACAATGTTCATAATTTGAGAGAAAAATGAGAAAGAGGGATTTAATGTTGAACTCAGTGTTTCAGGAAGTAGAGGCGTGCGTTCAAACGCAGAAGACTTGCGTTCAAACGCAGTGCGTTCAAACGCAGAGACCTTGCGTTCAAACGCAGCCCCACCAAAGGAGAGAAAAGCACTGGAAACGTTTAACACTTCTGCGTTTAAACGCAGAAGACCTGCGTTCAAACGCAGATCACATCATGAAAATTTTCAGCCACCAAGTGGTGCGTTTAAACGCAACTCATGTGCGTTCAAACGCAAGATGACAAAGAAGAGGTGAAAAAAATCTAAAGGCATGCGTTTAAACGCAGATCCTGCGTTCAAACACAGACCCAATCAGCAGAGAATTTCTAGAGAGACAAAGGCATGCGTTCAAACGCAACTCATGTGCGTTCAAACGCAGCTCATCCGAGATGCAGAAGATAAGCGTTGCGTTCAAACGCAACTCATGTGCGTTCAAACGCAACTCATCAGACCCAGAAAAATTCAAGAACATTCAAGCATTGCGTTCAAACGCACATCTTGCGTTTAAACGCAGATCATCAGTTCTTCAAAAATTCCAGAAAAATTAAGCAGTGCGTTCAAACGCAGGACCTGCGTTCAAACGCACATTTGAGCGGGATCAAAAATTTCGGAAAATTTTGAAAAATTTTGAAATTTTGGGGCCATTCTGCAATTTCTGAAAGTTCGCCTATATATACTGTACGGATGACAGTGACTCATTTTCACACAAGTCTTCCAGTTTTCAACTCTCTCTCTAGAAAATTCTCTCTGCCCTAGCAGCCGCCAGAGCAGTCTGCCGCCAGCAGCCTCCGACGACCACCGCAGGACCGCCAGATGGTCAGGAACAGTGTGGGGGTGATCCAACTCAGCCGATCCAAACACCAACAGATCCACTTCAGAGAGATATTTCCAGATCTGTACCCGTAAGATTCACTCCGGGTACCCAGGTTCTATCTTTTCATTCTCTTTGAGTATTTTCAATTTTTACTGTTGCATCTTGAAATGGAGGTGGATCAACCTTACATGAGGCCGGATAGGGCAATTGCACCTTTGAATATCATAGACTGCCGTCTGCTTAGGCCTAACCATTTCTGCGACCATAGGTTTGTTAACATGGAGGCTCACCGTTTCTTTCTACAAGACAAAAAGATTCGGTATGACATACCCGCTGAGAGGACCTTTCCCCGTGATAGGGTAGCCATGGGGGATGAATTGTTCGAATTTACTGGGCAGGATCATTTTGGGGATTTGTTTACTGGGTTTACCAATCTGCAGGTCAGTTCTGTGTTGGCTAAGGAGATTTACAGCAATCTCCAGCAGTGCATGAACAGTGAAGTCCAGTCAATTGACTGGATTTACTGCAGAAAGAGATGGATTAGAATCACCCCAGAGAGTATCCGAGAGAGTCTGGGTCTGGAGTTAGTGCTGGATGACTGTCAGTTCCAGGAACTGAGACGTCATCCATCTGAGCAGTTGAGTGAGCAGATCCTGACCACCCTGTGTGCTGGTGTACCCGGCGCTGCTTGGTACCACCCTGAGAGAAGTCCTTCCTACCGGAAACTGCCATCGACCTACCTGATTCGAGAGGCAAAATGGTGGACAGAGTGGGTGAACAACAGAATTGTGGGTATAAAACACTTTACCCACATTGATTATAATATTGCCCTGCTTGTGTACTGTTTGATGGCCCGTGAGCCTGTGAGCCTCCCGGAGATTATTTGTGAGTTTTTCCGGGAACGGAGGGAAACTCATAGCAAGAAGGGTTTGGGTCTTCTGGGGATGTTAACAAAAATGGCGCAGGATTATCTTGTGGTCATTCCTGGCGAGCTGAGAGATATTCGACCTGTTCAAGTACGCAAGTACAAGAACATGAGATGTGCGCTGCAGGAGGCCATTCACGGCCCTCCTGAATATGTCCAAGTGGACGATGATGATGATTTTGTTCCACCTCAGGGTGGGGTGGTGGCATGCCACCACCGCCTCCTCCCGGTGATGGGGGTTTTCCAGCCTTACCAGGACCCTTCCCACTGCCCCGTTCTGCCAGTTCCAGCGAACACAGGCAGGCCGACCCTGACTTGGGGCAGTCTAGCAGAGGGGCCAGGCGCAGCTCTTTTGGGCGCCTGGAGAGGACTGAGCATGAGGAGTGGGTCAGAAAGAAAATTAAGGCCCAAGAAAAAGTACAGAATTACCTGGTAAGGACTGTCAAGAAAATGGCCAGGGGTCTTGGCAAATTGTTCAAGACCCAGAAGCATATCTACCACGCTCACACAGCCGCCATGAGAGCTCATGAGTCGGCACTTGCTGAAATTCAGAGTAACATGCGTGGTAAGCGGTTTAATTTTCCGGACCGCTATTCCAGTGATAATTGTCCAAGCTGGACAATGGAGGATAGCCGGCCATATGATAGCTTCTCTGGCCATGACCCCACACCGAGCTCGGAACATGCAGACAGTGTAGGTGACCCCGGCAGACCCGGTACCCAGTACCCACCTAGGAGAGATCATGCAGACCCAGGGGGCAGCAGTGCCCATCCCGGTGCCAGCCACGCTGGTACCGCTGCCGCAGCACGCCATGCTGCGAGGAAACGCGCCAGAGGGCGAACCCCTTCACCATCTCCCGAGCCGACTGACCAGTCTACTCCGGAGAACACAGATTCGAGTTACCGACCAGATCAGTAGAGTCGCGAGGACGCGCCACCTCTAGTGTGGGGGTGGGGAATCGTGTCCTCCTGCATAGCCATGTCAGCATATTTTTGTCAATTTTATTTTTCATTTTATTTTCATTTTTTGAGTCAGCACGTTTTTTATGTTGAGTCGACCCACCAACCTTTCTGACCTTGCATGAAAAAAAAATAAAAATAAAAAATAAAAAAAAATAATAATATAAATATAATAAAAATAAATAGGGAAAATTAATAAATATTTTTTCTGAGAAAGGGCAACTTAGGACCTAGAAACTGAAGAGAGTCCAATGAAAGAGTTTATGAGAGTAGGAAGCACCGTAGCAGGGATACTTCAAATTTTAGTATTTTGTGCACAATTTTCACGACAGGCTATCCCGGGTATTCAGGAATGTGGAAAGTAGATACAGGCATACTTTTGACTTCTCTAGTGTGCTAGGCAGATTGGGTCTTTAGATAATTGAATATTCTGTTTCCCGTGGAAACTGGTGGACTCTTGGAATCTGGGGTGGACCTTCGTGTAGAGTCGTTTTATGTGGTACAAATCTGTAGCCTAAGCGAAGTTGTAGAATGTACACCACCATCCCTTAAGGTGGTTCCAAGAGAAAATCCTAAAAAGCCCGCACTCTTAACGCTCTACTGCACAGTTGTAAAAAACAGAGGGGATCAAGAAAAAAAAAAGAAAGAAAAGAAAAACATATAAATAAATAAATAATATTTTGTGCTTAAAGGAGAAACAACATAATGTGCTTCCATTCACATGGAAAATTTGGATTCAATCCAATTTAGAGCTTAAGAGGGGAATTAAAGTCAAGCCGTATTACACAGGAGTTGTGTCTCCCAGCAATGGGACAATTTGCAAATTAAAAGCAATAACGGCTAAGAGGGTCTGAAAACCTCAGATGACTTGGCGAAGAAAGATTATCTGTTGACTATAGATGCCTGGACCCTCAAAGTCAAAAGACGTACCTTATCTTGGTTGGTTTGGTGGATGTTTGGGGATACCTTAGTGAGTTTGTGCATAGGATCAGTTTATATCATTTCCTGCTGCGTGTGGTGGAATTTCGAAATGAGCTTGTGAGGATTTGATGATTTCAGTTTAGGATAGAGAGGTTGCCCAATTTCAGAAAATATAAAAAAAAAATATATATATATATATATAAAAAAAATTAGTTGTGTCTTGAGTCAGTTTGTGTATTCTGTATCTGAGTCAGTTGTCTATTGAGTGTTTTGGTCTGTGTCTTGAATCTGTGACAGAGGGGAAGTATGCAATTAAAGTATGCAAAAATGGGTCTGCAAGGCAGTATGCAAGGGTCTGCTCGGGACGAGCAGAGATAAGTGTGGGGGTATTTTGACAGCTTGAAAATGTATTAGTCTGGGACATCTTTTTACCATTGGTTTTAACCCTGTGAGAGTTGAGTTTGGCCATTTTCAGCTTATTTTCCACCTGATACGAGGCAGAGATTTATAGATCATGATTGCAAAATTTGAGTAATTTTATGCATACTTTTGTTTGTTGGATATGATCGCGGGTGCGTGTTATGTGCAGGTAACAGGTGCCGAAAAATGCATGAGATTTACTTGGATGGGAGGCAGCGTGTCAGGAAAGTTGAGCAGAAAAAGAGGAAAAAAATGCTAAGTGGTGCGTTCAAACGCAGGAGCTGCGTTCAAACGCACAAGACAGGAGCAGCAGGAAAAATGGCAGAATTTGGCTAAGTCCTGCGTTCAAACGCAGGCAGGCTGCGTTCAAACGCAGGAGTCAGAGACCAAGTGCAGAAAAGCTAAGTCCTGCGTTCAAACGCAGGCGTTGTGCGTTCATACGCAGGGCTCAACACTCAAGAGAAGAAACGGCCAAGGGGTGCGTTCAAACGCAGAGGAGCTGCGTTCAAACGCATGGGTTCAGGAGCCAGAAGAGAAAAATGGAAAAACGGCTAAGTCTTGCGTTCAAACGCAGAAGGGTGTGCGTTCATACGCACTGCGTTTGAACGCAGGAAGTGTGCGTTTGAACGCACAGACGGGTTCCAGAAGCTTCCAGGACGGGTCTTTTCGAGGGTAAAACAGGAATTTCGTGCATCAGTTTTGGAGACTGTGGCAATATAAAAGGAGGTGTCCCAGCACTGTTTTAGGGTTACGAACACATACACATTCACAGCTATCATCATCAGCAGCCAGTTTCACAGCAGCCAGGAGTTGGAGCAGAGCAGGATTGGAGCAGTTTTCCAGTATCTTCAGAAAAATAACTAGTTTGATCTTTTCTCTTTTTATGAAACATTGTTTTTGAATAATGCAAGCTAGCTAGACCTTTTGCCTAGGTTCTCGGTGAACCTAGGGTTTATGAATTCAGCAGACTTGGTTGTTTTGATTTTCAGAAGCATGGCTAGCTAAGTCTTAATACAGGATGGTTTGTTTATTATTCTGTCTTTGATTTTATTTACATACATGAACGGCTTGATCACCCAGGAGTGTTACAAACAGGATCTGGTGCGCGAGAGTGACCAGTGAACGTTAGGAAGAAAAGACAGGATTTAGTACTCTGCCTTGATGGACCGAGAGGTGAAGAGAATCAGGGGACTAGCCCAGAAGCATTAGACCAACTGTTAGACGTTTAGGGGGAGACCGAGAGGAGAACCTGTAACCCTAGCAGACTTAGAACGAACCTGCAGATTTAGGTGGACCGAGAGGACCCGAAAATCTGCAGTCGAGTGATAAGTGCATGAGACCGAGAGGAGATTGTACTATTGGTATGCTGGCATAAACAAAACCACTGTGTGTTTCTGAAATCAAATATACCATGAAAGATGGAGAGTAACCCTAGGGGATCCTGGAATCTAGATTTTTAGACTTATCGACTTTTTACAACTATAACAATTTCTGCAAAATATTCAATAGAAAAATAAAATAAGCTTTTTACTGTTTTTATTTATTATAATTTAGTATAGTCAAATCCCAAACCTTCCTCCTTTTTACAAACTTCGTGCCTTATTCTAATTCTGATTAGCAAAAACTTAAACTGTTCTCGTGGGTTCGACAACCAGAGTCACAATTACATACTATATACTACTTGATCGTACACTTGCGAAAAAGCAGATAGGTTTACGCTGTCAGGGGGCTAGCCCAGAAGCATTAGACCAACTGCTAGAAGTTTAGGGGGAGACCGAGAGGAGAACCTGTAACCCTAGCAGCCTTAGAACGACCCTGCAGATCTAGGTGGACCGAGAGGACCCGAAAATCTGCAGGAGAGTGACATGTGCATGAGACCGAGAGGAGATTGTATCATTGGTATGCTGGCATAAACAAAACTGCTGTGTGTTTCTGAATCGGAAAAACTGAAAAGCTGAATAGTAACCCTAGGGGATCCTGGAAACCTAGGTACCCGAAACCCTAGTTTTACTGCCAGACTTTATTATCAGAAAATTACCAAAAATACTGTTTAATTCTGTTTTTACTCCTTTTACTTTTTACGTCTTCACTCTTTAAACTCAGTTTCTGATTGCACAGTAACACTGTCCTCGTGGGATCGATAACTCGGGGTTGAAATACCAGCCCTATATTACTTGAACCGTGCACTTGCGGTAACACGTAAGAAATCGTGTCAATAGGGACACCATCTTCTTGAGCCTTTTATGGCGTACTCTCTTTAGATCTGCCGGTACTCAACTGAAATATACTACTGCATACCACCCTGAGGCAAATGGGCAAAGTGAGAGGCTAAACCACTGGCTGGAGGTCTATCTCAGGTGTTTAAGTGCAGATAGACCTCACAAGTGGTCTAAGTGGTTATGTTTAGCTGAATGGGGGTACAATACTAACTACCACTCAGCCTTACAACTTACACCATTTGAAGCCCTTTATGGTTACAAACCCCAACATTACAACTTCCATCAATTAAATAAGACTCGGAATGCTGAGGTTGACATATTCATCACTGATAGGTCCACGTTACTTCAGCTCTTGAAGGAAAATTTATTGAAAGCTCGAGAGAGGATGGTCCACTTTTCCAATAAACACATGACAGAAAGGAAATTTGCAGTGGGAGATTAGGTTTTTTTTTAAGCTACAGCCCTACAGGCAAAGCACTTGCAGCTAAGGACAAATTACAAATTTTTTCCCAGATTTTATGGAACTTTTCAGGTTTTGCAAAGAATTGGCAAGGTGGCTTATAGGTTGAAATTACCTAGTCACTCCAAAATCCACCCTGTCTTTCATGTATCTCAACTGAAGAGGGCCATTTGCAACCACTCTATTTCTCCCACCTTACCAGCTTTAGGCCCTGAAGGTCAGTTTTTGTTGAACCCATTGCAATATTGGATAGACAATTGGTCAAAAAGTGTCATTCTTCTATTGTGAAGGTTCTGGTGCAGTGGCTCAACCTTTCTCCAGCTGAGGATACCTAGGAGGACTACTATGAGCTCAAGGCTCAATTCCCAACATTTGATTCATGAGGGAATGAACATTTTAAGGGGAAGGCATTGTCAGGATTCATCTACTTGGACTGAAATGCAATCAACCCAAAAGTGATGAGATGAAACTTGTTGGAATAGATGCCCTAGAGGCAATCATATATTTAGTATGAACATTGTTTTGGCTAGAATATTCATTTATTATATATTGTGATATTTAATATAATGAAGTCCTTAGATAAAATGTGTTGTTTATCTTAAATATCCCTAGTCCACTATATTGATTAATAGGACAATCAAATATAGACTAGTATGTGGGTAGATTGATATGGAGATATCAAGTCTAACACATGGGTATGCATTAGGAGTAATGGCATACTGGATTGACCCACAACGAAAAGGATACATTAGATTATGTCAAGTCACAATCGCTTTTCGTAGTGCTAATTTAATTGCAATCCTTAGACTTGAAGTCACTAGATACTCTAGTTGTGGAATATTGCGCTTTGATGTTATCAAACGTTACACCGTAACTGGGTAATCATAAAGATAGCTATCGGGTGTGGTAGGAAGCAATCTTAGAGATCGTAGTGATGTAGACACGATTTTTCCCTCCCACATAATGGGGGTAAATATCCACGACCACTCGAGGGATGAGGCTTATTGAATGTCTGGCTAGACTCAGATAAATCAATATAGAGATATTGATGTTATCTGCTAGCATAAGCATATTCCCAGGATCGAGGAACTATGGATTGGATATACGAGTGTGACTATTTATGTCTCGTGTCCAATCCGGATATGGAGACAAAGGGATAGTTCAATATGGCATATTGGGCACAAGAGGTTTGTCGGGATCACTGACTATTTCTATTGGTTGGGTGGCATGGATGTGTTGCTAGACACCGCTCCATGTTAGTAAGAGTTACTACCAACTATATAGAAACCTATGGAGTCACACGTCAAATAGAGTAGAGCTAGATTTGAGATTAATTATTGATTAATTAATAGAAGGATCATTGTGCAACACCTTGCAAGCTTAGTAGGACTCATTTGCAAGGAAGGGAATAGTTCTAGTTCATCTAGTAGGAAACTCTTTTATGGAAACAACAAGGAGTTGTTCGAGTATATAAAGAGGCCTAAGCTTCCTTCCCACACTAATGTTATTAGACATAAACAAAGTGAGTGGGAGAGAGCAAAAGAGAGAGCAAGACAAGAGCTAGGGCCGAAACCCTAGCCCCGTCCCCCCCCCCCCCCCTTTCCCGTCGGCTCAAAGAGGAGGCCACCCCTCCTCTTGTGCCTTTGTTGCTTTGATCTTCTTCCCTCTTCCTCCAGGTTGAAGCTAGCACTTGTTTGAAGGAAGAATCTAGATCTCACCTCTAGACGTGGATCAACCGTAGAGACGAGGACATCATTTTTCGTGTGATCTCACAAATTCAAGGTACACAATACTATGTCTCTTATCATGTTATGATATCTCTTCCTGACGATCCATGGTGGGCATTGAAGTAGAATTAAATTTTTGTTATTCCGCTGCGTTACCTACTTCAAAACCCAATAGTGGTATCAGAGCCACAGGTCGTAGAGCATAACATGATGTATGTGTTACGATTTCAGTTTATACACCGTTTTATTGTTTATTACGCGAAAACTAAAATTAATTGGCATAGTAGATGCAAAATTGAATTTATTCAATAGAACAAGACCCAATTTAACATTGGATATTAGAATTGGTGAGTTTAATCACATAAGATGTGTATAATTGGATTCTTGAAAAATTAGGGTTCATGGGCACATGATTGAAAAGGGGTTTTTAATTATGGAAATAAATTTATGGAATTAAATCCATAAGGAAACAACCTTGCTTGGGCAACAAGGAAGAGGGAAGGAAGACTAGTTCCGAAACCCTAGCCGTCCGCCCCCTCCCTTGCGCGCCAAGAAAAGGCCGCGGGCCATAGGGGCGGCCGGCCTTGGGCCGGGCCTTGTGGCGGTGGCGGTCCTAAGGGTTCGGGCCCCTTGTTGGCTTGAACCCCTTGGACCATTGTAAACCCTAATTACCCAATTTTATTAAAATTAAACAAGCGCGTTAAAAATTGGTTTTAACTGTATTATGTGCTTTATTGCATGGTGGATGGATATGGCCTAGAATTGTGGATGTTTATTATTGCTTTGTGGTTTGGTTTACGGCCTGCGAGCTGATCAAATTAATGTAATAATTAATTAGGTTTTGCGGCCTGTGAGTCGTCTTTTTCTCCTCGACATGTGAGGCTTTTGTTATTTATTTATTCTAGATGTTAGGCTAGAATTAGAAATATTTAGATGATAGCCAAGAGCATGGAGAATAAGACCGGAGAACCAATGGAGCCAAAAGACAAAGAAGACATCCCTAGGCGCGCAGCTATAGTGGAGCACATGGAGATGAGCTCGGCACTTTAGGGAAATTAGATATTATCATTGGCTTGATAATATCATTAGTCTAGGGGCCATATCCATGCCACGTTTCTTCTATGTTTGTGCATGTTTATTATTTATGCCTTGTTATTTTATTTTGTGTGTATGGCGATACTAGCGAAAACAATAACAAGATCATAATAAACAAGGTTGGTCTTTTATTGTGGATTGCCCAATCCAAATAAGTAGACCATGTTGATAAGATCAACCAAACAAATTAAAAGAAAAATCCCTCAATTAAATATTGCGTTTTGCCTTCTTTTGCCAAAACACCCTTCATGATCATGGTTTATTCAAATTTGGGCTTGCCAAAGCAAGGCGATTTTAATTTACCATGGTGTGTTGCGGACGACACAAGCTAGTAATGTGTGTATGTTGAAGCAAAAGGTTGGACGCAACTAGGCAAGAATCAATTGGATTGATGAGCCTAGAGGCATGACAGTTAGGGGTTATCCATGGGATAAAGAATAAAAGAGTTATTCACCTAATTGGACCAAGAGTTGCATATGATGTAATTGGAATGGTTCATACCTAAATAACCTATTCTTGGGTGACTTGCCAAAGCAAGCTCAAGAAGAAGTGAAAAAGGGATCTTGGACCCACTAGAAAATATAATGATATTTTCCGCATTAATGGTGAGGGCTATTAATCCGAGAAAAATAGTGGGAGCTATATTTGATGATCTAGCCATTATTAAATATAGTTAAATTGTTCAAAATACTAAAATTGCACATTTCTCGTTTTGTAGAATTCCAAATGGCAAACAACAACGCATCGACTTCATCCCTACGATCTATCCTTGAGAAGGATAAACTGTCTGGAACAAATTTCTTTGACTGGTACAGAAACTTAAGGATTGTCCTTAAGCAAGAAAAGAAGCTATACGTCTTGGACACTCAAATTCCAGAACCACCGCAAGACGAGTCTCTTCTAGCGGAAGTGAGGGCACGTCAGAAACATATTGATGATTCTAATGACGTGACTTGCCTCATGTTTTGTACCATGACTCCTGAGCTTCAGAAGCAGCATGAGAATATGGAAGCCTATGATATGATCATACACTTGAAACAATTGTTTCAGGAACAGGCTAGGCATGAGCGCTAAGAGGTGTCGAAAGCATTATTCAAGAGTATTCTTGCAGAGGGGAATCCAGTAGGGCCTCATGTACTTCGAACGATCGGGTACACAGAGAACCTTGAGAGACTGGGGTTCCCATTGGGCCAAGATTTGGCTACTGATCTTGTCTTGCAATCGTTGCCTGACAGTTATAATCAGTTCATCATGAACTATAATATGAACGAGATCAGTAAGCCTCTGCCTGACTTATTGAACATGCTAAAGACAGCAGAACAGAGCGTCAACAAAGGCAAGGGCATCAAGGCCATATTGATGGTGCATAAGAAGAAGGGCAAGTCAGTTGCCTCTACTTCAAAAGGAAAGCGCAAGAAAGTTGCGAAATCCAAGGAAGCCCTAAAGCCTAGTGGAGGCGTGGCTAAGGGTGAGTGTCACTACTGCAGCCAGCCGGGTCACTGGAGGAGGAATTGCCCTAAATATATGGAGGATAAGAAGCTTGGAATAGTGATTCCACCACCACCAGGTATTTATGTTATAGACGTCAATCTTTCTATTTCTTCATCTTGGGTATTGGATACCGGATGTGGTTCTCACATTTGTCGTAATGTGTAGGATTTGAAAAGAAGTAGAAGATTGAGTAAAGGGGAGATAGACCTGCGCGTCGGGAATGGAGCAAAAGTTGCTGCATTAGCTGTAGGCGTTTATGAGCTATCTTTGCCTTCTGGACTTATCTTAGAATTAAACAATTGCTATTATGTGCCTGCTATGGGCAGAAACATTATTTCCGTTTCTTGTTTGGACGAGAAAGGTTTTTCTATTTCAATAAAGGACAAGTGTTGCTCCATTTATTTTGATAGTATGCACTATTGTAGTATGCATTTGTCTAATGGATTGTATATCCTTGATCTAAATAGTCCAATCTATAACATAAATACTAAAAGGATTAAAACTAATGATTTAAATCCTACATATCTATGGCACCGTCGTTAAGGCCATATAAATGAGAAACGCATATCCAGACTCCATAAGGATGGACTTCTAGACTCATACTATTTGGAATCATATGAGACATGTGAATCTTGTTTATTAGGAAAATGACAAAGTCCCCTTTCAATAAGAAAGGAGAAAGGACTAGTGAGTTATTGGCACTCATACATACCGATGTATGTGGACCATTCCCCACGCCTGTCAGAGGTGGTTATACCTACTTCATCACATTCACTGACGATTTCAGAAGATATGGATTTGTATACCTTATGAAGGCTAAATCCGAATCCTTTGAATTGTTCGAAGAATTCAAGAATGAAGTAGAGAAGCAACTTGGCAAAAGTATTAAGGCTCTACGATCGAATCGTGGAGGAGAATACTTAAGCCAAGAGTTTGATGAGTATCTTAGAGAGTGTGGGATAGTATCCCATCTCACTCCACCCGGAACGCCACAATGGAATGGCGTGTCCGAGAGGAGGAATCACACTCTATTAGATATGGTGCGATCTATGATGTCTCAAACAGATCTTCCGATATCCTTTTGGGGACATGCTCTAATGACGACAGCTTTTACCATTAACCGTGTTCCATCCAAGTCAGTCATGAAGACACCATATGAGATATGGACTGGGAAGCGTCCCATAGTGTCGTTTATGAGGATTTGGGGCTGCGATGTCTATGTAAAACGTTTACAAACAGACAAGCTCGGGCCCAAAGCGGATAAGTGTAAATTTGTGGGATATCCTAAGGAAAATAAAGGATATTACTTCTACAATCCCATCGAGAACAAAGTGTTTGTTGCTCGGACCGGCGTGTTTCTAGAAAGAGAATTTGTCTCTAAAGAAGCAAGTGGGAGGGCTGTAGAACTTGAAGAGATTCAAGAACCACAAATCACTGAACCGATGATGGAACATGAGCGGGAACCGCAAGTAGTTGTGGAAGAACCTGTTCAGGTAACACAGGAACTCCGTAGATCAGGAAGAGTGCGTCATGAGCCAGAGAGGTATGGACTTCTCGTGACTGAGCCCGATGACGTACCACTCATAGATGATGAGACTGCGACCTACGAAGAGGCCATGAAAGGCCCAGACTCTAAGAAGTGGCTAGAAGCCATGAGATCCGAAAGGGATTCCATGTACACCAACAAAGTATGGACTTTGGTGGAACCACCCGAAGGGGCTCGGCCCATAGGGTGCAAATGGGTCTTCAAGAAGAAGACCGACATGAATGGCAAGGTAGTTGCCTATAAAGGGCGATTGGTAGCCAAAGGGTATAGACAGATTCATGGTATTGACTATGATGAGACCTTTTCACCAGTCGCCATGACTAAATCCATTCGAATCCTACTTGCTGTTGCAGCATACTACGACTATGAGATTTGGCAAATGGATGTCAAAACAGCATTCCTTTATGGGAACCTCCTTGAGGACGTGTACATGACACAACCGGAGGGTTTTGAGGATCTAGAGAATGCCAATAAATTCTGTAAGCTGCAAAGGTCAATTTATGGATTAAAGCAAGCTTCTAGGAGTTGGAATCGACGTTTTCATCACTGATAGGTTCGGACCATCCTCTCTCGAGTGATGAGATGCAAATTTTAAGGGGGAGGCATTGTCAGGATTCATCTACTTGGACTGAAATGCAATCAACCCAAAAGTGATGAGATGAAACTCTAGTTCAACAGGAACCGCTGGATCAGATTATGAACTTCTAATATGATCCATTCGTTGTGTTAGCCGTTTGGTTTTGAATAAACTAAGTAGAACGACGACGTTCCACTCTCCGGCCCAGTCAGCATTCGAGGCCAGCAGTGAGCTTTGCTCTGATTGGTGGAGTTTGTCACAATTAGCTTAGTTGGCCTTGGCCGTTACTTAGTTTCGTTTATTACAA
This sequence comes from Linanthus parryae, assembly GCA_023055425.1. Lineage (NCBI taxonomy): Eukaryota > Viridiplantae > Streptophyta > Magnoliopsida > Ericales > Polemoniaceae > Linanthus > Linanthus parryae. The sequence continues at coordinate 70,221,957 of JALGPY010000001.1, read as the reverse complement.
TCCCACCCCTAGACTATATAATGCTGTAATTGTATTTCATTCTCATCTTTTGAATGAAAATACATCTTCTCCCTAAAATTATATTCTCTTCTTCTCTCTCATCTCCGATCTACTCTCCGGTAATTTCTCTTTCTCTTTCAGGTGTTCCGGTGATCTCCGACCTCGAGGACCTCAAATCAACCTTCTACATCTTCATCCTTTCTGTCGTCTCTTCTCAACCTTCTCCCCCTCTTGACCATCTCCCCTTTCTCTCTAATTCAGATATGGTTTTGGGGGTCTGGGTTAGGGTTTGGCATCATTTGAAGCTTTGATTGAAGGAAGAGAGGAATGGTCAATTGGGTTGTTGGTTTTTTCAATTAAGGTTGTCAGGGAAGAGATGAGATGTCAATGGGTTGTTGGGTTTTTCGATTGAGGCTTTGTTTTAGTCTGCACAATCTTGGGCAGAGGCTAGTATCTTCTACGGCTTTCAAGTGCTTCGTTTTCTTCAAGTTAAAAACGGTGACTCAGAATTACAATTACGCGATTAGGTACGGAGGATTCATGTGATTGCAGGGGAGGGTTCGGTAAAGCGGGTTTGATGGGATGAAGAGGTTGCAGGTGGAGGTTGAGCTCGTCAAAATCAAGGAGCCAGCTAGGGGCGGTTGCGGATTAGTTCGCCAGAATCTGGGCGAGTATGGCGAAGATGGTGAAAGCTACAGTGGTGTTCATAATTTTAAGGGGTTGGACTGTTTTACCCTTCAATAAATTGGATATGTTTGTCAATTAATGGAGTATTTCTTTACCAGTTGGAATTAGTATGGTTTATTGAAATTGAGGGATGCAATAAGCGTATTGTAGAAGTGGGAGTTGCAATGTGTTAATTTCGTTATAATTGGGGGTATGCATTAAGTATTTAAGCCTTAGATTAAAAGACATAAAAAAAATGGTACCAAACTCTTACCCAAAAAAAAGATGGTACCAAACCCCCAATACTCATGTTGGCACTTTCACAATAGCCACCGGATGAAACTTCTTTTTTTTTTGTTTATGTTTATCGACATTATTTACATTTCAAAACTACATAAAAGTTCGTGTTCGGGTGTCTTTTAAAATTAAACGTGCTAGGAATGCCTGTAACATGAGCTGGACGTTTGAGGACATAAAAATTCATCTGTGAAAAGATATCTACACATTTACTTAGACCTTTAACTAGTTAAGAACTCATACTAGCAAAAATTAGATGAGAAAACCTTCAACACAGTCGATTGCACATCTTCACTAATCACGATAGTAGCTTAAGAACCATTTGAAACCCTTAAGCAGTTGTCCAACAGGAGAAAGCAAATATGACCCGCCCCTTCCATCCTTCCACCAGCCAGTTACTTGCCTCATCTACGAAAAAGTCTTTGTGGTAGGATGATTTCACCTTATCCCTTATCTCATTCAGTAACGCTTGCTTCAACGGAAGCTGCCTGAACCCAGCTCTCAGAGTCCTCACCTGCCATAGCTTGTATGTTTCTGGTCTTTCAATCCTCTCCAATCCTTCGCACGCAACAGTATTCAAAATTTCGTTCCCCCATATTTCTCTTTCAAACACCATTCTCATCGGATTCTCACGGGGAACAACGGCCTCCATCATATCAAATAATGCTGAGAAGTGGAAGAGAGCTTCCCGGAACCTTGACACAAAAAAAGGTGAATTATGTGCCCCATTAGAAACTCCATGTATGAAAATATCCGGCTTAATCGTATTAATTAGTTTCAGAACACCATCTCTTGGACTATCCTCCATAATTATCTCATCAGGCAAGTACATTAGCTGGTAGAAACAGTTCACAACAAGCAATTCATCATTCGTAGTTTTGAGATCTCCAGCATCTACATCTTCCCATTTCTTGGCTATGCCATTATACTGGAATGGCACATTAAACCTCTCACAATAATTAGCTAAGCGGCGTCCTGTTTCCTTAACTCTTGCATCTGGCCGGAAACCAGGTTGGGGAAAGTCTATTCCAGTTATCCGAAGCTTGGGTGGGCCTCCGGGTCTTGTAGAAAGACAATGGATGAGAGGGATCCACTGAAGACCATACACAATGCCAAAGTGAATAATGTGAATACTGGTGGATGTTTGAGCTATTTCCATTATAGTGTGGGCTGCATACTGATATGATGACTCCATGAAAGGGAAAGCGGAAAGGTAAATCCTAAAAGCTCTCAACACTTGAATGTCTGATACACTCTTGAGTGCAACAGCCTTATTATCCAATCCTTCTGCACCCACCAAGCGTGCCTCAAGGCCATTGGCAAAGTAATGTGCCAGCCTCTGCGATCCATCACCTATAGGAGAAGAACGCAACCTTATTTGCTTTAGTATCTTATACGCGTTGCCATGGTCGTTGTCAGCGACAGATTGCGTACACTTCATCAGGAGACTTCTCATATCGATTGCTTCTCTTTTTGTTGGCCCTCTTTTGATATAGCTCTTCTCAACATTACATATTTGTGCAGTTTCATTTTCCTTATCTGGTGAAGGGTCCTTGCTATCATACAAGGACAATATCCTATGAAACATGTCATGTAATACAGATTCGTCGGTGTCAACCTCGAAGTGCTTGGTACTTCTCGTGTCTTCGAAATCAGTCCTGTCTCGTTGCAAACACTTTCTCCCCCTTGGCAACTGTACTAACCCACATCCATTGTTTTGTTCCTTTGAAACATTTTCCTCGCCTTCAGGTGACTTCTTTTTTATACCAACAAAGCTCCTATGGTCTTCACTTGATTGGAAGCTTTTGCCCTCTTCCAGTGTCCCATTAAGATGCCACCAAGATTGGTCCTTTGGAAGCAAATTCGCAAGAGAGCTGTCAATTTGAAATTCTGAATCCAATAAATTCTCAATTGTGTGGCTTAAATGAGGGCTTTGTACATGACATAGACTACTACGATGGTGAATAAAGCTATCTTCCGAGCTGCTGCTGCTTGTTATATCATGATATTGTGGAGAATGACTGGGGTGGGAAGGATCCTCATTGTTAAGTGCATCATAGAAAGATTTCTCTGCAGCACGAAGAGTGGAGTCCTCGATTACGCACCCATTTTCCTCTGAATCATCTTCTATTAGTACCTGATTTATGTACTTCAGAATAACATCACAATAGCCACCTTCTTCATTAGTGTGCCTCGCACTCATTTCAGAAGATTTCTGTAATTCTGGATCAGGAAGAACAAAAAAATACCACAAAAAATAAACCCGCAAATCAATCAAAAGATAGGGCTGCACATAGAAACATAGATTCAAAGTTCAAACCAACGGGAAGAATAGATTACAAATTATGACTCTATTTCAGTGGAGTCATAGTCTGTTTGACTGTTTAACAGAAAATGTTCAGTAGAACCCTAGAAGGTTAGAACTCAGAGTACTGTGCATAAACTACACATGAAAATACATACAGTTGAATCAGAGAAACATCATATTTATTGGAAGTAGAAAAGGAAAATTGAAATGTTAAAAATATTCTGATAATAGTAGCTTAATCGAAATGGAAAACTAACTTACCTTTTGAAGACGGTTGTGGCATGATAACCCTAGAGAGAAAAGAGACTTGCTTCTGGGTTTATCTTCTTTGACCCAGATCTTTATTGTGCAAGATCTTCTTCTCCGTGTGGATGGAGGACTTGTTGTGTTTGGGATGCTACTGTTATAGCTCTGACTGAATAAGATACGTTGTCGCGTTTTGGTTGGTAGGAGTGTGAAAACTTCTTACTATTTCGGAAAGGCGGCTGCTGTGGAATGAGATTAGTAAAAAGAGTGTTCAAGAAGAAAGAATGATGAGTTTGCATTGCAAAATGAAAATGGTGAATTGGAAAAAATTAGATCCTAGACTTCGCCAACTATATCTATATACTCATACAATATGTACTTTTACTAGTATTCACTTCATAATAATTATACATTTATATAATAACAAAGTTCTCTCTTTTACCATTCACATCTTCATTGTTGATGACATTATTCGTCATTCGACTAGAATAAAGGGTCTAGAATTTTGAAGAGTCACTATCATTAGCATGTGTAATGTCTATGGTTCAAAAAACATTATAGTAGTTTTAAGTCACGTACGTGGTGCACTAGTATCCACTGTAGGAGAAGGGACTTCTTCTGCTTCTTTTAGTAATGTGGTACTTCTTCCGTTCCACCTCTCTTCCTAGTGCACTATTCATCGGGCACTTTGATTAGTGGCTTTAAGCCACGTACGGGGTCCACTAGTATCCACTAAAGGAGAAAGGGACTTCCACAATTTCTTTTAATAATGTTGTACTTCCTCCGTTCCACCTCTCTTCCTATAGTGCACTGTTCACCAGGAACTTTAATTCGGTGATTTGGTTATCAAGACGATGTAAGTATTATGTAATTTTTTCATGTTGTTGTAGAGCAAATTTTGTTCTACAACATCATAAAATAATTATCAAATTCTTGCATCGTTATACTAACCAAATCACAAGGTCAAATTCACCCTCAAAAGTAAAGCACGGATAGAGGCAGCACGAAAGAAGCCTCATTTAGAGCCATTAAATTGAAGGTGATCTAAGCAGAAAATTATCCATGCCAAATAATATGCTTTTCAATTTTTTTAATTTGAAAATTGCTGTCCCTTTCCTCTCTCTTCACAATGAGTAGGCAGTACTGTAAATTACACCATCTTCATGGTAATTATGCCTATACATTGCCTAAGTATATGTTGTGCGCCTGATATGTAATTGTTTTTCTTTAGTGCCTCGACTGGATATAGCTTAGTTTACATACTAGTACCGAGTAGACTCATACTATTCACTTAATGATGGTGGGATTGTTTGAATTTTAGCTGAGATCAGTGTTTGAAAGTGGCTCCTACAATCCTACCCACAGATAGATGTACTAATAATCTGTAAACTAACATAGAAGCGGACACATGATTTTCGGGGTATCTTTTCTCTTCTTCTATCGTCTTATTATGATCTTATCAAATGTTTGATGCACTTGATTGTCGTCTTCTTTTAGCGCTTGTATCACCACATCAATTGTTAGTCAGCACTAAACCCCGCACTAGGCATTTGAAACCACTCAAAAAGTCTCAACCTACATTTGTGAGGGATAATATGTTTCACCCTTCACTATGATAAAATTACTAATACTACAAGTCAGCTGGCTATTTTTGAGGAGGCCAACAGCAAGCTCACACTGAGTGCGTCCACTTGCCATCTTATTACAAACCCAGGAGTCTCTATATTTTACAAGCATGACGCACCCCAAAAAAACTACATCTCCAAGTAAATTTACATACTACAGAAAACAGTAGAGGCTGGTTTATATAAACATGGTGAGCTCCATCACAGAAGGCTATGCAGGAGTTGACTTAGTAATAGTCGGACACCGCAGGCTCGCCCAGCTCTTGCTTCTTTAAAGCCGCGACAATAGGTGTCATAAAACTATAATTTACATACAAAAAGTTAGCAGGTGATGAGGCGAATCATGCTCTATCTGACCGCCCCATAGCCATCTCTTGCCATAAAGCAGGCACCGACTCCAGATGACCGGTGAGAATACACATACAGAAATATCCTCTGTTATAACCCGCCAAAGCAACAAGCAGTTGCAGAACAAGCCCTGAAACCAGCATAACAACATTATTCATTTGTCTTACATGTAAACTCATAGGCATAGTGTACCTGAGAGAGAAGTGATAAACATAGTACTGGAGGCTAAGGGAGACGGTACCTGTCTCTAACTTCTCGAAATTCAAAACCCAGTTACTGAATAGGCATGTAAACTGCAGTTCTGAACCTGCATTGGCGACGTGCATTGATAACTTCTATGCAGGAACCCAACAAGAGCTAGCACAGTAGACCCGGCCTTTCCACCCCTGAAGTAGCCAAGAACCATCTTCATCAACCACAAAGTCATTGTGGTACCCTTCTTTCACCATACCCCTCAGTTTGTTAACCAGTTTCTGGTTCAATGGGAGGATCCTGAAACCATTCTTCATATTTCGAACCTGCCACTGCTTGTACGTCTCAGGCCTCTCAACTCTTTCTGAACCTTCACATGCAAGGGCATTCATAACTTCACGCCCGATGAACTCCTTCTCGAAATTTCCTCTTTCCTGATCTTCACGAGATATGTTAGTGTCAAACAAGTCAAACAATGAAGAGTAGTGGTAGAGTGCCTCCCTGAAGCGAGTGACGAAAAAGGGGGCGCTGTAAGACCCATTAACTTCAGATTGAACAAAAATGTCAGGATTCAGATTCCTTATCAACTTCAGAACAGCATCTCTTGGATTATCAACCACAACTGTTTCGTCGAGTAGGTTCTTAAACTGGTACGAACAGTTAACAGCAAGAACCTCATCGCTGTTTATATTTAGGTCTTGGATTTTGATAGTTTCCCATTTCTGTGCTATGGCATGGTATTGAAATCGGACATTAAATTGTTCACAATACTTGGCCAAGCGGCGACCTGTCTCTTCAACAAGTTCAGCAGGTCGGAAACCAGCTAGTGGAAACTCTATCCCTGTAATTCTAAGTTCGGGAGCTCCACCAGGTAGAGCTGATAGATATTTGATTAAAATTGGCCATTGGAACCCATATAAGATGCCAAAGTCAATAATGTGAAGCTTCTTTTTTGTTGAGTTCATAACCAACTCCATAATCATTTTGTTTGCAAAGAATATTGATACCTTCTTATACGGGCACGCTGAAAGATAAAGCCTGTAAGCTTTCAACTTCTCAGTAGCTGAAATTCTCCTGGAAACCAAGGCTTTGTAGATTTGGCTTCCAGTTCCAGCTAATCGTGCCTCTAGAGCATCAGCAAATATACTAGCCAACCTCTGAGATCCAGTGCCAGAAAGAGAAGAGTGATGTCTGATCTGCTTAAGTTGTTCATTAGCCGTCCTACGATCATCAGCGGCAACGGATTGTGCGCAACTAATCAAAAGAGTTCTCAAATCCACAGCTTCACTTCTGTCACTTTGTTTCTTGGAACGAGTCTTCTTGCCCCTAGATTCAAGCGATTGTCCATTTTTCTCATGGGATTTTGTTTCTTCAACCTGCGCATGGTCAGCTACGTTACACCAATTCGGGTCCCCATTCGCATCCTCAAATAGCAAAACCCTATCAAATACTTCCGATAACTCAGGCTCCTCCCAATAAATGGCTGAATGCTTGCTACTCCTCTCTTCTTCTAAGTAACTATCTTCTCGTGAATGATTCTTCCTACCCCTTGAGTCCATAGGTAAGACTTTCCCGCTGTCCATCTTGCTTACAACCTCTGGTATCCCTCCCTTCAAGTATGGAGGCAATTTGTAGCTATCTAAACCAAAATTGAAGTTATAACTACCAGGAAGGAACTTGCTTGCTTCTTCCATACCTCTCTTGAACTGCAAGATGGACTGACTGTCATTAAATATACTAAAAGCAAGATGGTTACTGGAAATGTCCACCAGATCATTAACTCCATCACTTGAGCTGTTCAGAGAGCCAAATGGCCTAGGTGAAGGGTTCTGTGTACTTGTTTCCGATCGGTAACCTATGTGAGAACTTTGCCCGGACAGTTTATGCTCTCCAGCATTACTAATCCATTTGGAATCAGAGGAGATAGTGCCACTAGTAAAGCTGTTAGTACTATGCTCACTGGAAGTTCCAAATAAATTATCATCTGGACTTTCAGTGTTCATGTAAAGAGGAGGATGGTTGGGAGAAACAGGGTATTTCTCACCAATGACATCGTACAAGGATCTCTCCGTAGCTCGCAGGGCCAAGGGGTCATGGAACATACTGGGTTTCTGCTCAATGTTCTCTTCCATTAGTATTGAGTTAATAAACTTGAGGACATTGTCAGAAAAATCATTATCATCTGGAGAATCATCGCCTGAGTTTCGACTAGTTGTAGGACCCAAACTGGTGTTAGAATCCGGAGAAAACGATGGAAGGTCCATCAAGTTCAGATCTTTGGGAATGTCCTCGAGCTTGAAAGTCCCTGAGAGATTTTCAGACTGATTAAAGGCAGGTAAGAAGCTGTCATCGTCATATTTGAATCCATTTGTAGAATCAGAAAGTGCTGAGAATATTTCATCCATGACCTGATGTGATTCAGAAGACCTATCAAATAAAAACTTCCTTAAAAAATTTCTCCAGAAGTGATGGTTCAGAATACATGATAAATCTTAACAGTTTGACATGTAATGTAATGCTCACAAAAGAGTGAAATTTATGCGGAAAATAAAGACAAGCTCCTTTTGGTATACCCGTTGAGATCCATGGATGCAAAAGTGAGTTAAATCAGATTAGATTAAACGAGGTCAAGTTAAGATCGCGTTATGCGGATATGGGAGGGCCAGTCTGCAGATTCACCACCCATTAGTCAAAAGTCATAGCATGAGGCCTAAATGGCACTGAATCAGATCGGTGGGAGGCATGAGAAGGCCAAAACCATTTCTGACTCAAATTGATTAGGAGAATCAATCAACTCGTAAGAAGTTTCAACAATCTGTAGACATTGAAAGTTGAAACAAGAAACTGCCATGAATTCTGAGCCATGCGTCTAAGAAGACTATGCCGCCTTACTATATAGATGTGTGTTGTTAAGTAAAACTGAACGTCCAAGTAACAAGTGACTGGGAACTACCACAAGCACATATAGCGATGTGGGTCCCACACATTTTAAAGGAAACATTTTATATTTAAATTTTATTACAGAATGTCACATTTTAAATTTTTAAGATAGTGTGAAAAAAGTCTGTGACACAAAATTTCAAGAAAAAAGATGCATAGGTTTGGTAAAAAAAGTTGGTGATGTTAAAAAGTCAGTGATGTGACAGTTTTGTTGTTTAGCGAAACCAAGATTTCAAATAACGGCCCGTACCGTACCGTACCGCCCGGTTCGGAACGGTAACGGTAGTCACCGAATCCGTTTCGACCGGTACGGTACGTGTGAATCGGATTCACAACCGTATCGTCCGGTACGGACCGGTACGGTCGTTTACCGGCCGATTCGCGACGATTCAGGACGATTTGAACGATTCGGAAACGAAATGGGTATTGGAAGATGAAAGAATGGGGCGGACTGTAGAGAGAGAGAACGAGAGGGAGAGAGAAATCAGAAGCAGAAGGTTAACACTCTTCCCTTCCATCGCTGCTGCTGCTGCTGAACGGAACGGAGGACGCCTTCTTCGCGATGGATATCCTCTCTCTGTCTCTCTCTCTCTCTCCTTCTCTCTCACGCCTCTGCTCTGTGTCTGTGGATGTGGGTGGTCTTGTAACTTCTGACCTTATCTACTACCAGTAGTAGTTTGTTTGACCTTATCAACAACAGACCTCTTATTTGTTGCCACTTGCCAGTAGAGTAGATAGAAGCTAGGTCTTGTTTGTTTGTGTACTTGTTTTAAATAATGTAGGTTATGTTTAGTTTGACTTTTTTTTGGGTACAATATGTTTATTGTGACTTCAAATCATGTTATATAAAATTTCCCTAAAAAAAATCATGTTATATAAAAGACTTAAATATGTTTAATATACAAAACTATATCATAAAAATACATTTTTTTTCTTTCTCAAAAAAAATACATTTTTTGCATCTTTTGACATTTTTTAACATTCACGCGTTCGGTCCCCGATTCCCGTAACGGTTTGTCCGTTTCGGGCCAAAATCGTTTTCCGCGACCGTTACCGATACGCCGGCCGATACCGTTATTTAAATCATTGAGCGAAACTTACCATTTTATCCTTCTTGTCTATTTATTGAAAGTCAGCGATGTGTCAGTTTTGTTGTTTAGTGAGGATATTATTGTCATTTGTATGATTTGATGAAAAAAAGTCACAAAAAATCCACCCAAACCCAACTTTTTGCTTCTACTATTTCTACACTACAACTTGAAAATCCAAAATCAAATATCCACTCAAAAAAGTCTATAACAAACCTTAACAAAAAGTCCAAAAAGTTGAAAAGTTGATTTTGGATTAAAATCAACAAAAAAGTTCACACCAAACCCACCCATACTATGATACTTCAAAAATTTATAAAAAAACGATATGACCCACAAATTTTATAGATAGTGCATGTAGGCGCAGGCAATAAACTAATATATATACATATATATATATATACATATATATAATAAATAGAGCATTATAGGTCCCACACATCTTAAATGAGACATTTTGTTTTAATCTGACCCATAAACTTTATTAAAGATATACTATGACCCACAAATTTTATGGGGAAATAAAATATACACCATATACTTTATGGACTTGTATATATTTTGACGCACAAACTTCACAAAAAATTTAGAATCCACAAACTTCACAAAATATTCGTACGATTTATATTATTTAATATTGATCAATTACGTTTTTAGATAGGCACGGACAATATCTAGTATCTGAAAATTTACATGTGGGTATAATCAGCAGTGTAATGGTTCTCAATACAAGTTTGAAGTTGGCATAAGCCAGCATGAAAGAACTTAATTTTCAATATCAGAAACCATATATAAATGAACTAAAGGACTTTAGCTAGATCCAGGACTAAACATCAGGACCGGATTTACTTGTTTTTCTAAGAATAGGTAGTTGACTCACCTGAAAGTATATACAGGACTCCTATTTGTAACTTACACTATAAAAAAGGCTATAAAATTCATACTTGATCGAGGATATGAAATTTATTAGTTTATATCTGCCTAGTGCCTTCTGAAATGTTCCTGAGTGCGCGACAAGTATTCATCACGACCTTCAATTTTTGCAAACAAATACAAGTACAATGAAAAGTAGCTAAAACTTGAAATTTGCATCACTTCCAATCTGGGAGACGAGGGGCGTGTTCACTGTAAGATTTAAACACTATCCGGGTAAACTGAATATCTAACTTTGGCATGCAACACAATCTAACTTTTAAAGGAATCAATTTCTTCATTTTCTTTCTGGCGTGGAGGGAAATAAAATAGTGGTTTCTTCATTTAGAAAGGAAATGCAGTGTAACATGAAAGCTCGCGATATGAGTTAGTCTGCGATTCTAGTGACCGAAGGGAATACCGTCTGGATGTAACTAAATGCAAAGTAAACCAAGAAAAAATAAACAACTCATAAAAACAAATCAAATAATAGTTCATGGTTAGCTACATGAAAACATTCAAATAATTGCTACAAAAAGGATTTAGTATGATGCTAGAAAGACTGTGACATGAGACATGCCAAAAGAACCAGCCTCTACCGCAAAGTTACTCGTCCAAATTTCAGTAGTAGGCTAATGGAAATGTATAACTTGACAAGTTCATACCTACCAAACCAACTCCCAGTTTCATCCTTCAAGAACCCTCACCCAAATGATTTGTGCTGCCTATTAGTACTTTTTCCTTAAGCTCAGAACCATATGACAGGCTTTTTCATACGCTACAGTCTCTGAAACCTGATCTCATTTATTCGATACAAATTGACATAACATAGCCATAAATTGAAACCCGAATGGAAGCAACAAACACCACAGGGAATAGCTCAACAAAACCACCAGAAGGAAGGATTAACACCAGAATCAATTGATTTTGAATTCATATTAGGGGCAACAAAAACAAGAAAAAAGCAGAGAAATAAGTGCAACTACATATAAGCAGTACCTGTAGTAGTGAAAGACGACGGAAATCAAACTTATGTAAACCCTAGAAGCCGACAAGCGAAGGCTAGAGATCACCCATAGAAGAGCATCAGATGATGGAGCGAGCGAGCGAGCGGAGAAGGTCGAGTTACTGTTCGCGTTGCTTACAGTAAAGAGAGAAAGAGAGGTGAGCTTTGCTGTAGTAGCAGAAAAGGCAAGGGCCGAGTCCGCTGAGCACTCTCTATAAAGAGACCGACTGCAGCGAGTTCCAGGAAGGAGGGTAAAAAAGAGGAGTGCGACCGGACCTGAGGGAGGAGGTGCCGCTCGCCTGTTTGAGTTTGACAACTAAAAATATAAAAACATAAAACTTCTTTAGGATTTGGTTGAACTTGAAAGTTCTTGCTTGACTGATGCATTAAAGAAATTGAAATTGTACCATATCTAGCTTGTTCCCCAATCTTATTCATTGCACTTGGACTTGTGAGTGAGTTGTGTGGCCCTTTTGGGGTAAATTTCACTACACCCCCTCAGTTTAAGATAATTTTCACTTACCTCCCTCCTAAATTGAAAAACTTCGTCTACACTCCTTATGACTATCAAACATTTTATCACATACGAGAAAATATTCAGTATCACGGGGATGTTGGTGACGTTGTACCACATGACACTCTAATTTGATTGACTAACATGGTGGAATTAACATGAACAACTAATCAGAGTGTTATGTGGTACCACGTCACCAATATTCCCGTGATATTGAATACTTTTTCGTCACATAGGGTCTCTCCAACCATGGGATGAATGGTGGAAGGTGAAGTGGTGGTGGTTGTCGACTCCAACCCGTGAAGGGGAAGGGGAAGGGGGAAGAAGTACGCGTGAAAAATGGGTGAGAAAATGATGGGGGAGGGGAAAACCCCTTAGGCCATCCCTCACGGGGATGGCTTTAAGTTGGTGCTTTGGGGTGATTTAGGGATTTTTAATTAGGTTCAAGAGTTTTAATTATCTTTGATTGTATATTTAATATACATAATTATCTTCGGAATATTATAATAATAATAATAATAATAATAATAATAATAATAATAATAACAATAATAATAATAATAATAATATATTATCTTATATTATCATTTTATATTTGTATTAATTGGTATTTTAATTATCATTTCAATAATCTTCTTAATTATTATTGTACTTCTCCAAAAATAACTAATATAATTCTAGTTTTAATTTTACTTTTTTCCTTTCTTAATATTCTCCAACTAACAATACTAAATTTTAACAAATTTACTTGTTGGTAAAGAGATTTATTAAATGTTTTTAATTATTTGAAAACTTACTATTTGTTTAAATAGAAACAAAGTGACATTTAGTTAATAGTGAAAACGCTATTCTTTAACGTATTTTTTTCAAGAAGTAAATTGCAAATATTATAACTAATATGCGATTTAAATATTTATTTTCATTACAAACATATTTATTTGGGTAAAAGACATTGACCACCCCTGACTTTAGGGTTAATTCCACTCCGCTACCTTGGGTTTTGGAAAAAGACACTCCGCACCTTTTTTTGGATGGAGGCTAACAGCTGAGTAACGGTAAGGGGAAAAAGACCAATTTACCCCTGAGATGTGATAAAATTACCTCCTATATATTACCCTCATCTCTCATTTTCCCTCATTCTAAACCTAATCCCTCTCTCTCTTCCCCTCTTTATCTCTTCGCTCATTGCACAGCCGCCACACCTCTGTTGTTGCTAGAGCTCTGGTGAATATCAGCAAATTCACCAACAACCACCAAATCCACCATCACCGCAACCCACCACCTCCTTCTTCTCCTATCTTTCTCTCTGTCGATCCCTCTTTCTCTCTTCTACTTCCCCAGATCTGAAACCCCCAACAACCACCAACGCCACCATCACCGCAACAACCACCTCCTTCTTCTCCTCTCTCTCCGTCGATCTGAAACAGAATGGTAGGAGGTGGTGGTTGCGGTGGTTTCTTCCCCAGAGACGAAGCCCCAATCAACGGTGATGGGTTCGCCGGAAAGAGCGACGGCCGGTGTTCTTCTTCAACTCATTCCGAGATTGGCGCGTTTCTGTCGCGTATCTGTCGCTGCCTCGCTGGCGAAATTGATGGGCGCCGAGGGTTCGGTGCCAGTAGGGGATTTCACTTCTAATCCCTTGTATATACCGCGAGATCAATCGAATGGAGAGATTGGCCGGAAAGTGGACGAAGAACAAGTGAGCTTCAGTAGCCTCATTGTCAAAAACTTGCTGTTTGTGAGAGAATTGTATAGCTCAGACTCTGATGGAGTTGTGAAATTGAAGGGTTTCGGTAGATTGTAGATGAAAATTCTGAAATTGTTCATCATTTTGGTGTAATCATAGTTTCTGGGTTGGAGATGTATGGTGAATTGGGGATTGTTTTACTGAAACTGATGATAGAGAGACAGAAGAAGAGAAGAAAGGAGAAAGAAATGGTAGCCGGCGAGCAAAATCAGGGAGAAGACAGTGAAGAGGACGAGGAACGAAAAGAGGAAGCAGACGATGCAGAACTTCAACTGGCTTCCGTCGTCGGGGTCGTCTTCTACGTCGTCTTCTCCGTCGTCGTCGTGGTCGCCGATGTCGGGGTTGATGCGGCTGAGCTTGGTCCAGGAGATGGGGTTTCTATGGTTTTTGAGGGAGGCGGAGAAGCGAGAGGTGGAGGCCTCGCGGGAGTGGTGAATCGGAGAGCAGTGGTAGTGCGGTGGGGATGCGAAGGGGCTGGAGCCGTAGGACAAAGCTTTGATGAACAGATATTTGTTGAAGAGAGCTATGGAAGAGGGTTGAAGATGGGTTTAAGAGGGCTATATAGTATAAAGCTTTGAAAATTTCCAAATTGGTGGTTTTTCTTATGTGGTGGGACAAAGCTTTGATGCAGCAAGTCATCGCCAGAGTTCTTGAATCATGAACACTAAGAACATCAACACAAAAAACATGACATTATAGGGGTAAATCAGTTGGGTTATTGATGTTGATGTTTTGAATTCAAAGTGAGAGATGTTTTTGGCCTTGTTCATATCTTTTGTGGATGTTCTTGATATTCTTGATGATAAAAGAGGCAAAAAAAAGGTTAAAAAACTACACGGGGGTAATACCGTCCAAAAAAAATCAATCACCCACTTTTTTAACGGAACATGACAGAAGGGTGCTAAGTGTCCACAGAATATTCCGTTAAATGGGTGTGGAGTGTCTTTTTCCAAAACCCAGGGTAGCAGAGTGGAATTAACCCTAAAGTCAGGGGTGGTCAATGTCTTTTACCCTATTTATTTTTGTTTATTTACTTAGAATAGCTAATTAGTTAACGTTGAATAATAATAAAAATAAATTAAACAGAATGTTATTATATAAATAATGTAGTTTAAGCAAAAGACAAGGGGCTCCCCCATAATATAACAAGTTTCAGTTTCAATGCTTTACAGCCCCAGAGTTTCTGAAATGGCAAACAAATTCCCCTTCCACTTCTTTAACAGTTTCAGCAAAAAGACAATTACCTCCCCTAATTTTTCAGAAAGGACAAATCGGCCCCCAATATGAACACACGATAAACACTTCTCCTCAACCGATCAACACACAGATTCAAACAGTAAAAACATGATTTGATAACTAAACACAACTTATAGGAAGACTTAGAGCATACCCAACTCATGTAACGTGAGAAACGGCGGTGAAACGGAGCGGGTCGAGTCGCTGAAAAGTGATGTCGGTGATGGAGTTCGTCGGGCTTTCTTCGGTCTGTTATGAGTGCGGAAAGGAGCTACAGGAGCTTTTCCGAGGCTCCAAGAGTTGAGGGGAACATGTATTAAGGCCTGGGTGTCCTTGGTTCGGTTGGACCAAGAGTTCGCTGGAATTAATGGAGGAACGGTGGTGGGGGCGTCGGGACTCGTTCCTGCTGCTAGGACTGACTGCTTCTCTGTCTTCTTCTCGTCATTCTGCTGGTCGGAAGTGAGAGAGGATTCGAGATAGAGGAAGAGGTGGAGAGGAGGAAGAACGGTGGTGGCCTCGGTGGCTTTTCCCGTCGGGGACAATAGTGGTGGCCTTTGACTGCTGCCACCAGCTGCTGCTGCTATTCTGTTCGGGTCAGAGAGGGACCGAGAGAAAGAGAGATGGAGGAGGAGAAGATGATGGTGATGTACTTGGCGGTGGTGATGGTGCCGGTGGTGATGGTGGTGGCTGGGTTCCTCTCGGCCAAACCGAGAAGGAAGACAGAGATGTTTAGGTGCTGTTTATGAGAGTTGTAGTGGTGGTGGTGTTGTCTACCGAAGAAGAAGAAGAAGAAGAAGAAGAAGAAGAAGAAGTTGGGGAAAACAAAAAACATCAGAGGTGCCAGGTGAGTTGTAGAAAGGGAAAAAGATCCTTTTTAATATTAAAATGTGTGTGTAAATATATATATTTATAGGTATGTAAACCGTATTATACATGTACAATACCATACAGTACAAGTATTAGTATAAATAGGAATATACACATATATACATATATGTATGTATGTATGTATGTATGTATGTATGTATGTATGTATGTATGTATGTATGTATGTATGTATGTATGTATGTATATTTCTACATATTATAACTCTTGTAAAAGACAACTATACCCGCTACTTTTTATAAACTCAAGTTTAACCCCCTAAACTTAAAGAAAATTAATTATCAAATTACCCTTAAAACTTAGCGTAAAGACTTAAATTACCCTACGCCATTAAACGGGGTATTACAAGGGAGCTCGCACGAGCACAGTCAGCTCGCACAAGATCCCCCTGTGCTTGCACGAGCAGGATGAATCTGGCCTTCTCTTACGTTGTTTCCTTATTTCTTTATGGGAATACTTTTGGCAGAAGTCAGGTCCTAGGTCTATAAAATGAGTCTATGGTCGTGTCTAGTGTTGTGTGGTGTATCTTGGATTGTAATTGGCACTCTCTCATAAATAAATCGGGTCGTTTTGGTTGTAATGTTTATACGAAAGGAAAGAAGCTCTGAAACCAAGGAAAAGAAGAAAAGAAAAATGGAGTTTAAATTGCTAGTAATGTTCATACGAATGGAGAAAGCGTTGGCACGAAAGCCCGTTCTATTCGCGAAGGGCTCTAAAATCGAGAAAGATCTTATGGGCTTTAATGTAATATTGAGGAGTTGGGACAAGAATTGAAGGGGGATTGACATGATTATGACCTGGAGATCAAAAATTCAAAGGATACGTAGAACAAGGAGCAAGGAAGGCACGGGAGACAAAATCTAGGGTGCAATGATCATCAATCTCTCGAGGATTCGAGCGTTATAGATCACCTATTTCACTTTCTTTGTACTATTATGGAGATTTCAATTGATTTAAACGTGATGATGTCTAGCTAAACTCATAGCTGGGTGACTTATGGAGAACTAGGATTTCATCTTAGATAATTTCCGATTTATGGATTTGATTCACGTTATTATTTCTTAAATCTACTTTATATTCTATTTAATCGTACTTGTTCTGGAACTTAATACTTAGTATGTTAGGAATGATCACCCGTAGCATGTTAGCCATCTAGGTAGATGCATGACAGTCATCAAGGCTCAAATTCGTGAAGAACAAGTAGACATTGTTGTAGTTTCTTGAGACTGAAAGGATATAGAAACTTGAATGACCAATAAAGGGTTGTTTCAATTGGACATAGTTAAGATTTAGAGTAATCGGTGGACCGACAGGACATAGTGAGCAAACCTAATTAGGTGATTAGAATGGAACCGTAGATGGAGGCGGACCAACAGGACCCGAAGTCAACCGGAACGTAGAGTTACGTGAGATCAACGGAAGAAGGTAATGAGTGTGGCCTTGTATAACCAGAACCTGAGTAGAGTGTTTCAAACCAAGGTCCGGAATCAGCTAAGCACCCTAAGGACCATAACTTACATAGTTTTCTCCATAATCGTACCTCATTTATCAAAAATACAAAAATAGTTAATTAGTTTTATTTAATTTAAGTCACTTGTTTGTGGGTGACGAACCTTCAATCATTATAATTTTTCTCAATTAGCTAATAACGACTTATTGCACGTGGGTTCGACAACTAGGAGTATTAAAACACCCAAAATACTGCTTGATAGTAAACTCGCGCACGTAAAAGCGCTAAGAAATCTGCGTCACGGAGATTCACTACTCTTAACAGAATATTTAGGAATAAGTTTAAAACTTATCATACTTTGAAATGTGAAATCTATAACCTATACGCTTAATTTTAAACCCAAATTGAAACAGTAACTTTATAAATACCGCATCATCATAATACATTCGAGTATGGTTGTAGCATACAATAAAACCTCAGGTACATGGACTCAGAGTCAAAAATGGTAAATTCCGAGTTTGTTGCTAGATGGCTGCATTTTATTATTCCAATTTGTTAGCAAATTACGTGTAGAGCCTAGTGGGGTGCTTATGTAATTAGTCACAAACCCTAAGGCGGTCAGTTGCAATTAGCTATAAGTCTGGCTATAAAAAGAGACAGTTTCCTACTTAATAAGTTAGTAGTGATAGAGATGATCATAACAGCTGTAGAGACAGCTTCTAGGAACCCTAGCCTCTCTATCTAACTTGCATCCAAATGTGGAACGTGGTGTGAACCATAGTGTTCGTCCTCGAGATTCACACTAGACTGGTTGGAGCAAGACAGTGCATGAAAACAAGAAACAAGAACGATCACCATCGTCTTCTAGGAGCTAAGGAGAAGAGGTAGACACTGTTTTCAGCCCACATTTTTTATGGAGGCTAAGGTCATTTTTCCCCACTGTTAACCATAGGTGGTGAGACCATATGAGGTTTGGGGAATAATTTGATTATTTAGAGTAATTAAATTATTGCTTATTAATTTCCATTAATTAGAGTTTAATTCTCTGTATTTCTAGAAAATTCCAGAATGTTTTGTTCTACATATTGTTGTGGGTTGAATGGATGTGTTTGGTGCATGGATGTGGCATAGGTGTGGTTGTTTCATTTATGTTTTGGTTTTGGTTTTAATTGTGTAATCAAAATACGGCTTGCGTGTCGTGCCTCTCGACATACTCTATTGTGTTCTCTTCTCAACCAATCGTCTCTTGAGGGGCTCTTCTTATTAGAAAGAAGACAGTTAGTGAGATTTAAGATAGAAACATAAAGAGAGTTGGCCAAGCCAAAAGACATGGAGCATGGTGCATGGATTTAATTGAAGAATATAAAAGCACCAAGAATTGCGTTCTCAAAGAGCCGAGAGTGCATGAAGTCGGGTTCAAGATTTTCAGAAGACGTGTTCTCATTGATGAGAATGCACCTTAGGTGCCACATCCATGCATATTTATTTATGCTTGTGCTAGTTTTATGTTATAACTGCGTGTGATTGGATATATCTATATATATGTATGACCCCGCATGTTAAATAACTAAAACAAAGACCTCACGCTAGCAGACATGAATGAAATTTATAGGAGGACATAAGTGACGAGATTTGATCCTAGGACATACGCTAGCTAATGGTGGAGTAATTATGAAACCCTATTAAGTTTTAATCGATGTCTCATGTTTTAGGAGCTAAGAATGCTAGTATTAATTTACTGCTAATGTCTCAAATCAATCGTGTCTAAATCAAAATCATGAAGGCTAAATGATGACAAAGCGAAGTAACGTATCGTCATACTATGTAACCATCCGTTGGACAGAGGTTGTCAAACCACCTATAAATGGTCGAGCATGTGATGAATAGTTTTCACATCAGCGCATAGACATTGTCTTAAGGCTCACCAATAGTGGGAGGCAGCAGACAAGATAATGTCATAGAGCGTGCTTTGCCAGGGTGGGGAAATGGCCTCATCAGCAAGTTCAAGACCACCTTGAAATTCAAGGATTGTAGGAATTGACCAAAGAAGGATCATGAATCCACTTTAGCCATTTGCGTAAATTGATTGTGAGTAGTGACTAATAAATCCCACCTTAACTATGAGTAGTGACTCATGTCATAATAGTGGGAACTCGACTATAGCGTCTGAGAGCCATGTCATTTATGATCAGAGAGTTAAAGGGTGCGAAGCATAAATTATCCGATTAGCAAAAAATATAGTTGTTACAATCACTGCCACGTTTCATGGAGTGCCATGAAGACGTATATGACACACTTTGTGATTGTCAAGATGCTTTGGAGAGATAAAACATCGATCGGTAATAGAAATCTAAGAAAATAGGGATTGTTAAAGAATACTAGTGCAACATACTTCTGGATTCTAAGTGGAAGTGATTGCTAAGACTAGAGGTGAAGTATCAATGGCATATACAATCCCAAGCTCGGTGATGAGACCGTGAGGCAAAGAGAAGAGGAAGGATAAGGACATATAGGGGAAATATTGGTCCAAGAAAAATAGCCCATGACTGGGAAACGCAGAAGGGTCAAGAGAGGTTTCCTAAGACTAGAGAAAATGCTAGGGAACTAACTTCTCGTCTAAGGGTTTTAGCTTTGGGTCCACAGGATTAACTTTGAGGAATTATCCACCAAAGTTGTTTTGGTCACACTGTAGCTTTGGATCTTGTTATATCATGTAATAGCTTTGCGTTCTTATATTCTAGCAACATGCCGCCTCAGAATCTTTTGATATCACCTCTAGAGTAGTGACTAAGATTCAAATACATGGCGCACTATTTTAAGACACACACTTTCAGGAGAAAAGATGTTCAGTCTAGCTAGGGAAGGCCTGCGTGGAATGTTGTCCAAGGTACCCTTACATGTGTGTGATTATTGCCTTATATAGAAGGTGAAACGCAAACCATTCAGTAAAGCAGTAAGGACTATTGAGTCTATACATTTTATTCATTCTATTGTTGTGCACATTAGTTGTTAGAGCTGATACATGGTGCTTACTGTTCCATCACATGCGTAGATGACTGTACGCGCCTCATATATGTGTATTAGAAGTCACATAAGTCCGAGGCACCAGAGTGCTTCAGACAGGTATCTACGATAGGTAAAAAATGTAGGGTTTTGTAACGAATTATGCAGCGGAAAAACAATAATAATGATACGCACAATACCCTCCAATGATCACAGGAAGAGACATCATAACGATAGTGAAGGTTCTAGTAATACTATCCTTGTTTGTCTCCTGTGATGACTTCAAACGCAAAATATTGTTTGCATCTGTATAGCTAGTCCACGCTTAGGATCAATATCTAGATTTCTGCACGTCTTCTGCTAGCAACCGGTGGAAGAAGGAAGAAGAAGAATCACAGAACGGAGACCAAAAGAGGCTCGACCACTTCTTGGCCGACGGGTAGAGGGGGGCGGACGGGTCTAGGCTTCGGCGTAGGCTTGTCTTGCTCTCTCCTTTCTTTGTTCTTACTTACTCAAAGTATGTTATGATCATTAGTAAGAAGGATAAGCTAGGAGTGTCCTTTATATAGTCCAACAACTCCTTGTTAACTACATAAAGTCCCCTCTCCTAATCATGTCCATACATGGATTAGTCCAACTTGCAAATTAGTCCAACTAATTTGCAAGTAGCTGCGTATTGATCCTCTTATTTATTTAATCATTTTAATTAATTCCTAGTCTAGTTTATTTCATATGGTGTGTGACCCCATAGGTTTCTACTTAGTTGGTAGTAACGACTACTAACATGGAGCTGTGTCTAGCAACAAATCCATGCCACCCAACTAATAGAAATAGTCATTACTTTGACAAACCTTGTGCAAGTATTGTCTCATCCCTTTGCCTCTATATCCGTATTGGATACGAGACATACATGTCACACTCGTATATCCAATTCATAGTTTCTCGATCCTTGTAATAGTCTTATCCATGCAAATAACATCAATATCCTATATTGATTTATCTTAGTCTTGTCAGACATTCTGTAAGCACCATTCCTCGAGTGGCCATGGATATTTTCTCCCATAATGTGGGAGGGACAAATTCTATCTACATCACTACCATCTCTAAGCTTGCTGCCTATTGTGTCCGATAAGCGCATTTAGTGCTACCTAGTCACGGTGTAGCGTTTGATGATATCAAAACACAATATTCCACAACTAGAGGATCTAGTGACTTGAAGTCTAAGGATTACAATACCGTTGTCACTACGAGAAGCACTTGTGTCTTTCATAACATGTATGTAGCCTCCTCGTTGTGGGTCAATCTAGTATGCTATTACCCTTAATGCATACCCATGTTGGATTGTGATATCTCCATATCAATCCAACCCCATACTAGTCTATAGTTGATCGTCCAATTAATCAGTATAATTGAATAGGTATTTGTAAGATAAACAAACACACATTTAATCTAAGGACTTCATTATATTAAATGTCTCCATAAATAATACAATGAATATTTTAGCCAAAAGTAATGTTCATACTAAATAAGATTTCATCTAGGGTATCTATTCCAACCGTCTCTCACTTGCACTAGAGCCAATCTGGTGCATCTCGTATGCCAATAGATCTAGTGTGCCCTTCATGCTTGCGCTGAACAAGCGGCTTTGTGAGAGGATCTGACAGATTGTCATCTATAGGAATCTTGCATATCTTCACATCTCCTCTACCGATGATATCTATGTTGGAGTAGATGCCCTAGAGGCAATCATGTTTAGTATGAACATTACTTTTGGATAATTCATTGTATTATTTTATGGAGATATTTAATATAATGAAGTCCTTAGATTGAAAATGTGTTGTTTATCTTAAATATCCGTAGTCAATTATACTTATTAACATGACGATCAACTATAGACTAGTATGGGGTTGGATTGATATGGAGATATCACAATCCAACACATAGGTATGCATTAAGAGTAATATGACCCACAACGAGGAGGTGTGAAGTCACAAGTGCTTCTCGTAGTGACAACGGTATTGTCATCCTTAGATTTGAAGTCACTAGATCCTCTAGTTGTGGAATATTGCGTTTTGATATCGTCAAACGCTACACCGTGACAGGGTAGCAATAAATGTGCGTATCGGACACAACAGGAAGCAAGCTTAGAGATGGTAGTGATGTAGATAGAATTTTTCCCTCCCACATGACGGCAGAAAATATCCACGACCACTCGAGGGATGGTGCATATACAATGTCTGGCCAGACTCAGATAAATTAATATGGGATATTGATGTTATCTGCATGGATAAGACTATTTGAAGGATCGAGAAACTATGGATTAGATATACGAGTGTGACTTGTATGTCTCATGTCCAAAACTGATATAGAGGCAAAGTGATGAGACAATACGTTCACAAGGTTTGTCAAATTAATGACTATTTCAATTAGTTGGGTGGCATCGATGTGTTGGTAGACACCGCTCCATGTTAGTAATTGTTGCTACCAACTAAGTTGAAACCTATGGGGTCACACGCCATATGAATTAAACTAGACTCGGCAATTAATTATTATGATTAATTAAATAGAAGGATCAATACGCAACTACTTGCAAACTTAGTAGGACTAATTTGCAAGTTGGACTAATTTTTGTATGGACAGGATTAGGAGATGAGCTTTTATGTAGTTAACAAGGAGTTGTTGGACTATATAAAGGATAATCCTAGCTTATTTTTCTCACTAATGCTCATAACATACTTTGAGTGAGAGAGAACAAAGCAAGGAGAGAGCAAGACAAGCCAAGGCCGAAGCCTAGACCCGTCAGCCCTTTTCTACATGTTGGCCAAGAAGAGGCCTAGTTCTTTTGGTCTCCGTTGTGTGATTCTTCTTCTTCATTCTTCCACCGCTTTCTAGCACAAGATGTGGAGAAACCTAGATCTTGATCCTAGGTGTGGACTAGCCGTAGAGACGCAAAAAATATTTTGCGTTTGAAGTCATCACAGGAGACAAACAAGTCAATTGTTACTAGATCCTTCACAATCGTTGTGATGTCTCTTCCTATGATCCATGGAGGTTCTTGTGCTGATCTTTATTATTCTTTTTTGCAACGTAATCAGTTACAAAACCCTACAGTGGTATTAGAGCCACAGTTCGCAGAGCACAACGTAGTTTATGTGTTATGATTATGTCTATTTTACACTTTAAATTGATTATCGTAAAACAGACAAATCAAGCATAATTGATACAATTTTTATATGATTCAACCAAACAAGACCTAATATTATAGTGGATGTAAGGATTAGTGAATTTGGATCACCTAGGATGTGAAATTTTGGATCTAGAAAACTAGAGTTTGGACACAAGTTGGAAAAAGGGGGTTTTCCAATTTGGAAACAACGAAACTTGGGAAACAAGGAAGAAGGAGTTTTTTGGAAACAACTCCTAAAGAGGTTCGGCCCCCCTAGGGACCGCCCCTCTCTTCCTTTCCGCCCAAGGTAGATGCGGCCAAGGGGCTGAGCCTCCCTAGCGCACGGCCTAGCCGTGTGGGCTAGGGGCCGGCCGGCCCCAAGGCTTGTGGTGGTCCCTTTAGGGGTTTGGTCATAACGATGGTGGGCCCTCTTGGACTGTTTTGACCCTAGTTCATCCAAAATCAACTAAAATTGACCAAGCGCGTTAAAATTTGATTTTAACTGTTTATGTGCTATTTGCATGGTGATTGTATGGCCATAGATGTGGATGTTGTGTATGTTTAACTTTTGTGGTTTGTCTTACGGCCTGCGAGCCGGTAAAATTAATGTAATAGTTAATTAGATTTTACGGCCTGGGAGCCGGTTTTCTTCTCAACTTGTGAGATCTCTCTATTTAGTATAGATGCTAGCTAGTATTAGATAGAATAGATGATAGTCAAGATATGGAGAAGAAGAAGCCTACAGAATTAAAAAACCACAAGATGGATTACACAAGGCTAAGGAGAATGGAGCTTCCACAAGCTATGGAGCATGGAGCAAAAGATGGAGGCACATGGAGATGAGCTTGCTATTTTAGGGTTCATAGATATTCTCATTGGCTTGGGAATATCTTAGTTTAAGGCCATATTCATATCACGTTAAATTTTTGTTTGTGGTTATTTATTTATTGTCTTATTATTTATTGTTGGTGTATGGACGATGCATGAAAAATTGATAATAAGATAATTAACGACCCAAATCTTTTATTTGTGAGTTTGCCCAACTCAAAATAAGTAGATCAGTTAATATGGATCAACAAAACAATTAAAATTGAAAGGAAAAATCCCTCAAATTTAAATATTGCGTTTTGTCTTCTCGTTACTTAAACACTCATCATGATCATGATTTACCAAGACGTGTGTGCCAAAGCAGGGCGACTTGGTTCATCATGATGTGATGCGATGACACAAGCAAGTAATATGAAACTGTTTGAGTAAGAGGTTGGACGCAACTGGGTGATTCCAATATGATTAAAAGCCTAGAGGCAACCAATTGGGATTATCTATGGGATAGATAAATAAGGAGTTATTTGCCCAATTAAACCATGAGTTGCATACGGATGCAATTGGAATTGTTCCTACCTAAATAACTAATTTGTGGGTGACTTGCCAAGGCAAGCTAAACAAAGAAGTGAAATGGATCTTGGACCCGCTATAAAACATAATGATATTTTCCGCATTAATATTGAGGGTTATTAATCCGAGAAAAATAGTGGGAGCTATGTTTATATTCTAGACATTATTAAATGTAGTTATTTTTTCACAAAATACATCACATTCTCTACGGGCTGTCATTGATAAGGACAAACTTTCTCGAACCAACTTTCTAGACTGGTGCGGGAACTTGAGAATCGTTCTCAATCAAGAAAATAAACAGTACACTCTAGAGGAAGAAGTTCCTGTATGTCCAGAAAATAATACCCCTGCAGCCTAAAGGCACACCAGAAGTTCGTTGAAGATGCTTATGATGCAGTCTGCCTTATGCTTTGCACGATGAACTCTGAGCTTCAGAAGGAACATGAGAATATGGCTGCGTTTTTATGATCATTCACTTGAAGCAGATCTTTGAAGAGCAGGAAAGGGTTGAGCGGTATGAAGTTTCCAAGGCATTATTCAAATGTCATCTGTTAGAGGGAACCCCTATGGGGCCTCACGTGTTCCGTATGATCGGGGAACCTAGAGAGCCTTACACGCCTAGGGTTTCCCGTGGGCCAAGAGTTGGCGACTGATCTCATCTTGCAATCGTTGCCTGATAGTTATGGACAGTTCATTATGAACTATAACATGAATGAGACCGTCAAGCCTCTGCCAGATCTACTCAATATGTTGAGGACAGCTGAACAAAGCATCAACAAGGGAAAGGGCAAATTCATAATGATGGTTAGCATAGGAAAGAGCAAAAGGTTTGCCTCTACCTCCAAAGGGAAAGGTAAGCCAGTTTCCGAACCTAAGGAAGCTTCCCTTAAACCTGTTGGTGGCGTTGCCAAGGGTGTGACTGAGGGTGATTCTCACTACAGCAGTCAGACTGGACATTGTATGAGGAACTGCCCAAAGTATCTGGAGGATAAAAGGCTTGGAATAGTGATTCAACCACCACAAGGTATTTTTGTTATAGATGTTAATTTAACTATCTCTTCATCTTGGGTATTGGATACTGGATGTGGATCTGACATTTGTCGAAATGTGAAGGATCTAAAGAGAAGTAGAAAGTTTGCTAAAGGGGAGATAGATATGTGCGTTGCGAATGGAGCAAAGGTTGCTGCATTGGTCGTTGGCGTGTACGAGCTGTCTTTGCCTTCAGGATTAGTTTTAGAACTAAATAATTGCTATTTTGTGCGTTGCGAATGGAGCAAAGGTTGTTGCATTATTTCTATTTCTTGTTTGGACAAGGAAGGTTTTACTATTTCAATAAAGAACAATTGTTGCTCCATTTATTTTGATAGTATTCACTATTGTAGTGCGCAATTATTTCATGGATTATATACCAATCCTGTCTATAACATAAATACCAAGGGGATTAAAATTAATTATTTAATCCTTCTTATCTATGGCACTGTCGTCTAGGCCACATAAACGAGAAACGTGTATCTAGACTCCATAAGGATGAATTTCTACACTCATTTGATTTTGAATCATATGAGACATGTGAAGCTTGTTTATTAAGAAATATGACAAAGTCCCCTTTCAATAAGAAAGGTGAGAGGACAAGTGAGCAATTGGCGCTCGTGCATACTGATGAATGTGGGCTATTTGCCACGCCTGCGAGGGGTGGTTACGTTTATTTCATTACTTTTACTGATTATTTTAGTAGATATGGATTTATACCTTATGAAGGCCAAATCTGAATCCTTTGAAAATTTCAAAGAATTCAAGAATGAAGTAGAGAAGCAGCTTGGAAAAAGTATTAAGGCTCTACGATCGGATTGTGGATTAGATTACTTGAGCCAAGAGTTTGACGACTATCTTAGAGAGTGTGAGATAATATCCCAAATCACTCCACCCGGAACACCACAATGGAATGGCGTGTCCGAGAGCAGGAATCGAACACTGTTAGACATGGTTCAATCTATGATGTGTCAAACTGATCTTCCATTATCATTTTGGGGCTACGCTATATTATGTGCAACTTTCACCACTAACCGTGTTCCATCCAAATTGGTCACGAAGACTCCATATGAGATGTGGAGTGGGAGGCGTCCCACAATTCATGAGGATTTGGGGTTGCGATGTCTATATAAAATGTTTATAATCAGACAAGCTCGGGCCAAAGTCGGATAAGAGTAAGTTTGTGGGATACCCTAATGAAAACTAAGGGATATTATTTCTACAATCCAACAGAGAACAAATTATTTGTTACCCGGTCCGACATGTTTCTATAAAGAGAGTTTGTCTCTAAAGAAGCAAGTGGGAGGACTGTAGAACTTGAAGAAATTCAAAAACCACAAACCACTGATCCTACTATGGAACATGAACAGGAACCACAAGTTGTTGTGGTTGAACGTGTTCAAGTAACACAAGAGCTTCGTAGGTCGAGAAGAGTGCGCCAGGAGCCAGAGAGGTATGAACTTCTTGTGACAGAGCCTAGTGACGCGTTGCTCATAGATGATGAGCCTACTACCTATGGAGAGGCCATGAAAGGGCCGCGCTCTCAGAAGTGGCTTAAAGCCATGGAATCCGAGATGGAATTCATGTATACCAACAAAGTATGGACTTTGGTGGAACCACCCCAAGGGGCGCGATCCATAGGGTGCAAATGGATCTTCAAGAAGAAGACCGACATGGATGGTAATGTGATTACCTATAAGGGCCGATTGGTGGCAAAAGGATTTAGACAAATTCATGGTATAGATTATGATTAAATCGTTTCACCAGTCGCGATGATCAAATCCATCCGAATCCTACTTGCTATTGCAGCTTACTACGACTATGAGATTTGGCAGATGGATGGCAAAACAACGTTTCTGTATGGAAACCTCCTCCAGGATGTGTACTTGACACAACCTGGGGGTTTTGTGGATCCAGAGCATGCAGATAAAGTCTGTAAGTTGCAACGATCCATTTATGGATTGAATCAAGCTTCTAGGAGCTGGAATCGACGTTTTGATGAAGCAGTCAAAGAGTTTGACTTCATCAAGAACGAAGATGAGTCTTGTGTATACAAGAATTTTAGTGGGAGATCTGTTGTATTTCTGGTCTTGTATGTGGAAGATTGGCCAGGAAAGTGTTTCTCAGTGAAAGACTTAGGGGATGCAGCTTATATACTTGGTATAAAGATCTATATAGATAGATCGAGGAAGCTGCTGGGCCTAATTCAAAGTACATATTTAGATAAGGTGTTGAATTTGTTGAACATGCAAGACTCCAAGAAGAGATTCTTGCCATATCGCATGGAATCACTCTTTCGAAGAATGATTGTGCTTCCAATGATATTTAGAAGGACCGCATGAGTCGGGTTCCCTATGGTTCGGCTATTGGGTCCATCATGTATGCCATGTTATCTACTAGACCAGATGTGTCATACGCGTTAAGTATGTCCAGGAGATATAATTCTAGTCCGGGTGAGAGTCACTGGATAGCGGTCAATAACATCCTCAAGTACTTGAGAAGAACTTTGGATGCATTCTTGATCTATGGAGGGGAGGAAGAGTTGCGTGTAAGGGGTTACACGGATGCAAC
Organism: Linanthus parryae; assembly: GCA_023055425.1. Lineage (NCBI taxonomy): Eukaryota > Viridiplantae > Streptophyta > Magnoliopsida > Ericales > Polemoniaceae > Linanthus > Linanthus parryae. The sequence continues at coordinate 70,193,333 of JALGPY010000001.1, read as the reverse complement.
CTTCCAAAACGAAAAAGATTATTTCAGATCGCAGTCAGGATTTGCGTATTTCTTGAATAGAGGAGCTGTGAGATGGAAAAGTTCCAAGAAAGAGACGGTTGCTGATTCTACAATGAAGGATGAGTACATTGCTGCAGAGTGGCGCAGCGAAGGAAGCTGTTTGGATTAGGAAGTGCATTACTGAACTTGGTGTGGTTTCTAGCATTGTGGATCCAAAATAGTTGTATTGTAACAATCAAAGTTTGTAATGAGAGTATAAAACACATGATCAAATACTCTAGCGGGGAGGGGGGTTGAATAGAGTATGTAAACTTTTTGCTAAAACTTAGTCCTTTGAAAAATTGAGATAAGCAACTGAATGAATCTCAAGTCCTTGGAGGTGTTTTGATAAAATACAGAAGCTTTCTAAGAACAAGTGAAAGCTTCAAGGCCTTGAGCTGTAAAATACTTCAAGCCTTTGAGCAACCTGTTTTGAGCTAGATAGTTTGTAGTGTAAAAGAACAATGCTTAAAGTAAAGAAAACACGAGGATTTTACTGAGTTCAGTCACAATTGGACCTAGTCTCTTCCTGAGGGATCTAATCCCTCCAGGATTTGTAAAATACTTCTTATTAAACAACCGATTTTAGCCCTATATCTCAAGCCTAAGTGAGTTGCCTTACACCTATACAGCTTGTGGTTCCCAACCTATCTAGTAACTGCTACAATCTGTTGAAACAATATGAACCTCTTGTTATTCACTTGAACAACTAAACTTCTAAGTTTGTGAGGTTTAAGAAATCAGAATGATAACATAAATTAAGTACAAGTATTGAAGAACACAGAAAAGAAATAAGCAGTGAATGTGTTCTTCAGATTTCTGGATGATTGATCTCCTTGTTCATCAGTGTTGAGAGCTTGATTTGATTGAAGAGTTGATTGTATGATCTCCACAACAGTAAACACTCTTCTTTCTCAATGATAAGTCCTCTCCCAGTCTATTTTTTTCTTTGAAATTCAAACTGAAGCTTATAACAAGCTGCAGTAACTGAATGAGAGATTTTAGGTCCCTAAAAATCCTCTCCCAAACATGCTTCTTTTAACAAATATGAATGGATAGCCATTAGAGTTTTTTGGGAGGGGTTGGAACGAAGAAAAACCCTGCAACAAACTTGATTTCAAGGTCAAACAAGATCCAGAAAATACATCAACAAATTACTGACTTTTTGGCTTAACAAATTCTGCAATAAACTAGGCCAACAAATTTGATGACTAGATAAAGACCATATCAGTAATATGTGAAAGATAATGATAAAGTTATGATTGCGACTTATATCAAGTCATTAACCAATCACAATTCCACAGATAGCATCCTGCAAGAAAGAAACAGTTAAACTAAATAAGACTGTCAGCAGCTCAAGGGAAATCTCAAGGCCTTGGAGCTCTGTGACATTCTTTACAGTTTTAACCTTAAAGCTTTCCAATAATTGATTCAATCAAGCTGTGAAACCTATGAGTGTTAGAAACACATAAATGTAGTCCAAGAATATTTGTAAGACACATTAAATCAACAACTGATCTAATGCTAAACCTGCATACACAAGATTGTTAAAGCAATACTTAACTAACTTAGATGCAGTCGTAGACCTTCAAGGCCTTGGAGCCTTGAACGTATGTTATCACTGTCTTTCATCATCTTCATATAAAAATCTGTAGTCCATACTTCACATCAAGACAGAGAAATTGAAATTATCAATCTCCCCCTTGATGAAAGACAAAACAAATATTCTTATGTACTCAGCATCCTGCAACTTAATAACACAGTTATACTGCAAGTATAATATCATATAGAAAAAAAGAATAATAAAATAACAAGTATGAAATCATAAAACCACATTATCAACAACTGATCACAGATCAATCCTACAAAAAGAATAATCCTACAAACTTATTACACATATATCCTTTTCCCCCTTTTTTACTTTCATCAAACAAAGTTTAAGAAATGTAAGATCATACTCAGATTTTTGAAAAACAAAACAAAACAGTTTACTGAACTTCAAGGCTTTGAAGAAAAAAGAAGAAAAGAACTAGATAGAAAGAAGAGACAGAAGGGTTCAAGGCTTTGGCTTCATTCAGCAGTATCCTTCTAGATAGTCTTCTTTCTTTCTGAAACCTTGATTTTTTCCTTTCCCTTTATCATAACCAGCTTGCTCTTGCTCATCTTCATCTGTTTCATCACCATCTGATTCTTCTTGTTCTTGATCTTCTGCATTCTCAGCTTCAACGTCAGAAACGATTGAACTTAAGGTTTTGATCACACTATTAAACAAAAAGTTTAACCCTTCAAATGCAATCCGTCATTGCTTCAGTTTATTCTTCACAAAGGTTCTTTTCTTATTTACTGAAGACTTTTTCTCATGATCCTTTCTTCCTGATCTCATGCTAGATTCTGACCCTGCTTCTTAAACTTCTTCATCTGATGTCTAAACCTTCTGCTTGTCTTCCACATCTTTCTTCTTCTCCCCCCTCCTTTCCTTTTCTTTGATTGAAATTGAACCTCTTGATCATCCTTCTGTTGCTCTGCTTCTGGTACTTCTTCACTCTGTTCTTAACTCTGTTGAACCTCTTCTGATTCTGCCCTTGAAGACTCCACATCCTTCACTTTCTTGGCCTTCTTAGCTGGAGGAGATGCCTCTTGCATGCTCTGTGTCTCCTCTGAACTATAATCAAATATGGTGACCTCAATTTCTTGTTGGGTCTCTTCTTCTTTCTCATTGTTGAAGGCTCTGTCTTCTGTTGAAGTCTTACTGACTTGCGCTCCATTTAGGTTTGGGGTTTTGAGAAGAAGGAGAGAATTGAGAGAGAGAGAGATAGATGAATGAAGATATTGAGAGATGATTGAGAAGAAAATCCCTAAATTTCAGCTTATACGTTGAAGAAAAATAGTTTTAAAAAGGGAATCTTTTTGATCTGCATGCAAAAATCGAATCTGAGAAGATATTTCAAGATGTTTTGTGGTATTTGAGTAAATATTTGAGTAAATCAAATATTCTAAAATTATCTCATAAGATAATGCACAATATTTGGTGATCCAATTATTGAACAATAACTGCACAAATTCATCAAAAGCCTTTGAGGAACAATCTCAAGGCCTTGAGGAATGTTGTAGTTACTCAGAAACTTCAAAGCTTTGGAGCATACTTCCAAGACTTGGAAAGTATGATGTCTTGGCTTTGAGATTTCAATAAATAAGTACAAATAAGATCCAATACTCCCCCTAAACCAATGCATCTTTGTTTAGCATTCCCAATTCAAGCCTTAGAGATGCAAACCTTTCATTTGGAAATGGTTTAGTGAAAATATCAGCTATTTGCAAAGCAGCTGAAATGAAAGAAAGAGACACATCACCTTTCTCAGCATGATCTCTTAAGAAATGATGTCTCACATCTATTTTCTTAGTTCTTGAATGCTGGACTGGATTCTTAGAGATTGAAATGGCACTTTTATTGTCACAGTTGATTGGCACATTCCTGAATTCATATCCAAGATCTCTCAATTTTTGAGCAATCCATAACACTTGTGAGAAACAAGCACCAACTACAATGTATTCAGCTTCTGCATTTGATAAGACTACAAAATTTTGCTTCTTTGACTAATCAATGAAGAACCAAGAAATTGGCAACACCCAGAAGTACTCTTTCTATCCACTTTGTAACCTGCAAAGTCTGCATCATTTGAATCCTTATCTAAGGATAGTGATGAACTCATGGGGGTCTTAATTTCCTTGGACTGAGACATATTGTAATTTTTCAAAAAGTTCTTGGTATATTCCCCTTGATGCACAAAAAATCCTCTCTTCATTTTATGTACATGAAGTCCAAGAAAGAAATTCAATTCTCCCATTAAGCTCATCTTAAATTCCCTGCACATTAGACTAGAATACTCTAGAAACAAGAGCAGATGTCTCCTCATATTCAATACCTTCTTCTTAATTGTATCCTTGTGCCACAAGTCTTGCTTTATTCCTCACAACCTTGCCATTTTCATCAAGTTTGTTTCTGAACACCATATGTTTCCAATCACTGATTGAGTCTTTGGTCTAGGAACCAAGTTACTTACTTTGTTCCTTTCAAACTCATTCAGCTCATTCTGCATTGCAATCATCCAAACTAGTGCTTCTTTTGTATTTTTAGGCTCAATAAGTTATACAAAAGCACTAAAAGCACATAAATTCCTTAGCTGGCCTCTTGTCTGAGTTCCAATAGTTGGATCTGAGATGATATTGGCTGCAGAATGATCTGATAGGTATTTGAACTTCTTCCTTGGTGTCCAGGTATATGTCCCTTCAAGGCTTTGAGATCTTTACACAGTAGATGGAGCTTCATGTGTTCTATCAATCTCAGTCTCAAGGCTTTGAGATTTTGGCTCGGCAGGAGGTTCAAGGCCTTGAGATTCTTCTAACTGGTCCTGAAATTTAGTTTTGCTTCATTTCTCTTTCTCATAATCATCATTTGCCTCATATTTATTCAAATTGAGATCTGCAAAACTTTCACTCAGAGAATCACCAATACTTTCATCAAAATCACATGAATACTCCCTTCTACAATCTTAGTTCTCTTATTGAAAATTCTATAAGACTTGCTAATTTGAGAATAACCAAGAAATACACCTTCATCACTTCTGGCATCAAACTTGCCAAGATTATCTTTACCATTATTATGCACATAGAAAGTATTTTTTTCGAAATTAGAAATTTTATAAAAGGGAACATCAACCAGTACAAAGTTGTTTAACCAGATCTGGTTCAAGGGAGGACCAGAAATGGTCTAGGGTGAAATTACTAAACAATACAGTTCTTTTCCAAAAATGTGACAAATCTATACCTAAGCTATTTCATTTTCTTTGAATCCAAGCAAAATCTACCCTCTGATGTCTTGTAAGCTCTTTCACATCTATGATGATACCATCCACTTCCCAGTTAGCACACTTCTACTTTGTCATAGCTTTCAACAAAATTTGATTGTCACCCTCCACAATACAATACTGATCTTTCCAACAACCCAAAGAAGTGCAAGCTAGCCTCAGAGCTTCTGCCTCTGCTACTAAAGCTGAAGAAGTTCTGATTTTTTTCCAACCTTCCTGTATCCATCTGCCCAAATGATCTCTGGAAATCCACCCTATACAAGAGCATTTGTTTCTTCTATTCCAAGTAGCATCAAAATTTATTTTCACACAACAATTGGAGGCTTAAACCACTGATTTTGCAGAGGTTTATCTAGTAGAGCAGTAGGTTTTTTGTTATGCACCAAACTTAACACATCATTCCACCAAGAGAGCACTTTTGGAATAGCCATTCTTGGATTTGGATCTCTATTCTGGAACACTTTCTCATTTCTGGTTGTCCAGATAATCCACCAGGCACATAAAATCTTTTCCACATGTAAATCTGGCATGTTTTTCTGTTGTGACTCTTCCCATTCCTTAAGAAGCCAACTTCTAATATTTTGTGTATTTTGAAATTCTTCACAGTTCAACAATTGAAGTCCAAACCAAAAAGATCTGGTCTAGTTACATTTAGAAAAAATATGAACATCATCACCTTCTTCATTTTCACAAATTTTGAAAAAATATGAATTTCTCTTATGTAGATTCTTCTTAGTGGCTAAAGAATCATGAATTAATCACCAGCAGAAAATTTTCAGCTTTGGGGGCATATTACTTTTCCACAACCAAAACGAGAACTTTTTGTGGAAGATAAAAAAGAGGAAGGATTATAATGAGACACACGTGGATCAGTCTTATCCTTAATCATCCTCATAGCAGTTCTTGTACCAGATTTCACATCAAAATCTCCTGTTTTTGACCATGGCCATCTGAGCCTATCTTCTTGACTTGTCCATGGAATTGGGATTTGAAGAATGGCATCCCTATCCCTCACATTGAACATATTATCCAATATTTATTTTTTCCAACACTTTGTATTCAGATTAATCAGTTCACATACCCTCTGATCTGACCTCTCCACACTTGGTTTTCTCTCAGGAATTCTTTGTTGACCTCCTCTTATCCAGGCATCTTCAAACATTTTTACCTTTTTTCCATTACCCACCTGCCAAATAACATCTTTTTCAAAATATTTCTCCTTGCCAAGATACCCTTCCAAGAGTCAGAACTGGCTTTTATATTCTTTGCTTTCCAAAAGCTAGTATTTAAATAATAGATGGCTTTCATAACATTTGCACATAAGGAATTGGGGCAGCTTTCTAATCTCCAAGCTGTTTTTGCTAGTAGGGCTAGGTTAAAAGATTGAACTCTCTAAACCCTATTTCCCCTTCCTCTTTTGGATTTGTCACTTGTTCCCGAGAAACCCGGCAGATTTTCTTGTCCTATGTTCTACCATTCCTCCAGAAATTTTTGAGTAGACCAGTCAGCTTTTTGCAAAGATAATTAGGAAAAAGGACCACTGACATTGCATAGGAGTGCACAGCTTGGGCTATTGACTTTATAAGGAATTCCTTACCTGCAAAACTTAGAGCTAAACTCGTCCACCCCTTTAGCTTATTCAACACTCTTTGATACACATATGCAAAAGCTTTCCTCATATCTCTCCCCCATAAAGAAGGATTGCCTAATTAAAAAGCATTAGAGTCTAGAGCTGGTGATTGTAACATAGCAGAGATCTTTTCCTTAACTCCCTCTTCAAGGCTTGGCTTCCCGCCTTTAAACAATTCATATGGAGTTTTCTTCAAAATAGGCCTAATCAAGCATCTGTTGAGCACATAATTGGCAGTGTTAACAACTTCTACTCAAAAATATTTTGGCAAATCACTTTCAAGTAGCATAGTTCTAGACATATCTTCAAGTGTCAATTTCTTCCTCTCAACAACTCCATTCTGCTAAGGAGTTCTAGGTGAAGAGAAATTATGTAAAATACCATGCTTTGCACAAAATAAATCAAAATCAAGCTGATTAAATTCCCTACCATGATCAATTCTAATAGATTGAACAGGCAAATCTTTCAAAGTTTGTAGCTCTTTGCAAAGCTTTGGGAATTCAGGTAAAGCTTCAGTTTTGTCTCTAATGAACATAAACCAAGTAAATCTAGAATAATCATCTACCACAACAAGCATATACCTCATACATCTTGAAGTTTTAACTCTCATAGGACCACACAAGTCCATATGCATCAGTTCTAAAGGTCTAGAAGTACTTACAAAGTTCTTTGTCTTGAAGGAACTTTTTTTCTGTTTACCTTGAGTACATGCCTTGCAAATCTCATCATCTTTGAATTTCAGGTTTGGTAATCCTCTTAACAAGTCTTTTGAGATGAGTTTGTTCATAGAATGCATGCTTATATGCCGAAGCTTTCTATGCCAGAGTTTTGAGTCTTTCTTCAAGTCCTTGAGACATCTTAGCTTTTCACCTGCAACTTTGTTAGTACTCAAAGCAAATACATTGTATGATCTAGGAGCAGTGAGTATGCATCTTTCATATTTCTCATCTTGCACAACACATTTCTCTTTGTAAAAAATAACTTTATTACCTCTATCACATAGCTGAGATATACTAAGCAGATTATACTGAAGACCATCAACAAGATAAACAATTGAAATAGAATAAGTAGAACCATTACCAATACTACCTATACCAATTATGTTGCATTTGGCTTTGTCACCAAGTGTAATTGTTCCTCCAGATTGCTCTTTAAGTTCAGTGAACATATATTTCTTTCCACTCATATGTCTGGAACAACCACTATCCAAGATCCATTTCTGATCCTTCAAGGCCTTGATGACATCCTGCAACAAGTAAATCAATGCCTTAACAGTCCATTAGACCAAGTGTAGAATTTTGAGTCATACTCAGAATCAACCATTTTTGGTGTTCTAATTCCTTTAGGAACCCAAATATGATTAACTTGTCCCTTGAGAAGATAAGGATGAGTGTTCCTCAAAATGTGAGGTTCTGATCTTCTGAAGGGGCAAGTTAATATTTTTCCACAGTAATGACATTTTGGAGAATATCTGCTTCTAGATTTCACAAAAGTAGTTTGGCTTTTCTTTGGAAAATTTGGATTATAGCCAATTCGACTTTTATGCATAGATTGCAGATTTCCTCCAAGCATGAGATTAAGCTTGTGTTATGAGCCAGCAAAGGTTGGTAGAATATTTTTAGATTCTTGAAGCTTCTCAGTCAACGAAGTTTTTTTTGCTCTAAATCATCTAAATGATTCTTTAGATCAACATACTTATCAATTAAAAGAGAGTTTTAATCAACAACTTCCTTGACTTGTGCCTTCAAAGATTTGAACCTACTTTCCAAGGCTTTGTAGTCACTGTCAATTTTCAACTTAGTAACTTCAAGACAATTTTTCTGAAAAATCAAGTATAAGTTCTCCTTTTCTTGCTCATGAACCTTCACTTTTAAAGAATCAATCTCATTTCTATAAATTTCCTCATTCAAAAACATACTTTTTAGAATTTCGGGAAGTACATCAGAAGGAATAGCAAGTAAATTTTTTACGATCTCTTCAATATGCTTGTCTGAGCTCTATTCTTCATGCTCAGCCATAAAGCACAGGTTTGTTTGTAGATCATCTAGCTCAAGAAGACTTAGGTTTTGAGCTTCCTCAATAGCTGTTGTCTTTGGCTCCCAATTGTCTTTTGGCAAGCTTCTCAAAATCTTTCTGACTTTCTCTTCATTTGAGAAGGTCTTTCCCAAGGATTCCAGATTATTCACTAAATCAGTGAATCTTTTGAACAATTCATATTGCCTCAGAAGAATGTTGATCTTAGTTTGCTTGACTTGACTCGTTCCTTCATAAGTTACAACCAGCTTGTCCCAAACCTCCTTGGCACTTTTGCAGTTTGAAACACTATTGAACTCATCTGCACTAAGAGCACAATATAACAGGTTCATGGCTTTCTAATTTTTGGATACCTTTTCCATCTCTGTAACTGATATTTCCTGTTTAGTTTTGATGGTTCTAATCCCATCAGTAGTGGTGTAATACACATGAGGACCATTAAGAGTGAAAGAACACATTTTTATGTCTTGATATATGATGAACATCTTCATTAGAGCCTTCCAATGCATGAAATTGTCACCACAGAAAAATGGAGGTCTATTGGCTTCCCTTCCATGTGAGAATCCACCATCACCTACATTACTCATTGTCACAAGATTGTTAGATCCTTAGAAGTGACCCAAAGCTCTTATACCAATTGAAAGTTTGTAATGTAAGTATAAAACACAGGATCAAATACTCTAGAAGGGGGGGGGGTGAATAGAGTATGAAAACTTTTGCTAAAACTTAGTCTTTTAAAAAATTGAGATAAGCAACTGAATGAATCTCAAGGACTTGAGAGAGTTTTGATAAAAGACAGAAGCTTTCTAAGAACAAGTGAAAGCTTCAAGGCCTTGAGCTGTAAAATACTTCAAGCCTTTGAACAACCTGTTTTGAGCTAGATAGTTTGTAGTGTAATAGAACAATGCTGTAAATTAAAGAACACAAGGATTTTACGGAGTTCAGTCACAATTGTACCTAGTCTCTGCCTGAGGGATCTAATCCCTCCATAATTTGGACACTTCTTATTAAACAACCAGATTTAGCCCTAGATCTGAAGCCTAAGTGAGTTGCCTTACAACTATACAGCTTGGGGTTCACAACCTATCTAGTAACAGCTACAAACTGTTGAAACAATAAGAACCTCTTGTTGTTCACTTGAACAACTAAACTTATAAGTTTTTGAGTTTTAAAAATCAGAATGATAACACAAATTAAGTACAAGTATTGAAGAACACATAAAAGAAATAAGAAGTGAAGCTTGGATGTGTTCTTCAGATTTCAGGATGATTGATCTCCTTGTTCATCAGTGTTGAGAGCTTGATTTGATTGAAGAGTTGATTGTATGATCTCCACAACAGCAAACACTCTTCATTCTCAAAGATAATTCCTTTCCCAGTCTGTTTTTTTATTTGAAATTCAAACTGAAGCTTATAACAAGCTATTGTAACTAAATGAGAGATTTTAGGAACTGCCTACCTAACAATTCCTCTCCCAAACATGCTTCTTTCAACAGCTATGAATGGATAGCCATTAGAGTTTGTTGTGAGGGCTTTGAACGACGAACAACCGTGCAACAAACTGATTTCAAGTTCAAACAAAATCCAGAAAATACATCAACAAATTACTGACTGTTTGGCTGAACAGTTTCTGCAATAAACTAGGCAAACAAATTTGATGACTAGATAAAACCATGTCAGTAATATGTATAAGATAATGATAAAATTATGATTAAGACTTATATCAAGTCATTAACCAATCAAAATTCTACAGATAGCATCCTGCAAGAAAGAAACAGTTAAAATAAATAAGACCGTCAGCAGCTCAAGGCAAATCTCAAAGTCTTGGAGCTCTGTGACATTCTTTACATTTTTAAGCTTAAAGCATTCCTATAATTGATTCAATCAAGCTGGGAAACCTGTGAGTGTTGGAAACACATAAATATAGTCCAAGAATATTTGTAAGACATTTTAAATCAACAACTGATCCAATGCTAAATTGTTGAAGCAATACTTAACCAACTTAGATGCAGTCATAGACCTTCAAGGCCTTGGAGCCTTGAAACATATGTTATCACTGTCTTTCATCATCTTCATATAAAAATCCATAGTTCATACTTCACATCAAGGAAGATAAATTGAATTATCAGACAAAAATGGAGTGATCGCACAATCAAAGGAACCCAAGTCACGCTAGAAACCCAAACACGTTCTCATGGATAAGACTATTCCCATTTAACTCACCCGGATTAGGCTGAAATCTGCGAAACTGGAAGAGGAAGGTGTTTGCATTAGAATGATATCTCACAATCAAATAGTTTTATCCATGAGAACGTGTTTGGATTTCTAGTATGACATCGGTTCCATTGATTGTGCGTTCGCTCCAATGTTGTCACAATACAACTCTATTGGATCCACAATGCTAGGAACCACACCAAGCTCAGTGATGAACTTCCTAATCCAAACAGCTTCCTTTGCTGCGCCACTCGCAGAAATGTACTTAGCCTCAGTTGTAGAATCAGCAACAGTCTTTTGCTTGGAACTCTTCCTGATCACAACTCCTCCATTCAGGAGATACGCAAATCCCGACTGCGATTTGAAATCATCTTTGTTGGTTTGGAAGCTTGCATCCGTGTAACCCCTTACACGAAACTCTTCCTCCCCTCCATAGATCAAGAATGAATCCTTAGCTCTTCTCAAGTACTTGAGAATGTTTTTGATCGCTATCTAGTGACTCTCACCTGGATTAGACCGATATCTCCTGGTCATACTCAACGCATATGACACATCTGGTCTAGTACATAACATGGCGTACATGATGGACCCTATAGCTGAAGCATAGGGAACCCGACTCATGCGGTCCTTCTCAAACTCATTGGAAGGACAATCATTCTTTGAAAGAGTGATTCCATGCGACATGGGCAAGAATCCAATCTTCGAATCTTGCATGTTGAACCGATTCAACACCTTGTCTATACATGTACTTTGACATAGGCCTAGCAACTTCCTCGATCTATCCATATAGGTCTTGATACCAAGTATATAAGCCTCATCACCTAAGTCTTTTCATTGAGAAATACTTTCCTAGCCAATCTTGCACAGATTGCAGAATGGATATGTCGTTTCCAATGAGTAGTATGTCATCCACATACAAGACCTGAAATACAACAGAGCTCCCACTAACCTTCTTGCAGAAACAAGACTCATCTTTGTTCTTGATGAAGTCATTCTTTGACTGCTTCATCAAAACGTCGATTCCAACTCCTAGAAGCTTGCTTCAATCCATAAATGGATTGTTGCAACTTACAGACTTTACTTGCATGCTGTGGATCTACAAAACCCCCGGGTTGTGTCATGTGCACATCATCGAGGAGGTTTCCGTACAAAAATGTTTTTTTGACATCCATCTGCCAAATCTCGTAGTCGTAGTAAGGTGTAATAGCAAGTAGGATTCGGATGGATTTGGTCATCGCGACTGGTGAAAAGGTTTCATTATAGTCTATACCATGAATCTGTCTGAATCCTTTTGCCACCAATTGGCCCTAATAGATAATCACATTACCATCCATGTCGGTCTTCTTCTTGAAGACCCATTTGCACCCTATGGGTCACGCCCCTTGGGGTGATTCCACCAAAGTCTATACTTTGTTGGTATTCATGGATTCCATCTCGGACTCCGTAGCTTTAGGCCACTTCTGAGAGTCCGGACCTTTCATGGCCTCTCCATAGGTAGTAGGCTCATAATCTATGAGCAACGCGTCACGAAGCTCAGTCACGAGAAGTCCGTACCTCTCTGGCTCCTGGCGCACTCTACTCGACCTACGAAGCTCTTGTGTACTTGAACAGGTTCATCCACAACGTCGTGTGGTTCATGTTCATGTTCCATAGTAGGATCAGTGGTTTGTGGTTCTTGAATTTCTTCAAGTTCTACAGTCCTCCCATTTACTTCTTTAGAGACAAACTCACATTTTAGAAACATGCCGGACTGGGCAAAAAATACTTTGTTCTCGAATGGATTGTAGAAATAATATCCCTTAGTTTCCTTAGGGTATCCCACAAACTTACACTTATCCGACTTGGGCTTGAGCTTGTTTGATTATAAACGTTTTACATAGACATCGTAGCCTCAAATTCTCATGAAGGACACTGTATGACGCCTCCCACTCCACATCACATATGGAGTCTTTGTAGGGTTTTGAAACAGATTACGCAGCAGTATTAAACATTAAAATATCCGCACAAGACCCTCCAAGGATCACAGGAAGAGAATTCATAACGATAGTAACAGATTCGTAATAGTCACTGTGTAGGTTTCCTGTGATGACTTCAAACGCGAATAGTGTCACGTATCTACAGTTGATCCACGCCTAGGATTGAGATCTAGATCTTCCAATTCCTTGTGCTAGCTATGAACGATGGAAGAGGAAGAAGAAATCACACAATGAATCACCAAAGAGGGGGTTCGACCCTCTTTGTGGCCGGCGGGTAGTGGGGGCGGACGGGTGAGGCTCGGCCTCCTTGTCTTGCTCTCTCAACTTGATTTCTCTCCTACTCAAGTAATGTTATAAGAATTAATTGTAGGAAGGAAGCTAGGAGCATCCTTTATATAGTCCAACAACTCCTTGTTTACTACATAAAGGCCCTCTCCTAATCCTACTCAAGTTCGGATTAGTCCCTCTTGCATATTAGTCCTACTAAAATTGAAAGCAGTTGCACATTGATCCTTCTAATTAATTAATCATATTAGTTAATTCCCAAGTCTAGTTCAATCCAAATGGTGTGTGACCCCATATGTTTCTAATTAGTTGATAGTAACTATTTACTAAGATGGAGCAGTGTCTAGCAACACATCCATTCCACCAAACTAATAAAAATAGTCATCCGAAAAACCTTGTTGAAGTATTGTCTCATCACTTTGTCTATATATCCGGATTGGACACGATACATACAAGTCACACTCGTATATCCAATTCATAGCTTCTCGGTCCTTGGAATAGCCTTATCCATGCACACAACCTCAATATCATATTGATTAGTCTGAGTCTGGCCAGACATTCAATAAGCACTATCCCTCGAGTGGCCGCGGATATTTTCTCCCGTTATGTGGGAGGGACACATTCTATCTACATCACTACGATCTCTAAGCTTGCTTCATATTGGGTTCGATACGCGCCTTTATTGCTACCCAGTCACGGTGTAGCGTTTGACGCTACCAATACATAACATTCCACAACTAGATGATCTAGTGACTTCAAGTCTAAGGATGACAATACCGTTGTTACTACGAGAAGCGCTTGTGACTTTACATAACTTGTATGTAGCCTTCTCGTAAGTGGGTCAATCCAATATGACATTACTCCTTATGCATACCCATGTGTTGGATCGTGATATCTCCATATCAATCCAATCCCATACTAGTCTATAGTTGATTGTCATATTAATCAATATAATCGACTAGGGATATTTAAGAATATAACACTTATATTCTAAGGACTTCATTCATGTTAACATATCTCCATATCGATAAAATAAAGAATCGTAAATCCATAAATATTTGTCATGATAAATTGATTGCCTCTAGGACACAATTCCAACAGTCTCCCACTTGCACTAGAGTCACTCCTACATCGTATCCCTATTGATATAGCGCGGCCCTCATGCTTTCACTACGCAAGGTAAGAGAGACATCTGCTGGTACTTTGCAAATATTCACATCTCCACTGTCAACAATTTGATTGAGATTGAATATTCTGAGTAAGTGCATCTCATGCATTAATTCAATCAGTCCTCTATGTTAGAATCAGTGATCGAATCTTGCATGGAACCTTTCCAGCTCACAGTCCCTCCCAATAGTGTAAAACATAAAAATTTACCATAATCTGAAATCTTCTTTATTAGATTGGAAGTTCGCATCACTGTAACCCCTTACAGTAAACTCTTCCTATCATCCATATTTCAATAATTCATCCTTAGTGCTTCTCAAGTACTAAAGGATAATAGTGACTCACCCAGAGTTGACTGGTATCTTTGTGTCATACTCATATGACATGTCTGGCCTAGTACATATCATGGTGTATCTCGTGAATCTCATTCATACGGTCCTTTCTCAATCTAATTGGAAAGACAATTAGTCTTCCAAAGACCAATTACACGTGACATGGGTAAGAATCATTATTCTTTTCATGTTGAACCATTTCAACACATTTTGCCAATATATATGTATTTTGATTTAAGTTAAACAATTATCTTGATCTATCTTCATAGATCTTTATAGGTTGTCCTTCCTAAGTCAATCATTGCGAATCAATTCTCTATCCAATCTTTAGCAAATTGCAGAGTAGAGACATCATTTCTAATTATTAGTATGTCTCCACAGACAAGACCAGAAACATAACTGTGTTCCCACTAACCTTCTTGTAAACACAAACTTTATCTTCATTTTTGATGGAACCGAACTCCTTTGATTTCATCATCAATTCGAAGAATCCAAATCCGTGAAGCTTGGCTCAATCTGCAGACATATTGCTACAAGAAAAATGCCGAATGGATTTAAGCATCAGAATTGTGGAAAGATTTTGTCATAGTCTATACTATGAACTCACAGGAAACCCTTTTCCAACCAATCGTCCCTTAAAAGTAATCATATTACCATCCATCTTGGTCTCCTCATAATCCACTTGCACCCTATGGGTCCTACCCTTTTAGGTGGTTCCACCAAAAACCATACTTTGTTTGTATACATGGATTCCACATCGTATCTCATGGCTCCAAGCTATTTCTGAGAGTATGCCCACTCGTGGCCTCGTCATAGGTTGTAGGCTCATCTCCATGAGCAACACATCAATGGGATATGAGAAATTCATATTTCTCTAACCTCTTGACATATTTAACCTACGAGGTTCTTGTGTTACCTGAGTAGATTGCTCCACAACACCTTGTGATCCTGCTCATGTTCCATCAAAACGATCAATGTTCTGTTGTGATTGTTGAAATCCTTCAAGTTCTAATGCCCCCCCACTGTTACTTTTAGAGAAAATCTCTTTTTAGAAACACAGTGGTTCGAACAAAAAACAATTCGTTCTCGATTGGATTGTAGAGATAATATCCTTTGTTTCCTCAGGATATTCCACACAACACATTTATCCGACTTGGGTTCAAGTTTATCTGTAAATTATTTACATAAACTTCATAACCCAAATTTCTTATGAATGACATACTAGGACACTTCCTAGTCAATATCTCATATGGTGTTTTTTTTTCCTAATTAATTTAGATGGAACAAGGTTAAGGGTGAAATTTGCTGTAATTTGAACATGGCCCCTAAAAGTAAACTGAAAGTTCTGTCTGACACATCATGGACCGAATTGTGTCCAACAAGGTCCGATCTCTCTTCTTAGACACGCCATTCCATAATGGTTTTCTAGATAGAGTGAGTTGGGATCACATCCCATACTTCCTTAGATGCTCAAAATTTTGGTTTAAGTATTCTCCTCCACGATCCAATCGTAGAGTCATGATACTTTTGCCAAGCTGGTTCTATACCTCATTCTTGAATTCCTTGAACAATTTAAAGGATTCTTATTTGTTTCTTCACAAGATACACAGATCCATATTTCTCTGATCCTATCAGTAAATATGATGAAGTACTGAAAACTATCTTTAGCATTTATGCTTAGAGGCCTACATACATCAATGTGTATGATTCCCAAAAGATCATATCTTTGCCTAAAAAATAAGTCTTCCATGTCCCATATGATTCAAAATCCAATGAGTCCAGAAATTCATACATATGGATCCTAGATATGTATCTCTCAGTTATGTGGCCTAAACAAAATGCCAAAGATAAGTGAGGTTTATATCATTACATGTAAACCTCTTGGTATGTAATGTTATATATAAAAATTATCATGATTACGAATATACGATCCTTAAGACAATATTGCATTACAATAATGCATATCAGAATAAATGGAACAACATTTGTCATTTATTATGATAAAGAGCCTTTCTTGTCCAAACAAGAAAGTATGATAATGCACCTACTCGTAGTAGGGACATAATCACTTTTGTCTAATTCATGAACAATTTCAGAAAGGTAGAGATAATTCCTTACGGCTAATTCAGCAACCCCTTGCTTCATTGCCCATGCTTAGGTTTATTTCTTCCTTATCAATTTGTCTACATCTCTTAAGATCCTTCACATTTCTATAAATGTGAGATCTTCATATAGTATCATATACCCATGACGATGAGATAGACACATTGATTTCTATAACAAAAATACCTAAATTTGAATTCATAATCCCTTTATTAATTCCTTCGGGGTACTTTGGGCAGTCTCTCTTCCTCTACACCACCTATGAGACTTTAAGGCAACTTGGTTTTAACAACAATATTACTTCATACCCATGGGATTGGCGCAAACCTTTTGCCCTTACCCATGATGTTAACGATTAACATGTTTTGCTATTAGCCCTTTATTAGCGCGTTGTTCATATTGAGCAAATCGCCTTTGTACAAAACCTTAATTACATCCAATGCAATTCTTGCCCAATTGGGGGAATAACCTTTATTATTTATCTATCTCATAGATAACACCAATTACCTAACCTTTCAATCATATTGAATTAGATTAGTTGCGTATTACCTCTTGCTTTAGCAGTCACACATTACTAGCTTGTGTCGTCGTGTCAAATTTTGATGCATCAAGTCACCTTGCTTTGGCAAGCCCGAACTTTATTAAATCTCGATCATGACAAGTTCTAAGAAAGAGATCGTAAAATGCAAAGTGGAGCAACACTTCAAACCTTTCATGTCGAGCTCGCTCTTTGAAAGAGCATCTTTCAATATATGATCATACGCCTCCATGTTTCTCATCTTGCTTCCAAAGATCAGAGTTCATGGAAGCTGACATGAGGCAAGTTACATCCAAGAACCATTCTTTGATGTTCCTTCCATTCGGCTTTAGTGCGATTTGGTAGTTGGTGGGAAGAGAACTTTATGTTCTACGATGTACAACATTTTTCTTTTATCTGAGAATAATTCTCTATTTTATACCAGTCTAGAAAACAGATTTCAGATAGCTTGTCCTTCTTAAGGACGTAAAGTCGTGTTTTGTTTGTTTAATGCCATGGGTATTCAACACCAAAAGGATTATGCAAAGCCTTATGACGTTGTACTATATTTAATAAGGATTAAAAATATTCTTATACATAGCTCCCACTATTTTTCTCGAACAAATAACCCTCCATATTAAATCGGAAAATATCATTATATTTTCTAGTGGGCCAAGATTCATATTTCACTTATCTTGAGATTGATTTGACAAGTCACCCAAAACCAGTTATTTAGGTAGGAACAATTTCCAATTGCATCCTTATGTGATTCTTGGTTCAATTGGGCAAATAACTCCTCATTTATATATCCTATAGATAATTCCAATTGATTTCCACTAGACTTTTAACCCTTATTAAAAATACCTAGTTACGTTCAACCTCTTACTCCAACAATTGCACATTGCATGTGTCATCGCACCACATAATGATGAATCAAGCCGCCCTGCTTTGGCATGCACGAGCGTGATTAATCGATTTGTGATGAGTGTTTATGTAACGAGACGAGAAACGTAATATTTCTGTTTTGAGGGATTTTTTCAATTAATTATTTTGTTGTTGATCCATATCAGCTGATCTACATATTTGAGTTGGGCTAAACTCAAAATAAAAGATCCGGGTTCTTTATTATCTAATTATAAAATTGCATGCATCAACCATACACCAACAATAATAATAAGACAATAAAGTAAACATCCACAAAATAGAAACTAATGTGATTTAGATATGGCCTCCCAGACTAAGATATTCCCAACCCAATGAGAATATCTATGAACCCTAAAAATAGCAAGCTCATCTTCATGTGCCTCCTTCTTTTGGTCCATCATTCACAGCCTTGTAGGATGCTCCATGCTCCATGTTGTGGCTCCTTTAATTCTTTAGGATTCTTTTCTCCAATCTTGGATGTCTATTCTATTTAGTACAAGCTAGCATCTAAACTAAATAAATAAATCTCACAAGTTGAGAAAAATACCGGCTCGCAGGCTGTAAACCCTAATTAATTATTACATCAAATTGACCAGCTCCCAAACCATAAAAAACCACAAGATTAAAACATCAATAACAAACCACATCTAAGGCCATATCCATTTTTTTTAATGCCATATCCAATCAACATGCGAATTGCACATAAACAGTTAAAATCCAATTTTAACACGCTTAGTTAATAATTGATTTTAGGATCACTAGGGTAAAAACGGTCCAAGAGTCCCAACCAAACAAGTGACCGAAACCCTTGGAGCCGCCCAGGCCGAGCCTAGGCCGGTCGGACCAACCCGTGGGGTCGGCCGAACCGCCTAGGCTTTTGGCCCATTTGGCTTAGGAGGCAAGGAAGCCTAGGGGCGGTCCCTAGGGGCTGATCCTCTACGGTAGGTCTTTCCAAAACAACTTCTTCCTTGTTCCCCAAGTCCAAAACGTTTCCAAAATAAAAACTCATTTCCAATTTGTGCCCAAACCTTAGATCTAAGATCCTAAAATTTTTCACATCAATATGTGCCCAAAATTTACCAATTCTCTACATCTTTATGTAATATTGGATCTTATTTTGAGTTGAATCAATATTCAAGTTGCATCTAATATGCTTAAATTTTCGTTTTAACGCAATAATTAACAATTATGGGTGAAAAAAATCAAAATTGTAACACATAAACTACGTTGTTCTCTACGACCTGTGGCTCTGATACCACTGTAGGGTTTTGTAACGGATTATGCAGTGGAATTAAAAAATAAAAGATTTGCAAAAGACCCTCCAAGGATCACATGAAGAGAATTCATAACGATAGTAACAAATTCGTAATAGTCACCTTGTAGGTTTCCTGTGATGACTTCAAACGCGAATAGTGTCACATCTCTACGGTTGATCCACGCCAAGGATTGAGATCTAGATCTTCCAAATCCTTGTGCTAGCTAGGAACGGTGGAGGAGGAAGAAGAAATCACGCAACAAATCATCAAAGAAGGGTTTCGGCCCTCTTTGTGGCCGACGGGTAAAAGGGGCGGACGGGGAGGCTCGACCTCCTTGTCTTTCTTTCTCTCCTCGCTTTCTCTCCTACTCAAGTAATGTTATGAGCATTAGTTGTAGGAAGGAAGCTAGGAGCATCTTTTATATAGTCCAACAACTCCTTGTTTACTACATAAAGGCCCTCTCCTAATCCTACTGAAGTTCGGATTAGTCCCTCTTGCAAGTTAGTCCTACTGAGTTTGCAAGTAGTTGCAAATTGATCCTTATAATTAATTAATCATATTAATTACTTCACAAGTCTATTTCAATTCATATGGCGTATGACCTCATAGGTTTGTAGTTAGTTGGCAGTAACTATTTACTAACATGGAGTGGTGTCAAGCAACACATCATGCATTTCCAAGTCTAGTTCAATTCACATTGATCCTTCTAATTCCCAAGTCTAGTAGAATTCAACTAGGCTTGCAAGTAGTTGCACATTGATCATTATAATTAATTTATTCATATGGTGTGTTATGTATTGAGGGATGTACAGGGTAAATTGTTTCCATGCGATTGATTGTGCTATTAGGTTGTGCTTTCATGCATTTCAATGAGATTATCTAGGGAGATGTGATATGGTGGACTAATATACAATTTTTCATGCAGCTTCATGTGATGCATGTTTCTTTTGTGATAGAAAGTTTGTAAAAAAAGGATGGAAAGTTTGTAAAAAAAAAATAAGTAATATGATGTGTTGGCTATTGTTTCGTGTTCACCAATTACAAGACAAATTTATCAATATATGTGTGTTTTTTTATATAGCTGCATGCATGAATGATATTTTTTTATACTGAGTACTTTATTTTCATTCTCACATGTGGATGTTATGAGTGGAACTAGAAATGGTACACCTGATTTTTGTTGGACTAATTTCGGGACGAAATTCTTGTAAGTTGGGTAGATTGTAAGACCCCACATTACAAAATATTTACTAAACATAATTTTTTTGTGAAATTTGGTTTAATAATGATTTATCATGGCCTAATTTATTTTTTTATTAATATTATCTACATAGAGTTATATAGGTTCTGGTGACTCATACTTACTTATGTTAAGATTGCATGGCTTCCTTGATGTGTCTGATGATAGACAAATAGAATTTTATTTTCTTATGTTTATTAATTAAGCTACCAGTTAGCTTGTTGATGGTTTGGGATAAATATCTGAGAAAGTTGGTTAAATGCTTATCCATGATTGCACGTGGAGTCCTCTAAGTCCTCTTTATTGTAATACTTAGGTGACTATTTAATGAGTGTTCAATGTGGTTAGGACACAAATACTGACCCGCATGAGAACTTGTGCACAAAGCTTAAGTGCATAGAGTAAATCTGAATAGTATAAATATTACATAGTTGGTGTTCCTCCTAATAGAAACTGTTATCACCAAATAGTCCTATATTTTGCTTTGTCAATTTCACGAGTTAGCGAATAATAATAGTTTGGGAATAGTGGACATGGCTTCGACTGGAACAGTAAGAATATGGAATCGCTTTCAATAGTGCTTGTTTGATTGTTCGGATTTAGTTCAGGTAGGGGAAATCTAACATCTAAATTTCTGCAGTTACAGTGTATAGATGTTTATACTTCTGGTGTGATTTTAATGTTTTTTAGCTATATGTTAGTTGTTTGGGTAATTGATAAATCACGCTGTTTGTGTACTAGGTGCCGCATGTTGATGGCTAATAACTGGCTGTTGTGTTAAGTAAATTTTAGATATCTACGCCAATGGTTAGGCGGTACCTGCTGGGCAGTTTTGCTCACCCCTCTGTTTTATAGGTTGAGCCAGAGCGCGACTGGATCGCGGAGTAGTTGCTAAAATTTGTATTTTTAGTTAACTGTGTTGTTTTTAGTTGTTTGTAGCTGTTTTTAGTAATTGGTTATAAATTTCTATTTCGTCCAGATATTTATAAAATTGTCATTTTTGACGAGTTGGTGTAACTTTTAAAATAATTCAGTCACGTACCAGATTTTCAGAAAGTTGATTAAAAATGTTGGTTGTAGACTGTGTGTCCTCCTGGTTGAGTTTTGGACGTCTGAAAGTGTCAGACTGAGTTGATAATATCCGCGCGTTTATCGTTAATTGATATTTTTATTGTAAAAAGTGTGACGGGTCGTCACATCCATTCCACCCAACTAATAGAAATAGTCATCCGACAAACCTTGTGCAAGTATTGTCTCATCCCTTTGTCTTTATATCCGTATTGGACACGAGACATATAAGTCACACGCGTATATCCAATCCATAGTTTCACGATCCTGGGAATAGCCTTATCCATGCAGACAACCTCAATATCCCGTATTGATTTATCTGAGTCTGGTCAGACATTCTATAAGCACTATCCCTCGAGTGGCCGCGTATATTTTCTCTCGTTATGTGGGAGGGAAAAATTATATCTACATCACTACGATCTATAATCTTGCTTCATATTGGTTCCGATACGCGCCTTTATGGCTACCCAGTCACGGTATAGCGTTTGATGCTACCAAGACACAACATTCCACAACTAGATGATCTAGTGGCTTCAAATCTAAGGATGACAATACCGTTGTCACTGCAAGAAGCACTTGTGAATTTACATAACTTGTATGTAGCCTTCTCGTAAGTGGGTCAATCCTGTATGACATTACTCCCAATGCATACCCATGTGTTGGATCGTGATATGTCATATCAATCCAACCCCATACTAGTCTATAGTTGATTGCCCTATTAATCAATATAATCGACTAGGGATATTTAAGAATATAACACTTATTTTCTAAGGACTTCATTCATGTTAACATACCTCCATATCGATAACATAATGAATCGTAAATCCATAAATAATTTTTATGATAAATTGATTGCCTATAGGAAACAATTCCAACAGTCTTCACGACCAATTTGGATGGAACACGGTTAATAGTGAAAGCTGCACACAATAGAGAGTAGCCCCAAAATGATAATGGAAGATCAGTTTGACACATCATAGATCGAACCACGTTTAACAGTTTTCTATTCCTCCTCTCGGACACGTCATTCCATTGTGGCGTTTCAGGTGGAGTGAGTTGGGATATTATCCCACACTCTCTAAGATAGTCGTCAAACTCTTGGCTCAAGTATTCCACTCCACGATCCGTTCGTAGAGCCTTAATGTATTACCCCGTCTAATTGTTAGGATAAATTAGTAATTTAGAGAGATAAATAATAATAATAATAATAATAATAATAATAATAATAATAATAATAATAATAATAATAATAATAATAATAATAATAATAATAATAATAATAATAAAATAATTTATTCATGAAAAAAACGAGGTTGGTTATTGTATTTCAATTAGTATTTAGAATACGTTATGTTAATACTCGTAATTTAAAACATGAATATTTTCTTTACTTTATTAGTTAATGCGTGTTCGACCACCGCGAGCTTGTGTGTGTGTTACACCCAATCACATAACCACTTGGTGTGCCAACCACACCATAGACTTTCTTGTGTTGTCTTCTGCAACTCAAATTCTTCTTCGACTTGATTTTCTTCACCGAGTCCACCGCCAAAATCTCATCACCCTTCAAATTTTTGCATCCTATTTAAACCACCACCAATCATCATCATCATCATCTTCTTCTTCTTCTTCTTCTTCTTCTTCTTCTTCTTCTTCTTCTTCTTCTTCGGCCAACACCAACACCACCGCCACCTTCAAATTTCGGCAAAACCACCTCCACCTTCATCACCTTCATATTTCTTCTCTGTCTCTCTCTCCGTCTCGCTGAACCGAACAGAGACAGCAACAGCAGCGGGGTGACAACCCAGCCACCACCAGCGCCGCTGCCACCTTCGGGAAGGCACCAAAATCACCATCAACATCCTTCTCTTCTATCCTCCCTCTCTCTCTCCTTCGTTCCCATCTATAATCTGAACCCAGACAAAGAATTTGAACCAGAAACACAGGTAGTAGCAGCAGCAGTGAAGCAGGAACTGACCCGTCACCTGCCACCTCCATCTTTTCCGGCGAAAACTCGACCTAACCAAAACAGAGGCACCCACCTCTTCCTATATGACTTTCTAGCCTCCAAGGGACCCAACCAAGTCTCTGGAACTCTCAACCAAGTCCAAGAACGACCGGAGAAAGCCCGGCTAAGCTCCACCTCCGACGAAGTTTTTCGGCGACTTGACTAGCTCTGTTTCTCGGCCGTTTCTCACGTTTCTTGGGCTAGGTATGCTCTAAATCGCCCTTTGAATTGTTTTAGATAGTCAAAATCCAAACTTGAGTGCTTGAATCCATGTTTTGATTGATGAATTTGAATATTCATGTTTGGGGGGCTAAGTGTATTTTAAGAAAATCGTTTCCAAAAACTTAAAGGTCGTGAGTGTCTTTTAAATGAAACTGTTAGGGGCTAAATGTAGTTTATATATTCTTTTATTTCAATTATATAATTAGTTTTAACTATTAAGCTAATTGTTGATTAATTTATATTTCAACTAAATAAATGTGTAAACAAAATTATGCTTGTAGTAGTTCGCTCTAATAAAACATTTTCTTTGAAAAATGAGCTAGTAAGGGTGTTTGTGTATATTAGTTTAGATTAAAAGTATTTATAATTTCTTACAAAATTTGGTTTCAAATATATAATTGAATGAATATTGTAGTGAGAAAATATGTGTTAGAAGTTGGTTATAATGAATTTTTTTTCTTGAAAAATAAGCTATAAAAATATTATACATATTTATCAATTAAGTTTTATTTAGATATACTTGTCTTTTATCAATAAATATTAATATTTACTTCTAGCTAAATTAACTATTTAATAAATATTATTGCGCTTTTCTTATTCGACAAAGCTTACTCTATTCTTATTATCGCTAGTAGTTATGGAATTAAATAGTTTTAAAGACTTCTCGTTTAAAAGAAAATGATTTGTAAGAAAGTTATTTTGAATATTCAAATTATTTCAAGAATTTCTCTCTCTCTCTCTCTCTCTCTATATATATATATATGTATATATATATCTGTATATATATAGGTACACGACTTAAAGACGAGTTTAGCTGACATAGTGAGAGATGAAATTAGTATTCGACTTAGACCAACATCTTTATAGGGCTAGTGTATTCGTTTATTAAGAAATAACACCGTTGTGACTTGACATTTGTAAACTGTAGGCGACATATTTGTGGATATAGGCTTCGTCGACCATCCTACGTACTAACTGCTGAGTCGACATCAGGTGAGTATACATGCCTAGTCTAGTGTGCCTAGCTTCATTCGTGTCAATTAGTTATATTTGTTACTTGTCTAAAAATATACGTGTGAGTTCACATGCTTAGCCTAGCTAGCCGAGCTTCTTTCGTGTCAAAGAATGGTTTTATAATCTGTCTCAGAATACTTGTGAGTTATATGATTAGTCTTGCTTGGCAAGCTTCATTCGTGTCGTGGCATGATTTTATAAATTGTCTCAAAATGTGTTTTGCGATATACATGTTTTACTTGAGTTTGGTTACGTTCGAAATGATTGATTTGAAACTGTCACACGAAGATAACAATACGTTAATATCGTAAAGTGGAACCACACATACTAGAAGCTGTTACTAATTGGGAGGTCCTTGTTGACCATTAACATTTGGGAGGTCCTTTGTTGACCATTAACATTTGAAGGTCCTTTGTTGACCGTTAACATTTGGAGGTCCTTTGTTGAACGTTAACATTTGGGAGGTCCTTTGTTGACCGTTAGCACTTGGAGGTCCTTTGTTGACCGTTAACATTTGGAGGTCCTTTGTTGACCGTTAACAGTTGGGAGGTCTTTTGTTGACCCTTAACATTGGTGAGTAATAATTGGCTCTTTGATTCTATATTTAGAAACTGGCACTAGTAAAGGATTTAATCGGAAATGTTTGAAGCTTTGAATATTGTCATTCGTAAATCAGTTAACTATGTTGTTTATGATGCTGCAAACTCTTATATTGTTTTACTTATACTCTGTTACTGTTTTATTTAACTCAGGAGTCAGCAAGATATATTATCTTTCCTGGTTTTATATGTTAAGGTGTATTTCACTCAGCATTTCTTGCTGACTTTGGAAACTGCGGTTCTTGTTTTCCTTCCCACCGCAGGTCTAGAAGCAGGGATTATGAAATAGAAGGGTTGAGAGACTCATCTAGACTGTGGACGTCATCAGTAGTTATCTAATAATGTTAGATAAGTTTTGTGTAATAGAAATCAACATGTGTAAAAGACTTTATGCAGTTGTTTAATAAAATAATATGAGTTTTGGATTGTATTGCTTTTATCTCCGCCGCTTCTATTAAGCATCGCCCTTCCGGTCTCGTCCGATCCGTATAAAGGGGTTGTTGCACTTAATACTTTTGCCAAGCTGCTTCTCTACTTCATTCTTAAATTCTTTGAAATTTTCAAAGGATTCAGATTTGGCCTTCATAAGGTATACAAATTCATATCTACTGAAATCACCTGTAAACGTAATGAAATAGACGTCACCACCCCCGGCAGGCATGGCAAACGGCCCACATACATCAATATGCACGAGCGCCAGTTGCTCACTAGTCCTCTCACCTTTCTTATTGAAAGGGGATTTTGTCATCTTTCCTAATAAACAAGCTTCACATGTCTCATATGATTCAAAATCAAACGAGTCTAGAAATCTATCCTTATGGAGTCTAGATACGCGTTTCTCGTTTATGTGGCCTAGACGACGGTGCCATAGATAAGCAGGATTTAAATAATTCATTTTAATCCCCTTGGTATTCATGTTATAGACAGGATTGCTTAGATCAAGGATATATAATCCATTAAATAATTGCGCACTACAATAGTGAATACTATCAAAATAAATGGAGCAACAATTGTCCTTTATTGAAATAGGAAAACCTTCCTTGTCCAAACAAGAAATAGAAATAATGGTTCTGCTCATAGCAGGCACAAAATAGCAATTATTTAATTCTAAAACTAATCCAGGTGCGAAAGACAACTCGTACACGCCTACGGCCAATGCAACAACCTTTGCTC
Organism: Linanthus parryae; assembly: GCA_023055425.1. NCBI lineage: Eukaryota > Viridiplantae > Streptophyta > Magnoliopsida > Ericales > Polemoniaceae > Linanthus > Linanthus parryae. Next base: position 70,166,668 of record JALGPY010000001.1, on the reverse strand, counting down.
CATTCCCAACGAGCATGTCTATCTCTCCTTTAGCCAATCGTCTACTTCTCTTTAGATCCTACACATTTCGACAAATGTGAGATCCACATCCAGTATCCAATACCCAAGATGAAGAGATAGTTAAATTGGCATCTATAACAAAAATACTTTGGGGTGGTTGAATCACTATTCCAAGCCTCTTATCCTTTGGGAAGTTCCTCTTTCAGTGTCCAGGCTGACTGCAGTAGTGACAATCACCCTTAGTCACGCCCTTGGCAACGCTACCAGCAGGTTGAAGGGCAGCTTCCTTAGGTTTGGCAACTGACTTGTCTTTCCCTTTGGAGGTAGAAGCAAACTTTTTGCTCTTTCCTTTGCTAACCATCAATATTGCTTTGCCATTTCCCTTGTTGATGCTTTGTTCAGTTGTCCTCAACACATTGAGCAGATCTGGCAGAGGCTTGACGATGTCATTCATGTTATAGTTCATGATGAACTGTCCATAACTATCAGGCAATGATTGCAAGATGAGATATGTCGCCAACTCTTCGCCCACGAGAAACCCTAGGCGTGTGAGGCTCTCCAAATACCCGATCATACGGAGCACGTGGGGCCCCACAGGGTTTCCCTCTGACAGATGACATTTGAATAATGCCTTGGAAAATTCATACCGCTCAACCCTTGCCTACTCTTCGAAGAGATGCTTCAAGTGAATGATCAAACGCAGCCATGTTCTCATGTTTCCTCTGAAGCCCAGATTTCATGGTGCAAAGTATAAGGCAGACCGCATCATTAGCATCGTCAACGAACTTTTGATGCGCCTTTAGAGCTGCAGGGGTATTATTTTCTGGACCTGCAAGAAATTCTTCCTCTAGAGTTTACAGTTTCTTTTCTTGCTTGAGAAAGATTCTCAAATTTCTGTACCAGTCTACTAAGTTGGTTCTAGAAAGCTTGTCCTTCTCAAGGACAGCTTGTAAGCAATGTGATGAATTCGATGAATTGTTTGCCATTGGAATTCTACAAAATGAGAAATATACAAGTTTTAGTATTTTGTGAGAAAATAACTACATTTGATAATGAGATTATTAAACATAGCTTCCACTATTTTTCTCGGATTAATAACCCTCAATATTAATGAGGTAAATATCATTATATTTTCTAGTGAGTCCAAGATCCATATTTCACTTCTTTTTTAGGTTGCTTTAGCAAGTCACTCAAAACTAGTTATTTATGTAGGAACAATTCCAATTGCATCCTTATGCAACTCTTGGTTCAATTGGGCAAATAAATCCTTATTTATCTATCCCATAGATAATCCCAATTGGTTGCCTCTAGGATTTTAATCTTATTAAAATCACTTAGTAGCGTCCAATCTCTTGCTCAAACAATTTCACATTACTTGCGTGTGCCATCACATCTCATAATGATGAACCCAGTAGCCCTGCTTTGGCACGCCCGAGCTTGGTAAAGCATGATGAGTGTTCAAGTAACGAGAAGGCAACGCAATATTTAAATTTGATGGATTTTTTCTGACAATTTTAATTGTTTTGTTGATCCATATCAACTGATCTACTTATTATGAGTTGGCCAAACTCACAAATAAAAGATATGGTTGTTAATTATCTTATTATTAATTTTGCATGCATCATCCATACACCAACACTAAATAATAAGACAATAAATAAACAACCACATATAAAAATTAAACATGAAATGGATATGGCCTCTAAACGAATATCTTCCCAATGCAATGAGAATATCTATGAACCCTAAAAATAGCAAACTCATCTCCATGTGCCACCGTCTTTTGGTCCATGCTCCATGGCTTGTGGAATGCTCCATGCTCCTTAGTCTTGTGGAATGCTCCATCTTGTGGTTCTTTAATTCTTTAGACTTATTCTTCTCCATGTCTTAACTATCATCTATTTTATCTAATACTAGCTAGAATCTATACTAAATAGAAATATCTCACAAGTTGAGAAGAAGACAGGCTCGCAGGCCGTAAAACCTAATTAACTATTACATTAATTTTATCAGCTCGCAGGCCGTAAAAACATACCACAAAATTTAAACATTCACAACTTCCACATCTAAGGTCATATCCAATCACCATGCAAATAGCACATAAACAGTTAAAATCCAATTTTAACGTGCTTGGTCAATTTTAGTTAATTTTGGATGAACTAGGGTCAAAACGGTCCAAGAGGGCCCACCATCATTATGGCCGAACCCCTAAAGGAACGCCACAAGCATTGGGCTGGCCAGCCCCTAGCCCACACGGCTAGACCATGCGCTAGGGAGGCCCAGCCTCTTGGTCGCGGCTACCTTGGGCGGCAAGGAAGAGAGGGGCGATCCCCTAGGGGTCCGAACCTCTTTGGGAGTTGTTTCCAAAACAACTCCTTCTTCCTTGTTGCCTAAGTTTAGTTGTTTCCAAATTGGAAAAACCTCTTTTTCAAACTTGTGCACAAACCCTAGTTTTCTAGATCCAAAATTTCACATCCTGTGTGATCCAAATTCACTAAGCAGCCTGCACGCACTACGTCTGATACATGCATCTTAGATGAATTGTTCCATTCACTTTCATCGAGAAAGGAGGAGCTTCAGTTAGCATCCGGTCTCATTACTTGGATCCCATTCTCAATCAATGAAGCAAGAAAGAAGAGCCGTTCTTGCTTACATCTCATGTAATATTAGGTCTTGTTTGGATGAATTATTTACAAATTTCATCAAATATGCTTGATTTGTCTGTTTTACGCGATAAACAATAATTAAAGTGTAAAATAGACATAATTGTAACACATAAACTAAATTATGCTCTACAACACGTGGCTCTGATACCACTGTAAAGTTTTGTAACAGATTACGCGGCGGAAAAACAATAATAATGATCCGCACAAGACCCTCCAAGGATCACAGGAAGAGACATCATAACGATAGTGAAGTTTCTAGTAACAATTACCTTGTTTGTCTCCTGTATTGACTTCAAACGCAAAATATTGTTTGCTTCTCTATAGATAGTCCACGCCTAGGATCAAGATCTAAATTCCTCCACGTCTTGTGCTAGCAACCGGTGGAAGAAGGAAGAACAAGAATCACACAACGGAGACCAAAAGAGGCTCGACCTCTTCTTGGCCGACGGGTGGAGGGGGCGGACGGGTCTGGGCTTCGGCCTAGGCTTGTCTTGCTCCCTCCTTGCTTTTTTCTCTCTCCCTCAAAGTATTTTATAAGCATTAGTAAGAAAGATAAGTTAGGAGTGTCCTTTATATACTCCAACAACTCCTTTTCAACTACATAAAGGCCCCTCTCCTAATTATGTCCATACATGGATTAGTCCAACTTGCAAATTAGTCCTACTAAGTTTGCAAGTAGTTGCGTATTGATCCTTCTATTTAATTAATCATATAAATTAATTCCCAAGTCTAATTTAGTCCATATGGAGTGTGACCCATAGGTTTCTACTGATTTCGTAGTAACGATTACTAACATGGAGCGGTGTCTAGCAACACATACATGCCACCCAACTAATAGAAATAGTCATTACTTTGACAAACCTTGTGCAAGTATTGTCTCATCCCGTTGCCTCTATATCCGGATTGGACACGAGACATACAAGTAACACTCGTATATCCAATCCATAGTTTCTCGATCCTAGGAATTGTCTTATCCATGCAGATAATATCAATATCCTATATTGATTTATCTGAGTCTGGACAGACATTCTATAAGCACCATCCCTCGAGTGGCCGTGGATATTTTCTCCAGTTATGTGGGAGAGACGAATTCTTTCTAAATCACTACCATCTCTAAGCTTGCATCATATTGTGTCCGATAAGCGCCTTTATTGCTACCTAGTCACGGTGTAGCGTTTGAGGATATCAAAACACAATATTCCACTACTAGAGGATCTAGTGACTTCAAGTCTAAGGATGACAATATCGTTGTCACTATTAGAATAACTTGCGACTTTACATAACATGTATATAGCCTCCTCGTTGTGGGTCAATCGAGTATGCTATTACCCTTAATACATACCCATGTGTTTGACCGTGATATCTCCATATCAATCCAACCCATACTAGTCTATAGTTGATCGTTCAATTAATCAGTATGATTGACTAGGGATATTAAGGTAAAAAAACACATTTCTAATACGAGGAATTCATTATATTAAATATCTCCATAATTAATACAGTGAATATTATAGCCAAAAGTAATGTTCATACTAAATAAAAATTGCCTCTAGGTAATCTATTCCAACATAAAACTAATTGGACAAGAGGCTATCTCTTTTAACGGAATGAGACTGCGAGTATCTATCTGAGTAAGAGCTATGTGATGGAAAGAAATAGTAAGGCAGCTGGCATTCCGATACTCCGCAGCAAGGTGTTGTATCGGATAGTAGGAATATGATACTGCTAGAGATGGTTTGGTGTATGATAGCGCGTGCAAAATAAATGTTCCCTATTTTGAGAATACACATTTCTAAATGGATATTGACATACTCAACCAAGAGCCCACCAAGCCTGTAGCTACTAGGTCCTACGAGTTGTGGACCAAAAGGAAACCAGAATCAGGTAACTTTTTGGCCATAGGGATCGACATCTTATGTGTAACCAAAATTTCAATAGGGATTGAAAGTTGGACCCTAGATGGAAGAAGCGTATCTTCATAGGAGACACGTATATTTATATGCTATTCAGAGTACCCTAGGGGTTGCATATTCAAAACGCAACAACCGATTTGTGAATGGGTTCACGAGATGATGATCGTAGAGATGATTAAGGGAAATGCTCGTACAGATGATGATCTCCGCGAACATGGGGGAACCATTGGAAGACACCCCTACCTTATTCGATTATGAGGAAGTAGTTCCTCAAGGAGACTTTGGAAAGTGGGAGTGACTTTCCAAGCGAGGTGCCCATCCATAGGGATGAAAGCAAATGATGATCCTCCTACGAAAAGGAATTGCTTGTAGGAGCTTACTCCATCGACTGCTTTAGATCGAAGGGATGATCTTTAGGGTCACATTGCATAAATGATAGGATAGAATCCTAGGCCTTATCAATCCTAATTATGAAGAATTAAAAGTAAGCTTTACAAGAGGAGTTAGAGTCTATAAGGGGAAAACCAAGTCTGAGATTAGGTTGACTCTCTGGTTGGAAGCAAGACTATTGAAATCATTGGGTTTTCAGAGTCAAGCAAAGATGAAAACGGAAGCGTAGTAAGGCATATGACTTGCGTAGAAGCGAAATATCCTACACTCAGAATGAGTGTAGACATCGACGTGGAATTATCCCAAGTCGAGTAGTGAGAATTTACGTCGATCCGACGAGGTGTTATCCCAATTCGGTAGCGAGCATTGCGTTGGTTCAACAAGATATCCTCCTAAAAGAATTGAGTGGTGAGGATGACGTTGATTTGCTTGATATCGGAAATAGTTGTGATGATGGCCTCAGAGCTCCATTATCGATAAGAGTGATGACTGAATTTGTCAATGGAGAAATTGGAGAGGTGATTTGTATGACTCAGCCACAGGGTTTAGAGACGTAAGGTCAAATGCACAAATAGGTGCAAGCTAATTCACTCCATGTTTAGTCTTAGCTAATCCTCTAAGGCAGTAGTATTTCATCACGGGATCATTTTCTACATGTTTACGATACTGGATAAAAATTGCTACAAGTTACTCTCACTAGTAGAGAGTTGGTGATCATGTCACTTAACATCGATGACACTCTATTGGCCAGTGGATCTTAAGGAATGTTTCATATCCACCAAAGGGTAGTTATCCTCTCGATTTACGATAGAGGATATTGGTACGGCGAGATGCATTCTCGCTCGTTCATAGAGACTTCTTGCGTTGTCGCTAGATTCCTAGGCCAAGAAGATGCTTGAACGATTCCATACTCTGGACCCAAAACCATGATGCGCTCCTGTAGCTCGACGCAAGACTTTACGAGCCTAAATATGTGCCCTAAAGACACCATATGAGATTGAACAGCTTAACAGAGTACACGATTCAGGATTAGTGTGAGTCTCATGTACGCTATGATGTGTACTAAGACCAAACAGAAGCTATGAAAATTCTAGGAGTGGATTCTAGGAAATCCTGATTTAGGAAATTAGATTACTATTATGTGGATACTCTAATAACACTAAATGATGGGTCACGTGCTATGAATATTGGTGCTAGATGCTTCGACTAGTTTTGTGCATGGTGCTAGGGTGGGGACCTGGAAACACGTGGATCCACCTCAGGCCATCATCCATGCTTGATGACAGACTCATCACATGGAACAGCAGTATATGATATTGCAGGATCGTATTGGAATGCTCCATCAACCATGGAAGCGAAGCAAAACTGCATGTTCTTCCTTCAGACATAAATTTGATTTTGGTTAAAGAGGGTATTCATCAACCCTGGGAGTTATCGATGAACCTGTGACCATGAGTCGTGCTAGCATACGACTATAACACTGTGGTAAAGTCAAACACATAGGAAAGGGTACCATTTCACCAGGGATGAATTGTCTAACTTAGGTGTAATCTTGGAGTAAATCGACTACGGGCCAAATTGGTGGCTAATCACATTCCTAGACCACTTATGAGAGTCCTCTTTGTGGATTGTTATAGTGAGATGGGACTCTGTAGTAGATGAATTGCAATATGATTGATGAACATACGAGACATTGATGATTGGATTTTAATTTGATTTGCTTTGATTGTTTTGCATGTTGATTGATACGTGCATGATATTTGCATTTCCCAAACTAGCATAGAGCATGTCGCGCAGACACGAGGTTGGCTCCCTCACACCAGCGATATGCTTTGCGATACCCTAGATGGTGAGCGAAAGATGAGACAAATTCCCGATAAGAGCTAAACGCCTGTCAGACGGATTCACTTGTCGCATTGGATAGATTCCAATGTGAGATTGGCATGTATTCGGTTCGAACATGGCTAATACCCCAAACCATGTATAGTCTGCGTAAAGAGAGACAGATGTGAGAACTAATTTATGTGCGCAAGTGGTAAGACATCTGTTAGGAATGGGTGCCCAAGAGGCAATCCTATTTTAGTATGAACATTATTTTGGCTAGAATATTCATTGTATTATTTATGAAGGTATTTAATACAATGAAGCCCTTAGATTTCAATGTGTTTTTTATCTTAAAATATCTTTAGTCCATTATATTGATTAATAGGACGATCAATGTAGACTAGTATGTGGGTAGATTGATAGGGAGATATCAAGTCTAACACATGGGTATGCATTATATGATAATGGCATACTGGATTGACCCACCACGAGAAGGAAACATTAATTATGTTAATGTCACAAGTGCTTCTCGTTGTGATAACGGTATTGTGGTCCTTAGACTTGAAGTCACTAGATACTCTAGTTGTAGAATAATATGTTTTGAACTCGTCAAACGTTACACCGTGGATGGGAAGCAATAAAGGCGAAAATCGGACATAATAGAAAGCAAGCTTAGAGATGGTAGTGATGTTAAGAGGACTTGTCCCTCCCACATATGGGAGTAAATATCCATGGCCACTCGAGGGGTAGAGCCTGTAGAATGTCTGGCCAGACTCAAATAAATCAATATGAGATATTGTTGTTTTCTGCATGAATAAGTCTATTCCCAGGATCGAGAAACTATGGATTGGATATACGAGTGTGACGTTTTATATCTCGTGTCCAATCTGGATATAGAAACAAATGGATAATACAATACGATAACATTGCTCACAAGGTTTGTCAGGTCACTGACTATTTCTATTAGTTGGGTGGCATAGATGTGTTGCTAAACACCACTCAATGTTAGTAATTGTAACTAACAACTAAGTACAAACCTATGGGGTCACACACCCTATGGATTAAACTGGACTTTGGGATTAATTAGTAGGACTAATTAATTAGAAGGATCAATACGCAACCACAAGCCAACTTGGTAGGACTAATTTGAAAGGTGGACTAATCCGTTTATGGACAAAATTAGTACTCGAGAAAATATGTAGTTAATAAGGAGTTATTAACTATATAAGGGCACTCCTAGCTTATTTTATCTATATGCTTTCATAATTGAGAGAGATAGAACAAATCAAGGAGAGAGCAATACAAGCTAGGGCCGAAACACTTGTCGTCCGCCCCTAACCCGTCAGCCTCAATGGTCATCGTTTCGCGTGATCTTCTTCCTCCTCCTTCCTCCTGTTGCTAGAACAAAGACATTCTACAGACTCCGGTGCAATTCTAGGTGTTGATACTCGTAGATACGTGGACATAATTCTATGTGAAAGTGATTAATTAAGACAAACAAGGTACACACCATTCTTCCTTTACTACGTTATGATGGCTTGTCCTGCGATTCATGGAGGGTCTTGAATGGAATTGTTTTCTTGTATTCCCGCTGCGTAATTCATGTCAAAACCCTACAGTGGTATCAGCTCCACGGCTCGTAGCGCATAACGTAGTTTTATGTGTTATCGTTTATTAGTTTTACACCGTTCTGCTATTTTTTTGCGTAAAATTGATATTGGCTTAATGATGCAAACTGAATATGATTCAGCGGAGGATTAGATAACTTTACGTATCATACTAAATTAGAAAAATCCGTTCACATATGATATGCATTTTTGGGTTATGAAAAGCTAAGGTTTGGGCACAATTGAAGAAAAAATGTTTTTCTCAACAATTGAATAATTACCCACAAGGAAGGAGGAAGCTTTTAGGAAACAACCCCTAGGGTTTGGCCAAGGGATGGCCACCCCCTTTCTTGTGGCTCAAGCAACTAGGCTGTGGCCATGTGGTTCGGCCAAACCGCCGGTTTGACTGTGTGGGTTGGGCCGACCGAAATAGGCACGGCCCGGACGATCCCTTGGGGTTCGGCCAACTAGTTTGGTGGACCCCTAGGACAGTTTTGACCCTGGAATTGGATTTTAACTGTATTATGTGCTTTCGCATGGTGGTTGGATGTGGCCTTATATGTGGATGATGTGGATATTTATACTTTGTGATTTGGTTTATTCCAATTAATGTAATTAATTAAGTTTTACGGCCTGCGTGTCGTCTTCTCCTTAACTTGTGAGGTCTCTCTATTTACATAGATTCTAGATATTATTATATAGTTAGATGATAGCCAATACATGGATAAGAAGCATAAAGACCAAAGAAGTCACAAGATGACGTTATTCCACAAGCTAAGGCACAAGGACTAAAGATGGAGGCACATGGAGTTGAGTTGGCTATTTTTAGGGCTTAATGATATTCTCATTGACTTGGGAATATCTTTTTTTTGGAGGCCACATCCACATCACATTTATTTATTCTTTGTTTATTTATTGTCTTGTTATTTATTTTGGTGTATGGATGATGCAGGCAAAAGGTAACAAGATAATAATTTAAAACTCGAATCTTTTATTTGCGATTGCCCATTCCAAATAAGTACACCCAGTTGATAGGATCAACAAAACAATTAAAATTACCAAGGAAATCCCTCAAGTACAAATATTGCGTTTTTGCCTCCTCGTTACTTGACACTAGTCAAAACTATAATGTATTAAACTCGCGCTTGTCAAAGCAAGGCGATTTGATTCATCATAGGATGGCGTGATGGCACAAGCTACTAATGTGCAAATGTTGAAGTAAGAGGATGAACACAACTAAGATACTTCAATATGATTTAAAGCTTAGAGACAAGGCAATTGGGATAATCTATGGGATAGATAAATAAGAAGTTATTTTCCAATTGAACCAAGAGTTGCATTGGACGCAATTGGAAGGTGTTCCTACCTAAATAAATAATTCTTGGGTGACATGCCAAAGCAACCTCAAGAAGAGGTGAAATATGGATCCTGGCCCACAAGAAAGTATATGATATTTTCCGCATTAATGGTGAGGGCTATTAATCGGAGAAAAATAGTAAGAGCTATATTTGATAATCTAGCAATTGTTAATTATAGTCAATTGTTCACAAAATACTGTATATTTCTTATTTTGTAGAATTCCAATGGCAAACAATCAATCTATATCGAATCCAACATTGCAGGCTGTCCTTGAGAGGGATAAGCTGTCTAGGATCAACTTCCTGGACTGGTACAGAAACTTGAGAACTTTTCTCAAGAATGAAAAGAAAATGTACATTCTAGAGGAGCCAATTCCAGAATCACTAGCAGTCAATGTTTTTGCCGCCATTAGGAGGGAACATCAAAAGATCATTGACGATCTAATGATGTGACTTTCCTAATGCTATGCACCATGACCTCTGAGGTTCAGAAGCAACATGAGAACATGGAGGCGTATGATATGATCATACATTTCAGGCAGCTCTCCATTAGCAGGCCATGCATGAGCGGTATGAAGTATCTAAGGTCTTGTTCAAATGTTATATGTCAGAGGGGAACCCAATGTGACCTCATGTACTGTGCATGATCGGATACATGGAAAATCTCACACGCCTGGGGCTCCCGGTGGGTCAAGAGTTGGCCACTGATCTCATCCCACAATCGTTACCGGATAGTTATAGCTAGTACATCATGAAATATAACATGAATGAGATCAACAAACCTCTGCCGGACTTGCTCAATATGTTGAGGACAGCTGAACAAAGCATTAACAAGGGGAAAGGCAAAGCCATAATGATGGTGAACAAAGGAAAGGGAAAGGGAGTTGCTTCGACCTCCAAAGGGAAGGGAAAGTCAGTTTCGAAACCCAAGGAAGTTGCCTTGAAACCTGCTGGCGGGGTGGTTAAGGGCGCATGTCACTATTGTAGTCAGACTGGCCACTGGAAGAGGAATTGTCCCAAATATCTTGAAGATAAAAGTCTTAGTGATTCCACCACCACCAGGTATTTTTGTTATAGATGTCAATCTATTTATCTCTTCATCTTGGGTATCGAATACAGGATGTGGATCTTGCATTTGTCGAAATGTGCAGGATCTAAAGAGAAGTAGACGACTGGCTAAAGTTGTTGCATTAGACATAGGCGTTTATGAGTTATCTTTACCTTCAAGACTTATTGTAGAATTAGACAATTGTTATTATGTTCCTGCTATGAGCAAAAACACTATTTCAGTTTCTTGTTTGGACAAGAAAGGTTTTTCTATTAAAATAAAGGGCAAATGTTGCTCCATTTATTTTGATGGTTTTCATTATTTTAATGCTTTATTGTCTAATGAATTATATATCCGTGATCTAGATAATTCCGTCTATAACATAAATACCAAGAGTATTAAAACTAATGATTTAAATCCTACTTATCTATGGCATTGTCGTTTAGGCCATATAAACGAGAAACGCATCTCTAGACTCCATAAGGATGGATTTCTAGAATCATTTGATTATGAACCATTGTGACATGTGAATTTTGTTTATTAGGAAAATGAAAAAGTCCCCTTTAAAGAACAAAGGTGAGAGGACTAGTGAGTTATTGGCACTCGTAAAGTCTAATGCAGGATCAAGACTATTTCAAGGCCTTGAAACAGCTTTCAAAGCCTTGAAACTGACTAAGCCTTATATGCATGAACTTAGGGGGAGTTTATGTACTTGATTCAACTCCTAAACCCATGTGCATGATTAGATGTTATTTACATTATCTGTTTTATTGAGTATTGCAGGGAATTATGCTTCCTATTTTGTAGTAACCTGTTTCCTGACTTATGTTTTGCAGATATGGTAACTGCTTGATGATTGATTCTGAAATCAATATGTTGTGTTTAAAAGATTTTCTATATACTTCCAACAAGATCAAATGAGTATCTCAATAGATATTGATCAAGTAGCCGTTGGGAGAAGCTGTTAGAAGAGTCAAGATTTGAAGCATATTTTTAGGGAAGTTTGTTGAGGAGATTATGGTGATCCCCCATTCAAACCGAGTGCTTTAAAAAGAGAATTGTTGAAGGAATTAGAAGAAACAAATACAGATAACCATTCACAGATACACAAACATAATCAAGGATTGACAAATATCAAGGAAGCAGATTCATCTCTCAATCCATAGCAACAGAAGAACACTGCATACTCACTGCAGTTTCATTTTCTGTGTTCTTCTTTTTCTGAACTTCATTTGTATATCATTTTGATAATACTCCTAGTTCTCATTCTCAAAGATTGTTCAAGGTGAACAATAGAGAATTCTTTGTTAATCGGATAGCTAGAGCAGGTACTAGACAGGTTAGTGAGAACCACAAGATGTAACAGAGTAAGGCATCTCTCTGTGCTTGAGTTATAGGGCTTAGTTGTTGATTAATAAGAATTGTGTTGAAAATCCTACAGGGAGAAGATCCCTGAGGTAGAGACGTAGGTCCAAGTGGACTGAACTCTATATATCTTGTGTCTCTTGTAATTACTCTTCAGTTACAAACTTAGAACTCTTGCTGCGTTCATAACAGTTTAATTTCAAGGGTTTGAAACTCATTTCAAGGACTTGAAATAGACTTATTCTTCTGTTTACTCTAACTGTTTTATTCAAAGGGCATGAAACTCATTTCAAGGCCTTGAATCTCTTTGTAAATATTTTGAAACCACTATTCTTGCAAAGTTTGGCAAAAGTCTGAATACTCTATTCAACCCCCCCCCCTTCTAGAGTATTGATCCTGTATTTCTACCTACTGTACACCCCTTCAATACTGATTTGTGTGGACCGTTTCCCACGCCTGCCAGATGTGGTTATCTTTATTTCATTACATTTACTAATGACTTCAGTAGATATGAATTTGTATACCTTATGAAGTCCAAATCCGAATCCTTTGAAATTTTCAAAGTATTCAAGAATGAAGTAGAGAAGCAACTTGGCAAGAGTATTAAGGCTCTACGATCGGTTCGTGGAGGAGAATACTTGAGCCAAGAGTTTTACGACTATCTTAGAGAGAGTGGGATCATATCCCAACTCACTCCACCCGGAACGCCACAGTGGAATGGCGTATTCAAGTTGATCTACCAATTTCGTTTTGGGGACACGCTCTATTAAGTTCAGATTTCAGTCTTAATCGTGCTCCATCCAAATATGATATATGGAATGGGAGGCGTCCCATAGTGTCTTTTATGAAGATTTGGGGCTGCGATGTCTACGTAAAGCGTTTACAAATAGACAAGCTCGGGCCAAAGTCGGATAAGTGTAAGTTTGTGGGATATCCTAAGGATACGAAAGGATATTATTTATACAATCACGTCGAGAAAAAAGTCTTTGTTTCTCGGACCGGTGTGTTTCTAGAAAGAGATTTGTCTCTAAAGAAGCCAGTGGAAGGACTGTAGAACTTGAAGAAATTCAAGAAGCACAAACCATTAATCCTATAATGGAACAAGAACAGGAACCACAAGATGTTTTGGAGCAACCTGTTCATGTAACACAAGAATTTCGTCAGGTCAATGTGATTGCCTATAAGGGCCGATTGGTGGCAAAATGATTCAGGCAGATTCATGGTATTGATTATGATGAAACATTTTCCCCAATCGCGATGACCAAATCCATTCGAATCTTTTTTGCTATTGCATCTTATCACGACTATGAGATTTGGCAGATGGATGTCAAAACAGCGTTTCTGTATGGAAACCTCCTTAAGTATGTGTACATGACAGAGCCAAAGGGTTTTGAGGTTCCAGAGCATGACAACAAATTCTGTAAGTTACAACAATCCCTTTATCGATTAAAGCAAGCTTCTAGGAGTTGGAATCTACGTTTTGATGATGCAGTCAAAGAGTTTGGCTTCATCAAGAACGAAGATGATCCTTATGTTTTACAAGTAGGTTATTGGGAGCTCTGTTGTATTTCTGGTCTTGTATGTGGATGACATACTACTCATTGGAAATTACGTTCCTACCTTGCAATCTGTTAAATATTGTCTAGGTAAGTGTTTCTCAATGAGGGACTTAGGATATGAAGCTTATATACTTGGTATGAAGATCTATAAGGACAGATCTAGGAAGCTGTTCGGCCTAAGCCAAAGTACATATATAGACAAGGTTTTGAAACAGTTCAGAATGCAAGAATCGAAGAAAGGATTATTGCCCATGTCGCATGGAGTCACTCTTTCGAAGGCTGACTGTCCTTCCAATCAGATTGGGAGGCACCGCATGAGTAGGATCCCATGCGTGTCGGCTATTGGATCCATCATGTACGCCATGTTATGTACTAGACCGGATGTGTCATACGTGTTGAGTATGGAAAACATATACCAGTCCAATCCGAGTGATAAATACTGGATTTCTGTCGAGAATATCCTCAAGTACTTGAGAAGATCTAAGGATGTATTCTTGATATATGGAGGGAGGAAGAGCTAAGTGTAACGGGTTACACTGATGCAAGCTTCCAAACCGACATAGATGATTTTAGATCGTAGTCGGGGTTTGTGTTTTGCCTGAATGGAGGAGCTATAAGCTGGAAAAGTTCCAAGCAAGAGACAGTTGCTGATTCTACAACTGAGGCCGAGTACATTGCTGCGTCCGACGCAGCAAAGGAGGCTGTTTGGATTAATAAGTTCATCAATGAGCTGGGTCTGGTTCCTAGTATTGTGGATCCCATAGATTTGTATTGTGACTTCACAGGGGCGATCACACATACCAAGGAACCCATGTCACACCAGAAATCCATGCACATACTCCGGAAGTTCCATCTTATTCAAGAGATCGCCGATAGAGGAGATGTGAAGATATGCAAGATCCCTACAGATGAGAATCTGTCAGATCCACTTACAAAGCCGCTTGTTCAGCGCAAGCATGAATGACACACTAGATCTATAGACATACGAGATGCACCAGATTGGCTCTAGTTCAAGTGGGAGACTCTTGAGAATGGGTGCCCAAGAGGCAATCTTATTTTAGTATGAACATTATTTTGGCTAGAATATTCATTGTATTATTTATTGAAGTCATTAGATTTCTATGTGTTGTTTATCTTAATCTCCCTAGTCCATTATATTGATTAACAGAACGATAACTATATACTAGTATGTGGGTAGATCGATATGGAGATATCAAGTCTAACACATGGGTATGCATAATATGATAATGGCATATTTGATTGACCCACCACGAGAATTCTAAATTAATTATGTTAACGTCACAAGTGCTTCTCGTTGTGACATTGGTATTGTGGTCCTTAGACTTGAAGTCACTAGATACTCTAGTTGTAGAATATTATGTTTTGATCTCTTCAAACGTTACACTGTGACTGTGTACAAATAAAGGAGAATATCGGACATAATAGGAAGCAAGCTTAGAGATTGTAGTGATGTAGAGAGGATTAGCCCCTCCCACATATGGGAGTAAATATCCATGACCTCTCGAGGGGTAGAGCTTATAGAATGTCTGGCCAGACTCAGATAAATCAATATGGGATATTGATGTTATCTGCACGGATAAGTCTATTCTCAGGATCGAGAAACTATGGATTGGATATACAAGTGTGACGTTTTATGTTTCGTGCCCAATCCGGATATAGAGACAAATAGATAATACAATACGGTAACATTGGTCACAAGGTTTGTCGGATCATTGATTATTTCTATTAGCTGGGTGGCATATAAGTGTTGCTAGACACCACTCTATGTTAGTAATTGTTACTACCAACTAAGTAGAAACCTATGGGGTCACACACCCTATGGATTAAACTTGACTTTGGGATTAATTAGTAGGACTAATTAATAAGAATGATCAATACTCAACTACAAACAAATAGTAGGACTAATTGGCAAGGTGGACTAATCCGTGTATGAATAGGATTAGTATTGGGGTAAATATGAAGTTAAGAAGGAGTTATTAACTATCTAAGGGCACTCCTAACTTATATTCTTTCATAATTGAGAGAGAGAGAACAAATCAAGGAGAGAGCAAGACAAGCTAGGGCCGAAATCCTAGCCGTCCGCCCCAAACCGTCGGCCTCAAAGAGGCGCCGACCTCTTTGGTCCTCGTTTCACGTGATCACCATGTGAGCCTCGTCGATCATGACAATAATGAGTACAGATGAAAATTACATATTCCTTTTACAAATCAGATACAGATTGTCACAGATTTACTGACCCAAAAAAAAACGCTGAAACAATAATCTGCAACAAGAAAAAAAGGCGAAGAAAATCTGAAACAATAAAGAAAACGAAAAAAAACACTACATGCTCACGTTCCATGAAGAACAAAAAGACCTTACCCTCTCTGCTGCTCTCTGCTCACAGAAAACAGGGACCGGAGGAATGGCGGTACCGAATCAGTCTCCACAAACCAATATTCTTGAAACATGTCAAATTTGGTACCCAGTTATTTGAAATTTGAGATAAAAGTCATAGTTACACAACCAGTCTATTGCACCATTACACATTATAAATCTACCTAGAGAAATTATTTCGGAATAATGCTTTGTTGCTACATTTCGTTTTCCATATTTTCCAAAAAAAAAGAAGAAAAAAAGAAAAAAAAAAGGTGAGCATGTGGCGAGCAGAGAGGGTAAGGATTTTTTTGCTCTTCAGCAAACGTGAGCATGTTTCAGATTTTCGGATTTTTTGTTTCTTGTTTCGGATTATTGTTTCGGCTTTTTTGGGTCAGTAAATATGTGTAAATATGTGAGAATCTGTAAGATTTATCTGATTTGTAAAAGGAACCTGTAATATTTATCTATACTAATTATTTTCTTATTCCTATTTTTATATATGTTTAGGAACAGGTTATGTGGCAGCCACATCATGTTCTGGCTACAGTCTGGCTACCAGAGTGGGCTATTTATCATTACTCAACTGCTTTTTTGTTACATGCTCCAATTTTGGAGCCTAATCTATTGAAGATTACATCCAATTTTGGAGCCTAATCTATTGAAGATTACATCCAATTTTGCCGCTGTATTCTAAAAAAAATGACACAGTAAATGGTATATACTGTGTATTTCTTTTTCCTATAAAAACGAACTTCTTTTTTGTAGGAGTCCTTTTGGGACTGCGTTAAGATGCATATCCTTATATCCTTGTCTTGGTTTGATCGAAATCCCCATTCTCTACCTCTTTATGGCCATGTAAGTTATGCGGAGGAAGATGCTCTTCAATTGTGTTCTTTCCTCCCATGATTGCACTGAGCATTGTGTGTGTCCTCTAGAGTGCTGGCTAGTTAATTAGCTTAATTTTGGTTTAACATGGAAAATCTGGCCGGCCTACAACTTACGAGACATCCCTTCTCATGCTTATTATGTTTTCTCAATCTCCTTGTTTGATATCCTTTTTGTCGCACAATATTTGCAAGTCTAAGTCACGATCTGGCTACATAGTGCATGTTTAGTAGCCCTATTTTGATAAAATAACATACGTTTTTTTTAACTCGTTTTTTGCCTGTTTAACAAAGCAAAACAGCAAATATGGTCTTTTTGTCATACTATTGGTGGTTAAAGACATTCAACTATGATTAGATGCATAAAATATCAAATGCATGTCAAGTAGGGCAGAGCACGGGTCCGTTCGGCCGGGGATATTACCGTTTGGCTGACCGACCCGACATGTCGGGTTTTCCTTCATCCGAACCCGTCCACAGTCGAACAACCACCAAACCCGAGTATTTCTGGTTCATCGGGGCCGGATAAACTTCTGGTAAACACGGTGATTTTCTCCACATGGAACAACATATCTAAGGTGGAGAAGTCGTCGGAAATAGTGATCAGATATGGATAAGAAGTGAATCGGTTACGATCGGTGTGATATTGAAGGAGGGGAGAGAGAGAGAGAGAGAGAGAAATTACCTCTGAAGATCTGAGAGAGAGAGCAAGAATCGACTGACTGAAGAGCCGCGTTAGCCTCCTCCTCCTCCTCCTCCTCCTCCTCCTTCTTCTTCTTCTTCTCCATCTTCTTCTTCTTCTTCTTCTTCTTCTTCTTCTTCTTCTTCTTCTTCTTCTTCTTCTTCTTCTTCTTCTTCTTCTTCTTCTTCTTCTTCTATCTCTGTCTTCGTTCTCTGTAAAGAAACAAAACTTGAGGTTACTATAGCCTATAGGGTAGTGGGGTGTTTGTGTTTAGTACTACGAATTAATTACTAATACCCAATACCCACTACCCACCTGTCTCTCAAATTAATTCGGGCCGGTTCGGGTTTCCTTCGGCCAACTATTTGGTACCCGTGTCCCACCCGATTCGTGGCGGGTCTGGGTTAAATCAACCCATACCCAATCATTTAAACAATTTTTTACCCGTTTCCGATCGGTTCGGCTCGGACCGGTCGGGTTGGGCGGGTTTCTGCTTACCCCTAATGTCAAGTATTGTACTTGAAAATGATATTCATGAAAATTAACATTGAAATTTAGTAATGTTGCTAAATGTGTGTATGATTTAAACACAGTTTTTTAGCACATACCAAACAGCTTTTTGATTATGTTTTTAAACGTATTTTTTCAGCATGTTTTTTTTTCCACTGTTTTTCTTGTTTTTAAACGGATACTAATCAGGCTCTTAGTGTTTATGTTATAACCTGGGGGTATTCGAGCAAGAGCGACGGAAGCAAAACAAGAACAAGACAGATATTTAACGTGGATCACTAACGAATTCATAACGAACCCGCTAGCTACTCCACAGCCAGAACCAGGTATTTTACTGAGAAGAGAACCTGATTACAATGCACGTCGTGGCCACCCGAAACACCCACCCGGCACACACACACAAATAACTCCCAAAGAACCAAACTAAGCTACCCGTGTGTGTACTACTCTGTGTGTATTACCAAGGCATTCACATCCCATTATATAAAGACAAATGGTGGTGGAAGTAATTCCATATCATCTTTGGTAACTTGCTACCAAAGGAAACAAAAAACCAATGCCTGCCTTTGACTTTTCCTTGGACCAAATTCATGCCAAATATGATTCAAGTCAAACTTTCCTTGCAAATCTCCACCTTGACTTGAATCATCTCAGCAACCCGGAACCAGAACCTGCAGCTTCTCTTCTCAATCCTGAAACAGATGCGTCTCCCAGAACCAGAAACGAGCACGCCACCCCAAGAAGATGTTTCGTAGCTGTATGCGAAACTCGAATTGCCAAATCATTTCTTCAACTACCATGCGTTCCTGCAACGAATGCACCCGATGTGGTTGCACTTCCGGAAACAGAAACAAGTGCTTCACCCAGAACCAGACTCAAATACATTCACTGAGAAAGTAGGACGAAATGTATTCCCGATGCACCCAATTGCGCCAGACAGATGCACCATGACAAGTGCCCAAATGTCATTCAGACCAGATGCACCAATGACGAGTTCCACAAATTGTCATGCTAGATGCGCCCCATATGCCTCAGATGCGCCAGAAACATATCGCGCCAGATGTGAGCTCAATGTGTGTCATGGTACACACCCCAAAACCAGAACATATGTACACCTAGAACAAACTCGTGCATAATGCGCGCCAGGACTAAGATCGTATGCGCCGTGCCAAAAATCTGACGCGTCAAATGCTCCATGTCGTTGCTCCAACTACAACGAGTTTCTGCAACACATGAGCCAGAACCAGATTCAATTCACACGTTAGATGCTGCACTTCGGGAACCGTATTGCATCTGAACGTCAATTTCCAGAACGTCAGATGCGCGTAAACTACCAGATTCGCGCCAGTACCGAATGCGTGTTGGATTTTCCAGATCCCTTTCGCGCCTAATCAGATGCGCACCAGATTGCTCCGAGAGGAGCCCGGATAGCCCTGTCCACGGAGCTTCAGATGGTGGGTGTACCTGCTTCTCTCTCGCGAACATATCGATCTTGATCGCCAAACTAGACATCTTTCTTAGAGGAATCTCGAAACCCTACTCCCGATAGCCTGCTCCACCCGAATAGCGAAACCCTAGCTTTGAGTTCCACCAAAACGTGAAAACCTAGCTCTTGGCTCCACCTAGATCTTGGAACCCCGACTCTGATACAAGTTTGTTGAAACAGAAGTCATGTTTAAGAGCTGTGATACCAGTTTGATAAAGCTGGTGATACCCCTAACCTGGCTCTGATACCAATTTGTTATAACCTGGGGGTATTCGAGCAAGAACGACGAAAGCAAAACAAGAACGATATTTAACGTGGTTCACTAACGAATTCGTAATGAACTTGCTAGATACTCCACAATCAGGACCAATTATTTTATTGAGAAGAGAACCCGATTAAAATGGACGTCGTGGCCACGACGACCACCCAAAACACCCACCCGGGGCACACACACAAATAACTCCCAAAGCACCAAACTAAGCTACTCGTGTGTGTACTACTGTGCGTGTCTTACCAAGGCATTCACATCCCATTATATATAGACACATGGTGGTGGAAGTAATTCCATATCACCTTTGGAACTTGCTACCAAAGGAAACAAAAAACCAATGTCTGCCTTTGACTTTTCCTTGGACCAAATAAATGCCAAATTTGATTCAAGTCAAACTCTTCGGGGAGAGTTTGCGTTGTTGCACATGAAGGAGTCCGAGTCAATTTCATACTATTTTACAAGAGTCTTATTAGTTTGAAATCAACTAAGAAGATATGGTGAAGATATGAAGGACAAGTCGGCGGTTGAAAAGGTTCTTTGATCCATGACCTCCAATTTTGTCTACTTAAGTGTGGCAATAGAGGAGTCAAAGGACATAGACTCCATGACGGTGGATGAGCTTATGGGTTCTTTGCTAGCCCATGAAGAGAGGCTAAATAAGCCGAAGAAGGAGCCATTGGAGCAATTGCTTCAAACAAAACTTTATCTAAAAGGGAAATATGTACGGTACGAGTCAAGTTCAAGAGGACCCGGACGAGGCCGAGGCCGAAGTAGTGGAAGAGGCGGCCAATCTTCCTGCAACAAGGAAGAATAGAAAGAGAGCAATTCCTCAAGAGGACGTGGAAGAGGAAGAAACTCAAAACACAATGAAAGAAGGTATGAAAAGTATAAAGTTGAGTGTTATAATTGTCATAAATTTGGACATTTCTCTTGGTAGTGTAGATATGCCTCAAATGATGTTGATGAGAAGGCAAACTATGTGGAGGAGAAGAATGAAGAGGTAGAGATAACTTTGCTATTGGCCTACAAAGGAGATTCCAAGGAGGCGACCAATACTTGGTATCTTGACACCGGCGCAAGTAACCATATGTGTGGAGAAAAGAACATGTTTCTTGAGCTTAAGGAGAAAGTTAGTCGCAAGGTCACTTTTGTAGATTCCTCTCAAATTCCGGTAAGGGATAAAGGTAAAATTTTGATCCGTTCAAAGAATGGAAATCATCAATTCATCTCCAATGTTTTATTATGTGCCAAATACGAAGAGCAATATTTTGAGTTTGGCCAAGTTTTGGAGAAAGGTTATAAGATTCTCAAATAATTGTTTGCGCATTAGAGATGAATGCGGAAGTTTTCTAACCAAAGTTGCTATGTCTAAGAATCGGATGTTCTTGTTGAATATTGGAAACGATTTTGCTAAATGTTTGAAAGCTTGTGTGAAAGATGAATCTTGGCTTTGGCATATGCGATTTGGGCACATGAATTTTGGAGGCTTGAAGCAATTGGGCAAAGGAGAAGATGGTGAAAGGCTTGCCAAACATCAATCACCTGGAACAACTTTGTGAAGGATGCCTATTCGGAAAGCAATCAAGGAAGAGTTTTCCAAAGGAATCCTCTTCAAGAGCGAAATTCCCATTTGAGCTTATTCATTCGGATATTTGAGGTCCAATAAAGTCGGCGTCCATGGGTATGAACAATTACTTCCTCCTCTTTATTGATGACTTAAGTCGGAAAACATGGATTTATTTTCTCAAGCATAAATCTGAGGTCTTTGAAGCTTTTAAAAAATTCACGAAAGTTGTTGAGAAACAAAGTGGCTATGAAATCAAAGCAATAAGATCCGATAGAGGAGGGGAATTGCTCCAGATGAGTTTCATAAATTTTGTGAAGAAAATGGAATAAGGCATCATTTAACCGTTCCACGATCACCACAACAAAATGGGGTGGCGGAAAGAACGAATAGAAGCCTTCTTAATATGGCTAGAAGTATGTTGAAGAGTAAAAATATGCCAAAAGAATTTTTGGCTGAAGCCGTTGATTGTGTCGTTTACTTTTCTAATCGCTGCCCCACTAAAAGTGTGGAATCTAAAACTCCTCAAGAAGCTTGGGTTGGAGTAAAACCCAGTGTTTCTCACTTACGGGTATTTGGTAGCGTTGCCTATGCCCATGTGCCGGATGAGAAAAGATCAAAGTTGGATGAAAAAAGTGAGAAATTTGTTTTTGTTGGATATGATGCAAGATCCAACGGCTATAAACTCTACAATTCTGAACCTAAGAAGACTATCATTAGTCGTGATGTTGAGTTTGATGAAGAAAGTTCATGGGATTGAAGTTCTCCTAATGATAATTATAATTTCTTTCCATTTTATGATGATGATGATGTTGATCATGTGCAAGAAGATGTTGTGTTGCAGCCCGCTACTCCTCCCCCATCACCCGTGCCATCTAATCATGGACAAGAAAGTCCATCATCTCAAGAAGGAAGTCCACTTGAAGGGCCACGTGGAACAAGGAATCTTGGAGATTTGTATGAAATATCCGAAGAGGTATTTCCAAGTTTAGATGATTTAAAACTTTTTTGTCTACTTGATGATTGTGAGCCTCTAGATTTTAAAGAAGCGGTCAAAGACGAGAAATGGAGGAATTCTATGGATGAGGAAATCATGGAAATTGAAAAGAACTCTACATGGGAGCTTTCCACACTTCCCCAAGGTCACAAACCCATTGGAGTGAAATGGGTGTACAAGACCAAGTTGAATGCCAAAGGAGAAGTAGAAAGACATAAGGCGAGGTTGGTGGCCAAAGGCTACAAGCAAAGATATGGTGTTGATTATGAAGAGGTGTTTGCACCGGTAGCACGTCTTTAAACAATAAGGATTATTATTTCCATGGCGGCCCAAAACCATTGGAAAATCCATCAAATGGATGTGAAGTCGGCCTTTTTGAATGCTTACTTGGAGGAAGAGGTGTTTGCACCGGTAGCACGTCTTTAAACAATAAGGCTTATTATTTCCATGGCGGCCCAAAACCAGTGGAAAATCCATCAAATGGATGTGAAGTACTTGGAGGAAGAGGTATATGTTGATAAACCCACCGGCTATGTTGTGAAAGAACAAGAAAACAAAGTGCTGAAATCGAAGAAGGCGCTATATGGGTTGAAGCAAGCACCACGGGTTTGGAATAGTAGAATTGACAAGTATTTTCAAGACAAGAATTTTCTCAAGTGACCTCATGAGCATGCTTTGTATGTAAAGAAAAATGATAGTGGTGATTGAATGATTGTGGGCTTCTATGTGGATGATTTAATTTTCACAGGAAATAATGCAAGCATGATTGAAGATTTCAAGATGGAGATGGCCAAGCATTTTGAGATGACGGATATGGTCCTCGTGTCATACTACCTTGGCATTGAAGTGAAGCAAATTAAGGAAGGAATCTTCATTTCTCAAGAGAAGTATGCCAAATATTTTCTCAAGAAATTCAAGATGTAGAAATGCAATCCTGTGAGCACGCCCGTTGAGAATGGAGCAAAATTATTCAAGCATGATGAAGGCAAAAAGGTGGATTCGAATTTGTTCAAAAGTCTTGTTGGAAGCTTGCGGTATTTGACTTGCATGAGACCGGACATACTCTATGGAGTTGGAATTGTTAGCCGTTATATGGAGGCCCCCACTACTTCTCACTTGAACGCGGCTAAGAGGATTCTTCGCTACATCAAAGGTACTAGCGATTTTGGAATTCTTTATTCTCCGGCATCTCATTCCAAACTTGTGGGTTATTGTGATAGCGATTGGGGAGGAGACATTGATGATAGAAAAAGGCCCACCAAATTTGTATTCTTCATGGGAAATTGTGCTTTCACTTGGAGCTCGAAGAAGCAACCAATTGTGACGCTCTCCACTTGTGAAGCGAAATATGTGGCGGCTAGTTCTTGTGTTTGCCAAGCTATTTGACTAAGGAACTTATTGAAGGAGATTTATAGGCCGAAAAAGGAGCCAATCAAGATCTTTGTTGACAACAAGTCGGCCATTGCCTTGGCCAAGAATCCGGTGTTCCATGAGAGGAGCAAGCATATTGATAGAAGGTTCCATTTCATAAGGGAGTGCATTGAGAAGAAAAAGGTAGAGTTCAACTATGTGAAGTCCCAAGAAAAATAGCCGATATCTTCACCAAGCCTCTAAAGACGGACGTTTTCCGCATGATGAGGATCTCCCTTAGAGTTACCAATCAAGTTTAAGGGACGGTGTTAGAATTTAAACATGATTTTTTTATGTCACATTTTCTAGTATGGTAATACTAGTCTCTAGAATTTGGCTTTCCAAAGTGTCATAGTTTTACTAGTTGTGGAACTTGGTCCAAGTCAATGAGGTTGGTAGTTTCACCAAGTAAATGAGGCTGGACCAAAGTTAATGTAAGTAGTTAGTGGGTAGAAGGTACTAGACAATTGAGTCCTATAAATACTCATGTACATAAGTCTTTTTTAAGCCAAGTAAGCAATAGAACAAGTCTTCTTCTCCTCTCCACCAAAATATTTGAGTTGTCTTGAGTTTCTAAGTAGTCCTCTTGATTCCAACAAAGTTATGTGAGATAAGTAACAAACTCTAGATGTGTGTCCATGTGATTCTGTAGGTAATCAAACTAAAATTACATACTTTTAGGGAAAAGATAAAGAAATCTAAAAAAATAAGCAGACATCTAAAGTGCCACCTAGGCCCGGAAAGCTAGCAACTAGAGTTTCACTTCCTGCCTTCCTCAAGGGCTGGGCTTCAGTCTCCTTTTCGTGTACCATGGCTGGCTTATCTATGGCCGACTCGAACAATTATCCAAGCCTCCAGATCAGACTCGCTCCTCGGCTTCACATCATCCGTCTTCTTATCCACAGGAAATACAACCCCCGGCGTCAGTTCCTCCAACAACTAAGACGCTTAGAGACAAAGTGTGGAAATCTATGCAGCCGGTTTTACCTTCTTTTGTGGTAACTTATCCAAATTCTTTACCATGGACGGTAAGATGGAGATTTAGTTCTCTACTCACAATGTCAAGTGTTAACCATTCATATGAAATTAGCTATGGATTCGAAATTTTCGATGGGGTAGATATTATTCATTCAGAGGTGGTGACATGGGGACTGCAGTCGGAATTTTGTATTAGATGTGACTGGCCCTTGGTACTCGATTCTACATCGCAAAACCTGCGAAGATTTTGTCACATTAGGTTCTAACCAGAGAGCCTAAGAAACCTCGACACTTGATTATACATTGGAAAACCCACGATGATTTTCTAACCAGAGAGCCGAAGAATAATAGCAACTGTCTCTAGAGAGTTTCTAGATGGACGCCTGATCATGATGTTCGTCTCGAATCCTCCAGGATTTAAATGTGGATGACGGTGTTGGGACCTGCATTGAACTATTTCAGAGAGAATTACTTATCCAATATCGACAACCAATTGGGTAGGTTTATTTGGGCAGATGAGAGTGTGAAGGTCTTTCACCAGAAAAGAATAAGGTAAAATTCAATTGAAATATGTGTGGGTTATTGTTGTTATATCTCTGGCTTGGACTTGACTTATTTGCAAAGTTAGTCGTTATTGGTTTAGTGCCATCCCGGTGCGTTTGAGGTAGGCTTCATAATCGCCTAGTTTGTCATGGAGCTCCTCAAATGATATAGTGTTGTCTCGAGCACATAATGTTGCATCAATTTCTTTAATGCCAAGACCATTTAGAACACGAAAAACAACTTCATCGTCACCCATTACTTGATAGACTCACATTTCCATTCATGGTTTTCCGCAAGGATTCACGAATGCTCATTATCCTTCCACGGGTGGGCTTGTCATGCATTATCACAAGTTTAGACCATACGTCTCTAGAGTTTTTTGTTCTTGCAACAAAGGAAATCATAGATGGGGATAGAGAGACAGTGAGAGCACTGCGAAGGAAATGATCTTGACTTACGAAAAATGTATGATTCGGACTAGTTTTTACACTGCCATTCTCTGTGATTGTTATAGAAAGGCATACATTAGTACCGTCAACACAGCCATATATATCGTATCCAACCACCCAACCATAAGCGAGTCCTGTTGAGTGCGCCAGGAAATTTAATTCTATGACATTAGAGCTGCATACTGGTTCGGTTTAACCGACGGTTTCGGTTAAAACCGAACCGGTTAAACCGACCGGGAAGGAAGTGTAGGGTTTTGATCATGGATATGCACCAGAAAATATAATTTATCCATTCAATACCCTCCAAGGATCACAGGACAAGGGGCATAACGATGGTAAAGGAAGAATCATGTTACACACCTTAGGATTTCTCCTGTGATGACTTGTAACGTGAATTGTGTCACGTCTCTACGGTTGATCCACGCCTAGAGTTGAGATCTAGATCTTACTTATCCTTTGTGCTAGCTAGGAACGGAGGAAGAGGAAGAACAAATCACACACAGGGGACAACCCATGGTCGTGCCTGCAAGAGGCCGACGGCATGGGAGGGGGGGGGGGGGGGGGGGGGGACGGCACCTAGGGCTTCAGCCTTGGTGTTTTTTCTTGCTCTCTCCTTTTTTCTCTCCCAATCACTTATTTTATGAGCATTCGTGTGGGAAGGAAGCTAGGATCATCCTTTATATATTCGAACAACTTCTTGTTAACTACCTAAAGGCCCTATTCTAGTCCTACTAGAATTCAGATTACTCCCTTCCTTGCAAGTTAGTCCTACTAAGTTTGCAAGGTGTTGCATAGTGATCCTTCTAATTAATTAATCATATTAATTAATTCCAAAATCTAGTTCAACTCTATCTAGCGTGTGACCCCATAGGTTCTATCTAGTTGGTAGCAACAATTTGCTAATATGGAGCGGTTTCTAGCAAAACGTTCATTCTAGCCAACTGATAGAATAGTTGTTGAGTCAAGATCCCTGAATGTGTTTTGGCTGGTAATTGTTTTGAGTGATGAAAGACAAAAGACTAAGACATAAGCAGCAAAGCATCTCAGTTATCTCAAGGCCTTGAGATATTGACTGAACTTCAAAGCCTTGAGTTATTCAATTCTGCTATATGTTCTAACAATTCTGTGTTGCAGATTGGATATCTGTTTATACAAATCAGTGGTTTACTGCATATACTTTTGGATTACACTATTTATATATCTAACACAATTGCAGATGATCAGAACAGGAAGAATCAAATTTATCTGGGTTTAACTTTGAAATTCTGTGAAGCAGGTTCAGAGCTCCAAGGCCTTGAGATGTGCCTAGAGCTGCTGACAGTTTTAACAGAACTAAGTTGATTCTTTCTTGCAAGTTGTGATTCTTAGTATTGTGATTATTTACTCACTTCTAAGTGTCTTAAACTTGTTTTTCATGATTCATATGTTTTAGAAGATATACAGGTTATTGTTCTAAGTCTGTTAAACAATTTTATCAGAAACTGTATAACCAAACAGTCATAGCACTGTTATCTTTTCTGGATTTTGTTGTTGCTGTGTTTCAATGCTGTTGCAGGGTTGTTAAACGTGCATGAGCAATCTCAACAAATTCCAACGGATATCCACTTGAAGCTGTTTGAATTTCAGTTGAAAACAGAAGGCGGATTTGTAGGAACTGAGATCCTAAAATCTCTCAATCAGTTGCAGCTATGGATAAAAGAGACTAGTTTGAATTTTGAAGAAGAGAGAGGCTTGCAGAATACTCAGAGAGGTGTGACAAAATCGTGGGAGATCATTCATTCAAACACACAATCATTCAAGCTTCATTCCAGATTCCTGAAGATCAAATCAATCCAGTTTTCCAGAAGAACACATCCAGGCTTCAACAGCTTATCTTCTTACTGTGTTCTTCACTTGTACTTCTATATGTGTATCTCTAGATTATCTTAAACCTCACTTAACCTAGTGGTTGGTTGTTCAAGTGAACAACAAGAGGTTCTTTAGCTCAACAGTTAGTAGCTGGAACTAGATAGGTTTGGAACCACAAGCTGTATAGGTGTAAGGGAAATCACTTAGGCTTGAAGATCTAGGGCTGCTTCTGTGTGAGTAATAAGAAGTGTTTGCCCAATCCTGGTGGGATTAGATCCCTCAGGCACAGATTAGGTCCATTGGGACTGAACTCTGTAAATTGCTTTGTGTTCTTTACTTTACAGCTTGATTATTATCTGCTGCACACAACTCAAATCAAACTAGGGTTTAAAAGTTGTTTAGAATTGTTTACAGCTCAAGGCCTTGAAGCTTACTATTTTGCCTTTGTAAGTTTCAGACAGTTTACTAAAATCTCAAGGCCTTAAGATTTGAGTTTCACACAAAGTCTTTCTGTTAAACTTTAAGTTTTGAAAAAAGTTTCCATACTCTATTCAACCCCCCCCCCTTCTAGGGTATTTAGGTCCTATATTTAGTCTACATTACACACTTTCAATTGGTATCAGAGCTTGTGTCACTGTTTTTAGATCTAACAATCCGGTGACTATGTGTTATGTGGTAATAACTTCATGCACTGGAAGGCATTGATGAAGATGTTCATCATAGATCAAGACAGGGAACTATGGTCAATAGTTCAGAATGGTCCTCATGAGTACTACACTACAATTTATGGAGTCAAATGTATCAAGTCTGAGGAAAATCTTTCAGTCACTGAACTGGAAAAGGTATCAAAAAATTACAAGGCTATGAATCTGTTATACTGTGCTTTAAATGCAGATGAGTTCAACAAAGTATCAAACTGCAAGAGTGCCAAAGAAGTATGGGATAAACTGGTGGTTACATATGAAGGAACAAGCCAGGTTAAGCAGACAAAAATCAACATACTTCTGAGGCAATATGAGTTGTTCAAGATGAATTCAGATGAGACCATCAAAGAGATGTTCAAAAGATGTGGTGAACAATCTGGAGTCATTGGGAAAGAAGTTCTCAAATGAAGAGAAGGTCGGAAAGATTCTGAGAAGTTTGCCAAAAGCCAAGTGGGAGCCAAAGACAACAGCCATTGAGGAAGCTCAGGACTTGAGTCTTCTTTAGCTAGATGATCTACAAGGAAAGCTGCTCACTCATGAAATGTCCATGAAGGATGTGGAAGGTGATTTGAGTGAAAATATCAGGAACCTAGCACTTAAGGCAAAAGACAGTGAAAAGTCTCAAAGCCTTGAGACTGAGGATGAGCCTGATGATGAAGAGGCTTTAGCATTGATCTCCAAGGCCTTGGCCAGGATTCTCAAAAAGAAAAGAAACTTTGGTAACAGGGATTACAACAGATAAATATCAAGACCCTCAGGCAGCAAGGATTACAAAGGTAAATCTTCATCACAGTCACATAAAACTAAAGTAATGAATTGTTTTGAGTGTGGTGATGCAGATCATTTAGTAAGGGATTGTCCACAAAAGAAGAAGAACAGGAACTTTCAGAAGAAAGATACTGACAACAGAAGGAAGAAATCCATGATGGCTTCTTGGAGTGATTCTGATTTTATCAAGTGACTCAGACACAGAAGAAGAGCAAGCAAACCTATGCTTCATGGCAAAGCATGATGAGGAAAATTCATCAGACAGACACATTGAAGACATGGTAAAAAATTTACTTGCTAGTCCTTCTGATGTACTACCTGAAATTCTCAAAAGTATGTTTTTAAATAAGGAAAGTTATAGAAATGAGATTTCTGCTTTAAAGATTAAGATTCATGAGCAGGTAAAAGAAAACCTGGACCTAGTGTTTTCAAACAATGTTGAAGTTTCTAAGACAAAGCTGGAAAAAGACTTCAAGGCCTTGGACAGCAGGTTCAAAGTCTTGAAGGCACAGATAAAAGAGGTTGTTGAGCAAATTTAACTGAAATATATGCTTATCTAAAGACTCATTCTGAGAATTTAGAACAACAGATCTGCTCTTTGACTGAGAAACTTCAAGAGTCCAAGAAGGTTCTAGCTAGGTTTACAGGCTCAGAACATAATCTGAATCTCATTCTTGGAGGAAGTCTGAAATCAATGCATAAAAGTGGGATTGGCTATAATCCAAATTTTCCAAAGAAAGGCCAAACTACTGTTGTCAAATCTGGTAGCAGACATTCTCCAAAATGTCATTACTGTGGAAAAATTGGTCATGTCAGATTAACTTGTCCCTTCAGAAGATCAGAACCTCACATTTTGAGGAATACTTATCCTTATCCGCTTAAGGGACAGGTTAGGCAGATTTGGGTTCCAAAAGGAATTAGGCCACCAAATATGGCTGATTCTGAGTATGACTCAAAGTTCTGCACTTGGTCTAACAGCCTGTTAAGGCAATGATTTATTTTTGCAGGATGACACCAAGGCCTTGAAAGATCAGAAATGGATTTTAGACAGTGGATGTTCCAGACACATGAGTGGAAAGAAGTCTCTCTTTACTGAACTTACAAAAAAATCTAGAGGAACATCACACTTGGTGACAAAGCAAAATGCAATATCATTGGTATAGGCAGTATTGGTAATGGTTCTACAAATTCTATATCTGATGTTTATCTGGTAGATGGACTTAAGTATAATTTGCTTAGTATCTCTCAGTTATGTGATAAAGGTTATAAAGCTATATTTGACAAGGAGAAATGTGTGGTGCAAGATGAGAAAGCTGGTGATTGCATACTCACTGCTCCTAGATCATATAATCTATATGCTATGAATACTAACAGTGTTGCAGGTGACAAGCTAAAATGCCCCAAGGCCTTGAAGGAAGATTCAAAGCTTTGGCACAGAAAGCTTGGGCATATTAGTATACATACTTTGAATAAAATCATCTCAAAAGACTTGGTAAGAGCTTTACCATCACAGAAACTTTCTGATGATGAAGTTTGCAAGGCATGTGTACAAGGTAAACAGACCAGAAGCTCATTCAAGCCAAAAAAACTTTGTAAGTACTTCTAGATCCTTAGAATTGCTTCATATGGACTTGTGTGGTCCTATGAGAGTTCAGACTCCAAAAGGTAAGAGGTATATGCTTGTTATAATTGATGATTATTCCAGATTTACTTGGGTGATGTTTATTAGAGACAAAACTATAGCTTTATCTGAATTTTCTAGACTATGCAAAGAGCTTCAAACTTTGAAAAATTTACCTGTTGCATCCATTTGAAGTGATCATGGTAGGGAGTTTGATCAACTTGACTTTGATTTGTTTTGTTCAAAGCATGGCATTTCACACATTTTTTCTGCACCTAGAACTCCACAGCAAAATGGAGTAGTTGAAAGGAAAAATATGACACTTGAGGATATGTCCAGAACCATGCTTCTTGAAATTAATTTTCCAAAGTTCTTATGGGAAGAAGCTGTTAACACTTCCAATTATGTGCTGAATAGATGCTTGATCAGACCTATTTTGAAAAAGACCCCCTATGAACTGTTTAAAGGGAGAAAGCCTACTGTTTCTTATTTTAAACCCTTTGGTTGTATCTGTTTTGTGCATTATAATGGTAGAGACAATATTGGTAGGTTTGATGCTAGAAGTGATGAAGGTGTATTTCTTGGATATTCTCACACTAGCAAAGCTTATAGAGTTTATAATAGAAAAACCAAGATTGCGGAAGAGAGAATTCATATTATTTTTGATGAAAGGACTAAGGATTCTCTGAGTGAAAGTTTTGCAGATCTATATTTGAACAAGCATGAATCAGATGATGATGCTGTGAAAGAAGACAAAAGCAAAACTAATGTACAGAATCAATCAGCAGAATCTCAAGGCCTTGAACCTCCTGCTGAACCAAAATCTCAAAGCCTTGAGACAGAAGCTAAAACTTTCTATGATGCTCCCTCTACTGTTTCAAGGACTCAAAGTATTGAAGGAGAATACTCCTGGGTACCAAGAAAGAAGTTTAAGTACCTTGCAGACCATCCAGCTGACAACATTATATCAGATCCATCAACTGGAACTCAGACAAGAGGACAGTTAAAGAACTTGTGTGCTTTTAGTGCATTTGTATCTTTGATTGAGCCTAAGAATACCAAGGAAGCTCTAGAAGATGCAGAATGGATCATTGCAATGCAGAGTGAGCTGAATGAGTTTGAAAGGAACAAGGTTTGGAATCTGGTCCCCAGACCTAAAGAGAAATCAGTTATTAGAACCAGATGGGTATTCAGAAACAAGCTTGATGAGAATGGCAAAGTGGTAAGAAATAAAGCCAGACTGGTAGCTCAAGGATACAATCAGGAAGAAGGTATAGATTATGAGGAGACTTTTGCTCATGTTGCCAGGTTAGAAGCTATTAGAATACTTCTTGCATTTGCATCTCACAATCATATAAAGCTTTATCAAATGGATGTTAAATGTGCTTTTCTGAATGGAAATTTACAAGAAGATGTTTTTGTAGCACAACCTCCTGGTTTTGAAGATGAAAATTTTCCTGATCATGTGTATAAACTGGATAAAGCTCTTTATGGTTTAAAACAAGCTCCAAGGGCTTGGTATGACAGACTTTCAAAATTTCTACTTGAAAAAAATTTTAAAAGAGGCTTAGTTGACAAAAACTCTTTTCATTAAACACCATCAAAGTGATCTGTTAGTAGTTTAGATTTATGTAGATGATATATTATTTGGTGCTACTAATGATGCTCTTTCAAAAGATTTTTCTAGTCTGATGTGCAGGGAGTTTGAGATGAGCCTAATGGGTGAACTGAATTTCTTTCTTGGACTTCATATATTAAAAATGAAGAAATGAATTTTTGTGCATCAAGTAAAATATACCAAGGACTTATTGAATAAGTACAATATGTCACATTCCAAGGTGCTTAAGACCCCTATGAGTTCACCACTCTCTTTAGACAAAGATTCAACTGGTAAGAGTGTGAATCAGAAGGAATACAGAGGTATGATTGGATCACTATTGTATTTAACTGCTAGCAGACCTGATATTATGTTCTGTGTCTGTATGTGTGCTATATTTCAAGCAGATCCTAAGGAAAGTCATTTAACTGCAGTTAAAAGAATTTTTAGATATTTGAATGGAACCATAGACTTAGGGCTTTGGTATCCAAGAAGATCTAATTTTATGTTGAGTGGCTATTCAGATGCAGATTTTGCAGGATATAAAGTAGACAGGAAAAGTACTTCTGGATGCTGTCAATTTCTTGGATCTTCATTGATCAGTTGGCGTTCCAAAAAGCAAAATTTTGTAGCATTATCAACTGCAGAAGCTGAATATATTGCAGCTGGTGCTTGCTGTTCACAAGTGTTATGGATTGCTCAGCAACTTAGAGATCTTGGCTACAACTTCAGAAATGTGCCTATTCATTGTGACAATACAAGTGCTATTTCAATCTCTATGAATCCAGTTCAGTACTCAAGGACAAAGCACATAGATGTGAGACATCATTTCCTTAGAGATCATGCAGAACAAGGTGATGTTTTTTTAAGTTTTATCTCTACTTCAATGCAGATTGCTGATATTTTCACTAAACCTTTTCCAGAATAGGTTTTCATCTCTAAGGCTTGAATTGGGGATGTTAAACAAGGATGCATTGGTTTAGGGGGACTATTGGTACTTATATGTGTTTATGTGCTGGAATCTCAAAGCCTTGAGATTATACTTTCTGAAGCCTTGAAAGTATAACTCAAAGCTTTGAAGTTTCTCAAACTGCAGAAAATCTCAAGGCCTTGAGATTGTTCTCCAGGTCTTGATAATATCTGTATTTTTTTAAATGGATCACCAAATATTATATCTTATCTTTTTAGATAACTGTATAATATTTGAATTACTCAGAGAATTTTCTAAAATATCCCAAAAAGATTTTTCAAGATCCTATTTTTGCATGTTGATATTTTAAAGTCCTTTTATGACTCATCCTTTTCAACCTACTTAAGCTGAAAGTCAGGGCTTTTTTCTTCTCATTCTCTTTCTATTTTCTGCGAATCTACTCTCTCTCTCTCATTTCCTCTCAATCACATTCTCTTCTCAAAACCCTAAACCCTAAAATAGAGAGCAAATCAGCCAGAATTCAGCAGCAGGGAAGGCCCTCTGGCAGATCCAAGAAGAGAGCAAATAAGAAGGAGAAGATAGTGATTTCTGATTCAAATTTAGAAAACACTCAAAGTTTTCATGAGGATACCCCTCCAGCAAAGAAGTCCAGAACAGAGAAGGGAGATGAAGGCTCAAGTGTTGATCCACAACAAGAGACACGGGGTGGTGATCAACCTAGGTCAGAGAAGAAGAAAGGGGGAGAAAAGAAAAATACAGGTGAAGAGGATAAAGGGAAATCAACTCAGGAAAGCCATAAGAAATCAACTGAACGAGGACAAGAAAAGACCAAACCCTCAGAGAAGAAAACTAGGGTTAATCAAGTTGCTGCTGCAACTAAGAAAGGATATCAAGGTAAGAATGTACTTCCTACAGAGTGGTTTGTTAGTTCTGAGGTTAGAACTGTTTGGATGCAAGGGTATGCTTAATCTAAGGTAGCTTTCTGTAGCATGATTTCTGATGAATTATTGGATAAATTGGACATAGACTGTATGATAAAGTTAAGAGAAACTGATGTTTGGAAGGTGTTGAATACTAGTTCTAAGGCCTATCCTAGGTTAACTAGGTTATTTTATCTGAACTTGGTTTCTGAAGGTGATGATAGAATGGTATTAACTTCAAAGTGGCTGGTGTGGATTTGAGGTTAGATCATTGGACTTTTGCCAAAGTCTTGGGCATTCCTAGAAAATACAATGTTGGAGATTATCCTGATAGGAAGGAATGTCTGGATAAGGCAAAGGAGATGTTCTTTATTGAAGGTGTTCCCTCTGGTCCAAAGCAGTTGACACATTATGTGCTCAACTGTGAAGCCAAAATCTTGTTTACAATTCTGATGAGGAGTGTAGTTCCTAGGGAGAACTCAAGGGAGTTGGTAACTGATAAGGTTCTGATTTTGATGTATCTGATATCTCAAGGTTTTGAGATAGATTTGCCAACAGTTGTTATGGAGCATATGGTTTATTGTGCAACCAGGACTAGAAACCATCCTCTTCCATATGACAACATGTTACCTCTTTTCTTTGAATATTTTGATGTACCTGTGAAAGGAGAAGAAAAGATTACTGGAGGTTTTGGGTTGATAGATGAGACTGCACTTCAGAGGATTGGAGTAGTTCAGACTTGGAAAGGGCATTGGAAATTTTATTCTGATTTGTCAAAGGAAGAACTTGCTGAGAAGGAGTTTGTGAAGCCTAAGGGGACTACATCTGGTAAAGGACAAGTCAATGAGGATTACTCACTGCTGGTTGAGAAGTTAGAAGATCAGAAGGTTGAGATTGAAGATCTCAGACAAAGGTTATTTGACCTGTCAACTGAATTCAAACAGTTCAAGGGCTTGATGAATGTTATGAATGGGAAGCTGGATGTTGTCATCAAGGGCTTGAATCTGGAGAAGATAGCTTCTACTACTATTCATGACACCAGTGTGGATTCAGAAGAAAAGCTGGGAGATTTTCTGAAGAAGAAGAAGAAGCCAATTCCAGTGGTGCTAACTTCTAAAGATTTGTATGAACAAACTGATGAAGAAGATGCTAGTGAAGACACAGGTGTTGATGCAGCTACAGAAGTAGATTCAGTACAGGCTAAGAAGAAAGTGGATGAGATAATCCAAGAATTGGTTGCTGAAGTGGAAGCTGAACAAGAAGGTAATCAGTCTGCTGAAGATGCTGCAAGTGAAGAAGAAATTGGAGAAGGCTCAGAGAAAGGCCATACATCAAAGAAGAAGTGAAGACCAGAGACTGCCAAAGCCTTGACCCTCTATCTCTTTCTCTTCTATCTTTTCTGTTCTCAAGGCCTTGACTTTTTAGCTAAATTTTTGTTTTAAGTTTATTTTCAGACTCTGAGTAATGATCCAACATTTCTTCAACCTTATTTGATGAAAGTCAAAAAGGGGGAGAACTTATGTGGTTCTTTTGTGTTTGGAGTGTTTGGAATAATAATAATAAGAATGCCTAGTTGTTTTGTGGTTTAATCAGTTGTGTATTTATATTTCTGTGGTAATTTGTAATTTCTTATTCTTACTGGTTATCTGTTTGGCATTGGTATATAATGTATCAGCAAATTGTGGTTATCTAATTTTCGAATATGAGTGGCAGGAAGATCTATACAAGACTGTAGGTTTTGTCTTTCATCAAGGGGGAGATTGTTGAGTTAAGATCCCTGAATGTGTTTTGGCTGGTAAATGTTTTGAGTGATGAAAGACAAAAGACTAAGACATAAGCAGCAAAGCATCTCAGTTAGCTCAAGGCCTTGAGATATTGACTGAACTTCAAAGCCTTGAGTTATTCTATTCTGCTATATGTTCTAACAATTCTGTGTTGCAGATTGGATATTTGTTTATACAAATCAGTGGTTTACTGCATATACTTTTGGATTACACTATTTATATATCTAACACAATTGCAGATGATCAGAAGAGGAAGAATCAAATTTATCTGGGTTTAACTTTGAAATTCTGTGAAGCAGGTTCAGAGCTCCAAGGCCTTGAGATGTGCCTTGAGCTGCTGACAGTTTTAACAGAACTTAGTTGATTCTTTCTTGCAGGTTGTGATTCTTAGTATTGTGATTATTTACTCACTTCTAAGTGTCTTAAACTTGTTTTTCATGATTCATATGTTTTAGAAGATATACAGGTTATTGTTCTAAGTCTGTTAAACAGTTTTATCAGAAACTGTATAACCAAACAATCATAGCACTGTTATCTTTCTGGATTTTGTTGTTGTTGTTGTGTTTCAATGCTGTTGCAGGGTTGTTAAACGTGCATGATCAATCTCAACAAATTCCAACGGATATCCACTTGAAGCTGTTTGCATTTCAATTGAAAACAGAAGGAGGATTTGTAGGAACTGAGATCCTAAATTCTCTCAATCAGTTGCAGTTGTGGATAAAAGAGACAGGTTTGAATTTTGAAGAAGAGAGAGGCTTGCAGAATACTCAGAGAGGTGTGAAAAAATCGTGGGAGATCATTCATTCAAACACACAATCATTCAAGCTTCATTCCAGATTCCTGAAGATCAAATCAATCCAGTTTTCCAGAAGAACACATCCAGGCTTCAACAGCTTATCTTCTTACTGTGTTCTTCACTTGTACTTCTATCTGTGTATCTCTAGATTATCTTAAACCTCACTTAACCTAGTGATTGGTCGTTCAAGTGAACAACAAGAGGTTCTTGTTAGCTCAACAGTTAGTAGCTGGAACTAGATAGGTTCGGAACCACAAGCTGTATAGGTGTAAGGGAAATCACTTAGGCTTGAAGATCTAGGGTTGTTTCTGTGTGAGTAATAAGAAGTGTTTGCCCAATCCTGGTGGGATTAGATCCCTCAGGCAGAGATTAGGTCCATTGAGACTGAACTCTGTAAATTGCTTTGTGTTCTTTACTTTACAGTTTGATTATTATCTGCTGCACACAACTCAAATCAAACTAGGGTTTAAAAGCTGTTTAGAATTGTTTACAGTTCAAGGCCATGAAGCTTACTATTTTGCCTTTGTAAGTTTCAGACAGTTTACTAAAATCTCAAGGCCTTGAGATTTGAGTTTCACACAAAGTCTTTATGTTAAACTTTAAGTTTTGCAAAAAGTATCCATACTCTATTCAACCCCCCCCCCTTCTAGAGTATTTAGGTCCTGTATTTAGTCTACATTACACACTTTCAATAGTCATCCGACAAACCTTGTGCAAGTAATTGTCTCATCCCGTTGTCTCCATATCCCGGATTGGACACGAGACATACTAGTCACACTCGTATATCCAATCCATAGTTTCTAGATCATGGGAATAGCCTTATTCGTGGAAATAACATCAATATCCTATATTGATTTATTTGAGTCTGGCCAGACATTCTATAAGCACTATCTCTCGAGTGGCCTAGGATATTCTCTCCCATTATGTGGGAGGGAAAAATTCTATCTACATCTACTAGTATCTCTAAGTTTGCTTCTTATTGTATCTGGTACACGCCTTTATAGCTACCCAGTTACGGTGTAGCGTTTGACGCCACCAAAATCACATTAATCCACAACTAGACAATCTAGTGACTACAAGTCTAAGGATGACAATACCATTGCACCACGAGAAGCGCTTGTGACTCAACATAACATGTATGTAGCCTTCTCGGAGATGGGTCAATCCAGTATGCCATTACCCCCAATGCATACCCATGTGTTGGATCATGATATCTCCATATCAATCCAACTCCATATTAGTCTATAGATGATTGTCCTATTAATAATTATAATCGACTAGGGATATTTAAGAATATAACACTTATATTCTAAGGACTTCATTCATGTTAACATATCTCCATATCGATAACATAATGAATCGTAAATCCACATATTTGTCACAATAAGTTGATTGCCTCTAGGGTACAACTCCAACAGTCTCCTACTTGCACTAGAGTCAATCTCCTGCATCATATGCCCGTTGCTCTAGCGCGGCCCTCAACGCTTCCGCTGCGTAGGGGCAAGACATATGCTAGTACCTTGCAAATATTCACATCTCCTCCATCAACAATTTGATTGAGATTGAATATTCTGAGTAAGTGCATCTCATGCAGTAATTTACTCAGTCCTCTATGTTAGAATCAGTGACTGAATCTTGCCTGGAACCTTTCCAGCTCACAGTCGCTCCCACTAGGGCAAAACATAAAACTCGACTTATAATCTGAAATCCTCTTTGTCAGATTTTGAAGTTCGCATCATTGTAACCCCTTACAGTAAACTCTTCCTATCCTCCATTTATCAAGAATTCATCCTTTAGTTCTTATCAAGTACTTAAGGGTAATCTTGATAATTATCCAGTAACGCTCACCCGGTTTTGACTAGTATCTTTGTGTCATACCATATGACACATCTGGCCTAGTACATAATATGGCGTATCTCATGAATCTCATTCATACGGTCCCTTCCCTTCCCAATCTAATTGGAAAGACAATTAGTCTTCTAAAGACCAATTCCATGTGACATAGGTAGAATCTATATTCTATACATGTTGAACAATTTCAACACTTTTGTCAATTTATGTACTATGACCTAAGTCGCACAACCATCTTGATCTATCTCCATAGATCTTTATAGGTTGTTTTGCCTAAGTCTTATCATTTTAAAATCATTTCCCTAGTCAATCTATGTAAGATGCCAAGTAGGTACATCATTCCCAATGATTAGTATGTCTCCACATACAAAGCCAGAAAAATAACTGTGCTCCCACTAACCTTCTTGTAAACACAGGCTTCATCTCAATTTTGATGGAACCAAACTCCTTTGATTGCATCATCAATTTGAAGAATCCAACTCCAAGAAGCTTGACTCAATCTATAGTTAGATTGCTACAAGCAAGATGCGAATGGATTTAAGCATCACAACTGGGAAAGATTTCGTCATAGTCTATACTATGAACTCACAGGAAATCATTTACCAACCAATTGTCCCTTAAAGGTAATCATATTACCATCCATGTTGGTTTCCTCATAACCCACTTGCACTTTTAGGTGCTTCCACCAAAGTCCATACTTTGTTGGTATACATGGATTCCATTTTGTATCCCATGGCTCCTAGCCATTTCTGAGAGTATGGACCACACGTGGCCATCTCATAGGTTGTAGGCTCATCTCGATGAGCAACATATTACGGGTTATGAGAAATCCTTATTTCTCAAGTCCCTCGATATATCCTACCTGACCTACGAGGTTCTTGTGTTTTCTGAGTAGGTTTCTCCACAACACCTTGTGATCCTGCTCATGTTCCATCAAAAGGATCAATGTTCTGTTGTAGTTCTTGAACTTCTTCAAGTTCTACTGTCCTCCCACTGTTTCTTTTAGAGACAATCTCTACCTAGAAACACTGTGGTTCGAGAAACGAACAGTTTGTTCTCGATTGGGTAGTAGAAATAATATCCTTTCAGGATATCCCACAAAACATTTATCCGACTTGGGTCCAAGCTTACTTGTAAACTCTTTTACATAAACTTCATCACCCAAATTCTTTATGAAATACTTACTAGGACACTTCCAAGTCCATATCTCATATGGTGTTTTTCATAATTGATTTAGATGGAACAAGGTTAAGGGTGAAATTTGCTGTAATTAGAACATAACCCCAAAAGTAAACTGGAAGTTCTGTTTGACTCATCATGGACCGAACCGTGTCCTACAAGGTTCGAACTCTCCTTTTAGACAATCCAAACCCATGTGGTATGCTAGGTGGAGCGAGTTTTGGATCATATCCAACACTCCCATAGATTCATGTCAAACTCTTGGCTCAAGTACTCTCCTCTACGATCCAATCGTAGAGCCCTAATACTTTTGTCAAGCTGGTTTTCATTCCTGAATTCTTTGAACAATTCAAAGGATTCCGATTTTTTTTCTTCATAAGGTACACAAATCCATATTTCCCTGATCCCGTCAGTAAATATGATGAAGTACTGAAAACCATATTTAGCATTTGTGCTTAGAGGCCTTCATACATCAATATGTATGATTCGCAAAAGATCATATCTTTGCCTAATAAGTCTTACATGTCTCATATGATTCAATAATCAAATGATTTCCAGAAATCCATCCTCATGGAGTTCTAGATATGTATCTCTTATTTATGAGGCCTACACGATAATGCTAAAGATAAGTGAAGTTCATATCATTATATGCAAACCTCTAGGTATTAATGTTATAGATGAATTTATCATGATTAAGGATATACAATCCACTTAGACAAAATTGCATTACAATAATGCATATCAGAATAAATGGAACAACATTTGTCCTTTATTATGATAAGGAGTTTTTTGTCCAAACAAGAAACTATGATAATGTTCCTACTCATAGCAGGGACATAATCTCTTTTTGTCTAGTTCATGAATAATTTCATAAAGGTGGAAATAATTCCCTACTGCTAATTTAGCAACCCCTTGCTTCATTGCCCCACGTGTAGGTTTATTTCTTCCTTATCCAATTTTTTTCATCTCTTGAGATCCTCCACATTTCTATAAATGTGAGATCCTCATCTAGTATCATATACTCATGATGATGAGATGGACACATTGATTTCTATAACAAAAATACCCAAATCGGAATTCATAATTCCTTTAATACTTACTTTCAGGTACTTTGGGTAGTCTCTCTTCCTCTACACCACCTATGGGACTTCAAGGCAACTTGGTTTTAGCAACAAGCTTGCTTTATACCCATGGGGTCGGCACAACCCATTTGCCCTTACCCGTGCTTTTAACCATTAACAGCTTTGCCCATGCCCATTATGAGTGCTTTGTTTAGTGATTTCAATCATATTGAGTAAATCTCTTTTGAACAAAACTATAATTGCATTCAATGCAATTCTTGGTCCACTTGGATGAATAACTTTTATTCTTTATCTTTCTCATAGATAACACCCAAAATCTAAGCTTTCAATCTTATTGAAATAACTTAGTTGTGTTTTACCTCTTGTTTTGGCAGTCACACACTACTAACTAGTGTCGTCCCGTCATATCTTGATGAATCAAGTCGGCCTACTTTGGCACGCACGAGCTTGATTAATCTTGATCATGACGAGTGCTAAGCAAGAAAACGCAACGTGGAGCAACACTTAAAACCTTTCATGTCTAGCTCGCTCTTTGAAAGAGCTTCTTTCAATGTATGATCATATCATACGCCTCCATGTTCTCATCTTGCTTCCAAAGCTTAGAGTTCATGACAGCTAATCATGAGGTAAGTCACATCCAAATAACCATTCTTTGATGTTCCTTCCATTAGGTTTTAGTGTGTTTTGGTAGTTGGTGGGAAGAGAACTTTATGTTTTACGATTTACAACAATTTTCTTTTATTTGAGAACAATTCTCGATTTTTTATACCAGTATAGAAAATAGATAAAGTCGCGTATTGTTTGTTTAATGCCATGGGCATCCAACACAATAGGATTATGCAAAGTATTGTGACGTATAACTATATTCAACAAGGATTTAAATAGTTAAATATAGCTCCCACTATTTTTCTACGGATTAATAACCCTCAAGATATTAATGCGGAAAATATCATTATATTTTCTAGTGGGCCAAGATCCATGTTTCACTTTCTTCTTGAGCTTGCTTTGGCAAGTCACCCAAGAACTCAGCTACTTTAGGTAGGAACAATTCAAATTGCATCCCATGCAATTCTTGGTTCAATTGGGCAAATATTTCCTTATTTATCCATCTTTATGGATAATCCCAATTAGTTGTCTCTAGGTTTTAATCCTATTAAACACCTAGTTGCGCCCAACCTCTTACTAAAACAATTGCACACGAGATGTGCCATCGCACCACATCATTATTAACCAAGTCGCCATGCTTTGGCACGCACGATCTTGGAAAATCATGATGATGATGAGTGTTTAAATAACGAGAAGACAAAACGCAATATTTTAATTTTGAGGGATTTTAAAATTCAATTTTAATTGTTTTGTAGATCCATATCAACTTGATCTAACTATTTGAGTTTGGGCACAACTCCAAATAATAGATCCGGGTTGTCTAATTATCTTATTATCCTACTCGCATGCATCAATCAGACACCAATCACAAAATAATAAGACAATAAAATAAACAACCACAAAATAAAATAAAACGTGATATGGATATGGTCTTTTCTAGACTAAGATAATTCCAAGCCGATGGGATTATCTATGAACCCTAAAAGCAAACACATCTCCATGCGTCTTCATCTTTTGGTCCATCCTCCATAGTCATGTGGAATGCTCCATGCTTTATGTTCCATATTTTGTAACAATCTATTCTATCTAGCACTAGCTTAATAAAATTAATCTCACAAGTTGAGAAAAAAATGGCTCTCAGACCAGAAAACCCTAATTAATTATTACAATAAATTGATCAGCTCGCAGGCCGTAAACCAAACCACAAAAATTTAAGCAATCACACCAAACCACATCCTAAGGCCAAATCCAACCACCATGCGATTTGCACATAAACTATTAAAATCCAATTTTAACGTGCTTGGTCAATTTTAATTGCTTTTGGGATTTTTCTAGGGTTAAAACGGTCCAAGGGGCCCAACAATCTAATTGCCCGAACTCCAAAGAGGACCGCCTAGGCCTTGGGCCGGCCAGCCCCTAGCCTACATGGCTAGGCCGTGTGCTAGGGCAGCCCCCGGCCCCTAGGCCGCGCCTTACTTGGGCGGCAAGCAAGGAGGGGCGGTCCCCTAAGGGGGCCGAACCTCTTAGGGAGTTGCTTCCAAAACAACTCTCTTGCTTGTTGCCCAAGTTTGGTTGTTTCCTTTTTTGAAAAGAACTCCTTCTTTCAATAGGATGCCCGAACCCTAGATCGAAGATCCTAAAATTTCTCAAACTCACTAATTCATGCATCCAATGCCAAAACTAGGCTTTGTTTGATTATTGACAAATTGCATCATATGCTTGATTTGTCTTGTTTTACGTGATAAACAATAAATTTAAAGTGTAAAACTATCAAAACGTAACACATAAACCACGTTTATGCTCTACGACATGTGGCTCTGATACCACTGTAGGGTTTTGATCATGGATACGCAGCGGAAAATATAATTTATCCATTCAATACCCTCCAAGGATCACAGGACAAGAGACATAACGATGGTAAAGGAAGAATCATGTTACACACCTTAGGGTTTCTCCTGTGATGACTTGTAACGTGAATTGTGTCACGTCTCTACGGTTGGTCCACGCCTAGAGTTGAGATCTGGATCTTCCTTCTACTATGTGCTAGCTAGGAACGGAGGAAGAGGAAGAAGAAATCACACACTGGGGACAACCCATGGCCGTGCCTGCAAGAGGCCGACGGCATGGGAGGGGGCGGATGGCACCTAGGGCTTCGGCCTTGGTGTTTTGTCTTGCTCTCTCCTTTGTTCTCTCCCACT
Source organism: Linanthus parryae (assembly GCA_023055425.1). Taxonomy (NCBI): domain Eukaryota; kingdom Viridiplantae; phylum Streptophyta; class Magnoliopsida; order Ericales; family Polemoniaceae; genus Linanthus; species Linanthus parryae. The sequence goes on along the minus strand of JALGPY010000001.1, from coordinate 70,122,900 downwards.
CACTTATGTTATGAGCATTAGTGTGGGAAGGAAGCTAGGAGCATCCTTTATATATCCAACAACTCCTTGTCAACTACCTAAAGGCGTCCTACTAGAATTCGGATTAGTCCTTTCCTTGCAAATTAGTCCTACTAAGTGTGCAAGGTGTTGCAAAGTGATCCTTCTAATTAATTAATATTATCATATTAATTAATTCCCAAATCTAGTTCAACTCTATCTAGCGTGTGACCCCATAGGTTCTATCTAGTTGGTAGCAACAATTTGCTAATATGGAGCGGTTTCTAGCAAAACATCCATTCTAGCCAACTAATAAAATAGTCATCCGACAAACCTTGTGCAAGTAATTGTCTCATTCATTTGTCTCTATATCCTGGATTGGACACAAGACATACAAGTCACACTCGTATATCCAATCCATAATTTCTCGATCCTGGGAATAGCCTTATTCGTGCAAATAACATCAATATCCTGTATTGATTTATTTGAGTCTGGCCAGACATTCTATAAGCACTATCCCTCGAGTGGCCTAGGATATTTACTCCCGTTATGTGGGAGGGACTAATTCTATCTACATCTACTACGGTCTCTAAGCTTGCTTCTTATTGTATCCGGCACACGCCTTTATAGCTACCCAGTTACGGTGTAGCGTTTGACGCTACCAAAATCACAATAATCCACAACTAGAAAATCTAGTGACTTCAAGTCTAAGGATGACAATACCATTGCACCACGAGAACCGCTTGTGACTCAACATAGCATGTATGTAGCCTTCTCGGAGATGGGTCAATCCAGTATGCCATTAACCCTCATGCATACCCATGTGTTGGATCATGATATCTCCATATCAATCCAACCCCATACTAGTCTATAGATGATTGTCCTATTAATCATTATAATCGACTAGGGATATTTAAGAATATAACACTTATATTCTAAGGACTTCATTCATGTTAACATATCTCCATAACGATAACATAATGAATCGTAAATCCACATATTTGTCACAATAAGTTGATTGCCTCTAGGGTACAATTCCAACGAGAACCAAGAACCGAACCGTGAAAAGGGGACCGAAGCCGAGCCGGACCAGATATCTAACGGGTACGGTTCGGTTGCATAATTATGAAACCGAAACCGGTGAGGAACCGAACCGGAACCGGTTTCAACCGACTTTTCAAAAAAAATGTCTGCTGTATGTCATGTCACATCCCGCTGAGCGGGTCAGTGACCTTTTCTGGCCCGTTGGTGTGTTTTCATTTATTACACTCACCGCCCTCTCTTACTCTTCTATAAATACCCTACACATCCCATACATTTTTCCTCACTCAAAACACTTCCAATACTCTCCATTTTCCTCACACTCTCAAATCTCTCAATCTTTCAACTTTGTGAATTGCGGATTTCTCTCAATTATCAACAATTGTGAAGCACCGATCAACCAAAACATCCAAATCCTCCATCTTCCACATTCATCCTCCAAGAATTGTTCTTAGAGTTTGTAAGTTTTATTTTTAGTTGTGCATTTTACTTGTTTTAGTTTTTGCTATTTGTTACTTATTTGCTAAACTTTATTTTAACTTTTTATCCAATCATTCTAAGAAAAAATATCTTCCTCTCGTAATGTAAATGTACAAATTGATCTTAGTGAGGTTGAACAAGTAATTGGTATAGGTGCCGATGTTGATTTTGGTATAGAAGAAAATGACCTGACACTAGGTGCAAATAAAAGAACGTTCTAAAAAAAAGTTTGGTTTGGAATTTTATGAAAAAAATAGAGGATAGAGTAGACGATAAAGGTATGCCCAAATATAAAGTTGTTTGTAATATTTGTCATAAAAGATATGCATATCGCCAAATCGGTGGATTAGGATCAATGAAAAAACCTTTGCAAAAAGAACACGGCCTTTTGTTAGATACACCCACCGTAGGTGAACACTTGTCCAAACCCAACTAGGAGATGACGCACAAGGTAACTTAACCCCTTTTACATATGATGGTCCGAGGTTACAAAAAGCATTAGCTCATTATATCACCGCTACCGAAAAACCTATTAATATGGCCGACGACCTTGAGTTTGATAAATTGATTACTACCGCGTTTTGCCCGAGTTATAAGCATATATGTAGAAATACTACTGGGAATGATATAATTGCTCTATATAGTGAGAGGAAAGCGGAAATTATGCAAACTTTTTTAAATTCTAATTTTACAATTGCTTGCACATCCGATATGTGGACCGGTAGAAATAATAACGGATATATTTGTGTCGCCGCACACTACATTGACCCAAGTTGGAATTTAAAAAAATGTGTTATTGCATTTCGATAAGTTCCATATCCTCAGAACGGTATAAACATGTGAGAAAGTATAGTCGATGTTTTTAACGAGTGGGGTATTAGTGAACAAATTACATCAATGACTTTTGACAATGAATCGGCATGTGATAGTGCGATAGACCATATGCAAACTTTGATACAAACACCCTTTCACTAATCTATTACACAGGTGTGTTGTATATGTCACATTATCAATTTAATTGTACAAGATGGTTTGAAAGAACTATTTGATCATGTTAATCATATTCGTGAAGCTATTCTCTATATTGCGTCTTGACCCCGTCGAACTAAACGATTTATGGAATTTTGTGATCAATGCGACAAGAGAAGAAGGAGATTTGGGCTTGATTGTAAGACAAGATGGAATTCAACGTACTTGATGTTGTGTAATGTTGTTGGCTACGAGACCCTTATCACACATTTTTTAAATGAATGTGACAATCCAATTTCCGTTTCCCATTATGATTGAAAAGTTGGGGAAGCCTTAAGAGGTTTTCTTGAACCATTTTATACCGCAACTAATCTTCTTTTGGGTGTTTATTATCCAACTACGAACCAAGTTATTCCACAACTATAGTTTATAAGTTGTGCTTTTAAAGAATATAGGGATAATATTGTTTTATGAGATGCAATTGCGCCTATGGAAGCAAAATTTCTCAAATATTGTGAAAACATCCCTATGATTTTTTGTTTGGCAAGTATTTTTGACCCAAGGTCTAAGGATGAAACCCTAGAGTTTAGGCTACAAAATACTTAGGAAAACATGAGTACCAATTTTCAACACCTAGTGATATCACCATCTTTTCGTGAAGTTAAACAAACTCTTAATGTTATGTATGAAAAAAATATGTTGTTAAGTTTGGTGTTGGTAAGCAAGCTTCTCAAGCATCATCGAGTGATCCGAAGGGTAAGACAAAACTTGGTTCTTTATTTAAGAGTAAACAAACCACCCCACCGGAGCTAATTGCGTCTCGGAATTATTGTTGTACCTTAACAGTCATTATTTCTTAAAACAATCCGCAAAAGAACTAGAAAATCTAGATGTACTCGATTGGTGAAGACAACACGAACTCAACTTTTCGATTGTGTCTATTATGGCACATGACATACTAACCCCTCACGCTTCTACAGTGCCTTCGAAATCAACTTTTAGTGTAGGTAAAAGAGTATTGTCGGAGAAAAGGTCGTGTCTAACTTCGGAGATGTTGGAGGTTCTGATATGCTCAAAGGATTGGAGCGATGCCGCCAAACGCACACAACACATACGCCCTTTGGACGTGACCGAATTATTCCAAATATTAGGATTAGGCGAGGACACTCCGCTAGATCAAGACGCCTAGGCTACAAGATGAAATATGAAGACTATTATTCTTATTCATTTCAATAAGTTCGTAATAGACAATGTAAGTTAAAAAAATGAAAATGATAGATAGTTGAGCGGGTGCCAACCTAGTTGGGATGTACTTACACTATAATGATGCAATTTTTTCTAACATTTTTTATTTTAATTAATAATACAAGTTTGTTTTCCTTTTTTATTATTTGTCTGAATTTATGTTTTTACATGTATTAAATCGCACAAACAACCCTTAGAAAAAAAAAAAAAAAAAAAAAAAAAAAAAACCCCGTTGTGGACCGGAACCGAACCGAAAACCATCGGTTTCGGTCCACGGTTCTGGTCCGGTTCCAAATATCGTCATTTACCGGTTCGGTTGAACCGGAACCGAAACATCCACCGTTCATGTTGCACACACAATGCATGTTCCTGTCTACAACACTAAACAATCAAACTTCATGCATGTTCCTGTCAGGGTCCTGATTTCATGTTGCACACCAGATTGAGGGATAAAAAAAAAGAGACAGAAATTTGTGAACAGATCAGACGAGGTTTAACTTGTAACGAAAATGCGTATTGAGATCAAATCCGTTTAAAATTTCATCCCTAGCAAGAACATGCGAGCTTGCATCCTATCAAACACCAAACATGTCCAGTAACTCAGCAGAAATGAGGCGTATATGAATATCTCGAGAACTGATTTATCTTCTCGGTCAGATGCATATTCAAATAAAAAAGTAAGAAATCTTGATGTTTCTAAGGAAGAACGAAAGCTAATCAGAACAAAGACCTGTTCTTTAAGCATCTATGACATGATGTGAACAAGGAGTATGATGTTCATGAATGAAAGTAGAAAAAATTAGAGATCCTGATTGCTCTGCTGCTTTGTCCAGTTCGCATGATGTGAACAAGGAGTATGGTGTTCATGAATGAAAGTGGAAAAATTTAGAGATCCTGAGTGCTCTGCTGCTTTGACCAGTTCGCATGATGTGAACAAGGAGTATGATGTTCATGAATGAAAGTAGAAAAAATTAGAGATCCCGAGTGCTCTGCTGCTTTGACCAGTTCGCATGAGCAGCTAGGACCCTATCCAAGAGCTCTTGAGGCACAGGCTCACCCCTCCTCTGCTGTGGGTGCAATCTCGCAGTATGAACCAACGTTTTCCACTTGTCCTGTACATAATTATGAGTCAGGTTTTGCTTCGTGAAATAAATACAGTGGCTGTGTTTATTTTAGGCAATGAAAAGGGAGAAAGTCAGTCACCCAGCATTTAGATGATGAAAGAATCAGTGACGACCAGCCCAATTGTGGAAGACTAAAGCCATGAGATGTTCCTTACAACTCAAACTTAAAAAGAGCAACACTCAACCCCCAACTGATGGTTCAAAACCCTGAACTTTTCCCCATTGCGGCTTGAGAATATCTACCCAAGACTGGTCTGCCCATGAGCTATTAAATAAGTTATATTTGAGCCATAATGGGCCCAGCTTCCCAGTGCTCAAGATAGGCAAGTTCACTAAAATTTCCAAAATTATGACGTCTTCGGCTAACTATTCAAACGAGCAATCCCCAGATGAATACCAAGCTGTTTTGTTATTTTTTAAAGCCCTACGGCCCCTACTACCGTTACATTCACCACAGAGAAACAGCAAAAATCTAGGACACCCGCCTGGGTCCTGAAACTTTCCACTCCAAAAGAGATCTCCTCTGTGTGCAGCAGTTTTGAAGTTTTGCATTCTAAAAGGTAGAGAACAAGAAGAATCTCTACCATCGGTCCATTCAACACCAACAAATATTCCATGTGCCAGAGGACAAGTGCCATGGATTATGCTACCTCCCAGGTTATTTCATTCCACCACGTACACTGGACGATATTGCTTCTCCTCTGAGGTAAAGGAGTTACACACCCATTTCACCAACAATTTATTATTTTCTTGTGTTTTAAAAAAGTATTAAGTTTAACGTACTAGCCTGAATTCAACCCGAACCCAAATTGATTTGTACGAATTTGGGCTCGGACGGGCTGACAATGCTATTAACTCAGGCTGGGCTGGGCTTGGGCAGCCTCGACGGAACTCGGGCACGAACTTGGACATGGGTGCTAACCCGTCCAACCCGCCCGAGTTGCAGTCCTTTGTCCAAGTAACAGAATACTAAAAAATAAAATAATAATAATAATATTTTTTTTTTTTGCAAACAATAAAAAAATAAATTTAATAATAAACTGACCTGACCTCTTAAATTAACTAACAATAAGGAAGTTCAAAACAAAAATATTGAACATGAATAATAGACAATTATCTTGCAAAAGAATCCAACTTACCTTCAGATCAACATAAGTACGATGTTTGGCATTATCAAATGCTTCCAGCTTAACATTACGCCATCTGCAGTGTAAAGATTCCACTAATAAAAGAACGGCAAGGATGACCAACAATTTATGCAGTGGTTCTACTAAAAAAAAGCAACGTTGACTCTTAGACTGGTGTGAAACAAGCAATTCAAATATTTTCCCTCGGTTGCAGTTTATATATCACATTGTATTTTTTAAACATTTTTAGGAAGATGTTCCGAGTAGGAAAATGACATAAGAACCTTTTAATTTGTCTTGATAGCTTCATTAAAGCATATTTTAATGCAAATTTTGCACACGGACAAAAGTATAGAGAAATTATTAAGTGTATGATCTTTTGTCCAAAAAACAGTCATTTTGGAACTGCTAACGAAGGAAAAGGAGACGTATCAAACAAAACAAAGGAAGTATAAGCTATGGATTATGATCATGCCTTTGTACAATTTATGGATCAGATCATCTCTAAATACCTTCCAGTTCCAAGCTTTTCCACAGCTCCAACAAGTGATTCAACTTCAGAGACAGAGAAAGGTCGACGAATTCGGCGCTGTGCACCCTGGGAAGTCCTAGATTTCCTTATGGGCCCCACAGCTAGTGTTTCAGCAACATTCATTCGCGGTACAACAAATGATCTGGGGTCAGACAGGTATGTTATTTGCATGTCAAGGGAAGGTATCACGTTGTGATCATTTGCAGTGAAATTCTTTAAATATGCTAATGGGGGGATCATAAAATGCATCAGTACTCTTTTTTATCACACTACTTGCTGCACCAGATGCAGAGGCGTACCTGGTGACATGACAACATGTTTGATTAGCTCAAAAAACTTATTTTTTACTTCTTTCACATCAACAGAATGCACGACAGTAAACAATTTTACACACTTAAAACAACATGTATTGAGAGAGAGAAAAAGGTTAGTGTTTCTATAGCTATGCAGACTGGGACTTCACTACTTCAGAAAAGATATTTGAAGAACAAATAACCCATGGAAATGATGCACTTAGAAGAGAGACGACAAACAAAAGGTCGTGAAATGATGTAGCCTAAGATGAAAAGTAAAAAGCAGGACAATGAGAAGACAAAAATTATGAGCATTACACGCGCAAGCTAAAAGATCAAAATAAGCCAGGGAAGCTAAATCTATAATTACCTTGTCAGGGGCTGGCATCCGAAGGAACTTAAAACGAGTGGGCTATCTCCATCACAGAATGACGGAGGTGCATGCACAGGGTTTGGCTCTAGGGAGAATCCTAGTGCATTAAGCCTGTTATTATGAGAAATTCCGGTCTGCAGGAGAGTCTTATTATCATCACCAATCTTCTTTCCTTGAAGTATCACCCCAACTCGTAGCTCGCTCCCCAGTATAGAAGTCACAGCCTCCATAACTGTTCTCTGTAGAGCAAGAAAAGATTTCCATGTCTGAAAGCTGAAAGGTCAAAGAAAACTAGCGCATAGAAGAAATCCAAAAAAGTTGGACAACATACTTGAAGAATGAATGCTAGAGAAAAAGTGTCCAGTGAAAGACAGAAGACATGTTTCACAAATGCGAACCTTGACATTTGCACAAGATCAGAAGAAAGGTTCACAGACAGCATATAACCAATACCTTCAGAGAACCAACTGATGCAGTTTCTGGAATCTCGATAAAAAGCTCTGGGACCTTGAAAGACTCAATTTTAAGTTTCACTGAGCCAAATAAAAAGCATCTGTGTAAGGAGGTCTCAGGTTGGCAGACAAACAAATCAAAATAGTGACGTACCTAGAGAATTCATGGACTGTTTAGGTGTATGCTGAGAAGCTACAGAAGCTGTTAGCCCGAAGGCCGCACAAGGAGTAGGTTGATCAAAAAATAAACTAGAAAAAGTACTAAATCCAATCAAACAGAAAATCCAAAAGGTATAGAGGGGCTGAGCAAGAACCTTGGCGTAGTCCTCCACCTGAAACTGAAGTGTCAAAACCAATCCCGTCCCTTTGTGAACTTGATATGGATTTACTCCCAACTATCCCATTGGAATTCAATATTGATCCGTAGTCGTAGAGTTTCCTCTTTCTGGGAGGATAAACCCTTTGAGACCTGAAAAGGTTTAAGCATTTTTTCCTGTTGTAGTTTATGGCCCGTAATCTGGAATCTGTTGATGGCATAATGAAGTTAACACAAAACTGTCTTGCGCAAGAAAGCACCAACACTGTGTATAAAGTATGGTCTACGTTTTCTACACATCCCTTACACAACCAGTTTCTCTTAATATTGTTCACTCGGAACATCTTGAATGCAAGCTACGGCAATGTGCGACTATTAGAAATTCCTAGGATACAGTGGTTGTAAGAATCTTCAGAATAAGTTATTATGCAGATGAAAGAACTCGTTTAAAAGTTAAAACTGAAAGAGAGAAAATCAACTCAAAGTGAATCCTGAAGATGAAAAACACATAGGTCAAGAAAGTGAGACAATCCTGAGAAAGAGGATTGTAGTTCATTTTCATCACAATGTTCTATTTCCAGCTATTTCATGAAGGAAAAATATCATAATGTTCTATTTCCAGCTATTTCATGAAGGAAAAATCCTTAACGTATATTAGCATAAATCTCGTAAAATGCAGTTTTAGATTTCAATTTTGCATTATTTTGCTATACAGATATGTGTAAAAAGAATTATATGTATATAGATATATGCTTCTCTCCGCCGTGCCATACTGTCTTTTCAAACCGATATGTTCTTACTTAGAATGCAAGTGTGTTTTCATCTCCATGCTATATTCCAGAGTCTATACTTAGCTTGCAACTTTGCAAGTGAAAATTGTAGTATGTCCAAATACACTAAAAGGATCACAGTACAAGAAAACAATAAACAACGACATACCAGTATTAAATTGTCCTTCATCCTTCAATCTTTGAGTTGGCATCCAGTATTTGGAAGCCAATAATTTCCTGATTCTGCGGTGAGTTCGGTTACCAACTTGTTGTGACCTGATGGGCCTACTCAAGGTGCTTGGTCGATTAACCAAATAAGAGTTTTCGTCATCATCTCTAGTAACTAACTGTACATCATCCCCACAAGGCGGGAATGAACCACTGAAATTGTGATCAGTGTTTAATGGCAAAATCTCGCCATTATCTATGCTAAATAAATCAGGAAATTTATCTAAACTAACCAAAGCAGGGGGTTTCCTCTCCTCAACTTGTACATCGACATCCAAGTTAGGTCCCTCAGCTTTCATACCAAGTACTCCAGTAGTAGATTTTGATAGTTCAATTTTTAGTTTCTGCTCACTTTCTTTCTCTACGGTACAACATGGTTCCTCGTATGTAGAGGAAGGAACATGTACCATGCCTCCAGCGCATGTGAGTTGAGTCCCTCTGTTTCCATGGGACAATGTTTCAGCAGAAGCAACTTTGTATGCGCACTCAGGATATTTTACAGGAGCAAGCTTAGAAACAAATGCCGCCGTATGGCAGTTTCCTTTTTCACCATTTACTGCTTCCAAAGATTCATCAGCATGTTGATACTTCCTTTTGGAATCACTTTCATTTCTGCAAATATCATCTCTAGATAATACATTAGAACTACGAGAATTTTCTTCATCCGACGACAATTCACCAGCTACAGTAGCCAATAACTCAAATGCACACATTTGGTTGTCGTTAGCTTCCTTCTTAAATAAACGCTTTTTCTGAAATAAGTGACATTAAAACTGAAATTAGCTATAACTGATAAGACAAATAGGAGCAACAATTCGAAGGTAACTCGGACTGACAGCCGTAGCACAAAGAATGGGAGCTGGCGATACGTACCCTAGCTGATCTTGTACCTCGAGGAATGGGAGGTACCTGATAGCCAATGAATCCATACTCCAGCCTGTTACGTAACACCATAACGTAGTAACATTCCACGAATTCAATGAATCTGAAAACCGAGCATCTTAGTTATCAGATTACGTCTTTAAGAACTTCTGTTAACGGGACCAGCTTATCGCTTCAACTCAGGCACTGCACGACTGAAGGACTCTGCCGAAGGAAAAACCACTGCTCAGGGTTGACATACAATTAATTTAGCAATAAGGAAAGAAATACAGCCCTTATAGAAAAAAAAGAAATCAGGGCTCATGTAGTAGTTTTACCAAGTTCACCGTATCATATATGTGAGGAGATGATAATAGTGCCAACCCAATAGTCAATAGACCCAAGTTGAAGGGATTAAAAAGGAAGAACGATAGGCAATGCAAAAATAGATCAAGCACAATGCAAACATGATTGCAGCAACGACTTAATTAGTCGAGCATGATCACTATCATCAAGTGTAATTAACCCTGACTCAATGTTACCAGCGGATAATAAAAAAAAAAATGAAAAATTCGTACACAGGTAAAAGCACAGCAATATTAACAACGAAAAATCTCATAAGAACACTAGCTTAGGTTGAGAAAAGAAAGATATCAATCGACCAAAGGATATCATGAAGGAAACAGTGACACATTTGCCATGCCAAAATCCATGAATTAGTGTAATTTAAATTTCGAAGTTATACAGTAGTTGTTGTGTTCATCTTACATCATAAACCCCAAACAGATACTTCGTCTGCTGCCACTCCATAGTGCAAACTACCAAGGAGTTCGAAAAAAGACGCTCACAGTGTCAATCGCAGAACCTTACAGTTTCTTAAAAGAAAATCTGACTTCAAGTCATGCAGTAGGGGGCGCATGGCTTGCAGACAACAAGTTTCCAGAACAACAAAGAAAATAAGCTAATAACAAGATTGTTGATTCTTTCATATTTCACGCGGCTAAATCCAATTAAATTGTCATTGCTAAATGTAAATGTTTAGAGAAACCTATCAAGAATGAGTAATCTAATAACATGTGTGTGAGCCGTGAGGACTTACGCATGTCAGATTTCATGCATTGAACACAGAACACAAGAAAACCAAATCACCAGCTTCAAACATACACAAATCTGTCAATCAATTCGATGGCCACGAGTCAAGGAACATGCTGCAGACAAGATTGATGTAATGCACACAATAAAGACCCAAAATATGCACAAATGTTAGATATTATCCTAATTTTCGTCCTACTCTGTTACCTACAAGGTAAATATAGAAATTTTAACCTTTCTAGAAAATTATATGAAAGCCTTACTAATAAACTCCAATATAAACAACCAACTATAAAGTATAAACTAAAACTAAAGATTGAAAGAAATTCTCACATGCTCAAATCGACATGCAACCTGAACACCTAAACCCAGTACACAGATAAACCTAGTATCTACAACATGATTCAGACCGTTTTGTAAGTGAAAGAAAACATTGTTGACTGACTTAATGCCAGAATACACATATCCACCAAATCAGGGAAGGGAATCAAATAAAGAAATCAAAGATGAAGTGTTTCCTATGGTTGCGTGTAAACCAGATAGAGAATCAATTACGTAATGTCATCGAATTACTATCAAAGGGGTAAGAAAATATATAAAATACAATTGTCATCGAATTGCAGGACAGAAACCAAATCTTCATACTAATCGATGTAAATGGAGCTTGCGTAAATTGGAATGGTCAGGCTATTTTGATGACAAGATATACTCATGGAATATCAGAATTCGCGTAGATCATGGAACTTTCGACATCAATCTATGCCACAAAGCATATTGATTATTACACTACCATATACTTTCTCTCTCACCAATCATCCATCCTTCTTTGTTCTAGCTAAAGTGGCACCTGCAAGAGTGGGTTCCTAGATTATATTAACGCACTATGCCTGAATCAAGAATGAATGCATTGCGAGTTTTCGTGAATTACCAAGCTATTTGCAACTTGCTTACCATCTCTGGTATCCAACCTCCTCAGTCTCTTGTTACATATCTACAGTCTTCACTTATCTAGCTGCAAATTGGCCAGCATTTCCATTTGTTAATATGTTATCCAAATGATGCGAGGGCAGCAGAGGCAACAGACTAGAGAACTTAATTAATTTTTTTTATTTTTTTATTTTTCTGGTTTGTTATATTATGGAGACTTCGTAGTTTTTAGATTCACCAGAAGGGGTGGAAATAGTTGAGGAGCTGTAACAGGCACCTGGAGCCTCGGACATAATGCAAGAAAGGCCCGATCAAGTTCTGGGAGGTTAATGGAAACGGGAAAAGCAAGACCCGTATCAATCAGTAAGGTGTCATGCTAGAACGGGATGGGAAAGCAGAAATTAGCGAAGGAAGCAAAATGAGGATGTTCGCTAACAGACAATGTTAAGAAAGCTCTCTGTAGCATGTACTGGTGAATTAATTCTTATCAGTATAAAATGAGGTCTTGGAAGCTAGAGAGACTGTAAGTTAATAAAATTTGTCATTGTGTTGGTTATGATGTTACCATGAAGTTAGAATGATCTTATTTGAATTTAGATTCCATTCTGTTCTTAATATAATCATGAAGAATGGAAAATAAGATTGTGCATGGATTTCAGAGGCCTGATTTCGAGGTAATGCATGAGCCCATTAAGACAAAATGGCATGTTTTTTGTATTCTCCTGTCTTGTCGATGTATTGCCTCCGTTCTTCTCCTCTTCATGCCACAGACACCTAAATCTGGCCTGCCAAACTCTACAACTAACTCCAAAGCTCCACAGAGAAATGGTTTGGATCCCAAGAGATCGAGCGCCATACCTCAAGTCTACCTTCATATCCAACCGGATATATTTAGCAATTTAGTTAATGGAGGTCAATGACATATTGACTAGTAGATATATCACTCACAATGGACAAGGGTAAGGTTAGATTTATTATGGTGTCAAATCCCACCGATCTACATCAAGACCAAGTTTACCATATATCATAGGTAGTTATGATGACATGACAAAAATAATGCAAGCCTGATAGGCTGATAGTCAATAGACCTCAGTTAGAGGAATTGAAAGAAAGAACCACAACTGCATAAAGATAAAGCACTACGGGAACCTGATTGCTACATAGACTTCATTAGTCAAGCATGATTCACTTTTAATAAGTGAAAATATATCTAACTCAAAACAAGGGGACAGTAAAAACAAATAATTGAAACTGTTACACAGGTAAAAATCAGAGCAAAATAACCAGAAACATGTCCAGTTTGAGCAATAAATGATATCGATTGATCAAAGATGACCCTGATGGAATCTGTGACATATTGATGTAATGCATAGAAAATGAAATACGCATATCTATAGGTAAGATGCTAATTATCAATATAAGTTTATTGAATTTTAGGTAATTTGAAGAAGTAACTTTTCCAGGGACAAGTAAGCTGAATCCAGTCCAGAAAATAATGCAAATCTCTCACTTATATAAACAGCCAACTAAAAGTACTACTATAATTTAATATTAGAAGAACATCTTTCAAATGCAAATCAACGTGCAATCTTAACACCTAAACCCAATACACAGGTAAATCTAGCAGCTATGGTATGATTCAGACCATTCTGGAAGTGAAAGAAAACATTGTTGAATAAATACAGAGCAAAATATAGATCCACCGCATCACAACAGGGAATAAATCCCGCTTTCATGCTTCATGTACTCGCGAGTAAATCAGACAGAGAAACAACTACTAAATTTCACCGGGAGAGAAAGATGACAAGAAAGATTACGATTTTCAATAAAATGCAGGACAGCGACCCAAATCTTTGTTCTTACCAGCAAAATGTGACTCCCGTAGGGTGGAATGGTCGGAGAAATTCAGATGGCAAGATCTCCTCTCCAAAAATCAGAATTCGTGTCGATCATGGAGTTACAACATCAGTGGATTTTCTTCTATCCGCCAGAAAGCAAATGCTATTTCTTACGCTACCGTATTCTTTCTCTCTCTTCCCTCATCTTCCTTCCTTCTCGTTAAGATAGGACTAAAACCCTCTAAAAGCTTTGCTTAAACCCCCACCGGTTTGTGGTTTTTTTTTAGGAAATGGGTAGAATTTTTTTATTTTTTTTAGAATAAGGAAATGGGTAGAATTGATATTAAAACAAATATAACAAATTACAAGAAAGAAAATTGTCTAAACACTTTATACGTACCCTATAGACAAAGCGTACACATACAACAAAATGCGGAAAATGAAAAGTAGCATAGCTGAACTGGCTTCTCGACGTGCTGCAACTGATTGACCTAACATGTTGCCTTTGACCGGAGGATATTGCTAACCACGAAAAAAGGACGGGCTTGACTTGGATACCTTGGTAATTCCTCAGCTTGATGATAGGACAGGAATGGATGGAAAGGTTGTGTCCAAAAATGGAATGCAGCTTGTAAGAATCAGACAGAAAAACAGACGAGACGCTTGTAGTTGTTGAATTCTTGTTAAGCCAAGGGTGCCATACGGCAGATGGGAGACTAATCAAAGCTCCGTTCATGGTGTTGCGTGTTGCCTAACGACTAAGTGGTATAGTAATAGAGCAAAACAAACAAAAAGAGTATTCCATTCTAGACTAAAAATAAACAAAAGCATGTTCCAAGGTACCAGATCAACACTTGTAGATGCCAGACGCCGTGCCATAAGCCCTTCAGTTATTGAGAAGACAAGCGAAACGAGTTGAACTATTCAGGAGAGGTGATTGGCTGCTTGAATTGGTCGAGAATTTCTGATCTCTTGACAATTCCAACTCAAAGAAATCATGATTGATTCGGAGGTTGTTGAGGAACAACCTCCTTAAAACCCTCGAAACAAACAATATTACTCCTTTGAAGCAGATTGACAAGATGGCAAGGCACTGAAAGGATAGCTGAAGAGATGGTTTGTTTAAAGATCTTGGCTGGAACAGAAGAACCTTCCCACAATATCTTTCTCTTCTTTCCTGCGCAGATGCTTGTTGGACAAAGATGATGTTTGCTACCACTTGGTTGTGCTACGATAGGTTCCGGTTCAAAAGTAGTTGGATAGTAGCGTTTGCGGCTGCGAAGCTGCTACACTATAATCCAGCTGCGATGACGACCCTCAGTGCTTACAGTTGATTTACGACTAGGCGATGTCAAGTCGTTGTTTGAGTAGGATGAGCCAAAAACAAGAGGTTTGGCCACGAATTGATTTCTAGCTAGTTTTGCTATCATGTCCTGTAGAAGGTGTGGATTTTTCTTTTTAGGTGAACCAACATGGTGGTAGGGTGGCATAACTCCGCGTTTTATTAGAGATAGAAAATCGGGCTCCCAACTCGTAAAAGACAATGCGGGGGGACGTCAGGCCTTACCCATTATAAAAGAGGAAAACAAAAATGCAGCCCTCAAGGGGGGATATGACCAAACCACACATTTTCTAAAAATATAATTGGATGTATCTATCTACTATAATAAAAGTAGGGGTGTTCACAGTTCGATTCGGTTGGTCTTATGCCACTAATGACATCTAAACCGAAATGACCGGTTCTGCTAAATTTCAAACCGAAAAATGTTCGGTTTGAAAAACTATAAAAATAAAACCGCACCCACATATACCAGTTCGGTTAATACCTACGGTTTTCAATATCATAATGTGCACCGTCGTGAATTAAGAAAAATGAAACTTCAATGGGCCAATATTTTCAATTCTCAATTCGAGAAAAATAACTATTAACATGTTTAAAGTTATTCTTATGCTACTACATTGTTTTAGGGAAACTAGTTAACTAAATTTGCATGTAGTAATCATATATACATACAAAAAAGTACATGAAAATATCGAAGTAGAAGCATTGATTTAGATTAGACATCATGATTTCTACTAACTGTGTAGATTGACAAATAGATGGACGTGTGTTAGTAATTACCACTTACATCGGAAAAGAATTAATAAGTTAATACACATTAGATACTAATAATATAATACAATTTGAATATAAAATAAAATTTCGGTCCGATCCGATTTTTAGTCAGTTACCCGGTTTCGCTCCGGATTGGTGACGACCCCGTTCGGTTTTACAAAAATAAAAACGCGTAGTGTATCGAAAGTTGGGAAGAACTGACGGTATGGTGTGCTCCGGTTCCGCCGGTCCGGCCGGCTCGTGAACACCCCTAAATAAAAGAGCAGGTGTTTTTGGAAGCGAATTACCTGCCTGTCGTTCGATGTGTTGCTTTTATGAGTTTTGAAAATATCTTGGTATTTCTGTAATAAAGGTGGTCGTTTTGGTTGGTTTGGTGGGTTAGCGCTAGCGCATGACGGAGGTGCCCTTGGGTGTGTTGTGCCATTGTAGGAGTAAGTTCACAAGTTTCACAGGCTTGAAATACAAAGCTATTTCAAGGCATCGAACCAGTTTTCAAAGCCTTGAATCACAGTGTCACAGGCTTGAAATAGCAATCCTTGAAACAGTGTTTAAAGCCTTGAGACTGTCAGACCTGTATGCATGGGAGCTTTTCTGAGTTCTTCTGATCTTGTTCTAACTCTCTCATCCCTATATTTGATATGTTATTACTTGATGATGAAATACAAAAGCTTTTGATTCACTTAGACTTCATCTAATTAACCAGGTTGACTTAGTTTTGCAGGGAAAATTTCATTTCCTATTTTGCAGGATTGGTTTCCTAACCTGGGTTTTGCAGGAAAGAAAATATTGAGAGAATATGATTCTGTGATCAATCAGACACTCATGACAGCTTATCAATACGTTCATAGACATTTGAACATTATCCACGGAGATTCTGATCAGCTATCCATTGGGAAGACTGTTGGAGAAGTCAAAGATTGTTGCCTAATAAACAGGAAGTTTGTTGCTGAAAATCAGGACGATTTGCTGACCAATTGAGCAGTATAAATGGAGCTCAATTTGAAGCATTATACACAACACTCAACGGGAAAAAAGAGAGACATTTCAGGATTGACAAACATTAAAGAAGCACATCATTCTCACAATCCATCTCAAAGAAGATCACTGCATTCTTCACTGCAGTTCCACTTCTAGTGTTCTTTTGTTCTGTACTTAATTTGTATATCATTATTATACTACTCCTAGCTCTCATTGATAACTCCTTAATAAGAAAGATCTTATATACACTTTATATTGTTATTTTTGTGCGTTCCGGTGCAAAGTGACAAGATTTGAGCCAAAATATGAAGAAAATGCACATTTGGATGTTTTTGAGCTTTAAAGTACAATTCGGGCGTTTCTTAATGGTTTTGAGTATTATTTTGATAATTTATCACATTTGATCTTCGCGGTAGTGTTCGTGTTGTTGTTTGACAGGAATTACGCATTCGGGAATCAAGTGGAGAGAAGAAACGAGCTTCGGAATAGAGGAAATAGGCGAATTTGGCGCGTTTTGGATGTTTTCGCCAATTTTGGGCAATAATTGAGACAAACGAGAAAACGGTCCGAAAACGGGAATTTTTCTACACGATCAAAGTCTACATCGCGAAAGGACTCCAAAGGTGTAAAAATCACATTCATCGGAGTTCGGGATCAAAATTCGTGTCCTTAGTTGCTTTTCCAGGATGTTTTAGAGAAAATTAAGGCTATTTGGAGGATATTTTGGATTCTACAATGAAGATGGAAGTGAGAGCGGTGGAAATTGAAAGTAGACTCGAAGAGCTTTCCAACGGCGGGTCACGGAGCTGAAACGGACATCGGACGAAAAAGTTATGGACCGTTGAAGAGGAAGAAGAATCCTGGATTACAGGGTCTTCGCACGAAGACAATTTGTCTTCGCACGAAGACCTTCCCACGAAGAGAATTTATCTTCCCACAAAGGCTTTTACTTAGCCAAATTTCAGAAAGTCTTCTTGTACATGCTTGCAGTATCAGAATAGGAAGACCTTCCCACGAAGAGAAAAAGTCTTCGCACGAAGATCTTCGCAAGAAGAGATTTTCTCTTCGCACGAAGAGATCGCCAAATTCAGTAAAAACGTTGGGGCTTTTGTGCAATTACTTGGAACTTCATCTAAACACTATGGAAACATATTAGAACGGGTTAGGGCATAGTTTTTCAGTATCTTTGAGTTGGAGACAAGTTCTTGGAGCTACTGGGAGCTTGGGAGACGCTTTGTTTGATCTTTTCTCTTCCCTCTCTCTAATTTTTGGTTTATGATCATAAAACTTTGTATCTTGATCATGTGTAATCGTTGATAAGCCCTTACTTCAGGGTATCTCGTAGGGAGCTAGGGTTTGACACAACGTTTTCGTGATTTATGGATTTGGTTTCATGCTATTAAGTTTAATTGAATGTGTTTTGTTTAGTTATGTGCAATTTATGATTTTAATACTTCTTTTTTATTGTTAGACGTAGCAATAAGATTGATTTAGGTTATGAATGTTAGAGGAATCAATGTTTATTTCCGGAACTTGAATCGTGCACTAGCTGTATCTAGGGTTGAGGAATCTTGCTAGCTGGCTAAGAACTAAGAGTAGAACACAAGAGCTTAATGCGTATTTAAATTTGAGTAGGCTAGAGGAATCAGGTACGAGAGTTTAAATACAGTCTTTGGTCGAGGAATCTTCAAAGTAATTGTGCACGTTTGGCTAAATAGAGCGCATTCGTGTTACTAAAACATAAATCCTAAGTGGTGTGAATTCTCTAGTGTACCTGTAGAGATATATCCTGACTTGTCCACATATTAAGTAACTCTTAAAAATCATTTTTCGTTAATCGTGAAGTCATTCACCTGATTAATTGAGATCTTTGTCTTTAATTTTAGTAGGATTTAGCAAACAAAATCAACGCGCTTTGTCCACACAAGGTTAAGAAAAATAACTAGCTTACAAGAAGTCTCTTGGGATTCGATGAACCCGGATTTTCGGATATTACTACACACGACGGCTGTACACTGGTAGTTGATTCGTGTCACTCATTCTCAAGGATTGTTCAAAGTGAACAATAGAGAATTTTTAGTTAGTCAGTTAACTAGAGCAGGTACTAGATAGGTTAGAGAGAACCACAAGTTGTAACAGAGTAAGGCATATCTCTGTGCTTGAGATCTAGAGCTTAGCTTTTGATTAATAAGAATTATGTTAAAAATCCTGCAGGGAGAAGATCCCTGAGGTAGAGACGTATGTCCAAGTGGACTAAACTCTATAAATCCTGTTCCTCTTGCATTGTTCATTTCATTCTCATACTTGTTGTACACATCATTCAAACTAGTCTATTTTCAAGGGTTTGAAACTCTTTTCAAGGCCTTGAAAAAGACTTGTCTATTTTCAATTAAAATGTTTTTCACTTCAAAGGCTTGAAACTCTTTTCAAGGCCTTGAACTTCATTGCTCTTCACAGAAAACTCTTATCTTTGCAAGTTATACAAAAAGTTGGCATACTCTATTCAACCCCCCCCCCCCCCTCCAGAGTATCTATACTATACTTCTACCTGCTTACTCCCCTTTCAATTGGTATCAGAGCTTGTATCACTGTATAGATTTAACCATTTGGTGATCATGAGTGCTGCAGGTGATGGTGGTTTCTCACAGGGAAGAGGTGCTAACAGACCTCCTCTATTTTGTGGAAATAATTTTTCGCACTGGAAAGCCTTGATGAAAATGTTCATCATTGATCAAGACATAGAGCTATGGACCTTTATTCAAAATGGACCTCACACTTTCTATACAGAGAAAGATGATATTGAAACTCCCAAATCTGAAGACTCTCTCTCTCTCTCTCTCTCTTCAACTGAATTAGAACAATTTTCAGAAAAATCAAAGCTATTAATATCTTGTATTGTGCTTTGAGTACAGATGAATTCAACAGAATTTCAGGCTGTAAGACTGCCAAGGAGATCTGGGATAAGCTTGTGGTGACATTTGAAGGAACCAGTCAAGTCAAGCAAATCAAGATCAACATCTACCTCCGACGATATAAGCTATTCAAGATGAATGCAGATGAGCCAATCAGAGACATGTTCAAAAGGTTTACAAATATTTTCAATAACCTTGATTCACTGGGAAAGCATATTTCCAAAGAAGAAAGGTGAGGAAGATTCTTAGAAGTCTTCCAAAGGCAAAATGGGAACCAAATACTAGTGCTATTGAGGAAGCTCAAGATCTCTCATCACTCCTACTTGATGAGCTACAAGGAAAGCTTCTGACACATGAAATATCCATGAATGAAGCTGATGAAGAGCTACCAGAAGGTGTCAAGAACTTAGCACTCAAGGCCAAAGAGAATGAGAAAATTCAAAGCCTTGAAACTGAGGATGATGATGAAGATCCATTTGCTTTGATATCCAAAGTCTTGACCAAAATTCGTAAGATGAAGAAAAACTTTGGAAACAAAGACGTCAACAGAGAAAGACACAGATCATCCAGTAGCAAGGACTACAAAGGTAAGTCTTCTTCACAGAGTAATAAATCAAAAGCCATGAATTGCTTTGAGTGTAGTGATGCAGGACACTTGATTAGAGACTGTCCACACAAGAAAAGCAAGAACTTCCAAAAGAAAGATCATGACAGAAGAAAGAAAGCTATGATAGCATCATGGAGTGATTTAGATACCTCAAGTGACTCTGAATCTGAATAAGAACATGCCAACCTATGCTTCATGGCCAAGCATGATGAAAGTTCTGAAATGAACATTGAGGAATGGTAAACTTTTGATTTCAAAACCAAAAGAAGCCCTCTCAGATTATTTCAAAACAATGCTTTTAAATGAAGAGGACTATCTGAAAGAGATTTGAATTTTGAAAGAAAAGTTCATGATCAAGAAAAAGAGAATTTACATCTTGTTTGTCTGAATCAAAATCTTGAAATCTCTCAGAAGAAAACTTACAGTGATTTCAAGGCCTTGAAAACCAGTTCAAAGCCTTGAAAACACAAGTCTAGGTAGTAGTCATTGAGAACTCTCTACTCAGTGATAGCCTTGTTAATCTAAGACATCAAGTTGATGAATTAGATAAACAAAAGACTACTCTTACTGAGAAACTTCAAGAATCTGAATTAGTCAAAGCCAAGTTTGCAGGCTCAGAACACAAGTTAAACTTGATTCTTGGAGAAAGATCAAAGTCTGTTCACAAAACTGGTATTGGATACTATCCGAATTTTCTAAGAAAGAACAATACCCGATTTGTGAAAGCTTGAAACAAAAATTCTCCTAGGTGTCGTTCTTGAAATAAAATTGGCCATGTTAAGATGACTTGTCCTTTCAGAAAAGAGACCCTCACATAATGAGGAACACATTCCCATTTCAACTCAAATGACAAGTCAAACAGATTTGGGTTCCTAAAGGTGTCAGACCACCTAACATGGTTGAGTCCAAATTCCACACTTGGTCTAACAGCTGGGTAAGGTAGTGATTGGTGTTTGCAGGTTGTCACCAATGTCAAAGAATAGAAGTGGTTTATGGACAGTGGTTGCTCAAGACACATGAGTGGAAAGAGATCTCTACTCTCAGAATTGAAAGAGCAATCAGAAGATTCAATTACACTTAGTGACAAAGGAAAATGCAACATTCTTGTTATTGGTAAAGTTGGTACACATTCTGAAAATTCAATTTTTGATGTATATCTGGTGGATGGTTTGAAATTTAACTTGCTTAGTGTATCTCATATATGTGATAATGATAATAAGGTTATCTATATAATAAAACAGCACGGTGTGGGTGCCATACATATTTTCAAAAGACATTTTCAATGAGACATTTTGAAGAGACATTTTAAGCCGTTAGATTATAGTTTCAATAAACATTGACATCCATCGGATTAACACTTTACCATCTCAAATCTCCTCAAAACTACCGTCTGGGAATGAAACTATCGCCACTCTAATCAGAGACCACAACAGCTCTCGGACATCGCGGTTTCTCTCCCCGTCGATTTCGTCGTCGCCGTAGTCCGGACGTTGTTAACGTTGCTGACCTAATCCTCGCCTCCCCCGCTCCCACAGCCCATGTATTTCATCGTTCTTCTTTTTCTATTTCTTCTTTTATCCTCCGCCTTCTCTGCTGTAAACGACATCCTGCTTATTGTGGTTTTCAATTATTTCTTGAAGAAGTTTGAATCTTGCGGTGTCTTTTGGTTGTGCGTGCATTAGAAAAACCATCTCTTGATTGGTTAAATTTTATTTTTAATTTCTCTGATGGCTTCAAAGCTGGTTTTGGTGGCTGTGTTTGTGTAAGATCTGATTGCTTTTTCAATACAGTGTTTGGTCATTTTTATTTGAAATGCATGTTCTTTCCCTTGATTTGTATTAGCAGAGGTATGTATACCTTCTCACCCTAATTTTATTAATATATTATACAACCCCTTGATCATTCAAGTTTGATACTCAGGTTCTAGGTTGGGTTTTGGCTTTGAAGTCACTTCTTCTTCTCTCTGTGAGTAAAATTTCTCTTTTTCTTCTACAATTCTGAAATTGTGTTGTTTGGTTTGAGCTTCCTCTATAATGGCTACTTCACTTTTAAATAGTTTCATGGTAATATTTCATCATTTTCCCCCTATTTGATTGTTTTGTTTGTCCCCCTTTCCAATTCATTCTACAGAAGGTTCAATCCGCGCCTAGCAGCTTCTTCTTTGATTCTTAATCTGGGTTGCTTGTGTTATTTCTGTCGCCCCTATACCCAGGTTTGTCAAGCTCATCTTCAATATCATTGTCAAAAGGTTAGGGTTCTCTCTTCCTTCTGTATCCTCTTCTCTCTCACTTTACTCTAACCTCTCCCCAACTTTGGCGACGACGACGAGGACGTAAACCTGAGGTAGATACATATGACCTTTCTCTCTCCGTTCGGCATGATGTAGGGTTCAATATTTTTTTTGTGCCCTGAATACTTTTGGGACATTGAGTTCATGTTGGGCGGAAGCAGAGGATATCTCAATGTTCCTTTACGGAGATATTTGGTTATGATATTCCTTGGTTATTATGGAAGTAGTTTCTCTCTTTAGCAGCACATATTGCTAACATCTTTAGCTGGCCAATCGGTAATTACTTTCTCACCTGGTATTTTTTGCAGTTTCTTAACACAATTTTTCTAAATGTGAATATAAGAAACAATGCCATTATGCTCTTTGTTTCCACGAGAAGGGAAATTTTGTGTCAGTTGAAAATTTTAGAACTTCATATTTGAAGGAAATAAAGGACACCACTATGATGGGGTAGAAGAAATATTTACGACATAGTTACTCTCTTTTCATCCATAATCATGTCTTCCATTAGTTATTTATCAGAAAGTGATCAATGTGGGTATATTATGCTCAAGGATTTCCATAAAGAGAGTTTTTTTAGTCTGTACATGGTGGTAGCTTTTAGATTATAATTTTTGCTGAATGCAACCTTTGTCTTTCTACCTTTTGTAATACATTTTCTTCTTTATGTGGTAATGCGATGCTAATTGTTCTTGCATCTATTTATAACAGTGATCATGCCAATAAGGTGAGAGGTCGGACTACAAGAATTTGTGGGGCTTTGAATTTTCTTTATTTGGTAAGCTCTTCTATTTTACGATAAAATTGTAATTTGGAATTTCTTTGTAAGACCGTGAAATTGGTCGGAGAGCTTTCCTCAAATGACGTTATCTGGTAGGTCTTGCTTTAACCTCAGTTGTTTGTTGAAATGACTTGATGAGCTGATGATGTCTGAGCAGTTCTATTGTGAGTACTTCGTCTTAATAGTTAACCTATTTCCTAAAGAATAATAGGTAGACATTAAGTTTCCTTTATTATGTATTCTCTAAATGAATTTTGGGTTATGTCTTGCTATGTGGGTTATCATGTGTAGAACTTCCCCCAAACTTGACAGTATTGAGGAAATCATCATCACTGGCAAATCCTTTGGTTTATGTCTATTTCTTCACTTTCTACAAAATCTTTGGTGAAGTTGCAATGTATACCCAATTGATTATGGTTTCGAAACTCCCATGTCGCTCAAATCCACATGAGTATTTTTGAGATCCCCAAAGCAAAGCCGGTGTAGAAGAAACATGGCCATTTTTTTTGTTAAAATGGATAGAGATTACAATATGTTCTCTGTACTCAAAACCTGAAGTTTATAATCTTTGTATTTTGTACTTGAAGAAACACGACCATTTATTTTGTATGTCACTTTTGTTGTTTCACAATAGGCATGGATCAGAGTAACTGTTTGTGTCTTTTTGGGGATGTAGCTCAATTGGTAGAGCGCTCGCTTCGCATGTGAGAGGCACGAGGTTCAATCCCTCGCATCTCCGTATCTTAGAATCACATATATTATTTTAATTTTCCTACTTATGCATTTCAAATTTCTTTTCTTAGAATCACACATATTCTTTAGTTTAGTTTTAAATTGAGAATAATTGGTTTGTAATAGCAGATAGAACATGAGTTTCAGTATGTTTGATACAGTAGATGGTATGTGTTTTTTTTTATGGCGTGCCTTTAGGCACGGGAAATATATAGTCTTTGATAAAGAGAAGTGTGTGGTGCAGAATGAGAAATCAGACAATTGCATTCTCACAGCCTCTAGATCAAACAATGTTTATGCTTTTCAGACTAACAAAGTTGCAGGTAAAAGCTTGAAGTGCCTCAAGTCCTTGAAAGAGGATTCAAAGCTTTGGCACAGAAAGCTTGGTCACATTAGCTTGCATACCTTGAACAAACAGATCTCCAAAGATGTCGTAAGAGGATTACCATCAAATAAGTTCAAAGCCTGTGCTCAGGGTAAGAAGACCAGAAACTAATTCAAGCCACAGAAGTTTGTAAGTACTACTAGACCTATTGAATTACTTCACATGGATCTATGTGGTCCTATGACGACTCCAACTCCAAAAGGTAAGAAGTATATGCTAGTTATGACTATTCTAGATTTACTTGTGTTATGTTTCTAAAAGAATAATCTGAAGCCCTCTCTGAATTTTCAAAGCTTTGTAGAGAACTTCAAACCTTGAAAAACCTACCTACTGCTTCAATCAGAAGTGATCGTGGTAGAGAGTTTGATCAATTATAATTTTACTTATTCTATGTTAATCATGGTATCTCTCACAATTTCTCAGCTCCAAGAACACCTCAACAGAATGTAGTTATTGAAAGAAAGAACATGACTCTTGAAGATATGTCAAGAACAATGCTTTTAGAAAACAAGCTGCCAAAACACTATTGGGAAGAAGCTGTGAATACAGCAAACTACATTTTGAACAGGTGCTTGATCAGACCTATCCTGAAGAATACCCCCTATGAACTATTCAAAGGGATAAAGCCAAACATTTCATATTTCAAGCCCTTTGGATGCACATGCTTTGTCCACAACAATGGAAATGACAACTTGGGTAATTTTGATGCAAGAAGTGATGAAGGTATATTTCTTGGTTACTCTCTGACTAGAAAAGCTTATATAATCTCTACTACTAAAAAGAGCGAAGGACCTATGAGTGTTTAACCACCCAAAGTGTTTTTTCATTCCCAAGTGTTTCCTACTTTTTCCCTACTACCAAAAATACCCCTCCCAAGTACCATTATTTTCTAATTATGATAACGGCTAACACTAATTATATGGTGTATTTAAGTACATAATGGTAGGAGAATAAATCTCATTAAAGATGGCAGTAACAGTTTCAAAAAAGAAAATAAATAAATAAATAAATAAATAAATAAATAAATAAATAAATAAATAAATAAATAAATAAATATGGTTGTATAACCTCAAAGGAAATTAGTAGAGACAAACAACGCCAAGAAGAAGATAAAGAGGCTGACAACGTCCATAAGAAGAAGACCGCCTCCGATTTTTTCCCAATCAAGAATCTTATGCCAGACCTCCTTCGAACGGCACACCCGACTCCAACAATCCTTGCTCCCAGTGCCTCATCAAATCAGGTACTTTGTGAAGTTTTTTATTTAAAAAAAAATCAATACAGATTCTTTTAATTTGGTGGGCTAAGATTCTCTTAATTTGGTGGGCTATCGTGAAGTCTGGTGATAGATTATTCCCTCTTCACGTTCACAATATAAGGTGTCTCTCGATCTCTATGTGTCATTGATGTGTGTATGATGGGTTCGTTATGTTTTGACTTGTTCCAGATATTACAATTGTTCTTATGGAGGTCTTTTTTGAATCTAAAAACAAGTTTCTGGCTCAACGGCTCGGATAGGGCTGCAAATAGTTGATGCCAGGCTATGTGTGCTTATCAAGGATTCACATGTCTCTGATGTCAATTCATTGTATTTTATTATTTCAATAAAAAAAATTGTGTACAATTCACTTGCTGTATTGATCGAACTCGACACTGTATTGATCTTCATGCGATTATCTTGTTTCATTTTTGTTTGTACTTTTTGTTTTTATTGGACACTATACAGAGCTAATCTCTACTACTAAAACGAACGGAGGTTCTATGAGTGTTTAACCACCCAAAGTGTTTTTTCATTCCCAAGTGTTTCCTACTTTTTCCCTACTACCAAAAATACCCCTCCCAAGTACCATTATTTTCTAATTATGATAACGGCTAACACTAATTATATGGTGTATTTAAGTACATAATAGTAGGAGAATAAATCTCATTAAAGATGGCAGTAACAGTTTCAAAAAAGAAAATAAATAAATAAATAAATAAATAAATAAATAAATAAATAAATAAATAAATAAATAAATAAATAAATAAATAAATATGGTTGTATACCCTCAAAGGAAATTAGTAGAGACAAACAACGCCAAGAAGAAGATAAAGAGGCTGACAACGTCCATAAGAAGAAGACCGCCTCCGATTTTTTCCCAATCAAGAATCTTATGGCAGACCTCCTTCGAACGGCACACCCGACTCCAACCATCCTTGCTCCTAGTGCCTCATCAAATCAGGTACTTTGTGAAGTTTTTTATTTAAAAAAAATTAATACAGATTCTCTTAATTTGGTGGGCTAAGATTCTCTTAATTTGGTGGGCTATCGTGAAGTCTGGTGATAGATTATTCCCTCTTCACGTTCACAATATAAGGTGTCTCTCCATCTCTATGTGTCATTGATGTGGATGGGTTCGTTATGTTTTGACTTGGTCCAGATATTACAATTGTTCTTATGGAGGTCTTTTTTGAATTTAAAAACAAGTTTCTGGCTCAACGGCTCGGATAGGGCTGCAAATAGTTGATGCCAGGCTATGTGTGCTTATCAAGGATTCACAAGTCTCTGATGTCAATTCATTGTATTTTATTATTTCAATAAAAAAAATTGTGTACAATTCACTTGTTGTATTGATCGAACTCGACACTGTATTGATCTTCATGCGATTATCTTGTTTCATTTTTGTTTGTACTTTTTGTTTTTATTGGACACTATACAGAGCTAATCTCTACTACTAAAAAGAACGGAGGTTCTTTGAGTGTTTAACCACCCAAAGTGTTTTTTCATTCCCAAGTGTTTCCTACTTTTTCCCTACTACCAAAAATACCCCTCCCAAGTACCATTATTTTCTAATTATGATAACGGCTAACACTAATTATATGGTGTATTTAAGTACATAATAGTAGGAGAATAAATCTCATTAAAGATGGCAGTAACAGTTTCAAAAAAGAAAATAAATAAATAAATAAATATGGTTGTATAACCTGTAAGGGAATTAGTAGAGACAAACAACGCCAAGAAGAAGATAAAGAGGCTGACAACGTCCATAAGAAGAAGACCGCCTCCGATTTTTTCCCAATCAAGAATCTTATGGCAGACCTCCTTCGAACGGCACACCCGACTCCAACCATCCTTGCTCCCAGTGCCTCATCAAATCAGGTACTTTGTGAAGTTTTTTATTTAAAAAAAATCAATACAGATTCTCTTAATTTGGTGGGCTAAGATTATCTTAATTTGGTGGGCTATCGTGAAGTCTGGTGACAGATTATTCCCTCTTCACGTTCACAATATAAGGTGTATCTCCATCTCTATGTGTCATTGATGTGTGTATGATGGGTTCGTTATGTTTTGACTTGTTCCAGATATTACAATTGTTCTTTTGAAGGTCTTTTTTGAATGTAAAAACAAGTTTCTGGCTCAACGGCTCGGATAGGGATGCAAATAGTTGATGCCAGGCTATGTGTGCTTATCAAGGATTCACATGTCTCTGATGTCAATTCATTGTATTTTATTATTTCAATAAAAAAAATTGTGTACAATTCACTTGCTGTATTGATCGAACTCGACACCGTATTGATCTTCATGCGATTATCTTGTTTCATTTTTGTTTGTACTTTTTGTTTTTATTGGACACTATACAGAGCTAATCTCTACTACTAAAAAGAACGGAGGTTCTATGAGTGTTTAACCACCCAAAGTGTTTTTTCATTCCCAAGTGTTTCCTACTTTTTCCCTACTACCAAAAATACCCCTCCCAAGTACCATTATTTTCTAATTATGATAACGACTAACACTAATTATATGGTGTATTTAAGTACAAAATAGTAGGAGAATAAATCTCATTAAAGATGGCAGTAACAGTTTCAAAAAAGAAAATAAATAAATAAATAAATAAATATGGTTGTATAACCTGTAAGGGAATTAGTAGAGACAAACAACGCCAAGAAGAAGATAAAGAGGCTGACAACGTCCATAAGAAGAAGACCGCCTCCGATTTTTTCCCAATCAAGAATCTTATGGCAGACCTCCTTCGAACGGCACACCCGACTCCAACCATCCTTGCTCCCAGTGCCTCATCAAATCAGGTACTTTGTGAAATTTTTTATTTAAAAAAAATCAATACAGATTCTCTTAATTTGGTGGGCTAAGATTCTCTTAATTTGGTGGGCTATCGTGAAGTCTGGTGATAGATTATTCCCTCTTCACGTTCACAATATAAGGTCTCTCTCCATCTCTATGTGTCATTGATGTGTGTATGATGGACTGTACTGGACAGTTTCAAAGTATCAGGGGCATTTTGGTCAAGTTATCTTGCATGACCTGCATTTCATTGCATTCTTGCATACAAACTCATATAGAGGGTATATGCTAATAGGACCATCATTGGTTGGCATGCCGGCATAATCCATGCTTTACAATACGAAGATTTTTAGGAATTTGGATTGTTCTATATATAAAATACGGAAAGATCACATTCTTGTGTAAAGTTATATTCATGGGGATTGAAGCATGGGGAAATGCTTGTGCTCAATACTAAAAGAATCCTACAAAATTTCACCATGGGAGACAAATTGAGGAGAAACTACTGGAGGTTACGTAGATTCTGTAATGAATGAGCAGATACATATTATTTTATAAGATCAAAATTACGTGGGAAAAGTTGTTCCAAACAAAAAATTTATGATATTAATTTATATTCGATAAAAGAACACCCAAACACATATATAGTTACTCAAAAAGAAACACGTATATAGTTATATTCACTTGTTGTTTATATTTAGTGTCACTTAAGTAGAAATTTTATTATAAAAGAACGAAGCTGGTTGAAGAAAGTATTCATGTTATTTTTTATGAAAGCTATGATGGTAGTTTGAGTTAAAGTTTTGCAGACTTGAATCTGAACAAGCGTGAATCAGAAGAAGAAGCTGAAAACTCACTTGGTTTCAAGAAAGGTTCAGAAGAAAACAGAAGCCATTTTCAAGACCTTGAAAATAGGTCTCAAGGCCATGAAAATAGAGATCAAAGCCTTGATAAGGATGATCAGAAAGACATGAGTGATCAGACTACTACTTCAAGACCAGATAAGTAATATGGAGAACCTGAACCTGGTCTCCAAGAAGGACATTCAAATATCTTTCATCTCATCCAGTTGACAACATCATCTCTGATCCAACCACTGGTACACAAACAATATCATAGTTGAAGAATCTTTGTGCTTTTAATTCTTTTA
The DNA here is from genome assembly GCA_023055425.1 of Linanthus parryae. NCBI lineage: Eukaryota > Viridiplantae > Streptophyta > Magnoliopsida > Ericales > Polemoniaceae > Linanthus > Linanthus parryae. The sequence goes on along the minus strand of JALGPY010000001.1, from coordinate 70,093,224 downwards.
TTTCTCTTGTAGAACCTAAGACTGTGAAGGAAGCATTACAAGAAGCAGACTGGATTATAGCTACGCAAAATGAACTCAATGAGTTTCAGAGAAATAAGGTGTGGAACCTGGTTCCCCCACCAACAAACCAGTCTGTCATTGGTACCAAATGGGTGTTCAGAAAAAAATTGGATGAAAGTGGCAAAGTGACCGGGAACAAAGCAAGGTTAGTTGCTCAAGGTTACAACCAAGAAGAAGTTATTTATTATGAGGAAATTTGTTCCTGTTTCCAAGTTAGAAGAAATTAGAATTTTACTTGCCTTCGCATCCTACAAGAACATGAAACTATTTCAGATGGATGTGAAATGTGCATTTTTGAATGGATACTTGCAAGAGGATTTTTATGTTGCACAACCTCCTGGTTTTGAAAATTAAAAGTTCCAAGATCATGTTTACAAACTTGACAAATCTTTTTATGTTTTGAAACAAGCTTCAAGAGCTTGGTATGAATGATTGTCAAAGTTTTTACTTGAAAATGATTTCAAAAGAGGATTAGTAGACAAGACCCTTTTCATAAATACTCATGAGAAAGATTTACTTGTAGTTCAGATTTATGTTGATGATATCTTATTTGGAACTCCTAATGATCTATTGTGCAAAAGATTCTCAAGTCTTATGAGCAGGAAATTCGAAATGAGCATGATGGGAGAGCTGAGCTTCTTACTTGGACTTCAAATACATCAGATGACGAAGGGCATCTTTATACATAAAAGCAAGTACACTAGGGACTTGTTGAACAAGTACAACATGTCTCAATCCAAAGAAATCAAAACCCCTATGAGTTCTACACTGTCCTTGGATAAGGATGAATCTGGTAAGAGTGTCAATGTGAAAGAGTATAGAGGTATGATTGGATCATTGCTATACCTTACTGCCAGTAGACCAGATATCATGTTCAGTGTATGTATGTGTGCAAGATTTCAAGCTGATCCAAAAGAATCAAACTTAATTGTTGTGAAAAGAATCTTCAGATATTTAAATGATACCAAAAACTTAGGGCTTTGGTATCCAAGACATTCCAACTTTTCTTTGTGTGGATATTCTGATGCTGACTTTGCAGGTTACAAAGTTCATAGAAAAAGCCCTTCAGGTAGTTGTCAATTCATTGGATCCTCCTTGATCAGTTGGCACTGCAAGAAACAAAACTCAGTTGCTTTATCAACAACTGAAGCTGAATACATAGCTGCTGGAGCCTGTTGCTCACAAGTATTTATGGATTGCTCGACAGTTGAGAGACCTTAGATTTGATTTCAGAAGAGTACCTATCAAATGTGACAACACCAGTGCAATATCAATCACAAAGAATCCAGTTCAACATTCAAGAACCAAGCACATTGATGTCAGACACCATTTCATCAGAGATCATGCTGAGAAAGGTGATATTGTTCTTGAATTTGTTTCTACTAACATGCAACTTGCAGATATCTTCACTAAACCACTGCCAGATGAAAGATTTTCAGCTCTAAGACTGTAATTAGGTATGCTAAATAAATATGCATTGGTTTAGGGGGAGTAAAAGGTAAGGAAGGTAAGTTGTTATATGTTTTCAAAGGTTTGAACTAATTTTCAAAGCCTTGAAAATCTATTCAAAGTTTTGATTATATTTGTTTCAGTAAAACAGTGTTTCAAGACTTTGAAAGCCTTTTCAAAGCCTTAAAAATAAGTCTGTTAAACTGATAGATCAATAACTCTTGGATCATTTAGTATTGGGTGCTATCTTTGTAGATATTTACTCAATATTGCCCCTAACCTTTTTAAAAATCTTTTTCAAGCCAAGTATAGTATTAAAATATTTGTGTCCAACGGCTTCAAATATTTGAATCTTCTCTGATCATTACAAATCTTTTGAGATCATAAAGAAATTGCAGTTTCCTTTTTAAACTCAAAATCTTTTAGTATTTATCCTCTTCTCTTCTCCTTCTCTCCGTATCAATCCTACTTCTCTCTATTATTCTCCAAACCATAATGAGCACAAGAAGAGCCTCTGACAGAATCAAGATGGCTGGTGGTCCAAAACCTAGTACAGAGAATAAAAGAAAGACAACTGAGGATGAAGTTCAAACAATCAGTGGGGATTCAAGCTCTAGGACTCCAGTGCAGAAGCAGTTACAGAACTTCCTCCACCTAAGAAGAAAGCTAAGAAGGTTGTGGCACCATCTTCGGACAAAATGAAGAATAAGAAAGAGAAAACTACTGCAGAAAAGCAACCAGAAACACAGATCTCCAGTCCCAAGAAGCTGAATAAAAAGAAGAAGGCCTCTCAAGCTAAAAAGGGAAAAGAAAAGGTGACAATGGAAGAACCAGAAGACAATGTGGAAAGTGACTTGCAGATCTACTCAAAGAACTCTGCTCCTGATGAAACTTGGTTCATCACAAACACTTCAAAAGGTCAGTGGTTGGATGGTTTTGCCTCTAGGCCTATTGATTTATGTAGCTTGGTCAGTCTTCCTATGTTGCTTGGAATGAATCTGAATTGCATCACAATTTTAAAGAGAATCTCTCTTTGGTTCATGTTAAACCCTCCCGAGCTAGCCTATACAAGACTTACCAGAGTCTTCTATCTCAACGTGAAAAAACTTAAGCACTCTCCGCACTTAGTAATCAAGACTAGAGTTGCTGGTGTTAATATGGAGCTAGATCATGCTGAGTTTGCATCTGTTCTAGGCTGTCCTAAGAGGTATGACACAAAGAAACATCCTCCCAAAAGTGAAGTTTTGAAGTTGGCTAAAGAAGAATTCTTTCTACCCAACTTCCCTACCTCATCCAAACAGTTAACACACTCTGTGTTAAATGTTGAAGCCAAAGTTTTAATCACTATCTTGATGAGATGTATCTTTCCAAGGGAACATTCCAAGGAGTTGATCACTGAGTGGGTGCTATACATAATGCATCTGATTATGCATGGGTATGACATTGACCTTCAAAAGCTTGTAATGGAACACATGTTGTTTAGCCAAACAGACCAGAGAAAGCATCCTCTACCTTATGGAAATTTGCTCACACTTTTCTTCCAACACCTTGAGATTCCAACTGCTGGTTAAGAGACTATCACTTCTGGATTTGGTTTGCTTAATAAGAAAGCATTTGAGAAGATTGGAGTGGTGAATACAAAAGAATAAATTTGGAAGCTGTATTCAGAGTTGACAGAAGAAGAATTGGGTGAAAAGAAGTTTCTTAAGCCCAAGACCTTGACTCCTACTTCAAGCCAGACCTCACAGCCTCCAGATTTGTATTCAATTGTTCAGAGACTTGATGGTTTAGAGATGGAAACTGGTGACATCAAAGAAAATCAGCATGGGTTTGAGACTGATCTCAGACAGATAAAGTACATGACGGAGACCATCTTCAAAAGCATGACTGTGTTTGATGTCCCAGAGGATGTCTTCCAAGCTGGAGAAGGTCTCAAAAAGGATGGTTCTGACAAGAATTTACCCAGTGAACACTCAAACCAGGATGAGGCTGCTGAAGACAAGGACAAAGGAAAGCAGGTGATAGATGAACAAGTTGCTCAAGAGGGAGAAGAAGTATACAGTCCTGATTCAGATGCATTGCTGATAAACATCAAGAAGAAGAATAAGAAATATCCAAAGCCAATCATTCCAGACCTTGAATATCAGGCTGAAGAAGAGACTGCTGGTATGAATGAAGAGGCTGCAGAAGAACAGGCCAATGAGGAAGAAAGTGAAGAGGAAGAAGGAGAACAAGATGGAGATGAAGACCCAACCCCATAAACTCTTGCCTACTATTTCTTTCCCCCTCTTTTCTTCAAATTATTTTCAAAATTTTCCAAAGACTTCGATCCAACATTTTCTCATTCTTTTAGATGAAAGTCAAAAAGGGAGAAATATCTTAGGTTGTTTTTATGTTTTTTAGTGACCTGTATGTTGGTCAGTAGGAATCATCCGAAACTGATTTGTTTTCTGCTTAAGTTTGTCATTAACGAAGTTGGATCTTTTTAGAACTTATGTGTTATTACATCTTGTACCGTGTACTAATAAGTATTTTTTTTTAAAGAAACTAAGGATCAAACAGATTATGGTTTTGTCTTTCATCAAGGGGGAGATTGTAAGTTCACAGGTTTCATAGGCTTGAAATACAGAGCTATTTCAAAGCCTTGAACCAGTTTTCAAAGCCTTGAATCACAGGTGTCATAGGCTTGAAATAGCAGACCTCTATGCATACTCTAAGGGGGAGCTTTTCTGAGTTCTTTTGATCTTGTTCTAACTCTCTCATCCCTATATTTGGTCTGTTATTACTTGATGATGAAATAAAAAAGCTTTTGATTCACTTAGACTTCATCTAATTAACCTGGTTGACTTAGTTTTGCAGGGAAAATTTCATTTCCTATTTTGCAGGATTGGTTTCCTAACCTGGGTTTTGCAGGAAAGGAAACATTGAGAGAATGCGATTCTGTGATCAATCAGACACTCATGAAAGCTTCTCAATACGTTCAAAGAAAAGATCAACACATTATCCTTGGATATTCTGATCAACTATCAGTTGGGAAGACTGTTGGAGAAGTCAAAGATTGTTGCCTAATACAGGAAGTTTGTTGCTAAAAATCAGGAAGATTGCTGACCAATTGAGCAGTATAAATGGAGCTCAATTAGAAGCATTATACACAACACTCAACTGGAAAAAGAGAGACACATTTCAGGATTGACAAACATCAAAGAGGCACATCATTCTCACAATCCATCTCAAAGAAGATCACTGCATTCTTCACTGCAATTCCACTTCCAGTGTTCTTCTGTTTGTACTTAATTTGTATATCATTCTTATACTACTCCTAGCTCTCATTTTCAAGGATTTTTCAAAGTGAAAAATAGAGAATTCTTAGTTAATCAGTTAGCTAGAGCAGGTACTAGATAGGTGAGAGAGAAACACAAGCTGTAACAGAGTAAGGCATATCTCTGTGCTTGAGATCTAGGGCTTAGCTTTTGATTAATAAGAATTGTGTTGAAAATCCTGCAGGGAGAAGACACTGAGATAGAGACGTAGGTCCAAGTGGACTGAACTCTATAAATCCTGTGTCTTGTGCATTGTTCATTTCATTCTCATACTTGTTTACACATAATTCAAACTAGTCTATTTTCAAGGGTTTGAAACTCTTTTCAAGGCCTTGAAAAAGACTTGTCTATTTTCACTTGAACTGTTTTTCACTTTAAAGGCTCGAAACTGTTTTCAAGGCCTTGAACTTCATTGCTCTTCACAGAAAGCTCTTCTCTTTGCAAGTTTTACAAAAAGTTGGCATACTCTATTCAACCCCCCCCTCTAGAGTATCTATACTATGCTTCTACCTTCTTACTCCCCTTTCAGTAGGTATGGGGGTTGTTATTTCCGTTAAATGTGCAAGGTCTTTTTCTTTTAATCTTTTAGTTTGTGTGCAAATTGGCTGTTTTTTAAGTCCAATTCTGTTTTTGCCCTCATGTTTTTTTGTTTTTAATTTCACGTGGTGTTGGTATTTATATATAATAGTGCTATCATTGGTTTGTTCAGTGGAGACACTGTTGACGAAATCTGGCGGCCGTAATGACCGTGGAGCCTTTGTGAGTGTTGTGCCATTATAGGTCTGGGGTTTTTGTTATTTCCGTCAAATGGGCGGTTGTTTTGGGTCATTTCGCTTAGACTCACCTCCAGCGTCTCTAGTTGCGAGTTTTACATATGTGCCCTTCATTCTCCGGTTTTATTTTTTGCTGTCAAGGTGGTAGGTATTGTGATTTTGGCTGCATGATGAAAATATTGGGGCAAGAAAAACACCCATGCTGTGTGGAATGGCGTGAAATGGATTGGATTTTTTCTCTGCATCCATGTGCTACTGCAGTCACACAAGGTTGTGACGTAATCTTCTGTTGCAATGTAGTTTCTTCCTCCGTAGGCTTCGTGTATTTATTCGGTAGTGGCTCATTTTCCTTTGGGTTGTGGAAAGGTTTTTTCTCTCACTGTAGGTTTGAGTGTTTCCTCCGTTCTTTCTTCGTTTTGATTTCTCGTCTCTTTATCGCCTTTTAATTGCTCTGTAATATCATGTCCACCTCTTTTAGGTTTCATGCGTTACGGTTATGAGGTTAGTTTTGATGTCTGATCTGGAATGATTTCTTCGCTCCTACGGTTTCCAATTAATGATGGAAGGGTCTTTTGGTTGCGCCATCAGTTGTTTGATGTGGTTTTTCTGATCTCGTCTAACTATTTGATCTACTTTTTCAGTTGTCTATCGATTTTGTTATTCTCATTTTATACGTAATAGGGGGATTAATGTTGCTGTGGGATTTTACATGTGGAGTTCTGGGTTTTGGGTTGTATGATCGATTCTTCTGCATGCTTCTTATGTTTTGGTCTATTCATTTGGTTTGGTGTTATTATGTGTGTGTGTGTGTGCGCGCTTCTGAATTCGCTACTTTTTTATGTTGATTTATGGCTTCAACATGGGATATTGATGGATCTGTAGGGTTTTGTATGTGCCCTTGTGTTTTTTTTTTCTTTCATGCATGGTTCTCCTGTTTCGGTATACTCATTTGGTCTGATGTTATATTTTGAGTTTGCTTATATGCATATGTGCTTCAGATTTCTCTATTTTCTTATGATGATTTATTGATTAATGTGTAGGATTCTGCATGGTTCCTTTCATTTTATTATTATTTCATGTTTATTTTGGTTAATTATAAGGGTTGTATTACAATGGAGGTGTAAGTCCTACATTGATTTCGTGAATTCGCTATACCAGTCGTGCTTAATGTGATATATATCATTGTGTTCTTCATTTGTTTGGCTATTTACTTGGCGCTGGTCTTATTTTCTTTTGTCTTTGGTGGCAAAGTAATTTTATTTGGTGGACATTCTAGGAAGTTTTTACATGTTATAGTTCAATCCCCGAAAGAAGAAAGTATATTTAATAGTGTTGTTGAATCTCGAAAGTGGCTAGAATTGCACGTTATTTGCCATGCTGGCTCATCATGAACTTGCATTTTGTGAATTTCTTTAGATGTTTAACGGGAATATGCAGGAGAAACATTAAGATATGATATCCATCCATTGGGATTTCTGAATGCCCTCGCTCGTAATGGGTTGCCTCCTCATCAGCTACTGCTAGAGTGGGGGGTTCCCTTTGATGCTTCTTCGCAACCTACATTCTTCTACAAGTCTATGCAATGGAGTAAATCTCATTTGCAGCGATCTCTTGCGAAATGCAATACATGCCGGAATTCTGACAGGTCCTTACAAAGGCAAACCTGTATTCAACCACGAATTCCACTTGCGCATTGAAAATTTTTCAGTTGAATATGGAAGGAATAAGCTCGCAGTTGGTCCCTGCTTCGCTATGACTATAAACGAGTCCCATGTGAAACTTTCATATACGTTGGAATATACCTTGCACATACAATACTCCCACATGGTTAGTTGTATGTCGCTCTGTCTAGAGCACACTTGTCTACAAATTATTGCTTGAATTTTCCTTTGTAATGACCTGTTAGTATTTCGATAGGTATTACATTTCACAAGAGATCGCTGCAAATGAGTTTTACTCCATTGCATAGATATGCACAGGGATCACATAATGGAACTATTAATGTTGTGTACAAAGAATTGTTGTGTAAGGTAGCCAAGTCATGGTTGGATGCTTCTAGTAAATTGTGTTCAGCCTTACAGTTTGTTTTTTGCTATTGCAGTTGTTATGCATTACTGGTTTCCTTTATTTATTTTATGTGTTTACATTTTTAGATGGGTTACATCTGTTAGTTGTTGACTCTATCTGTTTCGAGAAGTTATGTGGTAATTATTTACCTCTGTGTTGTCTAACATAGAAAATATTTCTTTATTTTATGTTTAATTATTGCTGCTGTTGGAAGGAACTGATACGATGGTGAAGGCTATGTCAAAAGTATCATAACTAACTGAGCATACAAGAGATTGGAAAATTCGTTTGCGCGTAGCTGAGAAATTTTGGATACTTACTGGGAGGGTTGGTGGTACCAAATTCCAGCGCTTTGTGCTGTGTGACGATGAGGTGAGATGACGTGCTTAACAGAAGCAATATTCGACATTATTTAAGTGGATCTGATAATTTTTTTCATATGAACTAACTTAATTTTGGATTTCGGATGACTTGTCGTTTTCCCACGTTACAGTTCGTCTTTAAAAATCTGCAAGACGACAAGCCAGAAAAAAACAGAAAAAACGATTGTTTGTACAGCTATCAACGACCAGAATCCTTATTGTCGGAATGAAACTAATCGTTGGAAGCAGGATTTGTTGTAGTGTCGGGTGAAAAAGTCAAAATTGGTAGAACATGGTGGAACGAAGGAAGTATGTTATTTCAATTTCAATTATTCTAAAAACATTTCTTAAAAGTAGAGGCTTAGATGAAATGATGAATAAAAAATTTGAAAAATGAAAATAAAATTTTAAATGTAGAGGTTTAATAATAAGGCTTAGTTTTTGTTTTTTTTGATAATCTTTATAAATGCATTATCTTTTGCTGTAATTCGCACACGATTTAAATTATTTCAATAAAATTAATTTTTATTTGGATTTATCTATTTTTCGTGCATCGCACGGGTTAAAAATGCTAGTTACTAATGTTTTAGAACTTTCTTATACTAACAGTCATAGCTACAGGTTATGAGTGATATTATTCAATATATAACTTTATGTATAAATTACATCCCCATATATATAATCGATGGCGGTTTTGAATCCTCTTCTGGATGTCCATTTTCGATCCATTATGAGAGAGCATAAGAAGGGAGATATAATAAAAGAAATAACTTCGTAAATAAATAATTAAAGTAAAGTGACAGTACACGACCTCTTCATTTAAAAAAAAAAAAGAAAATGTAATACACCCCTTAAGGAGATGTAATAATACTATATTATGATTTGTGATCATAAAAAAATGTTGTAACTTCAGTTTATAATCAGTACTACATGTAGTCTATAACTTCAAGTATAAATCATTGATCTTATAACTTTGTAAATGAAAATAAGTGAGTATGGGTGAACTCCTCTTCAGCAGTATTTAAAGGATTGAAAACAATGTAACACATGTAATACTTTGTTATAATCTACACTAGGGGTACCTCGATGAAATTTTTTATTCAAACATAGAAGAGGATTTCAAAATTTAGAGTATTGAGGCCTAAGAAGTTGTAACCAATTTTAACGTGGAGTTTCTGGTCAACTAAACACTTCCATGGCCTAAATAGTTGTCTAAAAAAGAAAAAACGGTATCTTGTTCGGAAGAAAATGTAATATAAGTGGAGTAAAATTTGAATATATGTAGAAAATATATAATAAAGTACCAATTAAAAAATGACTACACTAAATAATTTCATGTTTCTGAAGGGTGTTCTGATTGAGGATCTAAGGGGTGCTGCCTACCTCCCTAGACTTGAATCATCCTTAGCTTTTGGATTCTTAATATACCTAGTTAATAAAAAAATATAAAAGTATTTTCTAACAGTCGAGGTTATAGTGTAAATGATGCAGGAGTAATCTAACTAAATCTATAATATACAGGGTAATATATTTAAAAATATATTCAACAGTTGTCCCCTTTGATGTGCGCCCCGGTCATGTCCCCCAACAAACATTGTTCACGTGATCTAAATGTTATTATTCTCCTTGTGTAGTTTTGCAATATGAAAAGCTTGATATATAGTTCAATCGTCCTAAACAAAGTCTAACATTTCGCTGAGAGTGACATATTTTTTCATGTGTTTGGTATTTTTCGGGCTGAGTGCTTGGATGATGAGATATTGTTAGAAAGATCAAATATATCCACTTAACAGTCAGCAACATGCATCGTTTTCTTGTAAAGTAACATATATTCATTCTTTGGTCTGTATCTTGTTAGTTGAGATCTATTATAGTATCAAGACCTATGTGGAGCATATTATAATAATATCAACCATATACAAATAAAGTTATAAACTTATACCATGTATGATGTGAGAAGTAATAAAAATAAAATTCTAATTCCACACTCTTGTCCCATCAAAATTTCGTAATATGTATAAATAAGTAAACTTTCATGAGGATGAGATCAATAAATATTTCAATTAATTTTTTTCTTTTATAATGTATGATGCTGGAATTGAAATATTTGATGACTAAATTACGGATACATGGTGATGTTAGTATGTGTAAAACTTTCATGTATACACGGTTTAACTTAGACGCAGTGACGTATATTAAAATTTGGAAGTAAGTTGAATACTATTATTGTTTGTCTTTTCATGCGATGTCTATGGCGACAGATCCCAAAGGATCCCATTTCTTAGTGAATTATCGCGATGTGGAAGTTGACATTCAAAAACATAGATAATATTTCGTTAATAAATAAGTTATAATATGAACACAACAAATTTTTAAGTGTATAACCTAGCTTACTGGATGAAGAAATTGACATTGATTTGTTTATGGGAAAAATTATATGTTTTTGGTAACATAAAATGGTTAATTTCTCCATGGCAACTTTCAAGTTTCACTGGTATTGATGATTTTAAGTTGAGAATTCTGAAAGATTTCTAATGCCCCTTGTTTTCTTGTCACGTCGGCTCTATATCTACAATGTAAAGAAAAATTAAAAATATGGCCAACAAAGTTAGCGTTGAATACAATACACTGAACATGAAGTTCGTAAAATAAATTAGTTATCTATTTTAAAGTGTATATGAGATAGTCAATGTACAAGTCTAAGGGATTGAAGTTGAGAAAGCCTGTACATTTATGAATGGGCATCATTAAAATATAAACGTCAGCCTGAGAAATTGTTCCAGAATTGGTCAAGCAGAAGGTTGGCAACTACCATAACAACAATCATTCAAGAAAACATTATTAAAATTTCCAAGACTCTATCCTTTGAAAGAAAAAAAGAGGTATTGTACATAAGCAGCAAAATTTGTCTTGCTCATTTCGTATAACCTTCATAACAAAACTCATCTACGCTAGCAAAAATATTCATGTATGATTGGAAGAACAATTATGCATCAGCCCGTCCAACGCACTAAAATAGTGTTCCATTATTCTTTATATTAGCAATTATGGAGTAGAAGGCGTAGATGAATTATTAGCTCTCTGGTTGTTTTTCCTTTTCAATTTTTACTACCTATTGATAATTTCTTTTTAGACGGTTTCTTATGTTCTTATAAAATAATCATGTTTAGAAGATTTTTTTAGGGATGACTTTAGTGTATACTAACTGCGAAAATTGTATACTGGTTCTTTCTGGGGAAGACCTATCATGAATAAATTTTTTTTGTCTATTTGTATTATTATTTTTAATCAGTTATGTTTAGTGAGGGTCGCTATGTTTCACCCTTAATTTCTCACAATTGTATTTTTTCTTCAATTTGTCAAAATATGATTGTTGGTTATTAATTCTTCTAAGGTTTTCAATAATCATATCACCAATTGGAAGCACCCACACAGTGGGTGAAATTAAAGGGTGAAAAAATGGGTGATATTTAGCATTTTGATAAAATAATCATGGTTCGTAATTTTTATTTGAGAAAGATTTTATTGGGATTTCAATAACTGAGAAAATTGAGTAGTGTCGATACTTTTATTCTTTTAGATTAATACTTCTTAGTATTTTCCTTTTTCTTACAACATAGCCATGTGTGATAAAAATGAATAGTACGGTTTCACTGACGCATACGGTTGCTTTTTAAAGGAAGATTAGTTTTGCCCGCAAGCGTTGTGTGCGGGCCGACTTTGTTTGCGAGTGTGAATTATACATGGTATGGAGATTGCTGTACACAGAAGTTTTAGAATGGCAGTACAAGTACAAATTGTACTCTCGAATTTAAAAAATTCCGTAGTCACTCTTCCCTCAAATGAGCTGGGTGTGTTGAAAGCAGTTAAGTTTTCTATTGTTATGCTATAACATTCTTATTTGCATGTTTGTAAGTTGAATTTTGACGCATATATTTGTAATATATTTTGTAAAAGTGAGATTGTATTGAAATTGCAAAGTATCTCCCTCGGCAAAAAAAATAAAACATGATTTTTTGTGAAATAACATTTTTGGGGGAATGTACCCCTCTGCCCTTTGCTGTTTTTGTCACGGGCCGGATCCCGAAGACTTGAGAACGTAACTATATACATACTGAAAATGGACAATTTCAACAGTTCGTCTTAGAAATTTGATATCTTTTAAACGAATCGCCAAAAAATTACGGAACTTGATAGGAGGCATCCTAGATATGTCTAATTATTTCCACTAAAACAGTTTTAGAAAGCGTGTAGAGGTTCGGGACATACAAGCCAAAACGTACGGTTGGTCAGCAGAAAATTCAGCACTGAAACCTGAACGTTCAAAATAGAATTACTCAGAAACTGTAAGCCCAAAGAACATGAAATTTTGCAGAGATGTTCCTAAACATGTCTTATATACCCATATAAAACATTTTTTTGCTTTGGAGTTACCAGTATTCAAATATATATTTTTTCGTGAGGTGACTGTTGGAGCAAACAAAATTTAGAATTGAATGACCAACTTAAAGAAATGTTTAAGGGCAATCTAATTGTTAACTATCTATCAAATTTAGCTGGAATGAACTCTTATGTGGATAGTATACAAATCTTCTTAATCACTTCGATCCGTTGGACGGATCTTCTGTAATTAGCAAAATCGTACCAGCACGTATAATCTGTCCAGTTTAAGTAAGACAACTAACATTGTGTTCCAACGCTATTCAATTAACATGAGAAATGTGCTAAAAAGAAGATAACAACATCATATTACTATCAAAAGGATTTGAGAATTTTGACATGAATCAACATAAAAAGACATCAAATCTCACAACTAGGCCAATGACCCTCTAAAACGTGCGAAAAATTTATACTCGTCTACACATTTAACCTTATTGACAAATGCAACTAAAATCACATAACAAGCTGAGCTAGCTCAGACAACCGTCAAACAATAAACTCTAAAGCAAGAATCAAATGAAAGCTTTCATGTTCAACGTGTTGCATTGTCACCTGAAAAATAGTAGGTGAGCAACCACAACCCAGTAGGAAAATAAACTAAAACAAATTTGACCACAAGTATAAGAGCGACATACATTACATATGTAAACCGATGGCCACATTGTATAAATCAAACAAATAAAGGTAACATATGCTCAACCAAATACTAGTCCATGAACAACTAGGGGATTTGTACCAAACACACGACCGTTTACGGACTGAAACCGAGGGACTAGGCAACCCAAACACACGGCTGTTAACAGTATCAAATCGAGGGAACATGCAACCCAAAGACACGGCCGTTTACGGTATCAAATCGAGAGAACATGCAACCCAAACACACGGCCGTTTACGATATCAAACAGAGGGAACAGACAACCCAAATACACGGAATAACTGTACGGGTTACTAAACCGAAGGACAGTCAGGCACCGCCCGCGCGGGTTTACAGGCATTCATCGATGGGCACCAAGCCCAACTTGCTCAACGGGTATACTCTCCCCAAAACACACACATGACGCAAATGGGTTATCAACCCTCCAATGCATCAAATCTAATCAAAATAGCCCATCAAATTCCAATCACATCAACATATAACAAACTCATCACTTCGGCAGATTTCAAGCATTCGCATACAACCAGATTCACATAGCACGAACAGGATAACCCTTACCAAACGGATGGCATACACTTCACACATTCAAATTAAAAAATTTCATGAAAACATAACGTAAGCATATCACAAGTATACGAATCGCAATATCCAAATTAGTTAATTTCCCTACCTAGCATGAAACATGTGATTTTTTAACTTCACCGAGAGATGGAGATTTTGATACCGTTTCGAAGCCCTTGACGCGCAGACCAATACTCCCTTCTACGAGATTGTGAGATAACAAGTTTTATGTCATCAATTTTAAACTTTTATTTGACTGAGTGACTGAAAATTGACTGAAAAACTGAAAATTTGACTGTCAAAACATGAGAAAGTGAATCATACAAAGGTTGAAGCATATTGAAAGAGGGAGAATAAGACTCACAATTGTTGAAAAAGATCGTCGAAAACTCCTTGTGGCGACGCGTTGGAAGAAGAACGAAGAAGCAACAATGGAGGTGGGAGGGTTTCTATGAACGCCTTGCATTCCTATTCCTTTTTTTTCTTATTTCTTTGTGTTTTTAATTTCAGACCACATGTTATGGAGTTTCTAAAACGACACTATTATCCCCCAGAATTTAGGCTGTATACAAACACATACCCTCTGAACAAAAAATGTTCTTACTATAGATAATCATTAAACACATGATCATACATATATCCACCTTTTAAATTAAATAATTTGCCAAATACTACATGAACACATCAACCAACACAGAAATAAAAATTATTTTAGTAGTAATAATAATAGTAATACTTATAAGAATTATAGATCTCTACAGTTTTGTTCTTCAAGCTGCGGAATGGGCGTTGTATTTCGTAATAACGGTGGTTCTTTCGGTTGGTTTGGTGAGTTGGCGATGTTCAAAGACGGTAGTGCCCTTGGATGAGAAGACAAGAAATATAATGCATGGTATATACACGTATGGATAGAATACAAACCGTAACAAACATAAGAATTCAAATTATTATCATTGACATATTCACTCCCCTACATGCTCTGTCACTATCGCCTTTATTGTCCAGAATCTGTTTCTGTCATTTACCTTTGCACGGTAATAGTTACCGCATATGCCGTTCAATTGAATGATTAACTTGAAATTTGTCACAAATGTATAGCTAAGTATACATGCCAATGCACATCGCATAAGAAAACATGCTATTTTGATTTAGTCTCGTACGATACCGGTTCAATTGCAAATAATATATTTTGGCACGAAACATGAATAAATAGCACATTTAAAATTAATATGTCGTAACTTCATTCCATGGCTTCCTGATGAAGAGATTCCCTACTTGTAATCGTTTTAAATTTTTTGAGAATGAAATAACATATTTTTTTCCCATTTTCCTTCAATCTTAAGCGTTTTTGGGATGGACATGCAAATGCAGAATATAGTGTTAGCTTGCTTTGGAAGTTAAAACGAACAACAAACATCTCATCGAACCTCAAAATCCAGGACAACAACATAGCATGTATTACTATTTAAAATTGTTTCGCATGCCACACACTAGGTTCTTCTCGAATGTTCATTTAGGTAACAGAAAAAATTTCAAACTTTTCTTCTGTGTACAAGGAAATCTTGGGAAGAGATCCAAGTGTACACCTCTAACAGGGGATAAGAACAAAAACAAGAACAAAAAGAGATTGAGGGTAGGCGTAGGGGAAAGAGTAAGCACTTGCTAACTGTTCTTGAGAGAGAGAGACAGTATAACAAATTAGCTAAGAGATTCAAGAAGATGCCATAGAAGGTTAACATTCCTATATATAGTGGGGAAGTGACCGTTATGAGGGGTTAATGAGCCCATAAATGGAGGCTTAATGATAGCCTTGTAACGGCACATTCGACTGTATATATAGGGCACGTTACACACTCATCCGCATAATTAGGAGACCGTTATGAGATCGACCGTATTTATGGGACACCTAGACATTAAATCTATCAGACATTTACCAAGAGTCGCGCGCGAGCGTGGTTGTTGCTCTCGCGCGACGTACCTTACTCTAGCCTCCAAGCCACTAAATCCCTACAACTCCCGTGCGGTTAGTATCGCGGGTGACCCTGTCTCACAGCCCCCATGTGAATAAGCTCGCATGTTAGGATATGATAGGGTGTATACGGAGTACCTTTAAATGTGCTGGATGGCTGCCACGTGGATGGTGACTGGTCTGTTCAGAATGCACTATCTACATTAGCCCCCTTTAGCCCGTATACGACGCGCCGTTGTGTAGACGCGCAAAACCAGACATGCGTGGGGCCACGCGGATCCTCGTATCAGTTCGAATATTATTCGAAAACCCTAGCCCCCAGGAGTAGCCATGATTGCCTAGGTCTATGTAACGTCGAGTAGTCTTTAATGAGGCGTGGCTGTTGCGAACCTAACCAGACTCCATCCACATATTTTCGCCGATTTTCGAGGCAAGAGTCATTCGGAATGATCTGATAGGTCGTCAATTTCGCCGGTTATCAAGATAATGCTGATTCAGCAAAGCGGAACAGTCGCGACTCTTCAAGCTTCAGAACCCTATTTAAACCCCTTTCTGCAACAATTAGAACTTTTCCACCATTGTTGCTACCGAAGTTTTATGAAACAAAGAGAATTACCAACAGGATGCTCAGATCTTCGATCAAATTCTCGAAAGCATCACGCAAGAAGTTTAAGTTCTCAAGAAACAGCAAGGTTAGTGATTCTTTCTCTTCAGTTCATGCTTTGAAATTAGATTGGCAACCCAATTTGGGTTTAAAACTCATCTTTTTTCTTCATTTTCTTCACTGTTCTTCACTGGTCTTCACGCCCAAACAGGGTATTGATCTTCAAATCTTGTTTTGTACGTATCTTTTTTTGTTATAGAAATGCCCCCAAATAAAGCTTACAAGGAGGCCGTTGATTTGCCTGAACTCAGCAAGAACCTGTGGCACAAAGCCCCCTATCTGGGTGGAGATGACTTCTTCTTAGCAACTGTCAAGGGGACCACCCTTCAGGCATCTCCCGTGGAATGAGCCTTGCAGTTAGCACCTGAACCAGAGAGGGACGACTGGGATTTGGCGGGTACCCAAGGCGTGCAACGCCTGGGTCTCAAAGCTGGCATGTACCCCTAGACAGATCTTCTTCTTCAATATTTCATGGAGAAGCTCGACTGGATGGAGGAATGGACGGAGTACATCCTCGACAATTATGAAAAAGAACTGACGAGAGCTGGGATCCTCCATGCCATCTGCGCAACTAAAGGACTCAACCTCAGGCTCGATGGTGATATGCTAAGAGTCCTGTTCTCAAGGTACTCCAAGAAAACCCTCTCCTTTCAATTTGCTACCTTCGAGGCCACAACTACCCTTGAAGATATGGAGATGCTGTTCCTGCTCCCTAGCATGGGAGCTATTGACCCCTTAGCTCCTCTGGCTTCCGAGGAAGAGCTCACTCTTTTCGCGCAAATGCAAGAGTGCATTGCTGAATGAAGAAGGCTGCCTCAAGGTGGAAACCAAACTCAACCACCCACTTCGACACATTCATGTATGTATCCTCCGGCGCGAAGAATATCTGGTTAAAGAGGATCATGTATTTCTTCAAAGACTTCGCCAAGCCAAAAGTTTCTCAAGAGTTAGCGGAAGAAGATCCAGAGGCGATCATCGCCCTCGAAGGGAAAGGTATTGACTGGACCTTATGCGTTTTCCTTTGCGTCTGGCTGTTGCACGACTTGATAGACGGGCATCCACGTGATGCGGTATTCACTCATGTGCTCGCGCTCGCAGTCAAATTCTCCCTCGGCAAGAAGGTTGCTTTGGGGCTCTAGTCTTAGATTCCTTGTACCATCGCTTGGACTTGGCCGCGAAACATGTTGAACAGTCGTTGGGCAGAGTCGATGTTGTCTCCTTTGTTAACATCGCGTTTCTGACGATTTGGGTGTTTGAAAGGTAGCCAGCGTAAGCTTCCGTCCCGTCGGAAGTAGAGTCTTGGAATGCTCCTAACGCCAAACATGAGGACCTCTGCCCTAGAGCGTGGCGTTGGTATAGAACTAGGTCTCCTCGTCGTACCTTCTCTCTGGTGTGCGGCGACATCAGCTACTTCGACGCTAGGCCCTATGTCTACCAATTGGACAACATCGTTTTCCAAGAAAACATGTATCTAGAGGTAGATACTAAGTACTAGATTGAGTATATCAGCAAAGGGGCCAGGTGCTACAGGAGGTTTGTTAATTGGTGCAAGAGGGGATACTTGCCTGCTCTTCCTGAATTTGTGGCTAACCCCGAAACTCCAAGTTCAAACGCATAACTGTTCATTATGATCTGATTCGCGTGAGCCCCCACCTTGGCTTTAATGTCATCGCGCCGCCTCTATGGTCTGATCTCATTGTCAAGGGTTGCTATGACGGGTTGCTGTACGGGAAGAGCAATGCTCTGCTGGTGGATGAGCTCCCATTGACTCAACCCTCTAGAGAAAGATGAGGAGAGAATACCCCAAGTTGGGTTTCCTTTTGGAATTCGCCTTGTGCGATCTCAAGCTCCACTCCAGGCCAGCAAAGCTCCCGCGCTCTTGATAACGGGTTATCCATTCAAGTCGAAATGTTCCCTGGACGCGACGCAATATGGCTTTTATTCTCGTCTGGACCATGACCATCACTTGTGCCCACAATTCATCCTTAGCGAGAAGGCGACCATAGTCAAGAAGAAGCCCCTCAAGGAAAGGAATCAATACGCGAATGACTTTAAATAGGTATGCTTAAACGCCCCTCTATCTTTTCTATAAATAGTGCAAACTCTGACTTGCCTTTTCACGATAGTGTTTTTTGAGGCGATTCGCGTCTGGGAATCGCAGTGTAGGCTTCAATTACTATTGCCGCACACAGAATAAAGCCTCGTGTTCCTATTAATATAGTGCGGCCAATGGATCCAGAAGTCCAGAAGGTGGTCTCAGAAGCGCTTGAA
This sequence comes from Linanthus parryae, assembly GCA_023055425.1. Lineage (NCBI taxonomy): Eukaryota > Viridiplantae > Streptophyta > Magnoliopsida > Ericales > Polemoniaceae > Linanthus > Linanthus parryae. Next base: position 70,074,633 of record JALGPY010000001.1, on the reverse strand, counting down.
GCCTTCCTTGCACCCCTCGTCAAATCTCTGAAGAAGAAGAAGAGAGCTGCTAATGAGTCCGGGACCAGTGATTTGGTAGCCCAACAGTCCAAACACCCCAGGAGCTATCCTGCTCCCACGACACCTGCCAATAAAGGTCAAGCTCATGCTTCAAAGAAAGGTCAAGCTCATGCTGTAAAGAAGGGTCAAGCTCCTCCTGCTCCTGCGAAGAAAGCAGCTGCGAAGAAAACATTTGTTGCGAGAAAATGTACTCAATTCATCATCCTTCTTTATTTATGATAAGTTCTGTCTTGACACTCAGTTGTTGCCTTTGTTACAGGCAGCGATAACTTAGATCAAGGAGTGGAAGATATGACTGAGGAGGAGGCAATCGCAGAGTCTAGGATTATGGCTGAAGAGAGAGAGAGAGAGAGAGAGAGAGAGAGAGAGAGAGAGAGAGAGAGAGAAAAGAAAAAGAGGAAGAAGATCGCCAAATTCAGGCAACTCTGCATTAATGTATCGAGGATCAAGAGCAACATTCGCGCCCCAATATTGATCAGATGCAGCAGGCTCAAAAGAACTTCCACGATCTTGTTGGTGATGAAGATGAAGAAGGTACTATTTTCAAATTCGCTCTATCACACCATGAACTTATCTTGCGTGCATTATACCACAGGGTGTCTAGGAATGATATTCCAAAATGGTTACGGGATCAATGTGGATAATCCTCAGGTACATCCATCTCCTTAGTGTCGTCATGCTTAATTTTACCCTTTTCGGGAGATAATGATAATGTTCAACACATAATGACAATATGTTGGAATAGATGCCCTAGAGGCAATCTAGTTTAGTATGAATTTATTTGCGGCTAGAAATTCATTTATTATTTATTGGATATTTAATATAATGAAGTCCTTAGATTTACAATTGTGTTGTTTATCTTAAATATCCCTAGTCCAATATAATGATTAATGGGACAATCATCAATAGACTAGTATGGGGTTGGATTGGTATGGAGATATCATGATCCAACACATAGGTGTGCATTAGGGGTAATGGCGCACTGGATTGACCCATCTCCGAGAAGGCTACATACACGTTATGTTAAGTCACAAGCGCTTCTCGCGGTGCAATGGTATTGTCATCCTTAGACTTGAAGTCACTAGATATTCTAGTTGTGGATTATTGTGATTTTGGTAGCGTTAAACGCTACACCGTAACTGGGTAGTTATAAAGGCGTGTACTGGATACAAGAAGAAGCAAGCTTAGAGATCTTAGTGGACGTAGATAGAATTTGTCCCTCCCACATAACGGGAGCAAATATACTAGGCCACTCGAGGGATAGTGCTTATAGAATGTCTGGCCAGACTCAAATAAATCAATATGGGATATTGATGTTATTTGCACGAATAAGGCTATTCCCATGGATCGAGAAACTATGGATTGGATATACGAGTGTGACTTGTATGTCTCGTGTCCAATCCGGATATAGAGACAAAGGGATGAGACAATTACTTGTACAAAGGTTGTCAAGATGACTATTCTATTAGTTGGCTAGAATGGATGTTTTGCTAGAAACCGCTCCATATTAGTAAATAGTTGCTACCAACTAGATAGAACCTATGGGGTCACACGCTATATAGAGTTGAACTAGATTTGGGAATTAATTAATTGGATTAATTAATTAGAAGGATCACTTTGCAAAACGTTGCAAACATAGTAGGGACTAATTTGCAAGGAAGGGACTAAATTGAATTCTAGTAGGACTAGAATAAGTCCGTTAGGTAGTTGGCAAGGAGTTGTTGGACTATATAAATGACCTTCCTTCCTTCCTTCCCACAACTTATGCTCATAATTGATCATAACTAGAGTGGGAGAGAACAAAAAGAGAGAGCAAGCAAGCAAAGAGGAGCACGCCGCCCCTCTTGCCGCCGCCCGTCCCCGTCGGCTCCAAGGAGGCCGAACCTCCTTGGTTTGGTCTCGTTTTGCGTGATTCTTCTTCCTCTTCCTTTTTCCGAACTAGCACCAAGGAGTGGGAGATCTAGAAATCAACTCTAGGCGTGGATCAACTATAGAGAACGTGACACAATTCGCGTTTGAAGTCATCAAAGGAGAACCCTAAGGTGTGTAATTGATTTCTTCCTTTACCATCGTTATGTCTCTTGACTTGTGATCCTTGGAGGGTTTTGCATGATTAATTATTGTTTCCGTTGCGCATCCATGAATCAAAACCCTACATTGGTATCAGAGCCACATGTCGTAGAGCATAAACGTGGTTTATGTGTTACATTTTAGTTGTTTTACACCTTAAATTGATTGTTTATCGCGTAAAACAAGACAAATCAAGCATGGGATGCAATTTGTCAATAATCTATCATAACAAGATATAATTTTGCATTGGATGCATGAATTAGTGAGTTTGAGAAATTTTAGGATCTTAGATCTAGGGTTTGGGCATCCTTGGGGAAGAAGGAGTTCTTCCAAAACGAGGAAACAACCAAACTTGGGCACCAAGCAAGGTCCCTATAGAGGTTCGGCCCCCCCTAGGGGACCGCCCCTCTTGCTTGCCGCCCAAGTCTTGGCCGCCCTAGGGGCCGGGCGGCCCTAGCCCGCAGCCTAGCCGCGTGGGTTAGGGGCTGGGCCGGCCCTAGGGCCTTGAGGTTCACCTTTTTGGGCCCGGGCAATTAGATTGTTGGGCCCATGGACCGTTTTAACCCTATAATTCCTAAAATCAATTAAAATTGACCAAGCGCGTTTAAATTGGATTTTAACTGTTTATGTGCAATTCGCATGGTGATTGGATATGGCCTTAAGATGTGGTTTGATGTGGATGTTTACTTTTGTGGTTTGGTTTTACGGCCTGCGAGCTGATCAATTAATTGTAATAATTAATTATGGTTTTATGGCCTGCGTGCCATTTTTTTCTCAACTTGTGAGATTTATTATAGTATAGAAAGTGCTATATAAAGTAGATTGTTAGCCAAGATTGAAGAAAAGAAGCCCAAAGCCAAAAGGAGCCACAAAGAATGGAGCATGGAGCATTCCACATGACTATGAAGGATGGACCAAAAGATCAAGACGCATGGAGATGTGTTTGCTTTTAGGGTTCACAGATAATTCCATTGGCTTGGAATTATCTTAGTCTAGAAAAGGTCATATCCACATCACGTTTAATTTTTTGTTTTGTGGTTGTTTACGTTATTGTCTTATTATTTTGTGTTTGGTGTATGGATGATGCATGCAATTAGGATAATAAGATAATTAGACAACCCGGTCTATTATTTGGAGTTGTGCCCAAACTCAAATAGATAGATTAGTTGATTTTGATCAACAAAACAATTAAAAATTGAATTTAAAATCCCGCAAAATTCAAATATTGTGTTCTTGCCTTCTCGTTATTTAAACACTCATTATCATCATTATTTATCAAGTTCGTGCGTGCCAAAGCATGGCGACTTGGTTCATAATGATGGAATGCGATGGCACAAGCTAGTAATGTGCAATTGTTTAAATAAGAGGTTGAAACAACTAGGCTATTAATATGATTAAGAAACCTAGAGGCAATCAATTGAAATTATCCATATGGATGGATAAATAAGGAGTTATTTGCCCAATTGAACCAAGAGTTGCATAAGGGATGCAATTGGAATTGTTCCTACCTAAAGTAGTTAAATTATGGGTGACTTGCCAAAGCAAGCTCATATAGAGATGAAACATGGATCTTGGCCCACTAGAAAATATAAGGATATTTTCCGCATTAATATCTTGAGGGTTATTAATCCGTAGAAAAATAGTGGGAGCTATATTTGATAAACTAGTCATTATTGAATATAGTCAAAAAAATTCACAAACACTAAAACTTGCGTATTTTCCTTTTGTAGAATTCCAAATGGCAAACAACTCATCAAGTTCACAACATTCCCTACGATCTGTCCTTGAGAAGGACAAGCTCTCTGGAACCAACTTTCTTGATTGGTACAGAAACTTGAGAATTGTTCTCAAGCAAGAGAAGAAACTGTACGCAATAGAGGAGCATGTTCCAGAAGGTCCAGAGAACCAAACACCTGCTGCCCTAAAGGCGTATCAAAAGCGTGTTGATGACGCTAATGATGCGGCCTGCCTTATGCTATCCACCATGACTTCTGAGCTTCAGAAGCAACACGAAAACATGAATGATGTCGATATGATCGAGCATCTGAAGTAGCTCTTCCAAGAGCAGGCAAGGGTTGAGAGGTATGAGGTCAGTAAGGCACTGTTCAAGTGTCATCTGGCAGAGGGGAACCCGGTGGGACCCCATGTACTCCGTATGATCGGGTACTTGGAGAATCTCGCCCGAATGGGGTTCCCGGTCGGCCAAGAGTATGTAACCGATCTCGTGTTGCAATCGTTGCCCGAGAGTTATGGACAGTTCATTATGAACTATAACATGAACGAGATCATGAAACCACTGCCAGATTTACTCAATATGTTGAGGAAAGCTGAACAGAGCATCAACAAGGGTAAGGGCAAGGCCATTATGATGGTGCAGAAAGGAAAGGGAAAAAGGTTTGCCTCATCCTCCAAGGGCAAAGGCAAGTCAGTTGCCAAGTCCAAGGAACCTGCCCTTAAGCCTGTTGGTGGCATTGCCAAAGGTATGACTAAAGGTGAATGTCACTACTGCAGTCAGCCTGGACACTGGAGGAGGAACTGCCCAAAATATATGGAGGACAAGAGGCTTGGAATAGTGATTCCACCACCACCAGGTATTTTTGTTGTAGATGTCAATTTAACTGTCTCTACATCATGGGTATTAGATACTGGATGTGGATCTCACATTTGTCGAAATGTGCAGGATCTAAAGAGAAGTAGAAGATTGGCTAAAGGGGAGGTAGATCTGCGCGTTGGGAATGGAGCAAAAGTTGCTGCGTTAGCCATAGGCGTGTGCGAGCTATCTCTGCCTTCAGGATTAGTTTTAGAATTAAATAATTGCTATTTTGTGCCTGCAATGAGCAGAAACATTATTTCTATTTCTTTTTTGGACAAGGATGATTTTATTATTTCAATAAAGAACAATTGTTGTTCCTTTTATTTAAATAATATTCACTATTTTAGTGCGCAATTTTTTAATGGACTGTATATCCTTGATCTAAGCAATCCTGTCTACAACATTAATACCAAGCGGATTAGAATAAATGATTTAAATCCTGCATATTTATGGCACTGTCGTTTAGGCCACATAAACGAGAAACATGTATCTAGACTCCATAAGGATGGATTACTAGACTCATTTGATTTTGAATCATATGAGACATGTGAGGCTTGTTTATTGGGAAAAATGACAAAGTCCCCTTTCAATAAGAAAGGTGAGAGGACTAGTGAGCAATTGGCGCTCATACATACTGATGTGTGTGGGTCATTTGCCACGCCTGCCAAGGGGTGGTTATGTCTACTTCATTACATTTACTGATGACTACAGTAGATATGGATTTGTGTACCTTATGAGGGCAAAATCCGAATCCTTTGAAGTGTTCAAAGAATTCAAGAATGAAGTAGAGAGGCAACTTGGCAAAAGTATCAAGGCTCTATGATCGGATCGTGGAGGAGAATACTTAAGCCAAGAGTTTGACGACTATCTTAGAGAGCGTGGGATCGTGTCCCAACTCACTCCACCCGGAACGCCACAATGGAATGGCGTGTATGAGAGGAGGAATCGAACCCTATTGGATATGGTTCGATCTATGATGTGTCAAACCGATCTTCCATTATCGTTTTGGGGCCACGCTCTATTAAGTGAAGCTTTCACCATTAACCGTGTTCCATCTAAATCAGTCATGAAGACACCATATGAGATGTGGAGTGGGAGGCGTCCCACACTGTCGTTCATGAGGATTTGGGGCTGCGACGTCTATGTAAAACGTTTACAATCAGACAAGCTAGGGCCGAAATCGAATAAGTGTAAATTTGTGGGGTACCCTAAGGAAACTAAGGGCTACTACTTCTACAATCCAACCGAGAACCAAGTGTTTGTTGCTCGGACCAGCGTGTTTCTAGAAAGAGAATTTGTCTCTAAAGAAGCTAGTGGGAGGACTGTAGAGCTTGAAGAGGTTCAAGAACCACAAATCACTGAACCGATTATGGAACATGAACAGGAACCACAAGCAGTTGTGGAGCAACCTGTTCAGGTAACACAAGAGCTTCGTAGATCTAGTAGAGTGCGCCAGGAACCCGAGAGGTATGGACTTCTCGTGACCGATTCCGATGACACAATGCTCATAGATGATGAGCCTACTACCTATGAAGAGGCCATGAAAGGCCCAGACTCTCAGAAGTGGCTAGAAGCCATGAGATCCGAGATGGAATCATGTATACCAACAAAGTATGGACTTTGGTGGAACCACCCGAAGGGGCGCGGCCCATAGGGTGCAAGTGGGTCTTCAAGAAGAAGATTGACATGGATGGTAATGTGATTACCTATAAGGGCCGATTGATGGCTAAAGGATTCAGACAGATTCATGGTATTGACTATGATGAAACCTTTTCACCAGTCGCTATGACCAAATCCATCCGAATCCTACTTGCGATTGCAGCATACCACGACTATGAGATTTGGCAGATGGATGTCAAAACAGCATTCCTTTATGGGAATCTCCTCGAGGACGTGTATATGATACAGCTGAAGGGTTTTGAGGATCCAAAGCAAGCCAACAAAGTCTGTAAGATGCAACGATCCATTTATGGATTGAAACAAGCTTCTAGGAGTTGGAATCGACGTTTTGATGAAGTAGTCAAAGAGTTTGGCTTCATCAGGAACGAAGATGAGTCTTGTGTATACAAGAAGGTTAGTGGGAGCTCTGTAGCTTTTCTAGTCTTGTATGTAGATGACATACTACTCATTGGAAACGACGTTCCCATGCTACAATCTGTTAAAGATTGGCTAGGGAAGTGTTTCTCAATGAAAGACTTAGGGGAAGCATCCTATATACTCGTTATAAAGATCTATAGAGATAGATCTAAGAGATTGCGAGGCCTAAGTCAGAGCACATATATTGACAAGGTGTTGAAACGGTTCAACATGCAAGATTCCAAGAAGGTATTCTTGCCCATGTCACATGGAATCACTCTTTCGAAGAGTGGTTGTCCTTCCAATGAGATTGAGAAGGAACGCATGAGTAGAATTCCCTATGCCTTGGCCATTGGGTCTATCATGTACGCCATGTTATGTACTAGACCAGATGTGTCATATGCCTTGAGTATGACAAGCAGATACCAATCCAATCCAGGTGAGAGTCACTGGATTGCAGTCAAGAACATCCTAAAGTACTTGAGAAGAACTAAGGATGCTTTCTTGATATATGGCGGTAAGGAAGAAATGCGTGTAAGGGGTTACACTGATGCAAGCTTCCAAACCGACAGAGATGACTTTAGATCACAGTCGGGATATGTCTTTTGCATGAATGGAGCAGCGGTGAGCTGGAAGAGTTCCAAGCAAGAGACGGTGGCTGATTCTACAACAGAGGCTGAGTACATTGCTGCAAATGGTGCAGCAAAGGAAGCTGTTTGGATCAGAAAGTTTGTTTCTGAACTTGGTGTGGTTTCTAGCATTGCGGATCCAGTCGAGTTGTACTGTGACAACACTGGGGCGATCGCGCAATCAAAGGAACCCAGGTCGCACCAGAAATCCAAGCACGTGCTCAGGAAGTTTCATCTGATTCGATATATTATCGATAGAGGAGACGTTCGGATATGCAAGATTCCTACAGATGAGAATCGGTCAGACCCGCTTACAAAGCCGCTCACACAGTGGAAGCATGAAGGGCACACTAGGAGTATGGGCATACGAGATGCACCAGATTGGCTATAGTGCAAGTGGGAGACTGTTGGAATAGATTCCCTAGAGGCAATCTAGTTTAGTATGAATTTATTTGTGGCTAGAAATTCATTTATTATTTATTGGATATTTAATATAATGAAGTCCTTAGATTTGCAATTGTGTTGTTTATCTTAAATATCCCTAGTCCAATATAATGATTAATGAGACAATCATCTATAGACTAGTATGGGGTTGGATTGGTATGGAGATATCATGATCCAACACATAGGTGTGCATTAGGGGTAATGGCGCACTGGATTGACCCATCTCCGAGAAGGCTACATACACGTTATGTTGAGTCACAAGCGCTTCTCGCGGTGCAATGGTATTGTCATCCTTAGACTTGAAGTCACTAGATATTCTAGTTGTGGATTATTGTGATTTTGGTAGCGTTAAACGCTACACCGTAACTGGGTAGTTATAAAGGCGTGTACTGGATACAATAATAAGCAAGCTTAGAGATCGTAGTGGGCGTAGATAGAATTTGTCCCTCCCACATAACGGGAGCAAATATCCTAGGCCACTCGAGGGATAGTGCTTATAGAATGTCTTGCCAGACTCAAATAAATCAATATGGGATTTTGATGTTATTTGCACGAATAAGGCTATTCCCATGGATCGAGAAACTATGGATTGGATATAAGAGTGTGACTTGTATGTCTCGTGTCCAATCCGGATATAGAGACAAAGGGATGAGACAATTACTTGTACAAAGGTTGTCAAGATGACTATTCTATTAGTTGGCTAGAATGGATGTTTTGCTAGAAACCGCTCCATATTAGCAAATAGTTTCTACCAAATAGATAGAACCTATGGGGTCACACGCTATATAGAATTGAACTAGATTTGGGAATTAATTAATTGGATTAATTAATTAGAAGGATCACTTTGCAAAACCTTGCAAACTTAGTAGGGACTAATTTGCAAGGAAGGGACTAAATTTAATTCTAGTAGGACTAGAATAAGTCCTTTAGGTAGTTGGCAAGGAGTTGTTGGACTATATAAATGACCTTCCTTCCTTCCTTCCCACAACTTATGCTCATAATTGATCATAACTAGAGTGGGAGAGAACAAAAAGAGAGAGCAAGCAAGCAAAGAGGAGCACGCCGCCCCTCTTGCCGCCGCCTCTCCCCGTCGGCTCCAAGGAGGCCGAACCTCCTTGGTTTGGTCTCGTTTTGCGTGATTCTTCTTCCTCTTCCTTTTTCCGGGCTAGCACCAAGGAGTGGGAGATCTAGAAATCAACTCTAGGCGTGGATCAACTATAGAGAACGTGACACAATTCGCGTTTGAAGTCATCAAAGGAGAACCCTAAGGTGTGTAATTGATTTCCATTGCGCATCCATGAATCAAAACCCTACACAATACTCCACACCCAATCAGGTCATGCAAAATTAAGGGAATTGATGTTAACCTTTGCGTAGATATCCCATATGAAAGTGGAAAGAGTGGGTATCGCAGCTCTTTAAGCTTTTGGTGGCATGCTTTGTGCTTCTTCCTTGAATTAAACTATGAATTTTTACTTTGCAGCAGACGCAGAGCCATTAATACAAAGATCTCGCCGCCTTTGCAACACTGTTGTTCGCGTGCCTTCATCTGTGGTTGAGGCTAACCAGGAAATCCAGGAAGACGTGCCTATGGGGAAGGAGCTGATCTCGCGCCTTTGGGACCTATTGATACTGGAATGGTTTCTTCTGAAGGCGAGTGCCTCGGAATCGTTATTGAGCAAGAACAAGAAGAAGCATAGCTTTAGCAAGAGCAAGATCAAGAGCGAGAGCCAGAGCAAGAGAAAAGTCCAGCTTAGCAAGAAAAGATCACTTCTCTTCCCGAAGCTGATTTCCACGATGCTAGCGAAGCTTCTCAAAGGGAAGCAACCGCTACTCCTGAAGTTCCATCGAGTGTCGCTCCTGAGAGTGCTCTGCCAGCAGAGGCCGCCGCTGAAGTCACCTCAAATTCCAATCCTACAGATGCGCCTCTTCCTGCCAACCAAGTGTAGATATAATGGAGCCTCCTTCCACTAGAAGCTTCAGCAACAACACACTGAAAAATTTGTGGAAGGGTCCACTAATGCGCCTGTTGCATCTGGGGCTGCTGCCTTAAACTTGGTAGAGACAAGGGTTGGTGCTCAACTGGATGCGACTGCTGTCGCGCAAGATCAGCATATGGAGGAGGGTGTTAATGAGTCTATAGAAACGCCAACCCAGAACACATATTCGAGGTCAACCACTCATGCGGCAGCAGCTGGGACGCCAAGAGCCTTTCTGACAGTATCCCGCTCAACCACTGTATCTAGGAATCAAGACGAAAGGCTGCATCTTTCTAACACCCTTCTCGAAGAGTCGTATGGTGAAAACCAAGCACCTGCTCTTGATTTGGAAGCGATGCTTGCCCAGAAACCTTGGGGAGCTTGGGCTTCGCAAGCTGTTGATGCCATCGGCGCGAATGAACACTATGTCATACCTGAAGAGTACTTCACACAAGAAGCTCTTGCAGATAGAAGACTGACTGAAGTTGGTGCCTCCTCAAGCGAGCAAGTGGCATCGACCCCCATTCCTTCTCTTCGTGAGATGGTTGAAGGGCTTGTTAAGTACCTTTAGAGTACATAACTTGTGATTTTTAGCCTTCACTGCATAGCTAAGTCATTCTGCCTCTATTAAAATGCAGGTCTGAGCGAGTCATGTCTCAAGTGGCTGATGGAGATTCGCCTTTCCTTCCCCACGACTTTTGCAAGGGCAATGGAGCAGACTTATATTGAAAGAAGGGATCTTTTATTGAGGTAGCCAACCTTGTGGAGAAGATAGGTGATGCAACCCCTGCTAACGTATCTCACATAAAGTTTCAATCTTTACTGGCGAGGGTGCATGGCATTCAACATATTTCCCAAGACAAGCTGAACCTCGACTTTGTTGTTCAGAGGTTAAAAAAGAGTGCTAACTCCGTTAAGCTTAGGTTCGGCTATGAGGCATATCACTTAGAAAAGCTAAGACTTGCCAAACAATAGGAAGCTATTGAACAAGCCATCATGCAATTCAATGAGGCCTTTGAAAAGCATAAGCAAATGAAGAAGCAGCTAGCTGTGTTGGAAGAAAAGTCCATCCCTTTAGGCGCTCAGGACTCACTTATGAAGAACTTGTTCCAATGAGACTAGTTTAGATTTTCTTTGATGTATGAACAATGTCTCTTTTGTTTTTGTTGCCTGAAACTTAGTTTGAATATATTTCCCTTGTAAAGCCCTGCTGAATTGAGCACGTTTATGTTATCGAACATCCATACTATTTGCTTCGAGGATATGAAATCGCTCTGCTATCTCTCTTAAGATAGACTTACATTGCTTGTATCACTTTTGCATATGTCTGCTATCCTTTAATCAAGAATATTTCTATCTATACATATAAGTTGAGTTTCATTGCTATCAAGATAGCCTTGATTTCGCGTATTGCTGCTATCTAAACAGATAGGATTTAGTTTTGCTGCTGTAGATAGTGCTTTCTGAGCTAGCAGATCTGGGCCACGTGGCAACCATCCAGCACACCATATTGTGCTCCACACACACTGGATCACCAGCATCGCTGATCCATGTGGGGGCTGCGAGACAGAGCCCTCGCATACCATTGCACGGGACTTGTAGGGACTTAGTGGTTTGGAGGCTAGAGTAAGTCCTGTCGCGTGCGAGCCAAGCCCGCGCGCGACCTTTAGTAACTACTTTTGAGAGATTTATGGCACGAGCTCCATAAACCCGGTCAATCCGGTCAAACCCGGTCAACCTCATAACGGTTCCGGTATTCGCGCATAACGTGCTGTAACGGTCCCTATATAAGCGGACGAACGTGCCGTTGCGGTTAAGCTAATTAAGCCGCCATTGATGGGCGCATTAACCACACTGCAACGGTCACGTTCTCTGTTATATATAAGACGTTAACCTTTCCATACAAAGGAGGACACACTGGCCATACGCGGAAGCTCTGCCAAACCTCTGTCTCTCTCTTAGACATTACTACTGCGTTACTCTCTCCCTACACACAACCCAACTCTTCCTGTGCCATCTCTGATCCTCTACATACGGTGTACACGGAGGTCTCCCGCCGGAATCTCTTGTGCACATTTTGGTGAACCCGACGTGAACTTACCAACAAAAGCAACCATGTCTCAGGAGGATGATGTTAGCAACATATCGCCTTCCACCGAAGCTGCCTCAGGAGAGGAGACCCGCCGTACTCCTACGACCCCCGGCGAGGCACCGATGCTAGAATCCTTGGACGCCACCGTCCAAAGTCAGGCGAAAGCTCTCAAAGCTCAGTCTGCGCAGCTAGAACGGATCCTGACCGTTCCGGGCACCCTCGCGCCAAACCCTTCATCGGCCACCGCCGTCCCTCAAGGAGGTGGAGCCCCTACTGCTCCAGGACTGGGAGTGTCAACCACACCTCCCAACCCTAATCTGCAGACTCCACCAGCGACTACGCAGCTGCCTTCAATTCAAGGATCAATAGCTCAGATGTTGCCTCTCACTGCTCATACTCCTCAACCTCCGGCTTTGGTACCTAATTCGGCGTCGCAGTATCCCTTGCCTCCGGCAACGGCGATCTGGGGTAACGCGAGCGGCCAATATGTCCCCAATCCTCCGGCGGCATATGTGTCGCCTCCGCCTGCGGCAACTCCTCCTTCTGCTACCGAGGGAAGCATTCCAGAATGCATGACGTCTCTGCAGAAGCGCATGGACACTATTCTGGCTCACCAATCATTCGCGGATACCATCATCCCGAAGCTAGACAACGATCCACCCATCCCGCGGGAGATCTATCTCATGCCTAACCCGGTGGGGTATAAGGCTCCTAAATGGGACAAGTTCGAGGATGTCAACGGAAACGCTCATGAGCATGTCATGCGTTTCATTGATGTCATGGGGCCACACAGAGCCGATCCCAAGCTGCTGATGCGAGAATTCCCAAAATCCTTGGGAAACGTAGCGTACAAGTGGTACCGGACGCTGGAGCCCAGATCTGTGAAGACTTGGGACGACATGGTCCAGAAGTTCTATACCAAGTTCTTCCAGATGGAAGAAAAGGTGACAATGATCCACCTCTCGCGGATGTATCAGAAGCGCGAGGAGGATGGGATTACTTTCATCAAGAAATTCAGGGCGAAGTCCTTGGAATGTAAAGATCCAATGCTCGAAAGTCGGCTTGTAGAGATATGCCTGCAGTGCATGCGAGACGAATACAAAGGTATGCTCATTAACCTGCAAACACCTACATTTTCAAAGCTCATCGAGTGCACAAAAAACATCGAGCCTATAGTTGAGAGGCAGAAAAAGAAGAACGCTCCGGAGCGATCTGCGAGCGGTACTACCTACAAAATCGGGAGATTCAGTTACAAGAGGGGACGCGAAGCTGAGGTCAATACAGTTTCACCCCAGAAGCAGGCGAAGGTTGTGAACTTCGACGTACCACCTCTGCCGTGTTCGGTGGAGGAGGCAAGCGACCTCTGCAGACAATGGCGCAAGGACGGTGTCCTACCGCCGCTCGAAAAGGTACCCTCCAAGGAGATGGTGAGGGACCCGAAGTGGTGCGAGTACCACGGAAGGTCATGCATCCCACAGCGGAATGTAAGAAGCTCATGATTGTATTCAATCAGAAGATGAAGAACGGCGAGCTGATCGTTAGCGATCACAGGAAGGATGTGCGCAACAATCCACTTCCTGCCCATGCGGAGCAAGACTCAAAAGGAAAAGAGGTCGCCATGATCTCGATTGTGGACTTGGAAGAAGTCGCAGAGGATGGTCTACCCATCATTGCCGAAGTCCGTGAGGACGAGGACTACAGCGTGGACACAGAGGACGAACGTGCTGACCGGATGAAGGGGTCGCATGGCTTCAGCAGATTTCTTCGACGAGATGAACTTCTCGGAGAAGTGCCGGACAGAAATGACGAAAGCAATCTTGAGGATAGCAGAGGACTACGAGGAGGATCTTTTAGTCTCTAACGGGAAAGTCATCAGGGCGTCCCGCTCTACAGAAAAGATTATGACCTTTTCTGCCAGCGAAAAAAAGACAGATGCGAGCCATCAGAGGCCTCTGTATGTGACAGCCATCATCAACGGTGTCGAGTTCAAACGAGCATTTGTAGACGGAGGAGCAGCGGTCAACGTTGTCTCGCTCCACACACTGAAGCTAGCAGGGATCCCCGAGCACAAGATTGTCAGGCGTCCATCTCCGCTGATGGGATTCGGGAGCGACTCTAGAATGACGATCGGATGGATCCGCCTGGGCGTTCAGATTGGCAAAATCAAGTGCTCAGCGAAGTTCTATGTCATATATGCGAACACTACGTATCACATGATCATAGGTCGAGCCTGGATTCACCGCTTTGACGTGGTTCCTTCAACAACTCACCAAGTCATGAAAGCTATCTGGAACGACAGAATAGTCGAGATACCGGCTTCAACGAATCCATTCAACTTGGATGAAGCACATCTCAGCGAGGCGGTATGGTTCACCGAGATGGCGAACGAGCAAACACCGGGACCATTCAATCCCACTCCTTTACCTCTATGGGAAGATATCAAGGACCAGTCACCTGCGGGAGTGATGGTGACGAGGGAAGATGCCAAGGAAAAGCCGCCCACACGCGAAGAGGCGCCGCGAATCGCTTACCAGCGAAAGAGTGTGTACACACTGAAGAGAATTACAAAGCATGACCCCGAAGGCAAGGAGATAGAGAGCTTCTACGCCAATGGGAAGAAGTGCTATCGCATATGAAGGTGCGCGGGGATGTCCTCACACGGGCATGGGGATATCCCTGGGCAAATCAACCAATTCGAGCAGATTGCGGTAACAAAAGAGTCAATACAGAGCACTCCAGATGAGAGACTCAAAGAAGCACCTGAATTCATGGAAGATAGGCCCAGACCACAAAAGCAAGAGCTAAAGGAAGTGTTCCTCAGCCCGAACGAGGAAAAGAAAAGGCCAGTCTTTCTAAGCGCGGACCTCACAAGTGAGGAGGAGCAAGGACTGCTACAGCTCCTAACTGAATACAAGGATGTGTTTGCATGGGAGTATGATGAGATGCCAGGTCTGGATAAGCATCACTATGCACCGTTTAGACATCATCCCAGGGTCTAAACCGGTAAAGCAGAGCACAAGAAGCTTCAGGCCGGAGCTTAACGTGAAGATCAAACAGGAGATTGTCAAACTCCTGGATGCCGAGTTCATAGAACCGAATCATCATCCCACATGGCTGGCCAACATTGTGTCAGTGGTAAAGAAGAACGGACAGCTTCGCATCTGCGTGGACTTCCGGGATCTCAATCGTTTCTGCCCAAAGGACGATTTTCCACTGCCCAACATCGATTTGCTTATCGATTCAACAGCGGGCCATCGCATGTTCAGTTTCATGGACGGCTTCAGCGGGTACAACCAGATCAAGATGGACCCTGAAGATGCGCAGAAAACTGCATTCATCACTCCGGTGGGAGTGTTCAACTACACAGTGATGCCATTCGGTCTCAAAAACGCGGGTGCAACCTATCAGCGGGCCATGATGGCCCTGTTCAACGACATGATGCACAAGGAAGTGGAATTTTATGTGGACGACCTGGTGGTTAAATCCAAGCAAGAAGCAGATCACCTCGCGGATTTTACGGAAAGTGTTCAATAGGTGTAGACGCTTTCAACTGAAGATGAATCCTATGAAATGCGCATTTGGGGTAACATCAGGGAAGTTCTTGGGATGCGTGGTTCATCGCCAAGGAATCGAGCCTGACCCTGCGAAAGTATCAGTCATCACTCGCATGACGCCGCCCCATAACCAAAGTACCTTGAAGACATTTTTGGGAAAGCTATCATATCTGCGGAGATTCATTCCAGCGATTGCCGAAATCACCTGCTGTTTTAGTGCCCTTCTCAAGAAAGATGCCGTATACAGCTGGAGTCCGGAGCACGAAGCTGCGTTCGAAAAGCTGAAGGATCTGCTGACGTCTTCAAAAATAATGACCGCACCTCAACTAGGATCACCGCTTCTGCTATATCTGACGTCAACAAGGAGGTCCATAGGAGCACTCTTGGCTCAGGAGTACGAAGGCCAAGAAAGGCCTATCTACTACATCTCGCGCATTGTGCAGCCTGCTGAATCAAGGTACACAGACATCGAACGTCATTGCCTTGCCTTGTTCTTCGTGATAGAGAAGCTGAAACACTACTTCGCGTCGCATAAAGTAGTAGTGGTCACCAAAAGCGATCCCATACGATATCTGTTAACTCACACTACTCCTGGAGGAAGATTGGCGAAATGGTACATGACCATCTCTCAATACGATATCACATGCGTGCGACCGCGAGCGATCAAGTCGCAGGCGGTAGCGGATTTGTTGGCACAGTTCCCCGACAACAGCCACGAGCCCGTGATCGAAGAAGAGCTCGAAGGACCTGAAATCTATGCAATCGACGTGCCCTATTGGACGCTCCATTTCGACGGGTCGTCAACAAGGAAATGCGGAGGCATTGGGATAGTCTTGACCAAGCCGGATGGAGAGGTCATACAGATGTCCGCAAAGCTCGACTTCGCAGTCACCAACAACGAGGCAGAATATGAAGCCCTCATAGCGGGACTGCGCGCAGCGAAGGCTTTGGAAGTAAGCAATCTGACGGTCATGGGAGACTCCAAGTTGATCGTCAAGCAAGCCTCGGGCGAATACGGTTTGAAGGAGATAAACCTTCTGTCCTACTGGACTCTGGTACAGAAGCTGGTGCAACAGTTCTGCGATGTGAGGTACGAGCACAAGCCCCGAGCAGACAACAGGCATGCAGATGCTTTGGCAACCTTGGGGTCTAAGGTCAGTACAGACAAATGTCCCGCAAGGATCTCCATCGAAGTGCGAACATCGTCGGCATTGACAGAAGATGCGTGCGACGACGAACACATGGATGACACGGACTGGAGAAAAGCAGTCCTGCGAGCTATTACAGAAGGCACAAGCAGCGAAAGCTGGGCACTCACAAAGGGGTAATGCATACATGACAACACCCTTTACTACAAAGGCCCTGGCGGAATACTCATGCGATGTGTTTCCGAGCAAGAGGGACAATTGCTGCTGGAGAAGATTCACCAACATGCTTGCGGAGAAAGCGAGGTGTCAATCTATCGGAAGGCTCAGAGATATGGCATTCATTGGCCGGATATGTCAACAGCCGCTGCCCTGATACAAGGGAAGTGCGAGAGTTGTGCACTGATTAAAGATTCTTTACTCATCGCTCTAACCGACGATGATGCGGATTGGAGGAAACCACTCTTCGATTTCCTCACCCAGGGCATTGTACCTGAATCGAGAAAAGAAGCGGAGAAGCTGAAAAGGAAAGCGTCTCGATATGTGGTGCAAGAAAACTTGCTTTGGAGAAGAGGTCACGAGGGCAACTTGCTGCGATGTCTAGACGGCAGGGAAGCACAAGAAGTCATGGACCTTTCCCATCAGGTAGAACACCAAGGAGGTGCGAAACTATGCAGGCAGCTCCTCTCAATCGGATATTTCTGGCCCACGATGGAGGCTGATTGTCGCACCAAAGTACGACGCTGCCAGGAGTGTCAATTCAAAGGAAACCTAGTGCACGCTCATGCTGTGGATCTACATGCATTGGGAACGCCATGGCCATTTCATACATGGGCAATGGATTTCATTGGTCCCATCCGACCAACTTCGCATGGGAATCATTTCATTCTCACCGCAACTGAGCTATTCACCAAATGGGTGGAGGCGATACCACTGAAGACGGCAAATGCGCTAGCTGTGGTCAACTTCATCCAAGAAAACATCATATGCAGGTTCGGAATTCCAAACACCATTCTTTCAGATAATGGTACTCCTTTTGTTAATCGCCAGGTGGCTGCGAAGTTAGCAGAGTACAACATCAGGCAAATATGTTCCACCCCTTACTACCCGAAGGGGAACGGGCAAGCCGAAGCGACCAACAAAACGCTGTTGAGGATTTTGAGCAAGATGGTCGCAGATGACCACAAGAAATGGGCCGATTCTCTAAGCATAGCTCTGTGGTCTTACCGAACTTCTCCAAGGACACCCACGGGGGCCTCACCATTCCTACTATGCTATGGGGCCGAGGCTGTGGTACCTGCGGAGGTGAGAGTCAATTCGGCGAGATTGGCCTTTCACGCACTATACGACAATCAACGCGATCATGATTTAGTCTTGCTGGAGGAAAAGCGAGAACAAGCTAGAAGGACCAACAAGCGGTATCAAGAAAGGATCGCTCGTGCTTACAATAAGACAGTCCAGCGAAGAGATTTCGCGGTTGGAGATTTGGTCCTGCGCGCATCTGATCATTGCATGCGAGAAGCGGCTCACCCAAAGTTCGCAGCCAATTGGGAAGGACCCTTCGAAGTCACAGAAGTCTTTGACAGTGGCTAC
This sequence comes from Linanthus parryae, assembly GCA_023055425.1. Taxonomy (NCBI): domain Eukaryota; kingdom Viridiplantae; phylum Streptophyta; class Magnoliopsida; order Ericales; family Polemoniaceae; genus Linanthus; species Linanthus parryae. Next base: position 70,056,398 of record JALGPY010000001.1, on the reverse strand, counting down.
TGCAGCATACGAAGGTTGCACGGAACAGCCTCAACCCCGAGTTCAGTCAACATGCGCTGGATTAAGAAGTACTATCCTTGACTTCTCTCATTTCATGCATTTTATTATAACGTTGCTTCATGTCTTGTATGGCTATGATTTACACAATCTCCTCTCCCATATGAGAGAATTGTAATCTTATCTCTCCCACATGAGAGCATTATAATAAAACGGTTCTCCCAAATGAGAACTTCATATTTCTGGCTGTTAATTTTGCTTCAATTAGTTTGTTATTACTGTTAACAATGGGCTATCCACCACAATAGCAATCTTTGCGAAATGCGATCTTAATTGATCATCTAAAGCCTATCTGCTACGATAGCACCCTTTGCGAAATGCGATCTTAACTGATCTTCTAAGCCTATCTGTTACGATAGCAATCTATGCGAAATATGATCTTGATTGATCTTCAAAGCCTATCTGCCACGATAGCAGCCTATGCGAAAAACGATCTTAATTGATCTTCTAAAGCCTATCTGCCACGATAGCAGCATATGCAGATGCGATCTTAATTGATCTTTTAAAGCCTATCTGCCACGATAGCAGCCTACGTAAAATGAACTTAATTGATCTTCTAAAAGCCTATCTGCCACGATAGCAACTCATGCGAAAAATGATCTTAATTGATCTTCTAAAAGCCTATCTGCCACGATAGCAACTCATGCGAAAAATGATCTTAATTGATCTTCTAAAGCCTATCTGCCACGATAGCAACATATGCGAACATGATCTTAAAACAATCTTTCAAGCCTATCTGCTGTGATAACAGCGACATACGAATGTGATCTAAAATTCGTCCTTGAGCCTATCTATCGTGATAGCAACATTATACGAAATGATCTCAAGTGATCTACAAAGGTCTATCTGATATGATAGCACTTACATTCGAATCTGAAAGCAAATCACAAGCCCATCTGCTAAGATGGCACAGCTGCGCAAACACGATCTCGAACGATCTAATAAGACATCTGCGAATTAATGAGGCAGACATCAAATGCGAAGTATGTATATAGCATTACACAAGGCGAAATATGCCGATACGCATACGAAATTGTATTTTGTTGTAACGAGACAGCAGATGATACAAAAGCCATTTATCATTATGAGTCAAAAAGACTTACAACTTATCTGTCTAGATAACAGCTTACAAGCGAAAAAACTCAAATCTAACTACGCAGCCAACATGGCTTACAATGCATTCGAAAAGTAACTGACAAGCCAGCAGTGACACACCGAGGGAATCCTAACTGAGAAAGGATGAACCCAACGGTCCTAACACCGGCTATGCGATGCACAGATCTGCGGCCAAAGATCTGTAGCAAGTAGGATGCTTATGCGAAGAGATCAACTCGTCATTCGCTACGTCCCTAACAGCAAGATCTGGGTGACGGGACGTCCAAGACCCCAGGAGCTGACAAAGGCCTCTGTCTGATCAAGATATGTACCAGAGAACCACCTGTTCCGGCGTATGCCATCGTGCAAAACAGGAGAAGCAGTCATTCCTCTGGTACTGGGTCCCTTGTCCTGATAGACAAGGGCATTGACGAGCCTCCTGAGTTCAAGAACGAAGAGGCAAGAGATCCTCCTCCAGGGATGCTGGAGGAGAATTTCGCCGTTCATTACGAATCGGTAGCACGGTCACTACGGCGCTGCACCTCACCGGGAGGCGGCCGGAAACATGACCTGCCAACATAATAGACGAAGAAAATTCTTCGAATACACATGAGATATCATCTCCATTTTCTTTATGAAGGTTACAAAGATTAGTAAGCCTCATAAAGCGGATCTTGGAAACTATTTCTATGGCACAAAGCGCAAACTCAGGTCTCATGACTTGGAGTTGCCATGAATCAACGAAAAACAAGCGTTGAAGCCAGCAGTCGTAAGGACTCACGGCAGAGCACATTTTTGGGATAAAGAACCCAAATGGCAAAGACAGGGTTTATATAGACCTTGTGGAGACTCTTCAGTTGCCAAGATGAGTCAGCAGAATTCGAAAAGAGAGTAAGGTCAATCACTTACGCCTTGAAAAGCGGTAACGATCAATTACCCTACTAAAGGCTACGACGATTCAGTTGCGTATCCTAATTAATGACGGATGGTCATGATTCGGATGGACTTCCCAAGGAAGGCGTGCTTATCTTACGAGAAATTAGCGCGAAAATCAAGCAGAATATCAATTGCTGATGTCATAATTGGATATGCACAGAGATATCCCATCAAATCCCGGAAAGGGCAAAACGGGCATGTCGATTCTTTTGTTAAAAAAAAAGGGGGAGAAACCCTAGCACCATTACATTAATGTTTCAGCATTACATTAATGTTCCAGCTATTTCCTTGCTACTTTTCAAAATTCAAAAGTCAAAGCAAATTCTTGATCAAGGAATCATGAGGGGCGAACTGATGGCTCAGATTCTCTACCTGCTCCACTTCCTGCTTCAATTGCTCGCACTTGGCATTCATCTCATGATAGAGCTTCATAGCTTCTTCAGCCTTTTGCTTCTGCTGCTCCACCTTCTGCTTCTCAGCTGCGAGGTTTTGGTGGTCGAGTTTCAAAGTTACGGCTGCGCGAATCAGGGTAATTCTTTTCATAAGAAATCTGAAACCAAGTCTGCCTTGGACTTTGGCAAGAAGATTTTGGCACATGCCAAAAAGCAACTCGGCACTCTGAACAGAAATTGTCGCAGGCGTGGCCGCAGACAGCTGCTCCAAAATCCAAATGGCTTCGGTAAGAAACAGCCTCCTGTCGAAGGGCCCTATCTCCAGAGATCTTGCAAATGATTGGGGGTAGGTGAGGCGCATCCGAACTAGCCAGTCCACATCAGTTTGCTTCAAACCTAAAGCAATGTCAAAGCTAAGTTATGCTATCAAACTCGCATATGAATAACGCGAGATGCAAACAGCAAATCTCTACTTACCAGTTCCTTCAAGAATCTCACGAAGAGAAGGAATGCGCATTGCTGGAGTAGTCGAAGACTGTCCTCGCTCCATAGCTCTCCTGTCAGCTGCGAGCTCTAACCCCTCATAGTTAGGAGGAAGAGTATAAGCCGCACCAGCTGCGACTGCATTCCCGACCTGCGAGCCCCAAAAGCTCCACGCAGGAAGAGGTGCCACCGACTCAGTCATCGCCGGAGGCGAAGTGACAGCCGAAGTTGCTTGGCGAGGGTCACTTTCAGATGCGGAAGCATCAACAGTACTTGTTCTTACTTCCTCAGCGTCAGTACGGGCATCTTCTTCCATTGGCACAGCATCAGCTTCAGCATCATCTGAAAGTTCGATGACGTCCTCAAGAGGCTCTCCTGCATGTTCAGCAGCTGCGACGGGCTTCTCGGTATGGGAACTCGGAATCGGAACATAGGACGCAGAAGGCTGACTTCTTTGCTCCAGCACAGGTTCCTCAGCATTGCCTGCGATATAAAATGCGATAGTATGAGGTAACTCGTATTGTACGTTATTTCACTATCTTTTCTAAAGCTAAGACCAAGCACCTCCACGCGAAGGTGGGATTGAAGTATCTTCGTCATACACTAAAGACGTGGAACCATGCCCTATTAGTGTGTCCTCATTAAGCAGGTCCTTAAAATGAGCGTGACCTGGGACGCGAAGAAACCAGTCATGTTTCTGTTTCAAGTTGCTAAGGTCTAGTCCATGCATATCGCTCAAATGATTACCTAAAGGTTCTCCGCACTCGCCTACTAGCCAACGGCGAATGTCAGCTTTTGATACACCATGCTTTAATGCACCCACCACAACATCCCTATAAGTTACTGCGAGATTGAAAATCTCACCTTTATTACCGCCTGCGATTTCTTCAAAATCTGCTTGGGCTTGCTCCAAAGCTGCTGCATCCTCTTCTAAAGCCACATCCTCCTCCTCAGCTTGAGGAGCCACCTCTTCGGGAAGTGCATCTTCCTCATCAATGGGACGCACTAAGTCGTCAACATGTTGCTCCTCGAGGCTCCGCCGCCTCACACGCTCGAGCTCCTCCTCTTCTCGCTGCCTTCTCCTTTCAGCAGCTTCCGCGGCTGTCTTCCTGGACTCGACAAGAACGTCCTCGCTTATGGGTTCGTCTGGAATGTCAGAATGAGCATTCCTCTTCTGTCTCTTGGCCAAAAGGCCACTGATGGTCTCATCATCATCATCATCTGCGAAGAAACGATTGGTTTAAGAAAGAATTGCAAAAGAATTTCGATAATGAGAAGGGAAACGCGATGGAGGTACCTCCTGATTCTTCCTCATGTATCACATTTGTTCTTTCTTCCTCTTCTTCATCACCTTCTCTGGGCTCCTGCCTCTCCTCTTCTTCCTCCTGGTTGAATGGAACAAAGGTCTCAACTGCGAGCTCCTTCCGCGCTCTGCTGGGCATGCGACCTTTGCCTTTATCCTTGACAGAAAGGGACCTCGCTGGAGGGGAAGTTGGAGAACTTCTAGGGGAAGAAATTGTAATTCCCTTTTGCCTGGGTCTCTTTGCTCTCGGCGCGGCAGTCGCTGGAGGAGACGGATTATCTCTGGGTGGAGACGAGGCCGGAGCATTATCTATCAGCGAGTCAGCAAAAGCATTCATGACTGCGCGAATCCTGGTTTCGACCTCGGGGTCCATCCTCGATGCTAGCAGGAACGACTGTCCTTGTCTTTTGGTGGCAACAATGGTGTTAACCAACGACTTGGAACGATCACCAGATGCGAATCTCCGCACATGACACTACAGCAAACAGTATAGAATAAAGGCATCAACATGTGGAAATCAAGAAGCTTAACGCGCGCGGAAAAAAAAAGTTGCTTACCTTAGCAAATGTCTCGCTATATCTGGTGACATGCGAGTCGCCTTTCTTAACTGCGACGATCTTTTCCTTCAGAATGACGTCAGGGCACAAATGGTTCTCATGATCCAACAATGAGTAGCAACCATATTCAGACTCGCTCAGACTGCAATTGGGGCGAAACGGAAAAGAGTTTCTTTTGATCAAGGGAGCTCTACTCGGCTGGACGGCCGACTGTGTCTCGATCCTCGTTTGCTGGGCGACCCAGTATGCGAGCCAGTTCTAGGAACAACCGCCCTCGCGGTTACCCGCAGGCTGCTCAAAGGGAAGATTGTTCATGAAGACTGTCTTGCACTCCTTTGTTAGCAAGCGCTTATAGCAACCTCTGATAATGGACTGGGGCCAGATTGATGGTGCCACTGCATCAAAGCCGAACTGGGGAGAAACTCGAGTGGGGTCAACATCCACGGTAATCCTCTCATACCTTGGCGCGAGCTCACGAATATGCTCTGCGAGAGCAGGAAGGGAACCTCGCAGACACCAGCAAAAGAATTCGCGATAGCGCTCATGGAAATGCGATCCCTCTTCGAAGAGGAGCTCTTCTGAGAAAACGACACCCTTAGAAGGGTACAGCTTTGGAAACCATCGCACGTTCTCAATGCGCATGGCATAGGGCCTGGCAGTGAACTCTTGCCGCTTGTCGCATATCAGGCTCCAAACGCACTTGGTATTGTTCGCTCCGAACCACCTCGCAGCTCTGCCACTGTTACGCTCCTCCGTCTCGCCTGGGGGACACCACTTGTTGGGCTTAAGAGCAGTTGGGGCATAGGACGGCCATCGCTCGAAGACCCACATCGTCAAGAAGGCAATGTTGACGAAAGTCAGTATATCGAGACGGCCACGTGACTCTCATGGCCACAACTAGCTGATCCAGTCTATAGTACAGCGTGCCCAAGACCAAGGGTCCGAGTGCGACTCTCTGGCCAAGGGCGAGCTTCACAGCAAGCGGCAGAACGTGATAGAAGACCCCATCATGCGGGTGACCATCGATTAAGTACCTCGACAGCCATGCACAGAGGAAAGCACAAAGGGTCAAGTGATAGCCTTTACCCTCCACATAATTCTTGGCCTCTGGCTCTTCACTCAGAAGCTTCTTGGTGATGCTGCTGTTTGCGTAGTCACGAAAGAAGTACTGCACCCATTTGTTCCAGGTATTCTTCGCAGACGTATCAACCAACTGCCAGTTCGGAAGGGCTTTGGTAGTGGTCCACCGGGTGGAGATTTTCTTCACCTCTGATAGACATTCCTCCATCTGCGTGTACAAAGCGATCTCCGCAGCCGTCCTCAAAGGACTCAAAGGGTCCACTTCACCCATGGGAGACAGATCGTACAGCATGTGCACGTCCTCGAGTGTGGGGGCAGCCTCGAACTCAGCAAAGTGGAAAGTGTGAGTCGCAGACGAGTAGCGGGAAAGAAGGTTTAGAAGCATGGACTGGTCCAGCTTCACGGCAGCACCCTTCATAGCACGAACAGCGAAGTATATGCCGGCCTCATTAAGAGTCACAGCATGATCGGTCAACACGTGGTCAATTCACTCATCCATGTAGTCCAATTTCTGGACAAAAGCTTGGGTGGAAATCGCAGCATAGGGGAAGTACCCATTTTCGATTCCCAATCGAACCACGTCCTCGGAGCCAATCAACTCGAGCAAATCTGAGTTAACTGGGGGAGTCAGTGTTAACAATCCCTCATTGGGGACAGAAGCAGGCAATTTCTTCGCCTTAACCCTCGCGTGGTAGAAATCTTTGCCACCCAGATAGGGGGCTTTTCGCCACAAAGCTTGCGGAAGATCAGGTATCTCTTCGTCCTCCTTGGTGGGTTTAGTTCCTTTTGTCTTGGCCATTCCTGCGGAAGAGCAAGAAAAAAGGGGGAGAAGTATGCCCCACTTCAGTTTGAATTTCGAGATTCAAGATCTATGGAAAGAAAGATGAACAGTTTCTGGTATCGATTTCAGAAATTAGAGGGTTGCATTATCAGTGATTTCAAAACCCCACATCCGAAGTCCTTACTATTGAAGGATTAAAGCAAAAGTGGGTTCAAAGATCAAAGTTTCTTCACAAGTTTCAACAGATAATATGGGTTTGCAGATCCAACACAGTTCAAAGCATACACTGGTATTTTAAATCGAAATTGAACAAGGCCAACCTTGTTTTCGTGAAGCTTTCTTGGATACACACAGTTGAAGAAGACGATTTGCAGTTCTGAACTGGTGATTGATTATCTGAATCTGCTCTCGAAGACTTCCGGGTATCATTCACTTTGAAAGAAAGAAGTGATGGTTTGCAACAATGGAGAGTACAAAGTATTTATCCAAAAACAATGAAGGGTTGCGTCCTTTCAGTAGTCGAATCGCAACCGTCACCGTCGAATCGCGCAATCACAGGACAAGCCGACGTCACGCCTAAAACCCTAAAGGCCAGACGGCACGACTCTAGGGGTTTTAGGTCATAATGGCACGCACGGGGGCTGAACTTACCCGTATTTGAATTGGTGCGTGGCGGCGACGCGCATGTTGGTTTCCGCGCATGGAAGTCTATACAGCTATGAGCCTTCACGCGCAGAAAGGGGGCTAATGTAGATAGTGCTTTCTGAGCTAGCAGATCTGGGCCACGTGGCAACCATCCAGCACACCATATTGTGCTCCACACACACTGGATCACCAGCCGCGCTGATCCATGTGGGGGCTGCGAGACAGAGCCCTCGCATACCATTGCACGGGACTTGTAGGGACTTAGTGGTTTGGAGGCTAGAGTAAGTCCTGTCGCGTGCGAGCCAAGCCCGCGCGCGACCTTTAGTAACTGCTTTTGAGAGATTTATGGCACGAGCTCCATAAACCCGTTCAATCCGGTCAAACCCGGTCAACCTCATAACGGTTCCGGTATTCGCGCATAACGTGCTGTAACGGTCCCTATATAAGCGGACGAACGTGCCGTTGCTGTTAAGCTAATTAAGCCGCCATTGATGGGAGCATTAACCACACTGCAACGGTCACGTTCTCTGTTATATATAGGACGTTAACCTTTCCATACAAAGGAGGACACACTGGCCATACGCGGAAGCTCTGCCAAACCTCTGTCTCTCTCTCAGACATTACTACTGCCTTACTCTCTCCCTACACACAACCCAACTCTTCCTGTGCCATCTCTGATCCTCTACATACGGTGTACACGGAGGTCTCCCCGCCGGAATCTCTTGTGCACAGCTGCTATCTAGACAGATAGGATTTAGTTTGTATATTACTGTTATCTGAACAGATAGGCTTATGATTGTGTATTGCTGCTATCTGGAAAGACATGCTTATGCTTGGGTATTTCTGCTATCTAAACAGATAGTCTTTGATTTTGCTGCTATCTAAACAGATAGGCTTAGTTTTGATGCTATCTTAACAGATAGGCTTAGTTCGCGCATCGCCGCTATCTAGACAGATAGACTTTTAGGAGAGATTGCTATCTAGGCAGATATGCCTACAAGACATACATTGGTTCTATCTAGACAGATATGCTTTAGGTTTGTAAAGTAATTGACTATCAGTCTCAGAACAAACGATAAAGTGAAACCAGCAATTGATAAAAGAGCTCTCATATGGGAGAGTTTTTACCATTAATTGAATCCTCATATGGGAGGATATAAGAAACGTACAATGTAAGTGGAAAGTACAAAGAGAAGGGTAGGGATAGTAATTCCTAAGCCATCGCATGTTGATTGTCGTGGCAGTCCCATGGCATCGTAGAATAGTGCAATAGCCGCTGTCAAAGACTTCTTTGACCTCGGAAGGTCCTTCCCAATTGGCAGTGAACTTGGGGTGAGCTGCTTTGCGCATGAAATGGTCGGATGCTCGTAAGACTAGATCTCCTACAACAAAGTCTCGGTGCTGGACAATCTTGTTGTAGGCTCGAGAGATTCTCTCCTTATACTTTGTATTCGTCCTTTTGGCTTGTTCACACTTCTCTTCAAGCAAAATGAGGTCGTGGTAGCGTTCATTCTCATATAAAGCGCTGAAGGCCTACCTTGCAGAGTTGAACTTAACCTCAGTAGGAACCACTGCTTCAGTCCCATGGCAAATGAGAAAAGGAGAAACCCATGTGGGAGTCCTTGGTTACGTGCGATAGGCCCATAGTGCCAAGTTCAAGGAATCCGACCACTTATTGTGATCATCTGCGACCACCTTGCTTAAAATCCTTAACAAAGTTTTGTTTGTCGCTTCATCTTGGCCATTCCCCTTTGGATAGTAAGGTGCTGAGCACACTTTCCTCACGTTATATTCCATCACCTTTGCAGCTACTTGACGATTGACAAAGGGCGTCCCATTATTGGATAGGATTGTATTAGGACTCCCAAAACAATATATGATATTCTCTTGAATGAACTTGACAGCCGTCAATGCGTTTGATGTTTTTAGTGGGACTGCTTCGACCCATTTGGTGAATTTCTCTGTCTCGATCAACATGAACTGATTCCCATGCAATGGAGGACGAATGGGCCCAATGAAGTCTAGAGAAAAAGTGTGAACTGACATTGTTGGCACCTCCTGACCTTCGCGCAACAATCAGCCTCCATAGTCGGCCAGAAATAACCAACAGTCAAGAGCTACCTGCATAACTTCGCGCCCCCTTGGTTTTCCACCCGGTGAGACATTTCCATGACTTCTTGAATTTCTTGACCATTCAAGCATCTGAGCAAGTTTCCCTCATGTCCCTTTCGCCATAGCAAGTTTTCCTTTAGCACATACCAATCTGACTTCCTCTTCAGCTTCTCAGCCTCCTTCTTATTGCTTGGAAGGATCTCATCTCGCAGATAATCAATTATGGGCTTCCCCCAATCATCTTTGTCGTCAATCGCAGTCACTTACAAAGAATAATTTATCAACGCGCACTTCTCACAATTGCTCTGCACAATTGTAGCATAATATGACATCTGCGACCAGTGAATTCAGTACCTCTGCGCCCTCCTCTAGATAGAAACCTCGTTCTCTCCGCAAGAATTCTGGTGACTTTTCTATAGTAGGGCTTGTCCTTCCTCTTCCGCGACACATCGCATCAAGATTCCTCCAGGCCCTTTGTAATATATCAAGTTGTCATGTATGCAGAACCCTTTTGTGGAAACCCAACTTTCCTTGCTTGTTCCTTTAGCCATTGCGCTCATGATGGATTTCCTCCAATTTTCAGCTTCGTCAAAATCATCCTCGCATAAATCCCTTATCATAGAAGGAGTTGTTTTAACCTCGATATAGATCTTGGCTGGACACTTATCTGAACTGATCTTCGACCCGAAAGTAGCCAGGGCATCTTCATGTCGGTTGTTTGATCTAGGGGTGTGCTCATACTTGATGGATTCAAACCACTGCACCAGCTTCTGCACGATCGACCTATAGCTCAGCAAGTTCGCTTCTTTCAGACCATATTCGCCTGAGGCCTCTTAAACAATGAGATTGGAATCTCCCGTACCGCGAGAAGACCAGCAATAAGGGCTTCATATTCGGTTTCATTGTTGGCTACTGTAAAGTTCAGTTTGTTCGACATTTGGATGACTTACCCATTAGGTTTGGTCAGGACAATACCATTTCCTCCCCCACCTCTTGTTGATGACCAATCGAAGTGCAATTTCCAGTACAGTGACTCCATCACATAGACTTCTAACCCCTCGAGATCTCCTTCCACCATAGGCTCATAATTCTCACCTTGGAACTGTGCCAAAAGATCCGCCACCGCCTGAGATTTGATAGCCTTTGGGCGCGTGCATGTTATATCATATTGCGATACAGTGATGTACTAATTTTCCAATCTCCCAAATGGAGCAGAGTGTCCCAACAGGTATCGGATGGGATCGCTTTTGGTTACGATTACGAATTTATGAGAGGCAAAGTAATGCTTTAATTTTCCTATGACAAAGAATAAAGCTAGGCAATGACGTTCAATGTCCGTGTACCTGAACTCGGCAGACTGGACCACGCCCTAGATGTCGTAGACGGTCCTTTCTTGTCCTTCGAACTCTTGAGCCAACAGAGCTCCGATGGACTTCTTTGTGGAGGTAAGGTACATAAGCAGTGGGGATCCGAGCTGAGGTTCAATCATGACCCGTGGAGATGTCAACAATTGCTTCAAATTTTCAAATGCAACTTGGTGTTCTGCTGTCCAAGCATACGTTGCATTCTCATTAAACAGATTGCGAAAACAGAATGCAACTTCTGCTATTGCTGGTATGAACCGTCGCAGATAGGAAAGCTTTCCCAAGAACGTCTTCAACACACTCTGAGTCTGAGGCACTGGCAGGCTAGTAACAGCCGAGACCTTCGCGGGATCAGGCTCAATCCCATGTCCATGTATCGCGCATCCCAAGAACTTCCCTGAGGTTACCCCAAATGCACATTTCATGGGGTTCATCTTTAGATGGAACCTTCTGCATCTCTCAAAAACCTTTCTCAAGTATTCTAAATGATCCTCCTTTTTCTTAGACTTGATGACAAGATCATCCACGTATAATTCTACTACCTGATGCATCATGTCATGAAAGAGTTCCATCATCGCACGTTGGTAGGTCGCACCTGCATTCTTTAATCCAAATGGCATAACCGTGTAGTGGAATACTCCCACAGGTGTGATGAAAGCTGTCTTTCTTGCATCCTCAGATTCCATCTTGATCTGGTTGTAGCCACTGAATCCATCCATGAAGCTGAACATCTGATGATCAGCATTAGTATCAATTAGCAGGTCTATATTTGGCAGTGTTAAATCATCCTTTGGGCAGAAGCGATTCAAGTCCCTAAAATTGTCGCATACACGGAGGCTTCCGTTCTTCTTTAGAACATGCAAAATATTGGCAAGCCAGGTGGGATGATGATTAGGCTCGATGAATTTTGCATTTAGCAGTTTAACTATCTCCTCCTTTATCTTGACATCGACCTCTGGGCGAAAGGTCCTCGCGCTCTGCTTCACCTGCTTTGATCCTGGAATGGCATCCAGCGGGTGCATAGTACCCTCCTTATCCAGACCTTGCGTTTCATCATAATCCCATGCAAAGACATCTTTTTAGTACTTTAGCGACTCCAGCAGAACTTTCTCTTCCTCGACATTGAGTTCTGCGCTTAAGAAAACTGGTCCTTTCTTCCCCTATGTTGGGCTTAAGAATACTTCCTTTAACTCCTGCTTCTGAGGTTTTTGGTGATCCTCCATGCATTCAGAAGCTTCCTTGAATTCCTCCAGTGATTCCTTCTCCCCATCCTTTTTTGGAGCTTTTGTGAGCTCGCAAATTTGCTCAGGGACATCTTCTATGGGAGGGACAAAGATGACCCCGCGCACCTTCAGATGCGATAGCACTTCTTTCCATTTGCATAGAAACTATTGATCTCCTTACCCTCATTGTTGTGCTCGACCACCCTCTTGAGGGTAAACATTCTTCCTTTGATAGGCTATCTTTGTTGTTTCATCTTGTACAGACTGCTTCTCCTTTTGGGCTTCTCGCATTATCATTACTCCTGATGTTGACCGGTCCTTGATGTTCTCCCACTTGGGCAAAGGGGTTGGCTGAAACGGTGCTGGGGTTATCTCATCTGCCATTTCCGTGAACCAAACCGCCTCAGACAAGTGCGCCTCCTCCAAATTGAAAGGGTTCACTGAGGCTGGTATTTCAACTACTTTGTTTCTTCAAATGGCCTTCATTACTTGATGAGCCGTGGAAGGCACTTCATCGAAGTGATGGATCCATGCTCGCCCAATGATCATATGGTAGGTGGTATTGGCATCAATGACATGGAACTTGGCAGAGCACTTGATTTGGCCAATCTGAATTCCTAGGCAAATCCATCCAACAGTCATCCGCGAGTCACTCCCAAATCCCATCAGAGGCGACAGCCGTTTGGTAATCTTGTTCTCCAGGATACTTGCCAACTCAAGAGTGCTGAGGGGTATCACATTCACTGCAGCTCCTCCATAGACGAAATCTCTCTTGAACTCGACCCCATTGATTACTGCCGTCACATACAATGGTCTTTGGTGGTTTGCATCCGTTTTCTTATCCGTTTGCGCGAAAGTCATTTCCAAGCCGGTGGATCGCGCAGCCCTGACAATTTCTCTATTTGAATGACTTGCGGAACGGCTCAACTGTTGCATGCAGGATACCATGTGCACTATGAATCTAGAGCTACGATTATCATAACTTTGATCCACATCTCTTCCTTCTACCCCAACAGTTAAGCAGACATTATAGGAAATTATTTGCCAAGATACAGTTCAGTAGTAAAGCTTGTGTTTTGATATTATAAATACACCATACATCAGAATAATTTTCAATCAACAGTGGTAAGTTATGCATACACACATACCGATAATAATGTCCTGTGTAAAGGGAAACGGGTGGGGTGGGGTGGGGGGAATGAAAAACAAACATATAAAAAAAGAAAGGATTAAAGTAGTGGCACACAACTATACCGGCATTGCTGGCAGATCCACGATTCTCGTTAGCTTGAACTCTGCATTTGGTTTATTTGACGCTCACTTCGACAGCAACAACTTCAGATCACTCAATACCCTGATTTTCTTATAATTGCAATCTCGCCTGCAAAGTCCGCACACGGAAGTCATGTACAAGCTTATCCATTACTATTGGAAATAACATACTCAGTAAGTTACAATTCCTACCACTCTGACAACCCCCCCAACGCGCACATCCCGTGCGTCAAACAGGAACTGAGTTGAAACCCATTTTCCTCAAAGAGAAATATGCGTTTAAAACATTCTTAAATCTCACATCTAACTTGGGCGATACAAAAATATTCAAAGGCTTTTTTTGCATTTCTACGGGTGCAATACGAACGCTTGCAAAAATACGCGTACAAGAGAACAAAGTAACAAACCCAAATACTTGGCCGCTGACTCATTGGTCATGACTATAACTGTGTACATGGACGAAAAAAGGGCTAGCCTACCACCATCCATTGTAGCAGCATCATCCCAGTCAGAAACACAAACATGAGTTAGCCTGCATACAATATTGACCATTACAATTTAGACGCACTGACACGGTGCGGAGAAATACACAGTCATTCAGTTAGCACAATCAGAAATACGTCTATAAATAAACTTACGATTCATCCATGAATATATTATGACATCAACCCGACCATTACCATCTCTACAAGGCACGTTCTTTACTGACAAAACCACAAGGACAATAACAACGACGTAGGTTCCCACGATAAACGTGATAGGGAAAAATTCAGAACACACTCAGACTAACACATATATGAATCACAAAGTCAAATAGTATTTCTAATAAACTGGCCGAATTTTTCCGGGTGATCTTCCATAGCGCGTGCCTCCTTTAGAATATTCAAACTAAACATGCTTTCAACATCAGTGACAACAACATCCATAACATCCTCCACTTTGAGAGAAATGTTAAGAACGATTTGAAAGTCGTTGTCAATGTACCGATGCGCCGGAGCAACACGACGCACATTCTCATTACTGAACCAGTAGGACGAGTACACGTGCAACTTTGCATCATAGGTAGTGAAGGAAGGTACAGTAGGAATAACTACATGATCAATACTCTAGAAGGGGTGGGGGTTGAATAGAGTATGGAAACTTTTGCAACTTTTGCTAAAAGAGTGGTTTCAAAGAAGTTTGTGGAATGCAGCATGTATTTCAAGGCCTTGAAATGAGTTTCAAGTCCTTGGAGTCAAAATAGAAACTAAATAGAAAGTTGATAGTTTTCAAGGCCTGGAAATGAGGTTCAAGCCCTTGAACTGAAAACCTGTTTTGAGCAGTTTGTAAGCTAAGCAAAATGTAGCAATGTAAATGCAAGAGACACAGTGATTTATAGAGCTCATTGCACTTGGACCTACGTCTCTACCTCATGGACTTAATCCCTGCATAATTTTCAACTCAATTCTTATAATCAAAATTTAAGCCCTAGATCTCAAGCACAGAGAGATGCCTTACTCTGTTACAGCTTGTGGTTCTCACTAACCTATCTAGTATCTGCTCTAGCTAACAGATTAACTAAGAATTCTCTATTCTTCTCCTTGAACAATCCACAAGAATAAGCACTAAAAGTATTATATAAAAGATATACAAATGAAGACCAAAAGAAAAGAAAACTGAGAGCTAAGTCTTCAGTGAATGTGCAGTGTTCTTCAGATGATTGGATTGTGTGATGTGGATCTGCTTCTTGGTTTCTTGTCAATCCTGTGTGGATTTTAAATGTCTGTGTGTGTTCTGTTATGTTGTGTCTTCGAAATTCCTCATTCAAAATCCCTTTTATGCAGCTTGTTTGAATTGAAGATATGCTGGATCTTCATTAACAAACTTTCCTAAAAATTAGCTGCAAGTCTTTGACTCTTCTAACAGCTGTGCCAACGGCTAGTTGCTCAGTATCTTCAAAGATGCTTACTTGATCTTGTTTGTTTGAAGGTTGGGAAGCTTTAAATACAGCAGATCAATGTGCATAATAACTCTGACAGATTGATTTCCATCATGCAATCAAATAGATTAGGAAATAATCATGTAAAATATGAAAATATATATCCCTGCAAAAACTGAGTCAAACACATACATTAATCACAGTTTATGATAGAAGAATGATTTTACTTTCATCATCAACTAACGTATAATGAATTATAAGAGATTAGGAGTTTAAAGAAGATCATCAGCTCCCCCTAAGCTCATGCTTGAATCTGGAGTGTAACTTTTGAACCCTTGAATCAGTTTCAAGCTGTTTCAAGCCTTTGAAACAGGCTAAACTTACAGGTAGGAATATCGGTCCCAAATGCAGTAGCCTGTATCTTATTGCCATGAAAATTGCATTAACAACATCATATATTATATCACATAAAAAATTTATCAAGTTCACTTCATCAACGCCAAATACTACACATGGCAAACTCGACGTCTCACCTCATTATCGCACAACACATATCAGTTGTATTTGGTACCACCCACCTTCGCAATAAGCATCTGATATTTCTCGGCCACACGTTGCATAATCTTCCATTCCTTTGTAAGATTCGCAAGTTTCGGATTCGTTACAACCATGTCCATCGCATCACTTCCTTCCTACAAATGAAATAATAACAAAACAACACATGAGAACAAAATAAATTGCTCTGTTATGCAGCTAAAAATGACATAGTAAACATATAATGGCTGTAGCTCTGCGCGCACAATAGGAGCGAAAAAAACAGGTATGCATAACAGCTGCGAAAGTTAAAAAAGAGTATGCAGCAGAAACTACAGTTTGCCATCAGAGTCCAAGCATGTTTGAGATTCAAATCAATTATGTAGATACAACATCAGTTGTACCGTCATCTAAATGGATTTTTTTAGTGGTGGTGACTACAATTTCGGACGGATCATTATCACTGATGTTGTAAAAGAGTACAACAAATATTGAATCTGGAACTGGGATACGATTGAAGTAACGATCCGTAGACTATGGAGGTAAAGTGGATATCACAATAAATGTGGCATTAGAAGAGCTTGAATATGAAAAAGAGTGTGATAGTCTTGCACGCATTTCGTGGGGAGATAATCCATATCAAGAGCGCACACACACATGGCTATTATTCAAGTTTTGATAAGATCTTACCCATAAACAGGACTACAACATTATGTTCAACGTGCTAGGGACAATATCTCGTTCCCAATGAGCGAAACCATAAACAGCACACATATGTTCAATTATATCAATAACACGCAACTCTGATAATGTCCGAATCTCACAAACCACATTACATTCACTTCTTTCTATTGCATATGCGCCCCCCTACATGAAAATCACGTGTCACAGCAGGAACTTACACATACCAGCGCATACAGTCCGCGATCACTAACCCAAGGAAAAAAATATCTGAATTAATAAATAACGAAAAATAAGAATAGACAAAGAGAGCGCCAAACGATTACATCGCCAGAACCACATGATTGATTCTACAAATACATCAATATCCCGTAATGAAGATGAAATAATTGCATGAGAAAAATAACTGTTAATACATGGTAACGCATGAACACGGGGGCATGCAAATAATAACATCAAACCCAATGGGGGAACCAATAAAGGGAAAAACACACAAAGACTACAACCATACTAAGAGGAAACGTGGAAAGACTGCATTTGCATCAATATCCCAACAAGGAGGAAAACATGTATAGAAAGGGAAGAGGATAAATTTAATACAGATTCATAACCAAACGAAGAGAAACTCAAAAATAACATAAAATCAATTGGAAAATCCAAGGCAAAATTAACAAACACAACCAATAAATAAACACAAAGCCACATCGGAACCCCTGCGCATGCATCAACATCCCAATCTATCAGAGGAATTATTATTAGAAAACATATAGGTGAGATGCATATTTGCACAAACCCCTGCGCATGCATCAACATCCCGCATCTATCAGAGAAATTATCATCAAAAGACATACAGGTGAGATGCATATTTACAAAAAAAAAAGTTCAAATGATCACCACATGTGGAGATTTAGAAATAACATGAAACAAAACGGGATATCCCAACAAAATAAACATACGTAGAAAACGAACAAACATAAAGTCAGGTCGGAACCCAAAGGCATGCATCACCTATATGTTATCTGATGATAATTCCTCTGATAGATGTGGGATGTTGATGCATATTTACGAAAAAAAAGATCAAATGATCACCACATGCAAAGATTTAACAATAACATGAAACCAAGCGGGAGATCAAAAACAAAATTAACACACGCAGACAACGAACAAACATAAATCCAGGTTGGAACCCAAACGCATGCATCAATATTCCAAATTTAACAGAGTAATTATCAGCGAAAAATATATGGGCGAGATGCATGTATGGGAATAAAAATAAGATCACCACAAGCAGAATGCAATGACAAGATGAATTCCCCATTACACATGAATAGAAATCACACATAAAAAAAAAGAGAACATAAAAGAGGGCGCAACAGAATTTTGTAATTGTTTCGAACCCATGGTAGGAGTACATAATCCATACCAGAGATGTCATCGAAACAAGGCTGCTTTGAATTTTCCAGAAGGGAAGGACGCTGCATGAAAATGAAAATCAATTACATAAAGAATGAAAAAAAGAGTGAGGGGATGGGGAAGAACAAAGAGGAAGGAGAAAACAAAGGGACAACGTAAACCTACAAAGAGAGAAAAGCCCTTTCTGCATACCAAAACCAAATGAGCAAGTCAGTCCTGAAAGAAATACAGGGATCTTATAAAGGGAACACCGCCGTGAAAGAGAAGATTGCGTGACAACCATCACCAGAACATGGAGGGAAAAAGAACTTCAGTTCAATGTACCGCCACTACAAAAGATAAAGGTATTTTTCTTCCTTAAAATTTTTACCATGCAACCAAAACAAAGACACCCAGTGCCTTGATGGCCTAAAATTCAAAGAAACAAAGTAGGACATAAAAGTACCATATCAAGTTAACTGGAAATACAGAAAAGCAAAATGACCACCATACCACACCATGACACTTAAAGTTACGACACCAGAAAGGTAAAATGGCACAACAGTTACAAGGACTACACCGTCAATTGAACATCCAAATTTCACTTAACATTCCTATACGAGACAACCCAATAGAATCAAAATGATTACATAAATACCAACACCAGATATCCATAATCCCAGCTAAACGAGGGCAAGCAAGCACTTGACTATGAACAAGAACCCAAGCTGGAAGACAGGAAAACCTTCCCAGTCGACCCAATTTACGTACTCGCAAACGTGTAATGGCATAAGATGTCCAAGGACAACACCGTCATTTTCCATCTCCACCCAATGAGATCAACCACAAGAACGACCTTTATTACGGAAATACCACAGCAACATCCTGAGTCAAAGAGAAAAAGATGGAAGGGAAGGGCAATAAATTCCCTCATAAGAATCCCTCAGCCTCCTAAGGTTTGTCCGTGCAAACAACCCAATACTTGCACAATAATTACCGGAATACCATCACCCAAAGGGAACAGAAAAATTCAACTAACCGAGGGAAAACACAAAAATTACCTTAAGGCCCAAAGACAAATAAGCCCTCCCCTGATGACCCAATTAACAACCTCTAAGCCTAGAATGACACGACACATGTAAGGGCACCGTTGTCATTAGCCACCGCCAACCCACCAAATCAACCAAATTAACAACCGTTATTACACAAATACCACGTCCATTTAACAACTCAAAGATCAAAATAGCGAAGGGCAGAGAGGTACATTCCCCAAAAAAATCATGTAATCTCTTTCATTTTAGCAGATATATTTTTTTTACTTCGAATATTTCTTTTTAGCAGTTCGCCATTACATTTTGTAAAACGACCATGTCTAACAAACTTTGTTAGGAATGATTAAAGTAATATTTCGCTTTTATAAAATAGCCATGTTTAGTAGATTTTTAGGGATAACTGTTTATACTAACCGCGGGAATTTTTTACACTTTTTTAAGAGGAAGACCTATTTTGACTCCTTCTCTTTCTTCGAATTATTTCTTTTAATCAGTTTTGTTTTATGAGGCGGTTATGTTTCACCTTTATTAGTCACCCTTGTATTCCACCTCATGTTAGTTAAGATATGCTTGTCGTTAATTATTTATTTAAAAAAATGCTAATTATATCACCAATTGGAAGCACCCGCATAAGCGATGAAATTAAAGGGTGGAGAAAAATTAGGGACATTAAGCATTTTGAAATAATAATCATGTCTCGTAATTTTTATATGAAAAGATCTCATTCAAATTTTCCTAACTGCGAAAATTGTGTAGTGTCGATACATTTGTCCTTTTAGATTTTTTCTAGCAGTTTCCTTTTATTTTTATAACATAACAATGCCTAGTAAAACAACATTGGGAAAGACTTAGTACGATTTTCCTGGCGCTAGTAATTGTATAGCATTATATTTTGGAGAGAATTTAAGTCTCTCCGATTTTAGTAGAATTTTGTTAACGCCACTAATTTTATAACGTTGCTTTTTGGAGGAAGACCAACTTTAGTTCCTACATTTTTTTTTATTTTTTTTGCAGTTTTCTCTATTTTAATGAAATCGTCATATTAAGTGGTCTCCTTTTTTGAATATTCTAGTAGGATGTAATTAACATATTAAATTTTGTAGCAATTTTTTTCCATTACATCAGTAATTGCTAATTTGTTTTGAAAGAAAATTTAATTTCATAACTCACAAAGGATTAACATTCAACTGGGTTACATCCATCTATAACTCCTTGGGGAAGGCATCCTACCCATATCATTACATTAGGCACAGTAAGCCCTAGTGAGGTGATTTGGTGGGCAAGTGAGTTTGCCTTCCTCAGGATACATCAGGCCGTAGCTTCCGTGAATGTTAAAATGATTGATTGGCAGTCACGAAGCACCAGACATACTCTCGGTCTATCGTTGGAGATCCCTACACCATTGCAGATTTTTGTTTCCACATTTGAAGGTCCGATTCGATGTTAATATTAGTAACACCCATTCATTTTTTCCATCATCACACTTTCTCGTATTGCCCATGACATCCGTTATTGTTGCAAAATATGAGGATGGAACAGTCGCAGCGATAGCTGCTAAAACCGCTCCATGGTTGTCACGCAAAACCGCATCGAATGCACCCTTCTGTTCCGATTCTCTCCAAGCACCATCAGTATTGAGTTTTATAAATTATTGGTTCAGTAATTCTCATGCATTCGAACTAGTACCTGCATGCACAGTCACCTCCCCTCCAGTAATCCCAGCAATTCCTTCCAAATTTGCACAAATAGCCTCATCATCAACATGGGCTTGTATCTTGTTACATAACATCACCACAAAGTGATCCACCCCCTAAAAAACTCTTTGGTTTCTACTCCACCAAATAACCCACGTAGTTATCGCAAAAATTGCAGACAAGGAGGAAAATTGAGTGATTAAAAGAGTTGTCGCCCCTAAACAAGCAACAGAACTTGAAATCACAACTAAACTAAACTTTTGTATTTTTTATTTTAATAAAAAAGTAAGGAGAAACCAGAAATCTTTAGATCACCTAGGGATGTAGACGGATTCTAGATTACCTGAGTAACATGTTAATTCTATCCTAGTCAAGCCCGATAATAGGGTATGAGAATCTCATGTCGGTCTCATGTCATTCTACGTCTCCGTTAACTACAATCTCCTCTCGATCTCATGTTGTCTACCGGTCCGTTCTAGCACGTCATCTACTCGTTTGATAACGGGTCCTGTCGGTCCACTGTTTCACAGAACAGCTGAATATTCCTACCGAATCTACCCACACTAGACAATCCTACTCACTTCTCCTATCGGTCTCGGTGATTCGGGATTTAAAGATTGTATGTAGGTATGCCGTTACAAATCAAATACTCTAAAAGGGGGTTGAATAGAGTATGGCAACTTTTGCTATAGGTGTGGTTTAAAAAAAAAATCGAAGTATTTCAAATCTTTATACACAGATTCAATTCTTTGAAAACAAAACAAACTGTTTAAAGGAAACTGAGTATTTTCAAATATTTGAAGCTTTGAATAGAAACCTGTTTCGATGAAGTTTTGAAGACAAGTAAAGAAAAGAAATGCCAGACAATGAACACAGTGATTTGTTATGAAGTTCGGTCCCAAGTGACCTACTCTCCGCCTGAGGGATATAATCCCTTTAGAATTTCAACAACTTCTTATCTATCAAAAGCTAAGCCCTATATCTCAGGCCAAGAGAAATGCCTTACTCTTTTCCAGCATGTGGTTCATCCTAACCTATCTAGTGACAGATCTAGCTAACTGATACAATAAGAATATTTT
Source organism: Linanthus parryae (assembly GCA_023055425.1). Lineage (NCBI taxonomy): Eukaryota > Viridiplantae > Streptophyta > Magnoliopsida > Ericales > Polemoniaceae > Linanthus > Linanthus parryae. The sequence goes on along the minus strand of JALGPY010000001.1, from coordinate 70,034,748 downwards.
TTTTTCCTCTTGAAAAACTCACGAGTACTGATGATTAAGTAATATAACAGAATGATATACAAATTAGCTCTGAATGAAGAACACTGTGAAGACAGTGAAGTAGTAAAGCTGGAAATGTTCTTCTGGAATCTAGAATGGATTGAATGGTTGAATGATCTCCTTAAATGATGCTTGTCAATCCGTGAGAGTCTATGAATCTCTATGTAAAGCTCTGTACTTCTCAATCTTTCTAAATTAGTGTCTCTCTGTCCGTCAATTTGAATTGCAAGCTATATGAGAAGCTTCAACAGAAATCCCTAAAAAACCTCTCAGATACTTGACTCTCAACAACCTTATTCCAACGGCTAGCTACATGATTTTCTCTCTTGATTTTGATCTGATCTTCAATCTCCACGCCTAAGAAAATGCCAGACAAGTTTCCATAAGAGTAGCATCAATCCAGCAAATAAGGAAACTTGGATAATCCTACAACACATAGTTAGCTCATAATCGCTGTAAAATAATTTAGGAAACTGATAAGATCAAGGCATGTTATAGCACATAACTAGTTTGCCTTTCATCATATAATATTGCATGATCAAGTTCAGGATATTAAAGAGTGAATAGGAGTAAGAATCCCCCTTAGTTCAGACGTTCATCATATAATATAGCATGATCAAGTGCAGGAGAATAAAGAGTGTATAGGAGTAAGAACTCCCCCTTAGTTCAGGATGTGAGTTTTCGAGGCTTTGAAACCAAGTGTGAACTTACAATCTCCCCCTTGATGAAAGACAAAATTGTTGGAATAGATACCCTAGAGGCAATCTTTTTAGTATGAACAATGTTTTTGGCTAGAAAAATTAATTGTATTCTTTATGGAGATATTTAATATAGTGAAGTCCTTAGATTACAAATGTGTTTGTCTATCTTAAATATCCCTAGTCAATTATACTGATTAGCAGGACGATCAATTATGGACTAGTATGGGGTTGGATTAATATGGAGATATCACGATCCAACACATGGGTATGCATTAGGAGTAATAGCATACCGGATTGACCCACAACGAAAAGCCTACATACAAGTTATGTAAAGTCACAAGTTCTTCTCGTAGTGACAACAGTATTGTCATCCTTAGACTTGACTTCACTAGATCCTCTAGTTGTGGAATTATGTGTTTTGACATCGTCAAACGCTACATCGCAACTGGGTAGTAATAAAGGCGTTAGTCAGGCACATAAGGAAGCAAGCTTAGAGATGGTAGTGATGTAGATAGAATTTGTCCCTACCACGTGACGGGAGCAAATATCCGTGGGCCACTCGAGGGATGGTGCTTAAAGAATCAATATAGGATATTTATGTTATCTGCATCGACAAGACTATTCCCAGGATTGAGAAACCATGGATTGGATATACGAGTGTGACTTGTATGTCTCGTGTCTAATCCGGATATAGAGGCAAAGGGATGAGACAATACTTGCATAAGGTTTGTCAAAGTAATGACTATTTCTATTAGTTGGGTGGCATGGATGTGTTGCTAGACACCGCTCCATGTTAATAAATATTATCTTTGGGGTCACACGCCATAAAGATTAAACTAGACTTGGAAATTAATTTATATGATTAATTAATGGAAGGATAAATACGCAACTACTTGCAAACTTAGTAAGAGTAATTTTCAAGTTGGACTAATCCGTGTATGAACAGTGATAAGTCTGAAGCTCCTTGATATTAATATTTGAATGCATAGGCAAGAGCTTTGGTTCCTTGATGATGAAAGCCAGAAACACAAGCATAAAATTTTCCTAAGTATCAAAGCTTCAAAGCTTTGAGGAACTATATCTATGTACACACATATACATATATATATACATATATATATATATATATGTGTGTGTGTGTGTGTGTGTGTGTTTGTGTGTGTGTGTGTTTAACTATTTTGTGCAGGTTTTTGGTTTTGATATGGAATGACATTATGAAGGCATTAGCAATCTATGTTCTGATTAACAAAATATGCAGGACTGAGTTGGATTGAAAATCCAAGTTCATTCTCATGAACAAGCAGGCAAAGCTTTGAGATTCACTGGTTATTCTTCACTGCTATGTTTATCTGACCAATTCTGTGTATGCAGGTTATTTATGTTGGATTCAGAACTTGTTATGAATCTATTTTTGTTTATTAACACTTGTTCTATACTGGTTACTTGATATATTAATTAGATTGAATATGTGTATAAGCCATATTTATCATCAGACAAATCTAGCCCAGTTTTCTCATAAACTGTTAGCATACTGCTGAACAGATCTTGATGCTAGATTGTCTTGATGTTTTTTGATCTTGTTTGTTGAGTTTATGCAGGTTTGATGGGCGTTCCTGTTTCCATAAACAAATCAAATAGCTATCCAAACAGAACTGTTGAAAGAAGCATATCAGGGAGGACGATTTTCAGGTTTTAACTTCCTAAAATCTCTCAGTTTGTTGGAGTCTGTTATTTATAGAGATTGGTGTTTTGAAATTGATAGAGAAACAGATATTGATACTGATCTTCGTGAGATCTGAAGAGTGCAACAAACAGGAGAGTTCATATCACTCAAATCTTCAGAATCATCAGGCCATTGACATTCCAGAAGTTAGATTATTCATCATAGATTGAAGAACACTTCCAGACTCATTTTGCTTATCTGTTTTCTGTGTTCTTCACACTTGTACCAAATTTGTATAATCATTATGTGTTCTTAAACCTCACAAAATTAGAAGTTTAGTTTATCAAGTGAACAACAAAGAGGTTCATATTGTTTCAACAAATTGTAGCTGGAACTGGATAGGTTGGAAACACAAGCTGTATAGGTGAAAGGTAACTCACTTAGGCTTGAGTTCTAGGTCTAAATCTGGGTGATTAATAAGAAGTTGTGTTTGAATCCTGGAGGGATAAGATCCCTCAGGCAGAGACTGGGTCCAATTTTGACTGAACTCTGTAAAATCCTTGTGTTCCTGCTGTTTACTTTTGTTATATTTACATTCAGTCTAAACAGGAAGTTACAAAGCTTTGGAGCTTTCCAAATATCAAAGCTTTGAAGCCTCTGTATTCTGCAGTTATATCTTCAAGTTTCTCAAAACTGTTTCAAAGCTTTGAGATATCAACTACTTACTCTACTCAAGTTTTAAAAGATTGTGTTTTGGAAAAAGTTAGCATACTCTATTCAACCCCGCCCCCCTTGTAGAGTATTTTGATCTTGTTTTACACTTACATTACAAACTTTCAATTGGTATCAGATCTTTGGATCACTGTTTAAGGATCTAACAATCTTATGACAATGAGTAATGTAGGTGATGGAGGATTCTCACAGGGAAGAGCAACTAATAGACCGCCACTTTTTTGTGGTGATAACTTTGTGCATTGGAAAACATTGATGAAGATGTTCATCATAGACCAGGACATGTAACTATGGTCTATTGTTGTGAATGGTCCAAATTTATTCTATACTACTACTAATGGAGTCAGGAGTGTCAAACCTGATGAAGATCTCTCAGTCACTGAGCTGGAAAAGGTATCCAAGAATTACAATGCTTTGAACTTATTATATTGTGCACTTAGTGCAGATGAGTTTAACAGGATATCCAACTGCAAAAGGGAAAAAGAGATATGGGACAAGCTGACTGTTACTTACGAAGGAACTAGCCAAGTCAAGCAGACAAAGATTAATTTCCTTTTGAGACAGTATGAACTGTTCAAGATGAATTCTGATGAATCCATCAAGGATATGTTCAAAAGGTTTACAGATATTATGCACAACCTGGAATCTTTGGAAAAAGCTTTCTCAAATGAGGAAAATGTCAGGAAGATACTCAGAAGTTTGCCAAAGCCAAAATGGGAGCCTAAGACAACTGCAATTGAGGAGGCTCAAGACCTAAGCATTCTGGAACTTGATGATCTACAAGGAAAATTACTCACTCATGAAATCTCCATGAAGGATGTAGATAGTGACTTGAGTGACAGCATCAAGAACCTGGCACTCAAGAAAAAGGAAAATGAAAAATCTCAAAGCCATGAACATGAGGAGGAGGAGGATGATGATGATAATTATGAAGAAGCCTTAGCCCTGATTTCCAAAGCCTTGGCCAGAATTCTGAAGAGGAAGGGAAACTTTGGAAACAAGGACTACAACAAAGAAAAATTGAGATCTTCAAACAACAAGGATCAGAAAGGTAAGTATACTTCACATTCATATAAACCTAAAATTATGAATTGCTATGGATGTGGAGATGCAGATCATCTGGTAAGAGATTATCCTCGAAAGAAGAAAAGCAGACAATTTGCTAAGAAGGAAAATGAAAACAGAAGGAAGAAGGCAATGGTAGCCTCATGGAGTGATTCAGACTCTTCAGACTCAGATTCTGATGAGGAGCAAGTCAATCTCTGTCTAATGGCTGGACATCAAGAAGACCACTCTAATGACAAGCAAATTGAACATATGGTAAATAATATTTTATCTAGTCCTTAGGATGTTTTACCTGAAATCCTCAAAAGCATGTTTTTTGAATGAGGAAAGTTACAGGAATGTAACTGATTCCTTGAAAGTAAAGGTTCATGAGAAAGCTAAAGAAAATTTAGATTTTGTTTTTCAAAACAAGTGTCTTGAAGCTACTAAGTTGAAAACTGATAGTGACTTCAAAGCCTTGGACAGTAGATTAAAATCTTTGAAATCACAGGTCAAAGAAGTGGTTGATCAACACACTCTTTTAACTGACAAATTTTTTGATCTAAAGAGTCATTCAGATGATTTAGAACAACAGAACACTTCATTGACTAGTGAGCTTCAAGAATATAAGAAAATTCTTTCAACTTTTGCTGGCTCAGAACATAAGCTAAATTTTATGCTTGGAGGAAGTATGCATTCTGTATACAAAAGTGAAATTGGTTATAATCCAAATTTTTCAAGAAGAAATCAAACCACATTTGTAAAATTAGGAAGCAGACATTCTCCAACGTGTCATTATTGTGGTAAATTGGACATGTGAAATTAACTTGCCCCTTTAGAAGGACAGAACCTCATGTAATGAGGAACACCTATCCTTATCATCTTAAGGGACAAGTGAAACCGATTTAGGTTCCAAAAGGAGTTAGACCACCTAACATGGTTTATTCTGAGTATGAATTCAAATTCTACACTTGGTCTAATAGCCTGTTAAGGCATTGATTGAATTTTTCAGGATGTCACCAAAGCTTTGAAAGATCAGAAATGGATTTTGGATAGTGGATGTTCCAGGCTCATGAGTGGAAAGAAATATCTATTCATTGAGATTAAAGAGCAATCAGAGGGAACAATCACACTTGGTGACAAATCAAGGTGCAACATAATTGGTATAGGAAGTATTGGTAATAATTTTGCATTGTTAATTTCAGATGTTTATCTAGTTGATGGTCTTATGTATGATTTATTGAGTATTTATCAGCTTTGTGATAAAGGTAATAAGGTAGTTTTTGATAAGGAGAAATGTGTGGTGCAAGATGAAAAATCAGGCAACTGCATACTCACTGCTCCTAGGTCACATAATGTTTATGCACTATGTACTGACAAGTTGCAGGTGATAGTCTGAAATGTCTCAAAGCTTTGAAGGATGACTCAAAGCTTTGGCATAGAAAGCTTGGTCATATAAGCATGCATACTTTGAACAAACTCATCTCAAAAGATTTGGTAAGGGGATTCCCAATCCTGAAATTCAAAGATGATGATAGTTGCAAGGCATGCACTCAAGGATAGCAGGTCAGGAGTTCATTCAAGCCAAAGAACTTTGTAAGTACCTGTAGACCTTTAGAATTGATGCACTTGGACTTGTGTGGTCCTATGAGGGTTCAAACACCCATAGGTAAGAGATATATGCTTTGTTGTGGTTGAAGATTATTCTAGATATACTTGGGTTATGTTTATTAGAGATAAGTCTGAAACATTGTCTGAATTTTCAAAGCTTTGTAAAGAGCTTCAAACTTTGAAAATTTTACTTGTTGCATCTATTAGGAGTGATCATTGTAGGGAATTTGATCAAATTGATTTTGATTTATTTTAGGCAAAGCATGACATCTCACACAATTTTTCTACACCTAGAACTCCTCAGCTAAATGGTGTAGTTGAGAGGAAAAATAGGACTCTTGAAGACATATCCAGAACCATGCTATTTGAAAGTAATTTGCCAAAGTTTTTAAGGTCAGAACCTGTTAACACTGCCAATTATGTGCTCAATAGATGTTTGATCATGCCTATTTTGAAGAAAACTCCTTATGAATTATTCAAAGGCAGAAAACCTAGTGTTTCTTATTTCAAGCATTTTGGCTGTACTTGTTTGTGCATAAAAATGGCAAAGACAATCTTGGTAAGTTTGATTCTAGAAGTGATGAAGGTGTTTTTTTGGTTATTCTCGAACTAGAAAAGCTTACATGTTTTACAATAAGAGAACTAAGATTGTGGAGGAGAGCATTCATGTAATTTTTGATGAAAGTGCTGATGATTCTCTGAGTGAAAGTTTTGCATATCTCAATTTGAACAAGTATGAGGCTGATGATGACTATAAAAAGTCAATGGAAGCAAAACTAAGCAGCAGAAAAATTCAGAAGAATCTCAAGGCCTTGAACCCCCTGATGAGCCAAAATCTCAAAGCCTTGAGACTGAGACTGGGAGGAAATATGATGCTCCTTCTACTGTGTCAAGAACTCAAAGCCTTGAAGGACCATACACTTGGACACCCATAAAAAAGTTCAAATATTTATTAGATCATCCTGCATAGAATATAATATCAGGTCCAACTACTGGAACTCAGATAAGAGGCGAACTGAGGAATTTGTGTGCTTTCAGTGCTTTTGTATCACTTATTGAGCCCAAGAATGCAAAATAAGCCCTAGAAGATGCAGATTGGATCATTGCAATGCAGAATGAGCTGAATGAGTTTGAAAGGAACAAAGTCTTGAATTTGGTTCCCAGATCAAAGGATCAATCTCCAGATGGGTATTCAGAAACAAACTTGATGAAAAAGGTAAGGTTGTGAGAAATAAAGCAAGACTGGTTGCACATGGATATTATCAAGAAGAAGGCATTAATTATGAGGAAACATTTTCCCATGTTGCAAGGTTAGAGGCTATTATAATAATTCTTGCATTTGCATCTCATAATCATATAAAACTTTTTCAAATGGATGTCAAATGTGCTTTTTTGAATGGATATTTACAAGAAGAATTATATGTTGCTCAACCACCAGGTTTTGAAAGTGACACCTTTACTGACCATGTTTACAAATTAGACAAAGCCTTGTACGGACTTAAGCAAGCTTCAAGGGCTTGGTATGACAGAATCTCTAAGTTTTTACTGGAAAATGGTTTCAAGAAAGGACTTGTTGACAAAACTCTTTTTATAAAAAAAATGAAAAGGATTTTTTAGTTGTACAGATATATGATGATTATATTTTATTTGGTAATACTAATTCTTTCAAAAGAGTTTTCAAGTCTAATGTGCAGGGAATTTGAGATGAGCTTGATGGGAGAAATGAATTTCTTTCTTGGACTTCATGTGCATCAAATGAAGAAAGGAATTTTTGTGCATCAAGGGAAATACACCCATGACATGTTAAAAAAATATACATGTCACAGTCCAAGGTAGTTAAGACTCCTATGAGTTCATCATTGTCTTTATACAAAGATACAAATGGTAAGAGTGTGAATCAAAAAGATTATACATGTATGATTGGTTCACTTATATATCTAATTGCTATAAGACTAGATATTATGTTTAGTGTATGAATGTGTGCTAGATTTCAAGCTGATCCTAAAGAAAGTCATTTGATTGCTGTGAAAAGGATTTTCAGATATTTGAATGGAACTAAAGACTTGGGGATTTGGTATCCAAGAAGATCTAATTTTATGTTGAGTGGTTATTCAGATGCAGAATTTGCAGGATACAAAATAGATAGAAAGAGAACTTCAGGCTGTTACCAGTTTCTTGGTTCATCATTGATTAGTTGGCATTCAAAGAAACAAAATTCAGTGGCTCTATCAACTGCAAAAGCTGAATACATTGCAGCTAGAGCTTGTTTCTTTCAGGTTCTATGTATTGCTCAACAGCTAAGAGATCTTGGATATGAATTCAGAAATGTGCCTATCAATTGTGACAATACAAGTGCCATCTCTATATCAAAGAATCAAGTTCAGCATTCAAGGACAAATCACATAGATGTGAGACATTATATACTTAGAGATCATGCTGAAAAAGGTGATATTGTTCTATCTTTTATTTCTACTTCTAAGCAAATAGCTGATATTTTCACTAAACCATTGCCATATGAGAGGTTTGCATCCCTAAGGCTTTAATTGGGTATGTTAAACAAGTATGCATTGGTTTATGGGGAGAATTAGTCTCTATGTATGTTATATGTGTGGATCTCAAAGCCTTGAGATCATACTTTCTTAATCCTTGAAAGTATGGCTCAAAGCTTTGAAGTTTCTTTGTTGGTCTCAAACTTCTCAAAGCTTTGAACCACCGTTACACTGCTTTGATTGAGTGGATTTGTATTCTTTAAAAAATTGGATCGTGTTTTTATTTCAGTAATATCTTCTTAGATAATTACAGAATCATTTAAAATTTCAAAGATTTAGATAAAATTTCAAAAAATATCTTTGCAAATCTTCTGCAATCTCTTTGCATGCAATCTCCCTTTTCAACTCAAACTCTTCTACCGACTTAAGCCAACTTGAGGTCTTATTTCTCTCATTCTCAACTTCTATCTCTTCGTCTATCTCTCTCTCTCTCTCGCTTTCCTCTCAAAACTTCTCAAACCCTAACCAAAATGGAGCACAAGTCTGAGAGGATCAAGCAGCAAGGTCAGACTTCCAACAAGAGGGTGAAGAGGAAGGCTAACAGGAAGATCACCATTCATGGATCAGATTCAGAAGACACACCCAATGTCCATGAGACATCACCTACCTCAAAGAAGGTCAATAAGGGAAAGGAAGTTCAAGAAGAACCAATGGTTGGGTCAGAATCTGAGTCTGCTACAGAAAAGGTGGTGAAGGACAAAGAACAGGGGAGTAAGGATGAAGGGGTAGAATCAAGCAAGAAGAAGGAAGTGGTTGCTGAGAAAGGTGAAAAGAAGAGTGTGACATCTTCAAAGGATAAGAAATGTGATGAAAATAAGGGTGAATAAACTCTAGAGAAGAAGAGGGTGAAACACAGTGCAGTAAAGACCAAGAAGGCTAAACATGTTGGTAAGAACGTATTGCCTGAGTCTTGGTTTGTCAATTCAGAAGTTATGTCTGTATGGATGGATGGGTATGCATCATCTAAAGTATCTTTCTGTAGTCCAATTAGTATTGATTTATTGGATTTATTAGAATTGGATTACATTAAGAATTTGAGGAATACATCTGTTGGAAGTATGTTAAATCTACCATCTGAGGCTTACCCTAGGCTGACCAGACTGTTTTATCTTAATTTAGTTCAAGAACTGGATGATAGTGATAGGTATATTCTTACTTCAAAAGTGGCTGGTGTGGACATTAGGTTGGATCACAAGGTATTTTCCAAAGTTTTGGGAGTACCTAGGAAGTATAGGGGTAGTGATCACCCTGATAGGAAGGAAATTTTGGAGAAGGCCAAAGCCTTGTTTTTCTTGGAGGGAACCCCTACTGAACCAAAACAGTTAACACACTCTATGTTTACTTGTGAAGCCAAAATTTTATTTTCTATCATTTTGAGATGTGTAGTTCCCAGGGAGTATTCCAAAGATTTGGTGACAAACAAAGTGTTGACCTTGATGTATCTTATATGTCAAGGGTTTGAGGTAGACCTTCCTACTGTTGTGATGGAGCATATGGTTTACTATGGTACTAGGACTAGGAACCATTCCCTTCCTTATGCCAATGTATTACCTTTGTTTTTCAAACACTTTGGAGTTTCTTTGAAGGATGAGGAAAAGATTACTACTGGTTTTGGAATGGTAGATGAGGCATCACTTCAAAAGATTGGGATTGTGTGCACTGCCAAAGGAAAGGGGAAGTTTTATTCTGAGTTGAGTGCCAAAGAATTGAAAGAGAAAGAGTTTATCAAACCTAGAGCTGCTACAACCCCCCCCCCCCCAAAGTGTCTTGTAACCTAGATTTTTCACAAATACTGGACATGGTTGAGGTTTTGGAAGATGGAGTGGAAGATCTGAGGCAAGGTTTGTTTGACCTTTCTACTGAATTCACCAAGTACAAAGGTTTGGTGAAAAACAAGCTAGACATCATAATCAAAGGTTTGAACCTAGAGCAGATACCTTCTTCAGAAAGAAGAGAAACAAGTTTGACTCAGATGAAGTACTTGGAGAAGCTCTTAAGAAGCAGCATAAGAAGAAGAATCCAGTTCCTATTGTTCTTACATCAAATGATCTTTTTGATCAATCTAAGGATGAGGCTGGTGATGAAGAAACTGCTGCAGAGACTGCTGAGAAGGAAGCTGCTGATTTGGACTAGCTTGTTGATGAAGTTGTGGGGAAAATGCAAACTGAGGAAGCACATGGTGAAGAAGGTGCTGAACAAGGTGAGCAAAGAGAAGAATCACCTGAAGCTGAAGGAGATTCAGAGGCTGAAAAAGTTGAAGAGGTTCAGGACAAGGGAAAGGGAAAAGCCAAGTCTGGAAAGAAGTCTGCAAAGAAGGATACTGAAACTGAGTCTTCAAAGCCTTGAAATTCACCCTTCTATCTCTTTATGTTCTTCTTTCTTCTTTCAAGTCCTGAAGTTTGTTTAATTTTTTCTGATTTTCTTCAAAACATTCTGAACTACATCCTACATTGCTTCTACTCTTTTGTTGAAAGACAAAAAAGGAGAGAAGATTATATGTTTTTGTGTTAAGTTTTGTAATACGTAAGATGATGGATGCTAGTTTGATTTTAATTTGGTTATTGCTATGCTATGCAAATTTTTGTTGAAGTATTATATTTTGTTTAAATATGATCTTTGGTTTAAAACTGTTATCAGAACTTGTGAATTACTTGTGTTTTTGAGTTGGAGGAAATTGTTCATAATCTGGATTCAAATAATGTGTTTTAACTTTCATAAAGGGGGAGATTGATAAGTCTGAAGCTCATTGATATTAATTTTTGAATGCATGGGCAAGAGCTTTGGTTCCTTGATGATGTAAGCCAGAAACACAAGCAGGAAATTTGCCTAAGTATCAAAGCTTCAAAGCTTTGAGGCACTATAGCTATGTATATGTGTGTGTGTGTGTGTGTGTGTGTGTGTTGATATGGAATGATATTATGAAAGCATTAGAAATCTATGTTCTGATTAACAAAATATGCAGGACTGAGTTGGACTGAAAATCCAAGTTCGTTCTGGTGAACTAGCAGGCAAAGCTTCAAATCTTTTGAGATTCACTGGTTATTCTTCACTGCTATGTTTATCTGCCCAATTCTGTGTATGCAGGTTATTTCTGTGGGATTCAGAACCTTTTTTTGAATCTATTTTTGTCTATTAACACTTTTTCAAGACTATTTACTTGATATACTCATTAGATTGAACATGTGTATAAGCCACATTTATCATCAGACAAATCTATCCCAGTTTTTCATAAATTGCTAGCATAATATTGAACAGATCTTGATGCTAGATTGTCTGATGTTGTTAGATCTTGTTTGCTGAGTTTATTCATGTTGTTTGGGCATTTCAATGTCCATAAACAAATCAAATAGCTATCCAAACATAGCTGTTGAAAGAAGCATATCAGGGAGGAGGATTTTTAGGTTTTCACTTCAAATAATTTGCAGGCTGTTATTTAAAGAGATCATTGTTTTGACATTGATAGAGACACAGAGATTGAGACTGATCTTAGTGAGATTTTAAGAGTGCTACAAACAGAAGTTTATATCATTCAAATATTCAGAATCATCAGGCCATTAACATTTCAGAAGCAAGATTATTCATCACAGATTGAAGAAAACTTCCAAGCTCATTTTGCTTATCTGTTTTTTGTGTTCTTCACACTTATACCAAATTTGTGTAATTATTTTGTTTTCTTAAACCTCGAAAACTTAGAAGTTTATTTGTTCAAGTGAACAACAAATTGTAGCTGGAACTAGATAGGTTGGGAACCAAGAGCTGTATAGGTGAAAGGTAGCTCACTTAGCTTGAGATCTAGGGCTAAATCTGGGTGATTAATAAGAAATTGTGTTTGAATCCTAGAGGGATAAGATCCCTCAGGCAGGGAATAGGTCCAGTTGTGACTGAACTCTATAAAATTCTTGTGTTCATGCTGTTTAATTATGTTATCTTTACATTCAGTGTAAACAGGAAGTTTCAAAGCTTTGGAGCTTTCCAAATCTCAAAGCATTGAAGCCTCTGTATTCTGCAGTTTTATCTTCAAGTTTCTCTAAACTGTTTCAAAGCTTTGAGATACAAACTGATTACTCTACTCAAGTTCTGAAAGACTGTTTTTTGGCAATATTTAGCATACTCTATTCAACACCCCCCTTCTAGAGTATTTAGATCCTGTTTTACACTTACATTACAAACTTTCAGACATGATTAGGATATAGGCTGTTATACAGTTAACAAGGAGTTGTTTACTATATAAAGGACACTCCTAGCTTATTTCTTCTACTAATGCTCATAACATACATTGATTAGGAGAGAAAAATCAAGGAGAGATAGCAAGACAAGGGCCGAACCCGACCCCGTCCGCCCCCTCTACCCCGTCGGCCAAAAGGAGAGGGTCGACCTCCTCTTTTGGTCTCCGCTGTGTGATCTTCCTTCTTCCTTCTTCTACTGGTTGCTAGCATAAAGGTTTGGTGGAATCTAGTTCTTCATCCCTGGCATGGACTAGCTATAGAGACGCAAACACAATTTTTTGTTTGAAGCCATCACATGAGACAAATAAGGTAATCGTTACTTAAACCTTCACTGTCATTATGAATTCTCTTCCTATGATCCTTGGTGGGTCTTGTGTAGATCTTATTTGTTTTGTTCCGCTGCGTAATCCCTTACTAAACCCAACAAAACCCAACTATTCTGTTTGAACTGTATTTCTGCAAAAGATAGACATTAGTAGAATAGCAGAAACAGTTATATAGGATAAAAAAACAAACAATAATAACAACAGGTATAATAGCTAAATCAGAATCAAACTAAATAACCAATCCAAAACTAAATTAAGCAGTCCAAAATCAGATCTCCAAAACCAGAGAGGAATATCCCTAAAATTCCCTAAATTTATCCCCCTTTTGACTTTTATAAAAAAAAAAGTGAGAAAATGTTGGATCAAATTATTTGAAAACTTAAAAAAAAAATGGAAAGAAAAGAGAGTTTTCAAGGTTTTGAAAAGATGAAGAAAAGGCTGGATTCAAGGCTTTGGATCTTCATCTGTCTTAGGCCCTGCAACATCTTGCTGATCACTATCTTCATCCTCATTCTCTGGTTGATAATCTTGTTATGCAACTTCTTCATCAGGCTCCTCAGCCATCTCATCATCCTCAAATAGATCATCTGAGTTGAGAATTGCTGTAACTTTTCCCTTTTTTTTCTTGTGTTGGAGAGCTTCTCTGAGCAGCAATCTAAGTCAATACTTCCTTTATTACCAGGTTCCTTGTCCTCAGCAACCTTTGTCCCTGCATCCTTATCCCCAACAGCTTTTTTCCTAGTACTATGCTCATCAAATAAGTCCTTGGTAGATGCTGACTTACTTGAAGCTTCTGGAGCTTGTGTATCATCTTTCTCCACATGTATCAAGTTGATGCTTTTGAAAACAGTCTCAATCATGTACAACATCTTCCTGAACTGAGTACTTAGCTGGTACTGTTTCTGCTTGAGCTCATCTAGATCATTTTCAATAGAGTCCAGCTTCTGAAGAACTTGAGATTGGTCATGCGCGGTAGAAGGTAGGGCTGATGGAGTGGTTAAGGACTTAGGCTTTGAAAACTTCTTAGCCTTCAACTCATCAGCAGACAATTCTGAGTAGAATTTCTATTCTCCCTCACTAGTTTTCGCAATTTCAATCCTTTGAAAAGACTTTTCATCTATCATTCCAAAACCAGTAGTGATTGTCTCTTCCTTCTCAAAAGGTATTTCCAGATGGTGAAAGAAAAGTGGGAGGAGGTTGGCATAGGGTAGATGATGTTTTTTGTTCTTGGTAAAACAATACAGTATGTGTTCCATTACAATGCTTTGTAGATCAATCTCATATCCAGGCATCACCAAGTATATTAGATATAACACCCTTTCAGATAACAATTCCTTAAAGTTCTATTTGGTACCGCACACCTCATCATGATAGTAAACAAGATTTTAGCTGCAACAGTTAATATATAATGAGTTAACTGCTTAGAGGTAGTAGCTATATCAAGCAAAAAGAACTCTTACTTATCCATCTTTGTACCATCAATTTTGCCAGGGTAGTTTTCTGTATAGTACCTCTTTGGACAACCCAAGACTCTAGCAAATTCAGCATGATCTAACTCCATCTAAATACCTGCTACATTGGATGATACAGTTAAACCCAAAGCATTCACTTATTTCATATTCAAATAAAAGAGTCTGGTAAGCCTAGGGTATGCAATCTCAGAGGGGTTTAGGATTTTCCAAATTGAACTTTGTTACAATCTCCTAATACTCTACAAGTCCATATTATCCAGCATGATAGTATTGATCATACCACAGTAAGAAATATGAGAAGATGCAAATCCTGTTGGGTATTGTAACGGATTACGCATCGGAATAAAACAAATAAGATCTGCACAAGACCCACCAAGGATCACAGGATGAGAATTCATAATGATAGTGAAGGTTCAAGTAACGATAACCTTGTTTATCTCCTCTGATGGCCTTCAAACGCAAAATTGTGTTTGTGTCTCTATAGCTAGTCCACGCTTAGGATAAAGAACAAGATTCCACCACACCTTTGTGCTAGCAACCGGTATAGGAAGTAAGAAGGAAGATCACACAACGGAGACCAAAATAAGAGGTCGACCCTCTCCTTTTGGCCGACGGGGTAGAGGGGGCGGACGGGTCGGGTTCGGACCTTGTCTTGCTCTCTCTCCTTGCTTTTTCTCTCCTACTCAATGTATGTTATGAGCATTAGTAGAATAATAAGCTAGGAGTGTCCTTTATATAGTCAACAACTCCTTGTTAACTGTATAATGACCCCTATCCTTATCCTTCCATACACAGATTAGTCCGACTTGCAAATTACTCTGACTAAGTTTGCAAGTAGTTGCATATTTATCCTTCCATTAATTAATCATATTAATTACTTCCCAAGTCTACTTTAATCCTTATGGAATGTGACCCCATAGGTTTCTACTTAGATGGTAACAACATTTATTAACATAGAGCGGTGTCTAGCAACAAATCCATGCCACCCAACTAATAGAAATAGTCATTACTTTGACAAACCTTGTGCAAGTATTGTCTCATCCCTTTTCCTCTATATCCAGATTGGACACGAGACATACAAGTTACACTCGTATATCCAATCCATAGTTTCTCGATCCTGGGAATAGTCTTGTCCATGCAGATAACATCAATATCCTATATTGATTTTTTAAGCACCATCCCTCGAGTGGTCCATGGATATTTGCTCCCGTCATGTGAGAGGGAAAAATCCTATCTACATCACTACCATCTCTAATCTTGCTTCCTTATTGTGCCCGACTAACGCCTTTATTACTACCCAATTATGGTGTAGCGTTTGACGATGTCAAAACACAACATTCCACAACTAGAGGATCTAGTGACTTCAAGTCTAAGGATGACAATAATGTTGTCACTACGAGAAGAACTTGTGACTTTACATAACTTGTATGTAGCCTTCTCGTTGGGGGTCAATCCAGTATGCTATTACTCCTAATGCATACCCATGTGTTGGATCGTGATATCTCCATATCAATCCGACCCCATACTAGTCCGTAATTGATCGTCCTGTGAATCAGTATAATTTACTAGGGATATTTAAGATAAACAAACACATTTGTAATCTAAGGACTTCACTATATTAAATATCTCCATAAATAATACAATGAATGTTTCTAGCCAAAAACATTGTTCATACTAAAAATATTGCCTCTATTGAATCTATTCCAACAGTCTCCCACTTGCACTGGAGCCAATCTGGTGCATCTCTTATGCCAATAGATCCAGTGTGCCCTTCATGCTTGCACTGAACAAGCGGCTTCGTAAGTGGATATGAAAGATTCTCATATGTAGGAATCTTGTGTGTCACACCCCCAAAATGACCAAGCTGGAGGCCCAGGGGGTGTCACTCTGTACGCGAGATTAAACCCGGATACAAGGACATTTAAAAGTGGTTTCCAAGCAAAACATCCATAAAGTATTTAAAACAAAACTTATTACAATTCAAATATTTGTGCCCCAAACCCGGGCAAAAAACAAGCTAGTGCATTAAAATAAACAAAAAGAGTTCTAATTATTAAAACGTTATGACTAATTATCTCGATGATGAATCGCGTCCCCCGCGAAGCCACATTCTCACCATCTAGACATGTGGTACAGAAATAAAAAGGAAACACCACATTACAAAATCAGCAATAAATAATCGCAAGCAAACACCCAAGCATGTAAAATGATGATGAGACAAGTTATAAAACAGTAACCAACTTTTCGAGTAGGAATTCATTCTTAAACACAGCGGAAGTAGAATTTGACACTTGTGAGAAAAAGTAGGAGAGTTTCCAATTCCATTGTAATTTTCCCAAAATCAATTCATTATCCAATAGAGGGAATCTAAAACCACATATTAATTCATTTTCCATTAATATTAACAAATCCAAAAAGAACCACATTGTTCATTTGTTGTGACGGGGAGAGAACCAACCATCTCGCAAGCATCCAGGACCTTAAGTGTCGACACCCCCCTAAGATTCTAGCGGCCAGAGGAGTGAGGACAAGGAGCTATCCGTGGCATTGCAACCGTATTAAATAAAATTAATTGGACGCGTGAACGAAGTCAACACGCCCAAGCCAAAGTAACCAAGAAGTAACCCCGCACAACTCTTCCACTTTACGTTATTGTCCATTATTATAGTTTTGATGATATTTTCAAGAAAAGCATTTAACAGGTAAAATCAGATATTTACATGGCACGTAACACATAAATTCATTTTGAGACAAGTAGAAGAAATCATTTGACACGAAGGGAGTTAGGCACACTAGGCCCGGCATGTTTACTCACCTCAATTGCAAGCGACTACGGCGACTCAATCGTAGTACTCAACGTACCCGTTGTTAACGACATAAAAATGCATGTTTTAGTATGTTAATGAACTCTTCATAACTTGCTAATATGTGTTGCAACACCCCCAAATCATACGGCCGGCCGAACCGTACATTTGGAAAGATGCCTCCGCCCGGGGTGATGAACCCCATTGGGAACGGATAAGGATCGCCGGTTCACAGTTAGTACAACCATCGATAACATAAAACTTAAAATTATAACTTTTACAATTTCCATACAAATACAAACAGTGATAATCTTTTGAAAATCAAGGAATACACTTTTAGGTGAGATGATATACTATGTGATCTTCCAACTAGCAAGCTTTCATGTCCAAAGTGTCGTGAACGTCCCCACCTCATCGCTAACCTGCGGGTTTTGAAATAGCGAAAGCCGACCGCAGGAAAATTTTAAGTCAGTAAAAACTGAGTAAGAATCATACTACAACATGTAAAACGAGTTTTGGCTACACAATTAGAAAATCAACGCGTAACTGGAGTAAACCCACATGAACTGTAACAATAATAACTGATTCAACATTTTCATCATTAGTTTGGCTTGACGTATAAGAGACCAGCGGGTAACGAATGTCCACAGAGGGGTCACGATGCAATAAATCACAATATGGTGCCTCTTGGGATATCACGGATCCCAATTCACCCGAGCGTTGTGGGAGCCCCTACGTCAATCCCCGCTCATAACCATAACTATGAGACCTTAAGTGTCGACACCCCTATACCGTAGTGACCCACACAGGCATAAGTAGTACTCCATAGTTTTCACATATAAATAACCCCGGGACTGCACCACCTCGGTGCGTGACAGCCAACCACGGGGGCCGGGTATGTAATCTCGTAGGATTAGCACCCGAGGAGGATCGACTCACATGCGCCTCCGGCCGTAGCCTCCACACACATCCTCTGTACATCGCCCCATTTATATTATAGTGCATTACTCATCGTCATTACGGAATCATATCGTTTGATTCAAAGATCGTTTCAATAACTGCATATTTTTCCCAAACGGGATATTCAAAGAGTTCTCAAAATCATGATTCTCAAACATTTGATCATTTCATAAAATAATCCAAGTATCACGAGATATAGCAAGATTATAGTCTGAAAGCAACGCACGCCAAGTTCACATTTTGACAGTTAAGGTGTTGTACATATGAACTTACCGAAACAAGTAGAGTGGTGCACGCGCGACAAGAGAAGTCCTAGTACTCGTACTCGATAACTCGTCGCCTACGAATTGGGTGTCTACAAATACGCAAATAATCCTAATTAATACGTATATTCATACGACAAATTCAATGGTGCTCTAAGTGAAGTGCCCGCGATTAATTTTCCCAACAAATTATACCCTAATATAATTTACAAGAACCTATTTATTAATAATGATAAATAATAATTTTAAGCCATAGTCGTTTAGGGAATAATATTATGAAGATAATACTAGAGATTTAAGCTAGTTAAGAGTTTACTGTGGCAATTACTTTGAAGGTAAATTTTGATCATTTATCATTAATTATAAAGAAAAAAACCGCAAGTTAATTAAGAAGCAATAATAGATTATCGTCACAATTTAAATGGAGGAAATGTCTAAATATTATTACAAAATAAGCCTTATAATAAATTAATTATATAAAAGGGCATTCATATAATGAAACTTGTATATTTCTATGCCAAAGAATAATGCTATTCTCATTTATATAGACACAATACTAATTAACTAGCTTTGTTTTTAGGAAAACATGCTGATTCATTTTACTTTATTTTTCGTTGTAACTCTTTATATTAATAAAAATATTTCTAATTCAAAATTTAGAGTAAACATGCTATTTGTAGGATTTGGGCCAACTAACATAGCTATTTAAAAATATTTACGATATATATCTTGCTAGATAAACATACTAAAATTACTTGTCAAGTGTTTATTTTAGTAAAACAACCCTATTAAACAAGTAATTAATTATGAGAAATTTTGTTTATTATTTCTCTTACTATTTTCAGAGAATAGCTTAATCAATTATTGATTTAACAAAATAAGATGCCCAAACTACCATTAACTCCCCCATTCATACTAACCTGTTTCTAATAGTGACATATACTACCCCCAAACTTTCTGAAAAATACCAAAACAGTCCCCTAGTTTAAAGTCACGTAAGAACCATTTCCTTCTTCCATGAGACTCAATCCTAGTCCCAATTTCAGTTAACAAGATGTAATTTCGATGGCTAAAAATGAAGTAAGACGGGATTTAGAGCATACCCACACCAAGAACGGAGAGAATCGGTCAAGAAATGGGGCGGGTCGAGCTTGCCGCCGGCGAGC
The DNA here is from genome assembly GCA_023055425.1 of Linanthus parryae. Classification (NCBI taxonomy): domain Eukaryota; kingdom Viridiplantae; phylum Streptophyta; class Magnoliopsida; order Ericales; family Polemoniaceae; genus Linanthus; species Linanthus parryae. The sequence continues at coordinate 70,015,192 of JALGPY010000001.1, read as the reverse complement.
TCGGCGGTGGTTCTCTACGTGGTTGCTCCGGCTGCTTCTGGTCGCGTTTGGGTGGCTCCCCGTGCTCCTTGGACTCTCAGGAACGCAACGAAACACCGATAGGGAGATGGGTATCGTCGGATTGGCTGGTCCAAAATTTCGCCGGCGACGTTGGAGGTCCACCGACGGTTCTTAACGCCGGAGATTTCGGCTTCCTTAGCTCCTGCTGGCGTTGTTTCGGGTCTCCTCAGAGCTCTAAACGTCTATATCAAGGGGTTTTAGGAGCTGGGTTTCGGCCTGGGTTGCTTTGCCGAGCTCGACGCCGGCGTTAATGGCGGCGGCGGCGTGGGCTTCGGCCTCTGCTGCTGCTGCCACCTTGCTGCTTCTGCTGCTGTTGTATCGGCGTTCCGACAGAGAGGAAGAGGGGAGATTGAGAGCTTCGAGAGAGTTGGAGGTGGTGGCTTCGGTGGTGTTGGTGCCGGAGGTGTTGGTGGTGGCGGCTGCCTTCTTGCAGCTGCTGCCGCTGCTGTTGTTGCTGCTGTTCTTCAGTGAGACAGAGGGGGAGAGAGAGATATATATAAGAGGGGCAGAGAGGCGAGGGAGATGGCGGAGGAGGTGGTGGCCGGTGTTGGTCTCGGGGGTGGTGGTGTTGTGAAGAGGAGAAGAATAAGAAGAATTAAATAGAAGAAGGGGGAGAGAAAGAAGGTGACGGAGAGAGAGATGGAGGAAGAAGAGAGTGGGTATTGTGTTGGAGGACACAAAATTTGTGCAGACATTGGTTGAAACAAAATTGTTTGTTTTTTTTTTTTTTTTTTTTTTTTATTATTATTAACTTTTTTTTTCTTTTCTTTCTTTATGTATTGCACGGGTATTTGTTGTGTATACATCACATATTGTACTGAAAATGTACTGGTGTAAGAATGGGGGTATTGTTATTGGTATGTGTGTGTGTATTTGTTTATATAAAAGACAATCACTCCCCCTTAGTTTCTAATAATGCAACGTTTAGCTCTCAATTTCATTATATTTTAAGAAAATGCACAATCGCCTCTTTCTTAAAGAAATATGGTGTTTTAAATAAAATATCATATTTGGAAGAACAAATGATTAACACATAATTGGAGCTTATACACATTGGGAGCTCGTATTCGATATTTAGAAAATTATAAGTTGATATGAAAACTGAAATAATGTAAAAATAATTTTCGAAAATGAAATTGACAATCACCCGCGAAATTTTTATGTAATTACCCTATTAACCCTGCTAAATATATAGTGGTATTACATCACTACCCCCTTAAAACAAAGCTTCGTCCCCGAAGCGTAGGAAAACATCCCCCCATATCAAAACAGTGTGCCTAAATGCGACATGCGAGATGACTCTTAAGGAAGACGAAATGACTACACAAATAGTAAGCACGTACGGGCTGTTCGTGACACTCCAATTATTCCTGTCATATAGGTTTCCAAATCAAATAGAACCGGGTCTGATAGTAGATAGTCCTACTCATAGGGTTCCTACTTGAATTCTAGGAACGAGATAAAGGAAAATGGTGCCTCAAATAAAACGAACATTGAGGTGGAATGGACAGGAGTGTACCAGTCACTGTGTTGGCTTGCTCCTTACACCCTAACATTTTGCATTCCCTAATTTTATTTTATTTTGTGGCTAGTAATGAGAACTCCAAATTATCCAAGGAAACCACAACCGTACATCATCAAAGCTAACTACTAAGCAATCCAAACTTGGCATAATGCCTATCAAAGCACAACTGATAATGTCCAAGACAAAGAAACCACTAGAAAATAGGCAATATATCATGTATGTGGCACGTGGAACACGACCATTGCTAACGTATTATCAAATTTTTCACATAAATTTTCTACTATACATCTTTCCTCTTTCTTGCAAAAAGAACTTTGGCCCAAATCGGGCAACTAGATCTTGTGATTCTACTTTGTTTTCATGCCAGATTCTCAAATCAATTTCTCCGAGCAAGCCAGTCTGGTTTTTACAATATCATGATCTCATCATTATGCCAATCTACTTCTCATCAAGTCTTTGCCTTTCATCAAATGTTCATACTAGCACATAATCACATACAATTCATATGTCTCATATCACGTATTTCAAACTCATATGTAGAAACCTTACAAGGAGTCAAATATTCAAGCTAATAGAGGTCCGTGACTTTATAGTTGGTCCTTGTACAGATGTGGTACCAAACTGTCTACTCCTTTTAACTGTGTCTTAGGCCATATTGGGCCGGATTTCTCCTGGTAGGTTCTTCTATAAGTTTAGTACTTGGAAATACACGAAGTAATATTCCGATAACCGACTGTTTTACCAAGTGAAAACTAAGGACTCGTATTCTATCTACATGATCTTTACACATACGCTTCCACATAGTGTTCTAACCAATATCCAAACAATGATTTAAAGTCATAACTCTTCGTAATCCAAATTGTCACTCAACTTATAATTGTGGACTCACAAGAATTTCACCAGATAACTTGTAACCCTAACTGACATTATCCAAATAAACCTCCAAACTCAAAGTTGTAATATGCTTCTAATTTCCTTTAGGGACTCTAAGCTTTTCTTTACATTTTATTTCCATGTAACTGTTATTATATTTTCCATAAAATTCATACCACACACCATAAGCTGAACAACGCAAAACTGGAGAGCGTACAACATTTTCCCCAAGCCTTACAAAACGTAGAACCTTAAAGCGGCATAAGCAAAACATATAACTTTTAAAGACAGCCCATATCTGAACACTTATTTCGACCGCATGCGATATTATATCAACACTCCAAATATTCCCTAGTATCTGAGATAGTTAACCAATATAAGAAGCTTCTGATATTTTTCATAGTATAATAATATATTCCGAGTAACGTCATGAGATAGCAGACTCCAACTACAAACTTAACAGACTCCAATATAAATTTCCGAAATTTAAATCAAAACTCAAAAACAATTTTCAGACCGAAATTCAACATTAAGATAAACACCATTCCTCCCAACTGAGTCATGTAATCAATACATAACCAAATAAAAATCCTGATTATCAAGCAGTATTAGGGTAACCATACTCAAGGTAACGCATAAATTTTGATTAGTTAAGTATCGTCAAAGTTCCAAAATTATTTAAGACAACTCCGTCTAGCAAAGTCTCCCGGGTGCCAATTATTGGTAGTAGACTCCTATCAACACTTCAAATTCATTCAATAACTATAACAATTTAGCTAAAACGAGTCGAAACTCAACAAGTTGACCTTGAAGTTGCTTTTCTTAGGTGAGAACATCCTCGATGCCACTAAAATGATTTTATTCATTCACCAGAAAAGACTCCCAAAAGTACTCATTCTTGTCTCTTGTCTTCAAAATACTAATCCAACCGGTACCTAAAATTTGTCATATTTTCTCGATGAAAGTCTTCACACTTTGTCTAGGGTTAACTACTCCAACACCTTAGCACTCCCATGATGTCTCCTAACCCAAAGTCATTAGTGGCCGAAAAATGAGATTTTCCCAGGGTTATCCTAAGAGTTAGATACCCTAACCGTATCACTGTCGAACAAGCGATTACTCTAAATGGTTATTATTTTGGATCGACTCTCCATGTCGAATCCTCGGAGCTGTAAATCATGTTATGTTAACGAATATCAGATAAATAGGGAATAAACTACCCTGCAAACCCCGGCTTGTTTAATTTTATTACCGGTTTTAGTTGTCCTATATCCATTTTAATTTTGAAAAATCTTATTTTAATTCAGACCGAAGGGTCGTACTAACTTAGAACCGTCGGCTCTGATACCATCTGCAACACCCCCAAATCATACGGTCGGCCGAACCGTACATTTGGAAAGATGCCTCCGCCCGGGGTGATGAACCCCATTGGGAACGGATAAGGATCGTCGGTTCACAGTTAGTACAACCATCGATAACATAAAACTTCAAATTATAACTTTTACAATTTTCATTTTGAAAATCAAGGAATACACTTTTAGGTGAGATGATATACTATGTGATCTTCCAACTAGCAAGCTTTCATGTCCAAAGTGTCGTGAACGTCCCCACCTCATCGCTAACCTGCGGGTTTTGAAATAGCGAAAGCCGACCGCAGGAAAATTTTAAGTCAGTAAAAACTGAGTAATAATCATACTACAACATGTAAAACGAGTTTTGGCTACACAATTAGATAATCAACGCGTAACTGGAGTAAACCCACATGAACTGTAACAATAATAACTGATTCCACATTTTCATCATTAGTTTGGCTGGACGTATAAGAGACCAGCGGGTAACGAATGTCCACAGAGGGGTCACGATGCAATAAATCACAATAGGGTGCCTCTTGGGATATCACGGATCCCAATTCACCCGAGCGTTGTGGGAGCCCCTACGTCAATCCCCGCTCATAACCATAACTATGAGACATTAAGTGTCGACACCCCTATACCGTAGTGACCCACACAGGCATAAGTAGTACTCCATAGTTTTCACATATAAATAACCCCGGGACTGCACCACCTCGGTGCGTGACAGCCAACCACGGGGGCCGGGTATGTAATCTCGTAGGATTAGCACCCGAGGAGGATCGACTCACATGCGCCTCCGGCCGTAGCCTCCATACACATCATCTGTACATCGCCCCATTTATATTATAGTGCATTACTCATCGTCATTACGGAATCATATCGTTTGATTCAAAGATCGTTTCAATAACTGCATATTTTTCCCAAACGGGATATTCAAAGAGTTCTCAAAATCATGATTCTCAAACATTTGATCATTTCATAAAATAATCCAAGTATCACGAGATATAGCAAGATTATAGTCTGAAAGCAACGCACGCCAAGTTCACATTTTGACAGTTAAGGTGTTGTACATATGAACTTACCGAAACAAGTAGAGTGGTGCACGCGCGACAAGAGAAGTCCTAGTACTCGTACTCGATAACTCATCGCCTACGAATTGGGTGTCTACAAATACGCAAATAATCCTAATTAATACGTATATTCATACGACAAATTCAATGGTGCTCTAAGTGAAGTGCCCGCGATTAATTTTCCCAACAAATTATACCCTAATATAATTTACAAGAACCTATTTATTAATAATGATAAATAATAATTTTAAGCCATAGTCGTTTAGGGAATAATATTATGAAGATAATAATAGATATTTAAGCTAGTTAAGAGTTTACTGTGGCAATTACTTTGAAGGTAAATTTTGATCATTTATCATTAATTATAAAGAAAAAACCCGCAAGTTAATTAAGAAGCAATAATAGATTATCGTCACAATTTAAATGGAGGAAATGTCTAAATATTATTACAAAATAAGCCTTATAATAAATTAATTATATAAAAGGGCATTCATATAATGAAACTTGTATATTTCTATGCCAAAGAATAATGCTATTCTCATTTATATAGACACAATACTAATTAACTAGCTTTGTTTTTAGGAAAACATGCTGATTCATTTTACTTTATTTTTCGTTGTAACTCTTTATATTAATAAAAATATTTCTAATTCAAAATTTAGAGTAAACATGCTAATTGTAGGATTTGGGCCAACTAACATAGCTATTTAAAAATATTTACGATATATATCTTGCTAGATAAACATACTAAAATTACTTGTCAAGTGTTTATTTTAGTAAAACAACCCTATTAAACAAGTAATTAATTATGAGAAATTTTGTTTATTATTTCTCTTACTATTTTCAGAGAATAGCTTAATCAATTATTGATTTAACAAAATAAGATGCCCAAACTACCATTAACTCCCCCATTCATACTAACCTGTTTCTAATAGTGACATATACTACCCCCAAACTTTCTGAAAAATACCAAAACAGTCCCCTAGTTTAAAGTCACGTAAGAACCATTTCCTTCTTCCATGAGACTCAATCCTAGTCCCAATTTCAGTTAACAAGATGTAATTTCGATGGCTAAAAATGAAGTAAGACGGGATTTAGAGCATACCCACACCAAGAACGGAGAGAATCGGTCAAGAAATGGGGCGGGTCGAGCTTGCCGCCGGCGAGCTCGGCGGTGGTTCTCTACGTGGTTGCTCCGGCTGCTTCTGGTCGCGTTTGGGTGGCTCCCCGTGCTCCTTGGACTCTCAGGAACGCAACGAAACACCGATAGGGAGATGGGTATCGTCGGATTGGCTGGTCCAAAATTTCGCCGGCGACGTTGGAGGTCCACCGACGGTTCTTAACGCCGGAGATTTCGGCTTCCTTAGCTCCTGCTGGCGTTGTTTCGGGTCTCCTCAGAGCTCTAAACGTCTATATCAAGGGGTTTTAGGAGCTGGGTTTCGGCCTGGGTTGCTTTGCCGAGCTCGACGCCGGCGTTAATGGCGGCGGCGGCGTGGGCTTCGGCCTCTGCTGCTGCTGCCACCTTGCTGCTTCTGCTGCTGTTGTATCGGCGTTCCGACAGAGAGGAAGAGGGGAGATTGAGAGCTTCGAGAGAGTTGGAGGTGGTGGCTTCGGTGGTGTTGGTGCCGGAGGTGTTGGTGGTGGCGGCTGCCTTCTTGCAGCTGCTGCCGCTGCTGTTGTTGCTGCTGTTCTTCAGTGAGACAGAGGGGGAGAGAGAGATATATATAAGAGGGGCAGAGAGGCGAGGGAGATGGCGGAGGAGGTGGTGGCCGGTGTTGGTCTCGGGGGTGGTGGTGTTGTGAAGAGGAGAAGAATAAGAAGAATTAAATAGAAGAAGGGGGAGAGAAAGAAGGTGACGAAGAGAGAGATGGAGGAAGAAGAGAGTGGGTATTGTGTTGGAGGACACAAAATTTGTGCAGACATTGGTTGAAACAAAATTGTTTGTTTTTTTTTTTTTGTTTTTTTTTTTTTATTATTATTAACTTTTTTTTTTCTTTTCTTTCTTTATGTATTGCACGGGTATTTGTTGTGTATACATCACATATTGTACTGAAAATGTACTGGTGTAAGAATGGGGGTATTGTTATTGGTATGTGTGTGTGTATTTGTTTATATAAAAGACAATCACTCCCCCTTAGTTTCTAATAATGCAACGTTTAGCTCTCAATTTCATTATATTTTAAGAAAATGCACAATCGCCTCTTTCTTAAAGAAATATGGTGTTTTAAATAAAATATCATATTTGGAAGAACAAATGATTAACACATAATTGGAGCTTATACACATTGGGAGCTCGTATTCGATATTTAGAAAATTATAAGTTGATATGAAAACTGAAATAATGTAAAAATAATTTTCGAAAATGAAATTGACAATCACCCGCGAAATTTTTATGTAATTACCCTATTAACCCTGCTAAATATATAGTGGTATTACATGTGTAATCTATCTATTTTATCTCTCTTTCTAGATTTATGCTTGTTTTCGTAGTTTTGGTTGTTCATCCTAATTTTGTAGGTAAAGATGTGCTTTAAAACGCAAGAGGCTAGCTAGGGGGAGCTTAAACGATGAATTTGAAGAGGATTTTCGCCTCAAGAGCCAAGAAGAAGGTACTTGGAGCGCTTAATTAGAAGATTATTGAAGATTTGAGAGGTCAAGATTGAAGAAATTGCGAGTTAAAAGTCAAAGTCAAGGGTCAAAGTCAAGTGTTCTAATGTTTAGAGGGCTCATGTGAAGAGATTTTAACGGAATGGGGAGCTAAATGCAAGTTTATAAAGTTTTAAAGGACTAAAAAGATGAGTTCTTAACGGAGTGGGGGTCAGAGTGCCATTTTCAGAATGTTTTAAGTAAGAGACGGGGGTCTTTTAAAACATTTCAGCAACTAAGGGGGAGTTGCGCGTATTTTCGGCGAAACAACTCACAACCAGACGTGTTTCTTCTTCCTCGCGACGCTAAGACAGAGGAGAAGCCATGGAAGGCCACGAAGCTTCGTTCGAAGCTCCAACAAGACTCGTTGGACCCCCAAATCTTCACGAAATCAGGCGAAATCAAACCCAAAATGCTCCCCATCCCATGATTTGTCTACTTCAACCTTCAATTTGGCCCAACAAATTACGAAGAAGAAAGCCCCAAATTAGCTAGGGTTCTTGAAGGTTCTGAAAATCAACGATTCATGATGAATTAGACGAATTGGATGGATGAGATGGGTTCTTGGAGGCCAAGTAATCCCGAATACAAGGCTATATAAACAAAGCTTGAAGAAATCAAAGCCTTCTCTCTCTGACTCGTCGGTTCTACACGCCTCTGTTTTGGGTCTCTGTTTCTCCTCTCTCTCTCTCTCTCTCTGATTTCGCCCTATCAAGGGTTGTTCTTGAGCTTTCTAAGAGTCAAGAACACAGAAATAGGAAGAGGGAGAGAGAGGAGGACGAATTCAAGACGTTTCTGGACGAATTTTTGGGTCTGTTTTGTTGTTGTTGCAGTGCTCCATATGTGCTCTGTTCTTGAGCATTTCTGGGTTGTTAGATGGACTGCTGGGTTGCTGCTGCTGAGTTCTTGCTGTAGCAGCAGCAGCAGAGATTGAGCTTGATAATTGTTTAATTTTCATAGCTTAGTTTGTGTTTTGGCTATTTTTGTTCTTAGTTTTGTGTAGTTGAAACAAGTGTTTGGGATTGAATTAGTGGCAAATGTATTGGTGCTATCAAGTATAAATTCAAGTTTTGATTATTGAAAGTTAAATTTCTCTCAATCTCTCTTGAATTTTCTATTATGTCTAGCTAATTCAATTTGCTTGGGTGATTTGGGACTATCTAGTGTCTAAATCTCCATAATGATTCAAGTTGAACTTCAAGGATGAATGGGTTGAATTGGGTTCACTTGAATGCTTAGTGCAATGTTTGGATTTCTCTTGTTGAAGTATTTGATGCATTGAATAGGTAGATGTGCGAATACTTTTGACGTGTTTGATTTGAAGTTGCATTTGAGTGAGAGGAACTCGTCAATCCTAACTTTGACAAACCGAGTTCTAGTTAGGTGATTTGAGTGAGAATTTACAAATCTCATTTGTTGCTTGATCTTTCATGTGGAAACATCTATGTGTGTTTACATATGGTTGATGCTTGAAACACTTGAAATTCGGAGAATCTCATTTGAATAGCCTCATTAGTACTTGATTAGTGTGTTAGGACTACACACTTCATTTGTGGCGAGTCGGAGTGCAATAAGCAATCTCTTCTTGACATACTTGTCTTGTGGATTGCTACATGTAATTTGAGAACCGGGCTTGAATCTAATAGGAGGATTGGTCACTAGAGAAACCGATGATCCCTAGCCCCTCATTACTTGTCGTTTCACTTAGTTTCTTGAATTGTCGCTTTAGTAGTCATTTACTTTGTTCTCTAAATCGTACTCTAAACTTGCTCCATCAAGTTTTGTGGTGGATTTGATACCTTGGCAAGCTTTAAAGCCATTGAGAGTTTGTGTTTCTTGCTTTAGTTTGTCGTTTATTTAGTGATAGTAAGTCATTGTCTAAACCTCCTCTCCTTGTGTTTTGACTCCGGACTTACCGGATTATTACTTGAGACGATATCCTATACTTGGGATTTTTTCGAACACCCGTCGTCTGTGAACTCGTCGCCTACAAGTTAACAATAATCTAATTAATTATAATATTTTAGTAATATAAGTGCTAAACTAGATTACATGCATATGACGCTGAATGGTTTATGGTTCTAACACCACCCTAACGTTCCCAAGTAAACCCGATACTCACGTGATTATGACGATTGATTCTAGGTCGATAACGAACTCTACTAGCCGGTCCAATTTTAGCATCCACTAGGCTAATTAACTTAAACAAAAAGGTTACCAATCAAATTAGACTTACATTATACTAGGCACAACTCACAAATTCTCTCAAACTTAGTGTCACGGTCACAAAACGAGTGTTAAAACTCCAATATTCCAACCAATTTCAACGTCTAGACACTATTTAATAAACCGAACAGCATTAATGACAAATTCAACAACTTTCAGTGACAAAAACAGCCCTATAGCGACGAATTCCAAATATGAGTCTAACGGTCTCGGTTTTAACTCCAATTTAATTACCCGGCGACTACAACTCGTCTTAGCAACCCAATACATCAAACAAGTGGTAGTTACTAGTTGATCCTATTGTTTTGGCTTAATTTTTACCCCCTACATAACTAGGGTTTATGGGTACGACATGATGAACAATAAATCAAGCTATGAAGACGAAAAAGGCTTGATTAAATACAAGAATTAACCAATTATAATATGAAATTGAAAGAAATCAACGAACTATAGCAACTTACAAGTGACGAAGATGAACACAAGAGACGTTTAATGGCGAGACGGAGATGTTGGCGGTGGAGCTTGGCGGTGGAAGGCTGCCGGAAACAACGGTGGTCAGATTGACCTCTTAGACGAAATCAAAACAGAGCTAGAAGGAGAAGAAGACAAAGAACGCAGAGTACAGTAGAAGAAAAGAAAACAGAGGTAGGAGAGAAGAACAGAGCGTCATACATGGAGGATGAGAAGGAGAAGAGAAGAAGAAAAGAATAAAAAAGGGAGAGAGATAGAGAGAGAGAGAGACGGACTTACCTGAACAGAGAGAGAGAGAGGCGGCGGCGGCGGTGGTGGTTGATGCCGCCGCTGCAGCTCCTGTGGTACCGTCGAGCAGAGAGGGAGACAGAGAGTGAACGTGAGGGAGAGAGAGAGGAGGGTTTCAGAGGAAGATGAGAGAAAGATGATCGTGAGAGAGATAAAGATCGAGAGAGATGATGATTGATGAGAAATTGGGGAAGAATCGAACCAAGAAAGGGAAGAAATCGGATTGAAATCTGATTGAATGAAGGGAATTCACGTCTGATGGATTTTGGGTCAAAAACATACCAATCAGTGGGAAAAGACATCCCCCCTAGTTTAGGAAAAAAGACAACCACCTCCCTAAATTTAATAAAAGGCACTAAAAACTTTTGATTAGAGTCACAAAGGCCCCAAATGCTAGTAAACACTTAAAAATAACTCCCAACATTGAAATTTAACTCCCAACACATATAATAATATCACAAAATACCCATAGTCACAAAACAGGGTATTTCATCCTTCCCCCTTAAAGAGATTTTCTTCCTCAAAGCTTGAACCAAATACTCAATAACCAATAAGGTATGAACCACCACTCAAGGGCACAACTATTAAATGCAACCTAAGGTCATGAATGATATGTAAAATACTATAAGGAGTACTGTATTAAAACCGAAAGATTACATCCTCTCCCCCTTATAGGAGTGACGTCCTAGGAACTCATGGTACCTCGTCGAAAAGGTGAGGATACTTCTTCCTCATATCATCCTCCGCTTCCCAAGTTGCCTCTTCAGTGAGGTGATTTGTCCATAAGACCTTTACAAGCTTGACACTCTTGTTGCAGGTGTCCCTTGTCTTGGTGTCTAGAATCTTAACAGGATGCTCTTGATAACTCAAAGAGGGATCCAATTCTACTGGTTCGATCCAGTACACGAGATGGGTCAGGCACGTACTTCTTTCAGCTAAGATACGTGGAATACATTGTGAACACGACCCAAATTTGATGGTAAATCCAATCGATAAGACACTTCCCCAATCTTCTCTATGACATCATATGGTCCAATGAATTTCGGGCTCAACTTCCCTTTCTGATTGAACCTCATGACTCCCTTAGTAGGCGAAACTTTCAGGCATGCCTTTTCTTCAATTTGAAACTCCAATGGTCTCCTCCTCTGATCAGCGTAGGATTTCTGTCTATCCTGAGCTTCTTTCATTCGTGCTGGATAAGTCTCACCTGATCTGTCATCTCTTCAATTAGTTGTGGACCAAGCACCATTGTCTCGCTTATGTCGCTCCAACACAGTGGTGTTCGGCACTTTCTTCCATACAACGCTTCGTGAGGTGCCATTCCAATACTGGCGTGGTAACTGTTGTTGTAGGAGAATTCTATCAAAGGTAATATATCAACCCATGAACCGTGAAAGTCCATAACAAGCCCTTATCATATCCTCCAATGTCAGAGTTGCCCTCTCGGTTTTTCCATCCGTAGCAGGGTGGAATGCCGTGCTGAATTTCAACTGGGTTCCCAATGCCTTTTGGAGTGCTTTCCTGAAGTGAGAAAGAAAGTTGGGATCCCTGTCGGAAACTAGAGATCTTGGGACTCCATGGTACCTCACAATGTTCTTCATATACACATCGGCTCTTTATTCCATATTCCATGTATCCTTCATTGGAATGAACCTTGCTGTCTTGGTCAATCTGTCAACTACGACCCAAATTTGATTCAGTCCATTCTTCGATGTCGGAAAAGCAGTCACAAAATCCATCGAAATTGAATCCCCTTTCCAATCTGGGACATCCAATGGTTCAACTAAGCCTCCCATTTTTTAATGTTCAAACTTCACCTTTTGACAAGTTAGACATCTTGCCACAAATTCTGCTACCTCCCTTTTCATGTTGGTCCACCAAAAATTCTTCTTTAGATCCTTATAGAGTTTGTCGCCCCCTGGATGTACCGAGTAGCGTGTGTTGTGCGCTTCACACATCAACTTCTCCTTGGTTTCCGCACACTTATGTGGTACACACAATCTCCCCATGTAGCGGATACTTCCATCTTCAAGGATCTTAAAATCCTTTGCTTTCCCTTCTACAATCTTCTTCATTATCCTTTCCAGCTTCACATCTCTTGGCTGGTTACTCCTTATTTCTTCTAATACATCTAGCACAATTGTCATATTCCCAAGGATATTCTATACTCCACCTTGTTCCACCACTTAAATTTCGAGCTTTCGGAACTCATGGCATAGCCGGTCTGGCAAAACTAGCATAGTACCTAAAGTATGGCTCGATTTTCAGCTTAACGCATCAGCTACTATGTTTTCCTTCCCTTCGTGGTACTGGATACGTAAGTCATAATCCTTTATGATCTCTAGCCAACGTATTTTCTTGTTGTTAGCTCTTTCTGAGTGAAGATGTATTTGAGACTGTTGTGGTCGGTATACAATATACACACTGACCCATATAGGTGATGTCTCCATATCTTCAGTGCGAAAATTATTGCTGAAAGCTCTAAATCATGCGTAGCATAGTTCTCTTCATGATTATTCAGGTGTCTCGAAGCATAGGCAATAACCCTTCTTTGCTGCATAAGCACGCACCCTAAACCCTTCTTCGATGCGTCGCTGTAAACGTCAAATTCGCCAGAATAATTGGGTAAAGCTAACATAGGTATTTTAGTCAACTTTTCTTTCAATTTCTGGAATGCTTCTTCAGAATCTTCGCTCCACTGATACTTTACGGTCTTCTTGGTTAGCGTAGTCAGCCGTCTAGCGATCTTTGAGAAATCTTTTGCAAAACCCCTGTAATATCCTGCTAATCCCATAAAAATTCTTATTTCCGACACTTTCTTCGGAGTAGGCCAGTCTTTAACTTCCGAAATCTTTCCTTGATCCACGGATATCCCTTCCTTTGAGATTATGTGACCCGAAAATGGAACGTGATATAGCCAAAACTCACATTTCGAGAGCTTAGCATACAAATTATCATGTCTCAACGTCTCTAACACTTCCCTGAGATGTTCTTGGTGATCTTCCTCGCTCTTTGAGTAAACGAGGATGTCATCAATAAAGACGACCACGAACCGATCCAGAAACATCCTCATAACACGATTCATTAGGTCCATGAATACTGCGGGAGCATTAGTTAGGCCAAAAGGCATCACAGTAAACTCATAATGGTCGTACCTTGTTCTAAAGGCTGTCTTCGGGATGTCCTTCTCGGTTACCGAAGCTGGTGATACCCTCATCTCAAATCTATCTTTGAGAAGACACTCGCCCCTTGCAACTGATCGAACAAGTCATCGATTTGGGGTAAAGGGTATTTGTTCTTGTTCGTTGCGCTGTTCAACTCTCTATAGTCAATACACTGCCTCAAGCTTCCATCTTTCTTCTTCACAAACAATACGGGTGCTCCCCAAGGCGACATACTTTTCCTTATGTAAACCTTTTGAAGGAGTTCTTGCAACTAATCCTTCAGTTCCTTCAACTCTGTTGGTGCCATACGGTACAACACCTTTGAGATTGGAGCTGTCCCAGGTGTTAATTCCATAGTGAAATCAACTTCCCTTCTAGGTGGCATTCCTGGAATCCCTTCTGGGAATACATCGGGAAAGTCTTTGACTATTGGTATCTCATCTAGCACGTTCTCCTTCTCAGACACGTCTTGGACATAACATAAATAAGCATTATTCTCATTCTTCACTTGGGTGACTATGGGCAAAGCTAACACTAGTCGGATACATGGTTCCTTTGTGATGCCATGGTAGGGAATCTTTTATCCCTTTGGACCCTTAAGCCTGATTTTCTGATCGTGACAGTCTATAACTGCTCGATATTTTCCCAGCCAATCCATTCCCAATATAACATCTATCCCCCCAAGATCAAATTGTATCAGATTTTCTGGCAAGGTACTAGCTAGGGTCTTAACTTATACCCCTTCAAATATGGTATCACACACTGTTATATGTTGTTGGCATTAGCTGGAGCGTTGTTGTTCCCATTCCTGTTCTGAACTCCATTGTTCCTCCCATTACCCTGCTTGTTCACTTGCTGTCTGCCATAATTGTTGCCCCCATTATTCGGGTTGTTGCGGTTCCCATAGTTCCTGTTTTCCGCCCTGATTGTTGTCGTTGTATTGCCGGTTTACTTGATAATTTCCTCCTGGTTCCCCTGTTAGTTCACATTTGGTCACGATCGGCACTCGCAAGCACGGTGACCTTTCTTGCCGCAATTGTGGCAATTGACAAGGTTTCCCTGGCAGTCCTTCCCTGGGTGATTCTGCTGACACTTCTTCCAGATGTAGCGGCGAGGAGGCTGGTCACCTGAGTTCTACTGGTTACCACGGTACTGTCCCCGGCTCCCTCCTCCATGATTGGGCTTGAACCTCTTTTCTTGACCCCCATAGTTGTTCCTACCCTGGTTGTTACCATAGCCCCCAGCACTCTCAATCTTGCGCTTTCCCCTCTTCTCACCTTGCGCCTCTTGAATGTGCCAAACAGCTGCAGCCCTATCATACGCCTTCTGGAGGGTATCATATGTCATGCACATCAAGTCTTTCTGCAGATGGAGTTCGAGACCAGACATGAACTTCCTAATCTTTGTTGCCTCATCAGGCATCACTTGGCCTGAGAATCGAGATAACTCCACGAACTTCCTGAAGTACTCAGTCACAGAATCATTCCCCTGCTTCAGATTCCCAAAGTCTATGTACTTCTGATCCTAGACATGAGAAGGGATAGAAGCGAGCGCGAAGTACAGTCTGAAGAGCATCCCAATTAAAGTCGGGTTGAGCTAAAAAGGTCAGACGCGTGTTCCTCCACCATATGTTTTCCTCATTCTTCAGGTAGAACGTTTCGCCAATGACCTTAGAGTTTTCAGGGCACTCAACCAACTCAAGGACCTTGTCCCCCCTCGATCCAGTCTTCAAGTTCCACTGGATCCACATTGCCTGTAAAATTTCCAGGCTTCATGTCAGCCACTTTCTTCGACCAGTTGGCTGCATTTTCTCTCCCTGGTTCATGTTCTGAGCCATTTGAGCAAATTGAGCAAAGAACTGCTCCATGTTGTTGTTGTTGTTGTTGTTGTTTGGGACTGCCATCGGGACTTGACGATTTCTCCTGGTGTTGTATTGATGTGGTCTATCAGTCATAATACCTACACTATAAACTATTGTATTATTCATAAAGTGTCATTAAGTACAAGTAGACATGAATACATGGCATGTAATGTGCAATTAGGCATGTAATGTCTCACATTGATCATCATTTAATCAATTACACATGCATTTACACATAGGCTGATCATGTCTTATTTTCCATCCTTCTTCAAAAATTGGAAAAATGATCAATAGGACAAGGAAAAAAAATAAGAATTTCGGTTTGCAACAACCTCTCTGAGTCTACTTTCATAATCAAGAAGAATCAACTCAAAATAAATTTTAGAACTCCAGATATGAAGAGAATACTACAGCTGCTGTCACAGACCACCAGAACAAAAACTTTGACTTTTCAAGGTCTTAAATTGACTTTAAACTCCTCAAAATGAGCTAGGCTTTCACCCAGATTTACCTGTATGTGTCTACTAACTGCCAAAAAACTTTGAGAACCAAACAAGATTTGGAAGATAGGTGAACATAAAATATTCTACAGCTAGTCAATTTTCAATTCTGCTACTCCATAACGAACTTTGAAAATTTGTATCTAAGTCTCCAGAACTCATATAGGGCTAAAATTTTATGGAAGATACCTGGGTATGTCTACGTTCTGGGAAAAATTCAGGGAAAAATAACTCCACAATTAAATATGTCTGTTACAACAAAAACCAACTGATGCGCAGATTCGAACAACACCAAAATCATTGCTCTCGCGTTCTAACTCCATGAACGCTTTCTATGCACTTAATTAACGATAAAAAAACACAAGACAATCTTAATTTATCAATTCATACTCCAAATCAATAAAGACATAATTTATTAAATTTCCCCAAATGGGTCCTCATAACATGAGCATTATTCCTCATCCTTAAAGCAAATCGCTAAGAATTCAGCTCTAGCCCAAAAGTTGCTATACAAAAATCATTCAAGAATTCTCAAAATATTGTTTGGCATCATAGCCTTATTCAAAACAAAAATAAAACTTCAAAAATGCATCAAATTCTAGGAAATTAAAGAAGTCTAGCATGGCTACTCCTCGTCATCATCGCTCACATCCAACTCCACATCTTCATTGGGATCATCCTCGAACTCCTCATCCTCACTTGGGTCTACTTCATTTTCATCGTCTTCCATGGGGTCTTCTTCAATTTCATCTTCTTCCATTGGATATACTTCCATCCTGTCATCAACACTAGAGTCTATAACGATCACCTCCTCGTCGTCACTAGAATCTATCTCAATCACCGTGTAGCTTTGCCATTTACCATAGGCCTCCATCAATAGTTTGCATATGAAATCGGCGCCTACCCTCCATTCACCTTGACAGAAACAATCCCTAGCATTTAACTTTTTATACCTACCCATAATGTTGATGTACATTGCAATGATATCTCCAAACATGGGCCTCATCGGTAGCGCCTTCACCATGCAGAATGCTTGAAAGCCGGATTCCGATACTGAGGAAATTCCAATGAAATGAACCTATGCTCACAAAACTGGATCACGCGATCACGAAACGCAGGTAGATCTTCACCCTCCGCCCAAGGAGTCACGATCGAGTGCCTCTCGACTGGCAATACACGCTTCCTTGCGATTGTTTTGGTTCTAGCCATCTACAAAAGAAAACAACTCCATAAGTCTCTTACTCCACAAAGTATATATCGTAAACAAACATGACTACCCTCATGAAATAAATACATACTCCCGAGACTTCAATTTTGAATCACAAGACTTTCGAAAATGACCCCCAACCTTTGATCACCCAAACAGTAGACTTCTAACCCAAACTCAAATGAAACGCCTCAAAACCCAATCACATAGTTACTCGGGTAGGCCAAAGCTCTTATTCAGGAGTGGGTGGGTGGGTGTACTTGCTTTATAGCCTATTTCTAAGGACTTACACACATAATAGTCCTATCCAAGACTACCCAAATCCCAATGGCTTGTCAAAATTTTAATTACTTTCTAAGTTACCCTAATAGGTTTAGATTTCCTTTTTGGATTGCCCTCATCATAATACCACCTGTAACACCCCCAAAATGACTAAGCCGGAGGCTCGGGGGGTGTCACTCCGTACCCGAGATTAAAACCGGATACACGGACATTTAAAAGTGGTTCCCAAGCAAAACATTCATAAAGTATTTAAAACAATACTTATTAAAATTCAAATATTTGTGCCCCAAACCCGGGCATAAAACAAGCTAGTGCATTAAAATAAACAAAAAGAGTTATAATTATTAAAACGTTATGACTAATTATCTCCGTGATGAATCGCGTCCCCCGCCAAGCCACATTCTCACCATCTAGACCTGTGGTGCAGAAATAAAAAGGAAACACCACACTACAAAATCAACAATAAATACTGGCAAGCAAACACCCAAGCATGTAAAATGATGATGAGACAAGTTATAAAATAGTAACCAACTTTTTAAGTAGGAATTCATTCTTAGACACAGCGGAAGTAGAATTTGACACTTGTGAGAAAAGTAGGAGAGTTTCCAATTCAATTATAATTTTCCCAAAACCAATTCATTATCCAATAGAGGGAATCCAAAACCACATATTAATTCATTTTCCATTAATATTAACAAATCCAAAAAGAACCACATTGTTCATTTGGTGTGACGGAGAGAGAACCAACCATCTCGCAAGCATCCAGGTCCTTAAGTGTCGACACCCCCCTAAGATTCTAGCGGCCAGAGGAGTGAGTACAAGGAGCTATCAGGGGCATTGCAACCGGATTAAATAAAAATAATTGGACACTTGAACGAAGTCAACACGCCCAAGCCAAAGTAACCAAGAAGTAACCCCCCACAACTCTTCCACTTTACGTCATCGTCCATTATTATAGTTTGGATGATATTTTCAAGAAAAGCATTTAACAGGTAAAATCAGATATTTACATGGCACGTAACACATAAATTCATTTTGAAACAAGTAGAAGAAATCATTTGAAACGAAGGGAGTTAGGCACACTAGGCCTGGCATGTTTACTTACCTCAATTGCAAGCGACTACGGCGACTCAATCGTAGTACTCAACGTACCCGTCGTCTGTGAACTCGTCGCCTACAAGTTAACAATACTCTAATTAATTATAATATTTTAGTAATGTAAGTGCTAAACTAGATTACATGCATATGACGCTCAATGGTTTAGGGTTCTAACACCACCCTAACGTTCCCAAGTAAACCTGATACTCACGTGATTAGGACGACTGGTTCTAGGTCGATAACCACTTCTACTAGCCGGTCCAAGTTTAGCATCCACTAGGCTAATTAACTTTAACAAAGAAGTTACTAATCAAATTAGACTTACATTATACTAGGCGCAACTCACAAATTCTCTCAAACATATGTAATTAGTGTAACGGTCACAAAATGAGTGTTAAAACTCCAATATTCCAACCAATTTCAACGTCTAGACACTATTTAATAAACCCAACAGCATTAACGATAAATCAGCAACTTTCAGTGACCAAAAACTGCCCTATAGAGACGAATTCCAAATATGCGTCTAACGGTCTCGGTTTCAACTCCAATTTATTTACCCGGCGACTACAACTCGCCTTAGCAATCCAGCATATCAAACAAGTGGTAGTTACTAGTTGATCCTATTGTTTCGGCTTAATTTTTACCCCTACATAACTAGGTTTTATGGTTACGACATGATGAACAATAAATCAAGCTATGAAGACGAAAAAGGCTTGCTAAATACAAGAATTAACCAATTATAATCTGAAATTGAAAGAAATCAACGAACGATAGCAACTTACAAGTGACGAACATGAACACAAGAGAGGTTTAATGGCGAGACGGAGATGTTGGCGGTGGAGCTTGGCGGTCGAAGGCTGCCGGAAACAATGGTGGTCAGATTGACCTCTTAGACGAAATCAAATCAGAGTAAGAAGGAGAAGAAGGCAAAGAACGAAGAGTACATTAGAAGAAAAGAAAACAGATGTAGGAGAGAAGAATAGAGCGTCGGACATGGAGGAGGAGAAGGAGAAGAGAAGAAGAAAAGAAGAAGAAAGGGATAGAGAGAGAGAGAGAAAGAGTGAGAGACGGACTTACCTGAATAGAGAGAGAGAGGCGGCAGCGGCGGTGGTTGATGCCGCTGCTGCTGCTGCTGCTGTGGTACCGTCGGGCAGAGAAGGAGGCAGAGAGTGAACATGAGGGAGAGCGAGGAGGCTTTCAGAGGAAGATGATAGAAATATGATCGTGAGAGAGATAGAGATCGAGAGAGATGATGATTGATGAGAAATTGGGGAAAAATCGAACCAAGAAAGGGAAGAAATCAGATTGAAAACCGATTGAATGAAGGGAATTCACGTCTGATGGATTTTTGGTCAAAAAACATACCAATAAGTGGGAAAAGACACTTCCCCCCTAGTTTAGGCAAAAAGACAACCACCTCCCCTAAATTTAATAAAAGGCACTAAAAACCTTTTTGATTAAAGTCACAAAGGCCCCCAAATGCTAGTAAACACTTAAAAAGAACTCCCAACATTGAAATTTAACTCCCAGCAGATATAATAATATCACAAAATAGCCATAGTCACAAAACGGGGTATTTCATTGCGTATCTTCACATCTTCTCTATTGATGATATCTCGAATAAGATGGAACTTCCCGAGTACGTGTTAGGATTTCTGGTGTGACCTGGGTTCCTTTGATTGTGCAATCGCCCCAGTGTTGTCATAATACAACTCTAATGGATCCAGAATGCTAGGAACCACACCAAGCTCAGTAATGAACTTCCTAACCCAAACAGCTTCCTTTGCTGCGCCACTTGCAGCAATGTACTCAGCCTCAGTTGTAGAATCAGCAACCGTCTCTTGCTTGGAACTCTTCCAGCTCACAGCTCCTCCATTCAGGCAATACATGAATCCCGACTGCGATCTAAAATCATTTTTGTCGGTTTGGAAGCTGATAACGCCCGAATAGGGGTTATCTTATAGCTCGGTTTTTGTGCATTTGTGCCGGAAAACTCGCGTTTTAGCCCATTTTCACCCTCGGAACGCCTCGGTTTTAGGAACGAGACAGTTATTTGCTCTTTATGAATTTCTGCATTTTCCGTACTTTATTTGGATATGATCGCGGGTGTGTTCATGTTGTCTATGCAGGAACAGGGCCCGGGAATGCAGCAGGAATGGATCGGGAATGCAGCAGGAGGCAAACAGAGGCAGAAAAGAGCACCCTGCCTTGCTGTCTGCGTATAATACGCAGACCCTGCGTAAAATACGCAGGCAGCAAGGAAGGGGAGGGGTTTTGGACATATTTTCTCCCCTGTCTGCGTATTATACGCAGAAAATACGCAGGAAATACGCAGCCAGGGGGAAAATACGCAGAAAATACGCAGGAAAGAAGAAGTTTAAAGGCAAGCTGGGTCCCTGTCTGCGTATTATACGCAGAAAATACGCAGAAAATACGCAGACAGCAAGCACAAGTGGAGAAAAAGCAGCAGGAGAAGACCCTGTCTGCGTATTATACGCAGCAGGCTGCGTATTATACGCAGACAGCACAAAAACTGGGGCGGTTTCGGGCAGTGGCAGTTTCGTAAATATTGACAAGTTCCAGAAATTCGCCAGCACTATAAAAAGACTCGTCCAGACTCGTTTTGAGGACACAACACACAAGGCAATTCATCCAAGGACAAGTCTGAGCATCCCGGGAGAGCACGGAAGCACTCATCCAGATCCGAAGACTTAGTTTGATCTTAATCTCTCTTTTGAATTCAGAAACTTTGTTATTTAGTTATGTCGTTTAGTAGCTAAACCTTTTACCTAGGTTCTCGGTGAACCTAGGGTTTCGTTTTCAGACATTATTTCTGCAGTTTGAGTATGAATGCATGATCTCGTTATCTTAATTCAGCAGTATTATCAGTTATTCTGTCTTTGATTATATCTGTTTATGCATGATCGGAGTCGCGAACCAGAATTGCTATAGACCCGAGCCTGTAGGTGAAAACGTCAGGTTAGGGTTAGGAAGAAAAGACAGGATTTAGTACCTTACCCTGATAGACCGACCAGAGAAAGGGAGATAGGGCTAGCCAAAACGTATAGACCAACTGTTAGAGAATTTGACCCGGGCCATCAGGACAGGTTAGAAACCCTAGCAGACTTAGAACGAGACTGCAGACTTGGGCAGCTTAACAGGAACCCGAAAGTCTGCAGGATCGTGACAGCGTGTGGAATCTGAAAGGTTACTGCACAATTGGTACGTGGCACGGATAATTAAAACTGCTGAGTGTTTTCATATCAAACCAAAGAACATAATTCTGAAGAAACCCTAGGGGATCCTGGACCTAGTATTCCAAACCCTAGATTTACAACCTTCAAGATTTTCAGAAAAACGTCACAAAAAATATTTACGTTTTAATTTCTGTTTTTAGTTTAGTCACTACAATCACAAACTACTCCTCCTTTTACACTCTGGAAGTTAAAACTGATTTCTCGAAAAACTCGAAATAGTCCTCGTGGGAACGATCACCCGAGCTTAATTACGCCCGGTATTACAAGATTCGTATACTTGCGAACAGCACGTTAGTTTGCGCATCAAGTTTTTGGCGCCGTTGCCGGGGACTTTTTAGGGTTAATTTAGTTATCAGAATTAGTTTTCAGAGTTTTTATTTTTCAGTTTCGTTATTTTTCTTTTATCTCACTGCTTTGTGAATCTGCGTTTTTTCAGGACTGTTCAGTTGATGCCCAGATTGCCTCGCAGTTTGGTAACACCACTCGACAATCCGGAAAAGCTGTATACCGAACAGAACCGCAGAAACCGAGAAAGCAGGATGGCAACCAACGAGAGAGATCCACCCACGAACACCGAAGCCGGTGTACAGGAACGAGAGACACGTACCCCAGCCCAGATGGCTCGGTACATTGAGGAACTTGTCACAGCGGGACTTGCTGCCCGAAGCAACCAGAGAACATATAACCGATCTGGGAAGGCGTTGGTGGAAAATTTCGAAGTCCCCACCGGGGGGCATGAGCGAGCTATTGTGGTGCCCGAGATCACCGCAGAACACTTCGACATCAAACCCTCCACCATCCAGACGGTACAAACTCTCTGCCCGTTTCATGGCAGGGCCGACGAAGACCCGAACGACTTTATCGGGAAATTCGAAGATTACTGCAACAAGGTCAGATACAAGGGGGTAGAAGCAGAGGCACTCATGCTGATCTTATTTCCATACTGTCTTTACGGAGTAGCCAAAGACTGGCTCGAATCCCGACCACCCCGATCCATCACCACATGGGAGGAGTGTGTCGCAGATTTTCT
The DNA here is from genome assembly GCA_023055425.1 of Linanthus parryae. Classification (NCBI taxonomy): domain Eukaryota; kingdom Viridiplantae; phylum Streptophyta; class Magnoliopsida; order Ericales; family Polemoniaceae; genus Linanthus; species Linanthus parryae. Next base: position 69,992,282 of record JALGPY010000001.1, on the reverse strand, counting down.
GGCAAAGTTCTATCCCGCCTCCCGAGTCATACAGTTACAGAGCGAGATCCTGTCATTCAGGCAGAAGATGGGGGAGACGGTGGTGGACGCATGGGACAGGCTTATGAGATTGGTCAAAAGGTGCCCGAACCACGGTTTTGGAGACGCGAAAATCCTGCAGGTTTTCTACCATGCCCTAGACAGGGAGAACGCCGACAGGATTGATAGAGAGGCCGGGGGAAACTTCTTGTATCACGTGGACAAAGAAGGAGCGTATGACCTGATGAAGCAGTTGGCCAAGCAGGATACCCGACTGTTTGACGATCGCAGGATGGCGGCCAGAGCCGAACCCGCAGAGGATGACCGGATAGACAATCTGGCCAGGATCGTTCATGACTTGGTCACGAAGGTCTACTCGGATAAGAAGACTGTTGCAGCAGTCGAAGAACCTGATCTGGACACAGCCATTGAGGAGCTAAGGACCGAAGACACCAACTACGTACAGCAGCAGTGGGACCCGAGCCGGTACCGACCGGGTACGAGAGACCACCCCGGGTTCCGGTACGGAAACCCGAACGCAGCGATTTATGCACCAGGTTTCCAGCACAGGCCACCAGCCCAGCAGGCTGCACCGGCCCAGCAGGCTCAGTCAGTCCCATCCGCGCAGCAGTACGACGCCCAGATGAAAGAGATCAAGTCCATGTTCCAGACCATGGAGTCCCGGTTCAAGCACATGGACGCCCTGACAGCCGACATGCAGACGACCAAAACGTCACTGCGTGCTTTGGAGGTACAAGTGGGGCAGTTAGCACAGCAGCTAACGGAGAGACAGCCAGGAAACTTGCCCTCGAATACAGTGAATAATCCACGTGCTCAGATCAATGCTATCACCACTCGGAGTGGAGTAGCACTGCAGGATCCACCGTACCCTAGCCACGCACGCGCAGAAAAGTCGAAAGAAGTAGAACGCAAACTGTCTGGCCGGGACAACAGCGCAGCCGATCGCCCCCAGCCGAAGGGCTCGGTTGAGCAGGATGCAGTGCAGAATGAAACAGATGCAGAAACGGTACCTGTCTCCAAGGAGGTACCATACCCCTTGAAGACACGAAAGAGGGACGATAGCAAGGACTACGCCAGGTTTCTCGAGATGTTCAAGCAGCTGCAGATTAACATACCGTTTGCCGAGGCTTTGGCTAAGATGCCCACTTACGCCAAATTCCTCAAGGACATCTTGTATGGGAGGAGGCGAATGAGCGATTTCGAGACTATAAACCTGACGGCAGAAGTGAGCAACTGTGTGAAGAATGGGCTACCGAGGAAGAGAAAAGATCCTGGCAGTTTTGTAATACCGGTCACCCTAGGTAATGCTTACACAGGAAAGGCTCTGTGTGACCTAGGGGCCAGCATCAACCTGATGCCATTGACGATTTTCAAGAGTTTGAAGGTCGGGGAGCCCCGGCCCACCAGAATCATGCTGCAGATGGCAGACAGGTCCGTAAAACAGGCTTATGGAGTTATCGAGGATATTTTGGTAAAGGTCGGTGAGCTCATTTTTCCAGCAGATTTCGTGATCCTGGACATGGAGGCAGGGGAGGTACCGCTCATACTCGGCAGGCCATTTTTGGCCACTGGAGAAGCTATGATAAATTGCAAGAGCGGGGAACTGACCATGCAGATTAACGAGGACAAGGTTAAATTTAATGTTTTCAAAAATCTGCAACTGCCAAATTATTATGATCACGAAGATATCTTCGCCATAGACGTAGTGGATGATGGCTGGGAAAACGAGGAGATGGACCAGTTATGGGAAGAAATTGACAGCATGTACGGAAAAGAGAAAGAGATGACTCGGTGCGAGCAGGCCATGAGAGCCGAGGACTGGACCACTTTGCACCGGGACGAAGATGGCGGGCAGAAGATGATCCTGGTTCCGTCACTCAAGGAGCCACCTGCACTTGAGCTTAAACCGCTCCCGAACCATCTCAGGTATGCGTACATTGGTAATAATAATACTCTGCCCGTAATTGTTTCTTCTCTTCTATCTCAGGAACAGGAAGAGAAACTGCTGGAAGTATTGCGAGAGCACAAAGAAGCAATCGCCTGGACGATTGCAGATATTAAGGGGATCAGCCCCTCCTATTGCATGCACAAGATCAGGATTGAAGAAGGCAAGAAACCGGTGATTCAGCCCCAGCGGAGACTGAACCCGAACATGAAGGATGTTGTGCGCAAGGAGGTCATGAAGTGGCTGGAAGCAGGAATCATATACCCCATATCAGACAGCACTTGGATCAGCCCGGTCCAGTGTGTGCCCAAAAAGGGGGGTATTACGGTGGTGCAGAATGAGGACCAGGAGCAGATTGCACAGCGCACGGTTACAGGCTGGCGGATCTGTATGGACTATCGGAGGCTAAACGATGCAACATTGAAAGACCACTTCCCGCTACCATTCATGGACCAGATGTTGGACAGGCTAGCTCATCACGCCTATTACTGTTTTCTGGACGGGTACTCCGGGTACAACCAGATTTGCATAGCCCCGGAAGATCAGGAGAAGACAACGTTTACCTGCCCGTATGGTACGTTTGCGTTCCGGCGCAAGCCATTCGGGTTGTGTAACGCTCCAGCCACGTTCCAGAGATGCATGATGGCGATATTCTCCGACATGATCGAGAAAAATCTGGAGGTCTTTATGGACGATTTTTCACTGTTCGGGGACAGTTTTGACGACTGCTTGCACCACCTGGGACAGGTCCTGATCCGATGCAAGAAGGCGAATTTGGTGCTGAACTGGGAGAAGTGTCATTTTATGGTCACCGAGGGGATCGTGCTGGGTCACAAAATTTCCAGCAAGGGACTCGAGGTGGACAGGGCCAAGATCGAGGTGATAAAACAGCTCCCATATCCGACAACCGTAAAGGCGATCAAAAGTTTTCTGGGGCATGCAGGATTTTATCGGAGGTTCATCAAAGACTTTTCCAAGATCACGAAGCCACTCTGCGCTTTACTTGGAAAAGACGTGCCCTTTGACTTTGATGCAGCTTGTCAGCAGGCCTTTGACCATCTGAAGGGGAAGCTGACCACAGCCCCGGTTATCACTACACCGGACTGGTCACTTCCGTTTGAGCTGATGTGTGACGCAAGCGACTATGCAGTCGGTGCAGTTTTGGGGCAGCGGAAGGTCAAGGTGTGCCATGTGATATATTATGCAAGTCGGGTACTTAACGATGCCCAGATCAACTATGGCACTACTGAGAAGGAGCTGCTTGCTGTGGTATATGCCCTGGATAAATTCAGGCCGTACTTGGTCGGGTCAAAAGTCATCGTTTTTACCGACCATAGTGCCCTGAAATATCTGCTGGACAAGAAGGACGCAAAGCCGAGACTGCTGAGATGGGTATTGCTGATGCAGGAATTTGATGTGGAAATTCGGGATAAGAAGGGAGTCGAGAACGTAGTAGCGGACCACCTGTCCAGGCTTGAGAATGCTGAGGTGAACCCGGTACCGATCCAGGAAAACTTTCCGGACGAGCACATCATGGCGGTCAAACTGGGGAGACCGTGGTATTATGCTATAGCCAACTATCTGGTGAGTGGCACGCTTCCCGAGGACCTAACCCCGTCACAGCGGAAACGGTTTATTTCTGAAAGCCGGCAGTATTTCTGGGACGACCCGTATCTGTTCAAGCAGGGAGCCGACAACATTCTGAGGAGATGTGTTCCGACCCACGAGGCCTGGAACGTGATCAGGCACTGCCACTCGGCTCAGTGTGGGGGTCACTTTGGAGGGACCCGCACGGCACACAAGGTACTGCAGTCAGGTTTCTTTTGGCCAACACTTTTCAAGGACTGTCATGATTATGTACAGGGATGCGATAGATGCCAGAGGACAGGGAGTACGTCACATAGGGACGAGATGCCTTTGACTATTTGGCAGGAAGTTGAACCCTTTGATGTATGGGGGATTGACTTCATGGGGCCGTTCCCGTCTTCAATGGGAAATCTGTACATACTGCTGGCAGTGGACTATGTTACGAAGTGGATCGAGGCGATAGCGTGTCAGAAAAACGATGCAGCAACAGTTGAGCGTTTTCTGAAACGCAACATATTCACACGATTCGGGACCCCCAGAGCAATGATCAGCGATGAAGGGTCACACTTTATTAACAAAGTGTTTGCCAGGGTACTTAAGCAGTACGGGGTATCGATCCATAAGGTATCACTGCCTTATCACCCCCAGACTAACGGGCAGGCAGAGGTGTCAAACCGAGAGATCAAGGGCATTCTCGAGAAAACCGTAAATCTGGGCCGGAAGGATTGGTCGATAAGACTGGATGATGCGTTATGGGCATACAGGACAGCTTTCAAAACACCGCTGGGAATGTCACCATACCAGCTCGTGTTTGGGAAAGCGTGTCACCTCCCGGTTGAGCTGGAACATAAGGCCTATTGGGCTATCAAACTGCTCAACATGGATGAGAGTCTGGCCGGAGATAAGAGAAAGATGGCGCTGCTGGAATTAGAGGAGTTCCGCAGGACGGCATTTGAGAGCGCCAAAATCTATAAAGAGAAGACGAAGAAGTGGCATGATCAGCGTATCACGCCAAAACAGTTCAACGAAGGAGACAAGGTACTTCTCTACAACACAAGAATGAGGTTCTTTCCGGGAAAGTTGAGATCTCGTTGGTCGGGACCGTTCATCATCAGGAAGATATTCGCATGGGGCGCATTTGAGCTAGAGAATCCAAAAGACAACTCAAGCTTCAGGGTGAACGGAAACCGAATCAAGCCGTATCTCGAGAACGCCGAGGTCGCCAAGGTAGATCCAATCTACTTCGACGACCCGTGATCGAACCGGAGGTAACTGGGTCGGGCCGTCGACCGTAAATTACAAAGCGCTGGTTGGGAGGCAACCCAACGTAGTAAGTTTAAATTATATTATTTTTATTTTAAGTTTTGAATTTTTGAGAGAGGTGAGATGAGTGGGTATTTAATGAAAATTGAGCATGTGCAGATACAGAAGAAGCAGACGAAAAGAAACAGAAAGGAGAGAGAGAGAAAAGTGACCCCCATTCAACCCACAGTGTCAAAATAACCGAGGTGAAAAAAAAAAAAAAAAAAAAAAAAAAAAAAAATTGAAAAATTTATTTTGGCCCTGTCTGCGTAAAATACGCAGCTTTCTGCGTATAATACGCAGACAGCACCAAAAATGGATTTTTCTGCAAAACTTGAAAAATTATTTTCAGAGCTTTCTGCGTATTTTACGCAGGTTCCTGCGTATTATACGCAGACAGCTCAGAAAAATAAGTTTTTATAAAAAAAAAAAAAAAAAATTTGAAAAATTAATTTTGCTGCTGTCTGCGTATTTTACGCAGCTTTCTGCGTATACGCAGACAGCACCAAAAATTGACTTTTTTGGAAAAATTTAAAAATTATTTTGAGGGCTGTCTGCGTATTTTACGCAGGTTTCTGCGTATTATACGCAGACAGCACTGAAAAACCAGTTTTTGAAAAAAAAAAAAAAAAAAAAAAAATTCAATTTTCCCCCTGTCTGCGTAAAATACGCAGCTTCCTGCGTATTATACGCAGACAGAGAGGAAAATTGCAATTTTTTTTATTTTTTTTGATCACCCGGTACCCCTGTTTGCGTATAATACGCAACATATACGTATTATACGCACAAAATTAGCAGTTTTTGACCATTTTAAGCCAGGGGCATTTTGGTCATTTTGGCACTTAGGGTTTAAATGGGGGAGTCCGGCCACTTGAAGCCATTGTTGGCCTTCAAGCTTTCTCTCTCTACCTCCACTCCTCTCTAGCACCAACACTCCAAATTTTTCAAAAGTGCTCGAAATCAAAAACCGAAGGCATTTTTGGAATCCCCTCGTCGCAAGGAGCACGGAACTACTCTCGGTTTTCAGAAATTCCAACCGAGCTAGTGTGGGGGTGGAAGGAAAGTGGAGGGTGTTCTTGAGGAAAATCTCAGATTTGTTGAGTTTGAAGCCAAACCGGAAAAATTCACAGAAGGGAACGTTGAAGAGGAGGAAGAAGGCTACGCGTGAGTGTGCCCGGAATTTCATTCCGGCAGATTCGACTTTTCCGGCGGCTTAGGCGGCGGCTGGACGGCGGTTTACAGGCGGTTTTCCGGCGATAACCTTGCCGGATTCTGCACTTCACCCCCGTTGTGGGAAGGTCCAATTTTCTTCCCTCTCTTTAATTTTTCAGTTTTAAGCACGACCCGTAGCCGGGTCATTGTTTCTGAAATTTTTCTCGGTTTCCGTGCCGTGTGGACCTCTGGTAGATTCTAGGGGGCTTATTTGCTGAGACGCACTATTTCACGCGCACGTACTCTAGATTTCTGTTTCTGCTCGTTTTCGCATTTTCATGGCTTTAGTCAAACCTGTCATTGACCCGAACCGTCGGCACGAGCCGATTGATATCCCTGTCAGCGAAATTACACCGCATAACTTTGACAGTTATCGGTTTGTGACCCACCGTGCCCATGAATATTATCTGACCGGTAAAAAGCCGAACTATAGGTTGGCTAAAGACCACAGATTTGAGATAGACGATGATAGGATGCCAATCCAGATGGTGAATTTTGCCAGTCGAGCAGACATTTTTGGCACTTCACTAGCTGGGTTTGAGGGTACGTCTAGTTCTAGGCTGACTAGGGAGTTCTTTTGCAACCTTATGCATGCCGGCGATGCCGAGAACACTGATGTGCGGTGGATTTACTGCCGTCGTGACTATATCTTGCTGACCCCTGACTCTATTAGGCAGGCTTACGGGATTCCACCATCCCAAGAGCCGTGTGCCTACCAGTTAGCTATGAGTAACCCTCCATCAGCTGGGGAGGTTTTGAGGGTTTTGACAGGTGGAGCCGCGGGGGCCCACTTTGAGGAAGAAGGAAATGTGGGGCTGAAACTGCACTCGGGGTTTTTGTGCAAGCCTGCCAAGTGGTGGGCTGAATGGGTGGTGAACCGCATTATGGGGATCCAACACTTTACCTACCTCGAGAATGAGGCGACCGTCATAGTGTACTGTTTGATGATGAGGAGACGGATTGATATAGCTCAGCGCATTTGGGTTTATATTCAGGAGAGGAATGTCTCATCGAGCAAGAAGGGACTCGGGTATAGCAACCTGATTATCCAACTGGCTCGTAATTACCAGATTCCTCTCTCCGAGCTTGAGGGTGACTGGAATCCTCCTCTTCTTAAGGCCTATAGGAAGATTAGAGGGGGAGGTCCGGGACCGAATGACCCAGTCATCGACCTTGATGCAGACCCTATGGAGGAGGATGAGCCTGCCCCTGCCCCTGCCCCTAGGAGGCGATCGACCCAGGACAGACCTACTCGGGGGACGGGAGCGTCTACACTTAGGCGTTCTCAGTCCACCCATGACCACGGAGAGCCGAGCCAGAGAGCCGGGCCGAGTCAGAGAGCTAGACCTAGTACAAGAGGTACGAGAGGTCCGACCGGTCCACCGCCACTTTCGGTCATGAACCGTCGGTTGGCCCGAGTTGAGGAGGGACTTGAGGGGTGCCGTGCTGGCCAGGCGTCTTTAGGCGAGAAAGTGCTTAACAAGTTAGGGAAAGTTTTCCGTTACCTAAAGCACCTCAAGAAGACCACGAAGAAGATAGCCAAAGACCATGGCGATGCGATTACTGCACTCCGAGAGGAGCAGCGCGAGGCAGCCCGCCATGCGGGCCGAGAGGTGCCATTGCCTATTATCTTCCCTCCCTCCTATTCCAGTGAGTACACTACCAGCTGGTCGGACGAGGCGAGCTCGAGTGAGCATGCCACAGCGCCGGTTTCACACCCACCTAGCAGTCGGTCAGGATCCCGGACACAGTCCAGACAGTCATCGAGCTCACGGTCCCGCCAGTCGTCGAGCTCGCACCCACGACAGTCGAGTAGTGCCAGATTCAGGCAGACCAGCAGCTCACCTAGCAGCATGTCCGGTTCATCCGAGACCGGGTCAGACCCACCGTATAGTCCAGACGAGTCAGTGCCATGAGGGCATGCCACCTCTTAGTGTGGGGGTGGGAGTCGTGTCTGCATTACCCGGTCTGCACGTTTTTTTCATATTTATTTGCAGTTTTTATTTTATTTTTTTGAGTCAGCATATTTTCTTTATTTGAGTCGACCCACCACATCATTCTGACCTTGCATTGTGTATATTTTAAAAAAAAAAAAAAATCGAAAATTTTCAGAAAATCCAAAAAAATTAAAAATCAGAAAATTTGAGAAAGGGCAATCAAGATAACAGAAACTGGGAAGAAATCGAGATTAAACCCTTTGACAGAAACGAAAACTTGCACCGAGGTATAGTAGATAGGTGAGAGCCAGTGACCCTCGGAAACCGCAAGTAGTTATCACCTGAGCTAAGGATCCGACTAGTTGCCACACCGCCGTCATCTAGGTAGTCGACAACCCGCCCACGGGCGCCGTCACGGTCATCGCATCTTTCGGTGGAGTGACTGGCTATCAAGGGACCTCACGTCCTGTTTCTTACCCCTAGGTCCAACTAGTAAACCCGTTTGAAGCCATTTACCCCTTTTATTCTTAGCCACTATAGCCTAGGAAGCCTTCTTTGAGACCTCATCAGTCGATTAGTTGGCTATTCTACGAGTTATGACGGAGGGAGTGAGTTGGGGAGGGTTTTAGATGGAGCACTTCATGACATATCAGTTTTGGACAGTTTCGACATTGACACGTTTTTCGAGGGAAGGACAGGGTGAGTGAGAGGCGACAGTGCATTAATTTGCGGAGGTGGATCACTGCATTACATAGTGACCACAGAAGGAGTTAGTCGCGTGCGAGACATCTTTCCGCACATTATGGGGTCCGGGGGGTTGAGAGGTTAATTGGTGGTTGTGCCGTTTTTCTACATCTTTGGTGATGAGGAGGTTCGGTGGGACTGCACAGTATGATTTCGACTACAGGATCAGCGCTCCAGGACTAGTGTGGGGGTATTCCATATGAGGACATCTTTCATACCCCACGACGACAGTTTTTTCTACTCACTCAGCTTTAGTCAGTTTATTTATCGTTATTCGTGTATTTATGTGTATATAGAGTCGTATAAAAAAAAAATGAAAAAAAAAATATATAGGAAAAAAAAAAAGAAAATACAGAAAAAAAAATGAAAAAAAAAAGAAAAATGATCTAGTTGTGCAGTTTTTTCAGTTATTTATGTTATTTATGTTATCGAGTCAAAAAGCTGAGTGAGTAGCACGATTTTCGAGACAGTTACACCGCTTCACATTTGTGGCCGCGAGAACGGCGAAGACACACCGGGGGACAGGAAGATTGATATGGCAGAAACTTAGGTGTTTCAGGCAGTTTTTCGGGAACTCGGTGAGGGGTGTGAGTTTGGGAAATTGTGAGAATGTCATAACGAGTAGGATCATGCCGTACCTTTACATATATATATCCTACCTGTTAGATTTAGAACCTTGATTCGGAAATAGCTCGGATGGTCGGTTAACTAGGGATTCGTTCAGGTTGATAGCAAAAGTAACAGTACTCGGGTCCCGTGCTTAAATCCACCAAAGAGATCTGTTCAGACTTACCGATCGATTGCAGGGAAGTATTTTCTGGAAAAAGGGTGAGGTTTTGAGGACACTCGGTTATGTTTTTGAGATTGCCCAATCTCACCAAAAATAATTGTTTAGTATATTTTTTGAGTCGTGTACATTGAGTCTGTGTATATTCTATCTGAGTCAGTCTTTCTATCGAGTCGTCTGGTTATACGGTTCAGGTTGAAAGAGTATGCAATTACAGGGAGTATGCAAAGGTAGTGTATGCACGACAGGGTCGGTTTTGCAAAAACCGAGAGGTATGCAAGCAGGTTGGTATGCAAGGGGATTGCTCGGGACGAGCAATATTTAGTGCGGGGGTATTTGATAACGCCCGAATAGGGGTTATCTTATAGCTCGGTTTTTGTGCATTTGTGCCGGAAAACTCGCGTTTTAGCCCATTTTCACCCTCGGAACGCCTCGGTTTTAGGAACGAGACAGTTATTTGCTCTTTATGAATTTCTGCATTTTCCGTACTTTATTTGGATATGATCGCGGGTGTGTTCATGTTGTCTATGCAGGAACAGGGCCCGGGAATGCAGCAGGAATGGATCGGGAATGCAGCAGGAGGCAAACAGAGGCAGAAAAGAGCACCCTGCCTTGCTGTCTGCGTATAATACGCAGACCCTGCGTAAAATACGCAGGCAGCAAGGAAGGGGAGGGGTTTTGGACATATTTTCTCCCCTGTCTGCGTATTATACGCAGAAAATACGCAGGAAATACGCAGCCAGGGGGAAAATACGCAGAAAATACGCAGGAAAGAAGAAGTTTAAAGGCAAGCTGGGTCCCTGTCTGCGTATTATACGCAGAAAATACGCAGAAAATACGCAGACAGCAAGCACAAGTGGAGAAAAAGCAGCAGGAGAAGACCCTGTCTGCGTATTATACGCAGCAGGCTGCGTATTATACGCAGACAGCACAAAAACTGGGGCGGTTTCGGGCAGTGGCAGTTTCGTAAATATTGACAAGTTCCAGAAATTCGCCAGCACTATAAAAAGACTCGTCCAGACTCGTTTTGAGGACACAACACACAAGGCAATTCATCCAAGGACAAGTCTGAGCATCCCGGGAGAGCACGGAAGCACTCATCCAGATCCGAAGACTTAGTTTGATCTTAATCTCTCTTTTGAATTCAGAAACTTTGTTATTTAGTTATGTCGTTTAGTAGCTAAACCTTTTACCTAGGTTCTCGGTGAACCTAGGGTTTCGTTTTCAGACATTATTTCTGCAGTTTGAGTATGAATGCATGATCTCGTTATCTTAATTCAGCAGTATTATCAGTTATTCTGTCTTTGATTATATCTGTTTATGCATGATCGGAGTCGCGAACCAGAATTGCTATAGACCCGAGCCTGTAGGTGAAAACGTCAGGTTAGGGTTAGGAAGAAAAGACAGGATTTAGTACCTTACCCTGATAGACCGACCAGAGAAAGGGAGATAGGGCTAGCCAAAACGTATAGACCAACTGTTAGAGAATTTGACCCGGGCCATCAGGACAGGTTAGAAACCCTAGCAGACTTAGAACGAGACTGCAGACTTGGGCAGCTTAACAGGAACCCGAAAGTCTGCAGGATCGTGACAGCGTGTGGAATCTGAAAGGTTACTGCACAATTGGTACGTGGCACGGATAATTAAAACTGCTGAGTGTTTTCATATCAAACCAAAGAACATAATTCTGAAGAAACCCTAGGGGATCCTGGACCTAGTATTCCAAACCCTAGATTTACAACCTTCAAGATTTTCAGAAAAACGTCACAAAAAATATTTACGTTTTAATTTCTGTTTTTAGTTTAGTCACTACAATCACAAACTACTCCTCCTTTTACACTCTGGAAGTTAAAACTGATTTCTCGAAAAACTCGAAATAGTCCTCGTGGGAACGATCACCCGAGCTTAATTACGCCCGGTATTACAAGATTCGTATACTTGCGAACAGCACGTTAGTTTGCGCATCAGAAGCTTGCATCTGTGTAACCACTTTACAGCAACTCTTCCTCCCCTCTACAGATTAAGAACGCATCCTTAGTTCTTCTCAAGTACTTTAGGATGTTTTTGACCACTATCCAGTGACTCTCACCCAGATTAAACTGATATCTGCTTGTCATACTTAACGCGTATGACACATCTGGTCTAGTACATAACATGGTGTACATGATGGATCCTATGGCCGAGGCCTAGGGAACCTTACTCATGTGTTCCTTCTCAATCTCATTGGAAAGACAATAATTCTTCGAAAGAGTTATTCCATGCGATATGGGCAAGAATATTTTCTTGGAATCTTGCATGTTTAATCGATTAAACACCTTTTCTATATATGTACTTTGACTTAGGCCAAGTAGCTTCCTCGATCTATCTCAATAGATCTTGATACCTAGTATATAATCTTCTTCCCCTAAGTCTTTCATTGAGAAACACTTTCCCAGCTAATCTTTCACAGATTGCAGCATGGGAATGTTGTTTCCAGTGAGTAGTATGTCATCCACATACAAGACCAAAAAAGCAACATAGCTCCCACTAAACTTCTTGTAGACACAAGATTCATCTTCGTTCTTGATGAAGTCAAACTCTTTGACCGCTTCATCAAAACGTCGATTACAACTCCTAGAAGCTTGATGTAATCCATAAATGGATCGTTGTAGCTTACACACTTTATTTTCATGCTATCGATCCCCAAAACCCTCAGGTTGTGTCATGTACACATCCTCGAGGAGGTTTCCATACAGAAACACTGTTTTGACATCCATCTGCCGAATCTCATAGTCCTTGTAAGCTGCAATAGCAAGTAGAATTCGGATGAAATTGGTCATTGCGTTTGGTGAAAATGTTTCATCACATTCTATATAATATATATGTCTAGATCCTTTTGTCACCAATAGGCCCTTATAGGTTATCACATTACCATCCATGCCGGTCTTCTTCTTGAAGACCCACTTGCACCCTATGGGCTGCGCCCCTTGGGTGGTTCCACCAAAGTCCATACTTTTTTGGTATCCATGGATTCCATGACTTTACGCCACTTCTGAGAGTATGTTGATAACTCTATAGTTGGAATTATAATCTATAATGCTTCACTGCTAATTTTTGTGCATTTCGGTGCAAAGTGATGAGTTTCAAGCCAAAATATGAGAAAAGGGGCATAAATGAGTTTTAGAACTTAAATGTAAAGTCCGGGCGTTTCTTGCATTGTTTTACGCGTGATTTTATGTATTTTATCACATTTTATCTTCGCGGGTGTGTTCGTGTTGTGATATGCAGGAATAAGACACGCGAGGAGCATTTGGATAGAAAAAACGAGCTTCAGAACTCAAGAAGAATGAAGAGAAGAGAAATTAGAGGAGCAAAAGTGACCAACCTTCACTATTTTGATGATATCTTGATTATACACGGCCTGCTATAGTGATACCGGTGCCAAATGAAAGTAGACTCAAAAACATTTCCAACGGTAGGTCACGCAGCTCAATTAAATGTCGGACGAGAGAGTTATGGTCCGGCGAAGACGACGCAAAAACGAAGAAAAGCTAGAAAAGTTCACTGGACCAGTGTGCACTCTTCGGGCTGTATATGGAGTTACATATAAAATTTTGGAGCAACGCCTATGCCATTCGAAATTAGACATTCAAATCTTTCCAACGATATAAGATAGGCCCAAACCAGAGTCCGGATGAGGGAGAAAAGGCCCGTTCAAGACCAGCTTACGAAATATGTTCGAGAATTGCAAACTAGAGGGGTTGAATTGCAAATTCGGCCAATATAAATTAAAAATCGTGCCCAGCTCTATACTTCACGTTTTTTAGGATCTAGAGGCAGAGTAGGCTGCGGGTGACAAGGAAGAACACGTTGGAGGAAGGCTTGGAGCTTGAAATTCGTCGTGAGAGCGAGGATTCCATCGTTTGATCCCTCTTCTCTATCTTTTTCATTGTTTTTTATCATGATCAATGTAACTTGTCATTGTTGATCATGTATCGCAGTAGCTAAGTTTGATATCGATATCTGTCAATGGTAGCTAGGGTTTGAAGCCGTTTTTGGCAAATTATGAGTGTGATTCACGTTTTGCTTAAACTTAATTGATAATGTTCTTGTTTGCTACGTTTAATTCATGCTCGTAATCTATCTTGCTAACGTGAGACGTTGCAGTAGGAAGATCATAGGTAATTGGTTAGTGAAAGCAACGAATTACCCCAATAATTGAATTAAGCACATAGTCATAGGTTAGAGAAATCAACCACCGACTGTGAACTTTGAGTAGAATTAGATGATCGTGATTATATGTTTTAGGGATAATTAGAACTTGATAACTCGGTTGTAATTTGACCTACGCTTAGAAAGCTAGCTTGGTAACTCGGTTAGCATTATTGCTCGTTTCGCAAATTAAATCATCATATGTGTTTAAGAACGTAATTCGTTAACGGTGGAAACTTAGTGAACCTAGAGAAAATCATTATATTTTTTTCATCACTTTACTCACTTTATAAATAATTGTTTTTATTTATTTTTCTTAGTTATTAAAAAACTCAAATTTTTTTCCCACAAGAAGTTAATCATCCCTATTGATTCACAACAAGTTCTCTGTGATTCGACAACCCTATCTTCCACAATTATTACTAGAGCGATAACTGTACACTTGCAGAGATCGTATTAAGTTTTTGGCACCGTTGCCGGGGACTAGGTTGAATTAGTTAGAATTATTAACTTTAGGGAATTTTACTTTTTATTTTATTTATTTATTTGTTGATCTCACCTGCTTCCTAGTGAATAATTTTGTAGACATCTTGGTGATTATGTGGGGGCATAATTCTTATAGGCAATTTCCACGCTATTCACCGTACTACTCCTATGGAGATATGTACACCCCTCCACCTTGCAATAAAGAAGATGAGGAGGATGAAAGAAATATTGAAGCTCATGATGGCTAAAATGGACAGAATGGAGGAAGGCATTAAATAGGATGGATGAAATTGTCCAGCTTCAGCATCAACAATTGGCAGGACTTTCGAGTGCATTGGCATATGCAGATAATGATAATGAAAATTGGGACGCTTCAGACTCAGATTCGGACTTAGATTGGAATGATATTGTGAAGCCTATACAACTTGTTCCTCGCAAAATTCCTGATTCATGGCATGAGTGGGAGAGTGTTGACATTGCGAGCTTATGACCGAATGATATTGAAGATTTTTTTGTTGAAGAACAAGCTCATAAGTGCATGGATAATGAGTTCTCCCCATTCACTGAAGATATTTTCTTAGATGAAGCATGTCATGAGTTTAGGAAACTATTGCCTTGAGATGAAGAAAGACCCCAATTTTATGCGGTTCATGAATTGCCACCTGTGATTCCAAGACAAACACTAGGACAGGAAGCAGTCAATACGGCACTCCTTGCCATTACTGCTCCACTTGGGATTCTATTTCCACATACCGATCCTCGACGATATTGATTTTGAAGAACTGGAAGAAGAAGAGGAGGAAGAAAGGTACAAAAGGTCATGATGTGGTGAATGAATTTTCTAGAAGACCGGTGATCAAGGAGTTGAAGCACAAGAAGAAGAAAATATTTAATGCCGTCTTCTACAACTCCTTCTTGCCAAATGTGTCTCATGCATGCTCACGTGAGAAGAGAAAAAAAGAGAGACTGTGGTGGAAGAAGAACAAGTGGAGAGAAAAACCTCCTTAACATATCTGAGGTAACTGGGTCGATTCGTCGACCTTAAATTACAAGGTGCTTGTTGGGAGGCAACCCAACGTATTTTATTGCGTTAATTTAGAGAGTGTGTTTTAAATACAGTTGTATTGCGTTTTATTTATGTGGAGAGATGAGAGAGAGAGAGGGACTAATGATGTTTCCTAGTGACATATTTGAGCAGATTATGAGAGAATCTACCCCGGTGTGCCATGGCACACATGACCTTCACAGGAGCTTGCATTGGCGAGTTCAGGATTCCCCAAGACACAGATTTTAGCAGAGGAGGGTAGTCTACCGCGGTGTGCGAGAACACACTGACTATATAGGAGCACAGTGGCACCACTAGTGCTTGGGGATTGCTATGCATGATTTCGTCCCTCCCTTGAGGAGATTCTGAGTATCTTTTTCTTTTGCTGGATTTTGTGTTTTATTTATATATGTCATGTTTCATCTCATCTACTGGCCTTTCATGTTGATTGATGAGTCCTATGCATGAACTCTAAATTCGTTGAGGACAACGAAACATTCAGTGTGGGGGTAGGTTATCGTTTTTCTAGCCAATTGTGTCTTGCATAGCCAGTTACATGTAGGATGTGTTTAGTTCGTATTGTGAGTTAGTGTTGTGTTTTATGTCCAGTTTTTAAGTATATTGTTGTATTGTGTAGTATAGATTTAGATATTGTCTACACTTTTTAATAATTGAGTTTACCCACCAAACAGAGTTAGTTGTGAGTGTCAAATTTTTTTTCGAGTCTAAGCCTTGCACATAGAGTTAGGATATTATGAAAAATACAAAAAAAACGAAGAAAAAAGAAAAGAAAAAGAAAAAAAAATTATGGGAAAATAGAAAATTCATAAAAAAAAAATTGAAAATTGAAAATTTGAGAGAAGGCAATTGAGAGAAGCATAGACTTGGTTGATTTAGTGAGATGTGAACACTTTAGGCATAGGGCGTAAATTTTGACCGAGAGTGACAATTTTTAGTTCCCCCTAGTAGGTATAGAGAGAGTCTCATTACAGGAATGCCTACCTATTTTCAAACTAAATTAAAGTTTTAAAAGCTAAAGTGTGTGTTGTTGTCTCCTAAAATAGTTGAGCTTGGTGTTTGCTAAATAAGCCGAACTTTCATGTTGTCCGTCTTAGGTAGTCGCCAGCTAGCCTCGTAGTGGCACACAGAACAGCTGTGCGGGGATGTGTATTAGAACACTCACTGCTACGAACCACGGTGTCGGGGGTTCGAATCCCTCCTCGCCCACAACCGGCCAAAAAGGGAAGATCTTACCTTGTAGGACTACTAGTAAGCTCTAATTGAGCCTTGGTTTATTTGTTAGCCTGTTGACCTAGGAAGACGATTCTTGGCCTTCATCATATATCGTTAGAATCACCTTTCTAGAGCGTCACGAGGGAGAAATAGTTGCGGCGGTTAGTTGACGGATGACTTCATTACATATTTTTATGAGTTCTGCAGATCATTATGATTCATTTGATATCTTCGAGGAGATGCGAGGGTGAGTGAGTTGGCTTGCACACTAAGGTGCGGCGGTGTCCCATGTCATTACACCATGGACACAGTAGTGGAGAGCCTAAGTGCTTGACGTCTAATCCGCACAAAAGTGGGGTTGGTTTTACTTAATTAGTGGAGCGTGCTGGGTAACGGATTTTTATCATCTTGGTGTAGGAGGTTCGGTTGGATTAGGCACGTGAAAAATCTTATTTGACTACTTGATAGGGGGACATAACTACAGTCTAGTGTGGGGGTGTCAACACTTGACTACGGACATAGAGATTGTGCGCTGACGACTCCACCCCCATACACACTTTGACTTTGACGGTTTGTGGCATCTTGCGCCTTCATGGAGTTAGGGGGAGATGAATTATCATGTAATACTTATTCATTGTTTTTTTTCTTTCCTTCCCCTGACATTATTACTGCTGCTTGATTCTTGGAGGAGGACCACTCGTACATTTTTTATTGTATTATTGTTGTTTTAATGAGAGAAAAAAAACAAAAGAAAAAGAAAAAAATAGAAAGAAAAGAAGAAAAAAAAGTTAATACATTGTGCTTATTGGAAATCGAGTGGTAAAGTTCTTGTTCCGTTTGAAGATTGATTGAGCTTCGCGCACGCTTTGCTTTGACGGCCACGGGAATGACATGGCACCGAGGTTTGAGGGGATTGAGGGCCGGAGTCGGTGAGATTCGGGTTGAGGATTCCTATCATCAGGGTAAGCTTGTGTGAGATATGGGGTTTGGTAAGCTTATATGACGCTTTAGGATTTTTTGCTTCATGTAAGTTGTATCCTTTTTGTCCTTAAGCCTCATCATATTTGACGAGTAGCAGAATAGGA
Organism: Linanthus parryae; assembly: GCA_023055425.1. NCBI lineage: Eukaryota > Viridiplantae > Streptophyta > Magnoliopsida > Ericales > Polemoniaceae > Linanthus > Linanthus parryae. The sequence continues at coordinate 69,974,689 of JALGPY010000001.1, read as the reverse complement.
GCTCGGACTGTGAATGTGGCTTAGCCTTGGTTATCCTCTTATGTTTATCAGCACACATGAAGAGGTAAGTTGTTCTTTATAGTAAAGTTAATCTTTCTATACTAACTATGGGGAATCACTTGTTGTCAAATTTAGTTGCGCTTCACACCTCTTGTCTAACTTTTTCATCATCCATGAGCATCAGTCTATGTTATTGAAATTTCCTGATCTCACAAAAAATATAAATTTAAAAGATTATATGTGTTTACGACCGAGTCTAGAATTGCATTTGCATCATATTGCTACATCAGTAGTGTCTTGAGTCATGTTGAGTTGTTTGAGTCTTGTTGGCTAGTAGAAAGTTAGATGTCGTAGATGAGACTTTGCTCGGGACGCGCAAATGGCAAGTGTGGGGGTATTTGATAACTCTGTAGTTGGATTTATAATCTATACAGCTTCACCGCTAATTTGTGTGCGTTTCAGTGCAAAGTGATGAGTTTCAAGCCAAAATTTGAGAAAAGGAGCATAAATGATGTTTAGAGCTTAAATGTAAAGTCCGTGCGTTTCTTGCATTGCTTTACGTGTGATTTGATGTATTTTATCACATTTGATCTTCGCGGGTGTGTTCGTGTTGTGTTTGCAGGAATAATACACGTGATGAGCATTTGGATAGAAGAAACGAGCTTCGGAAGTCAAGAAGAATGAAGATAAGAGAAATTAGAGGAGAAAAAGTGACCAACCTTCACTATTTTGATGATATCTTGAATTCTACACGACCTGCTATAGTGATAACGAAGCCAAATGAAAGTAGACTCAAATAGCTTTCCAACGGCAGGTCACGGAGCTCAATCAAAGGCCGGACGAGAGAGTTATGGTCCGGCAAAGACGACGCAAAAACAAAGAAAACCTAGAAAAGTTCAATGGACCAGTGTGCACTCTTTGGAATGTATCTGGAGTTACATATAAAATTTTGGATCAAGGCCTACGCCATTAGAAAGTAGACATTAATGGCTTTCCAACGATATAAGATAGGCCCAAACCGAAGTCCGGATGAGGGAGAAAAGGCCCGTGTATGACCAGATATGAATATGTTTGAAAATTGCAAACTAGAGGGGCTGAATTGCAAATTCAGCCATACATTAAAAATTGTGCCCAGCCCTATACATCACGTTTTTTAGGATCTAGAGGCAGATTAGGCTGCGGGAGACAAGGAATAACACGTTGGAGGAAGGCTTGGAGCTTGGAATTCTTCGTGAGAGCGAGATTCCATCGTCTGATCTCTCTTCTCTATCTTTTTCATTGGTTTTTATCATGATAAATGTAAACTTGTCATTGTTGATCATGTATAGCAGTAGCTAAGTTTGATATCAGGATTTGTCAATGGTAGCTAGGGTTTGAAGCCGTTTTTGGCAAATTATGAGTTTGATTCACGTTTTTCTTAAACTTAATTGATGATGTTCTTGTTTGCTATGTTTAATTCATGCTCTTAATCTATCTTGCTATTGTGAGACGTTGCAGTAGGAAAATAATAGGTAACTGGTTATTGAAAGCAACGAATTACCCGGATAATTGAATTAAGCATATAGTCATAGGTTAGAAAAACCAACCACCGACTGTGAACGTTGAGTAGAATTAGATGATCGTCATTATATGTTTTAGGGAATTAGAACTTGGTAAATCGGTTGTAATTTGACATAGACATAGAAAGCTAGCTTGGTAACTCGGTTAGCATTATTGCTCGTTTGGAAAATTAAATCATCATCTGTGTTTCAGAACGTAATTTGTTAACGGTGGAAACTTAGTGAACCTAGAGAAAATCCTGATATTTGTTTCATTACTTTACTCACTTTATAAATAATTGCATTCTTATTTATTTTTCTTAGTTATTAGAAAACTCAAATTGTTTTCCCACAAGAAGTTAATCATCATAATTGATTCACAACAAGTCCTTTGGGATTCGACAACCCTATCTTCCACATTTATTACTAGAGCGATAACTATACACTTGCAGAGATCGCATCATCTGTCCTTTTCATGGCCTCTCCATAGGTATTAGGCTCATCATCTATGAGTAACGTGTCGCCTGATTCAGTCATTAGAAATCCATACCTCTCTGGCTCCTGGCGCACTCTGGTCGACCTACAAAGTTCTTGTGTTACTTGAACAGGTTCTTCCACAACATTTTGTGGTTCCTGTTTATGTTCCATAGTATGATCATTGGTTCTTGAATTTCTTCAAGTTCTACAGTCCTCCCACTTGCTTCTTTAGAAAAAATATCTCTTTCTAGAAACACGGCGGATCGAGCAAAAAACACTTTGTTCTCATTTGGATTGTAGAAGTAATATCCCTTAGTTTCCTTAGGGTATCCCACAAACTTACACTTATCCGACTTAGGCCCGAGCTTGTCTGATTATACATAGACATCGCAGCCCCAAATCTTCATGAAGAACTATTTGGGACGCCTCCCACTCCACATCATATATGGAGTCTTCACGACCGATTTGGATGGAAGACGGTAAATGATGAAAGTTGCACACAATGGAGCGTAGCCCCAAAATGATAATAGAAGATAAGTTTGACACATCGTAGATCGAACCATGTCCAAAAGTGTTCGATTCCTCCTCTCGGACACGCCATTCCATTTTGGCATTCCGGGTGGAGTGAGTTGGGATATTATCCCACACTCTCTAAGATAGTCGTCAAACTTGTGGCTCAAGTATTCTACTCCACGATCCGATTGTAGAGCCTTGATACTTTTGCCAAGTTGCATCTCTACTTCATTCTTGAATTCTTTGAACTTTTCAAAAGATTCGGATTTGGCCTTCATAAGGTATACAAATCCATATCTACCAAAATCATCAGTAAACGTAATGAAGTAGACATAACCACCCCTGACAGGCGTGGCAAATGGCCCACACACATCAGTATGCACGAGCACCAATTGCTCACTAGTCCTCTCTCCTTTCTTATTGAAAGGGGACTTTGTCATTTTTTTCCAATAAACAATCCTCACATGTCTCATATGATTCAAAATCAAATGAGTCTAGTAATCCATCCTTATGGAGTCTAGAAACACGTTTCTCGTTTATATGGCCTAAACGATAGTGCCATAGATAAGCAGGATTTAAATCATTCATTTTAATCCTCTTGGTATTTATGTTATAGACAGGATTATTTAGATTAAGGATATATAATTCATTAAATAATTGCACACTACAATAGTGAATACTATCAAAATAAATGGACCTACAATTGTCCTTTTTTGAAATAGTAAAACCTTTCTTGTCCAAACAAAAAATAGAAATAATGTTTCTCCTCATAGCAGACACAAAATAGCAATTATTTAATTCTAAAACTAATCTTGAAGGAAGAGACAACTCGTACACGCCTACAGCCAAGCAGCAACCTTTACTCCATTCCCAACACGCAGATCTATCTCCCCTTTTGTCAATCTTCTACTACTCTTTAGATCCTGCACATTTCGACAAATGTGAGTTCCACATCGAATATCCAATACCCAAGATGAAGAGAAAGTTCTATTGACATCTATAAATAAAAAACTGGTGGTGGTGGAATCACTATTCCAAGCCTTTTATCCTCCAGATACTTTGAGCAGTTCCTCTTCCAGTGTCCATGCTGACTGCAGCAGTGACAATCACCCTTAGTCACGACCTTGGCAACGCCACCAACAGGCTTAAGAGCAAATTCCTTGGATTTATCAACTGCCTTGCCTTTTCCTTTGGAGGTAGAAGCAAAAGTTTTGCCTTTCCCTTTCTGCACCAGCATTATGGCTTTGCCTTTCCTTTGTTGATGCTTTGTCCAGTTTTCCTCAACATATTGAGTAGATCTGGCAGACGTTTCACGATCTCGTTCATGTTGTGGTTCATGATGAACTGTCCATAATCTCAGGCAACGATTGCAAAAACGAGATTTCTGGCCAACTCTTGACCCACCGGAAACCCCATTCCATCAAGAATCTCCAAGTACCCGATCATTCGGAGTACATGAGGTCCCACTGGATTTCGCTCTGACAGATGACACTTGAACAATTCCTTGGAAACTTCATACCTCTGAACCCTAGCCTGCTCTTGAAAGATCTGCTTAAAGTGTGCGATCATATCGTATGCATCCATGTTCTCATGTTGCTTATGGAGCTCAGAGGACATGGTGCAAAGCATTAGGAATGCCGCATCATTAGCATCGTTAATGGACTTACGATGCGCCTTTAAGGCTGCAGGGGTATTATTTTCTGGACCCTTGATGCAGGAGCAGATGAACCAGATTCGACTAATCTCGCACTTCATGATGCAGGAGCAGATTAACCAGACGAGGCCGAGCTGTCAGACGCGACTAATCTCGCACTTCACTATCACAACATGGAAGACAGGCGCAAGAGAAGTGCGAGATGGTCACTTTTGGTCATGCCACACTGTTTTGGGCGTAACTTGAGCAACAGGGAGCAGAATGCCTATTATAACATGTTTTCGGAAAGCTCTCGGCGAGGCCTACACGAAAGTCAGGGGTGAAACCCCGTCACGCTAGATTTCAGCCCCAAAAACGGACTTTTGACCAGTCAACGGAGACTTCGATGATGTTTTATGCTATTTTTGGTAGCTTTTTCCTTTTTCGCATTTTGACCTCTTTATTTAGCCCGATTTGGATCAAACTATCATTTACGCGTTATTTTCAATAAGGCCAGTAGCTTTGGGCCAGTTTTGTAATTTCGCTTGTTTTGGAAAAATTAGGTTTTCAGCTATTTATACCGGCTTGTGGGTAAATTTTAGCAGACTTTGATATTATTTACTTATAAATTCTAGAGAGCTTTGTGCCCTAGTTTTCTCTAACCTTTTCATTGTTGATTCCGCTGTGATCCCTTGCTTAGGGTTTAACCCGGCGTCAACCCTCAGGAACTTCTTCCTCTAGAGTGTACACTTTCTTTTCCTGCTTGAGAACGATTCTCAAGTTCCTGTACCAGTCTTGAAAGTTGGTTCCAGAAAGCTTGTCCTTCTCAAGGACGGAATGTATGGAGTGGGATGAACAACATGAGTTGTTTGCCATTGGAATTTTACAAAATGAGAAATATACAAGTTTTAGTATTTCGTGAACAAATAACTACATTTAATAATGGCTAGATTATTAAATATAGCTCCCACTATTTTTTTCGGATTAAACCCTCAATATTAATGCGGAAAATATCATTATATAACATGGTAATATATGTTTTCTGAATGATGGACCTTTATGATTGAGAATTGGAAGTCCCGATTGGACAAATGAGGAAGTTTGAGAATGTTTCTCCAATGGAGATACTAAAGTGAAAAGAGTTCGGGAATGTTTCCCCACAAGTGAAGTGATAAATGAAAAGATTTGTGAATTCTTATTTCATACTTATACTCTTACTCAAATACTTTACTCTTCAAACTCATGTGTCGTTTTTAGAATGCTTCATAATCTATTTACATGCTTGGATGTTGCTTACTCAGTATTTCCGCTGACTTTGGAAACTGTGGTGTTTCTTTTTGTTTCTGCACCACAGGTTTAGGTGGAAGCATGACTTTTGGGGGAAATCGAGACACGTCATTTTGGTATATTAAATTTCACATCTAGAATCGTTTTATTTAGTAGTTGAATTTTAGATTGGAATAAATGCCCATGTTTGTCGCGAGACAAGTTTTAAAGTTTTAATTAATTATTTTATGGATTTTGGGTTGGATATTCTGTTATAAAATCTCCTTGTATTCGGGTTTAATCTCGGGTACGGAGTGACATCCCCGGGCTTTCGTTTTGGTCGTTTTGGGGGTGTTACAGTCGTTTCTAGTGGGTGTCAAGATCCCTATTTCACTTCTTTTGAGCTTTCTTTGGCAAGTCACCCAAAATTAGTTATTTAGGTAGGGACAATTCCAATTACATCATTATGCAACTCTTGGTTCAATTGGCCAAATAACTCCTTATTTATCCATCCCATGAATAATCCCAATTGGTTGCCTCTAGGCTTTTAATTATATTAAAATCACCTAGTTGCGTCCAACCTCTTACTTAAACAATTGTACATTACTTGCTAGTGCCATCGCAACAAAATCATGACAAACCAAGTGTGCACAAGAGATTCCGGCGGGGAGACCTCCGTGTGCACTGTGTGTAGTGGATCAAGGATCGCACAGGAAGAATAGGGGTGTGTGTAGGGAGAGAGTAAGTCAGTAGCAATGTCTGAGAGAGAGACAGAGGTTTGGCAGAGCTTCCGCGTATGGCAGTGTGTTCTCCTTTGTATGGAAAGGTTGACGGTCTATATATACTGGAGAACGTGACCGTTGTAGTGTGGTTAATGCGCCCATTAATGGCGGCTTAATTAGCTTAACCATAACGGCACGTCCGTCCGAGTATATAGGAACCGTTAGAGCACGTGGTGCGCGAATACCGGAACCGTTACGAGGTTGACCGGGTTTGACCGGATTGACCGGGTTTATGGAGCTCGTGCCATAAATCTCTCAAAACAGTTACTAAAGGTCGCGTGCGGGCTTGGCTCGCACGCGACAGGGCTTACTCTAGCCTCCAAACCACTAAGTCCCTACAAGTCCCGTGCAGTGGTATGCGAGGGCTCTGTCTCGCAGCCCCCACATGGATCAGCTCGGCTGGTGATCCTGTGTGTGTGGAGCACAATATGGTGTGCTGGATGGCCGCCACGTGGCCGAGATCTGTCATGTCAGAAAGCAGTATCTACATTAGCCCCCTTTCTGCGCGTGAAGATTCATAGCCGTATAGTCTTCCATGCGCGGAAACCAACATACGCGTCGCCGCCACGCACCAATTCAAATACGGGCAAGTTCAGCCCCCGTGCGTATCATTATGACCTAAAACCCCTAGAGTCGTGCCGTCTGACCTTTAGGGTTTTAGGCGTGACGTCAGCTTGTCCTGTGATTGCGCGATTCGACGGTGACGGTTGCGATTCGACCATCGAAAGGACGCAACCCTTCATTGTTTTGGATAAATACCTTGTATCTCCCATTATTGCAAAGCATTACTTTTTCCTCTTAAAGTGAATGGTACCCGGAGATCTTCGAGAGCAGATCCAGATAATCAATCACCAGTTCAGAACTGCAATCCGTGTTCTTCAATTGTGCGTATCCAAGCAAACTTCAAGAAAACAAGGTTGGCCTCGTTTACTTTTGATTTAAGATACCAGTGTTTGCCTTGAACTGCGTTGAATCTGTAAACCCGTGGGATTTGTGAAAAGGTTTTGGTCTTTGGACCCGCTTCGTTGTAATCTTTCAGCAATATTGGATCTTGCAACTCCCCAATTTCTGAAATCGATAACCGGAACTGTTCGTTTTCCTTCGCATAGATCTTGAATTCCCAAAATTCAAACTGAAGTGTGGTATTTCTCCCCCCTTTTTTCTTGCTCTTTCGCAGGAATGGCCAAGACAAGAGTAACCAGACCCGTCAAGGAAGATGAAGAGATACCCGACCTTCCGCAGGCCTTGTGGCGAAAAGCCCCCTTCTTAGGCGGCAAAGATTTCTACCATGCGAGGATAAAGGTGAAGAGAATGCCTGATCCTGTTCCCGTTGAGCGATTGCTGACGTTGACTCGCCCAGTTAACTCAGCCCTGCTCGAGTGGGTTGGTTCCGAGGATGTAGTTCGATTGGGGATCGAGAACGGACACTTCCCGTATACTGCGATTTCTACTCAGGCGTTCGTCCAGAAATTGGACTATATGGATGAGTGGATTGACCATGTGTTGGAACATCATGCCGAGACTCTTAGCGAAGCCGGCGTGTATTTTGCTATCCGTGCTATGAAGGGTGCTGCCGTGAAGCTGGATCAATCCATGCTTCTAGACCTTCTGTCCCGTTACTCGCCTGCGACTCACACATTCCATTTTGCTGAGTTCGAGGCTGCCCCCACGCTCGAGGACGTGCAAATGCTGTACGAGCTTTCCCCCATGGGTGAAGTGGACCCTCTGAGTCCCTTGAGGACATCTGCGGAAATTGCTTTGTATACGCAGATGGAGGCATGCTTAGCTGAAGTGAAGAAAATCTCCACTCGGTGGACCACTACAAAGCCCCTTCCGAACTGGCAGCTGGTGGATACGTCTGCGAAAAATACCTGGAACAAATGGTTGCAGTACTTCTTCCGAGACTATGCGAACAGCAGCATCACTAAGAAACTTCTGAGTGAGGACCCAGAAGCCGAAAATTTCGTAGAGGGCAAGGGTTATCACCTGACCCTCTGTGCTTTTCTCTGTGCTTGGCTGTCGAGGTACCTGATCGATGGTCACCCCCACGATGGGGTTTTCTACCATGTGTTGCCACTTGCTGTGAGGCTCGCCCTTGGCCAGAGAGTTGCACTTGGACCCTTGGTTTTGGGCACGCTGTATTATAGGCTCGATCAGCTGGTTCTGGCTATGAGAGAGTCGCGTGGCCGCCTCGATGTTTTGACCTTTGTCAATATTTCCTTCTTGACAATGTGGGTTTTCGAGCGCTGGCCGTCTTATGCCCCAACTGCTCTCCAACTTGATAAGTGGTGCTCCCCAGGCGAGACAGAAGCGCGCAACAGCGGAAGAGCTGCGAGATGGTTCGGAACAGGCAACACCAAGTGCGTTTGGAGTTTGATATGCGACAAACGGAAGGAGTTTACTGCCAGGCCCTATGCCACGCGCATCGAGAATGTGAGATGGTTTCCAAGGCTATACCCCTCCAAAGGTATGGTCTTCTCAGAAGAACTTCTTTTTGAGAAGGGGCCGCATTTCCATGAGCGTTATCGCGATTTCTTTTGCTGGTGCCTGCGAGGTTCCCTTCCTGCCCTTGCGGAGCATATTCGTGAGCTCGCGCCAAGGTATGAAAAGCTTACAGTGGATGTTGACCCTACTCGAGTCTCTCCTCAGTTTGGTTTTGACGCTGTGGCCCCATCGATCTGGCCCCAGTCCATTGTCAGAGGCTGCTACAAGCGCTTGCTCACAAAAGAGTGCAAGACGGTTTTCATGAGCAACCTTCCTTTCGAGCAGCCTGCGGGTACCCGCGAGGGTGGTTGTTCCCAGAACTGGCTCGCATACTGGGCTGCCCAGCAAACGAGGATTGAGACGGAGTCAGCGGCGCAACCGGGTAGGGCTCCCTTGCTCAAAAGAAACTCTTTTCCGTTTCGCCCCAATTGCAGCTTGAGCGAGTCTGAGTATGGTTGCTACTCACTGTGGGACCGTGAGAACCATTTGTGCCCTGATTTCATTCTGAAGGAGCAGGTCGCCGCAATCAAGAAGGGCGACACGCAAGTCGTCAGATACAGCAAGGCTTTTGCCGACGTAAGTACTTTTCTTCGCATGAGTTAAGTTTTCTCGATTTCCTTGTGCTGACACTTTTACTGTACTGTTGTAGTGTCATGTGCGGAGATTCGCAGCTGGTGATCGCTCCAAGTCGCTGGTCAACACTATTGTTGCCACCAGAAGACAACAGCAGCCGTTCCGGCTTTCATGGAGGATGGACGCTGAGGTTGAAACAAAGGTTCGCGCGGTCATGAATGTCTTTGCTGACTCGCTGATAGACAATCCTCCGGCTCCGTCTCCTCCTGGAGACGACCCGTCTCCTCCAGCGACTGCGGCGCCAAGAGCGAAGAGACCTAGGCAAAAGGGAATTACCATTTCTTCCCCTAGAAGTGCTCCAACTTCTCCTTCAGTGAGGTCCCTTTCTATCAAGGACAAAGGCAAAGGTCGCATGCCCAGCAAAGCGCGAAAAGAGCTCGCAGTTGAGTCTTTTGTTCCCTTCGATCAAGAAGGAGAGGAAGAGAGGCAGGAGCCCCAAGCAAGTGATGAAGAAGAAGAAGCAACAGTTGTGATGCATGAGGAAGAACTAGGAGGTACCTCCGTCGCACTTCATTTCCCGTCATCGTAACTTCTTTGCACTTCTTTTTCCTTAAACCATTCGTGTATTCGCAGATGACGATGATGATGAGACCGCTGGCGGCCTCGCGGCCAAGAGGCAAAAGAGGGATGTCCATTCTGGCATCCCAGATGATCCCATAAGCGAGGACATTCTGGCTGAGTCCCGTAAGACAGCCGCGGAGGCTGCTGAGAGAAGAAGGCGTCGGGAAGAAGAGGAGCTTGAGCGCGTGAAGCAGCGGAGCCTCGAAGAGCGGCATGTTGACGACTTAGCGCGTCCAACTGTCGAGGAGGACGAGCCTCCCGAAGAAGCGGCTCCTCATGCGGAGGAGGAAGATGAGGTTCTCGGAGAGGATGCAGCAGCCTTAGAGCAAGTCCAAGCGGATTTCGAGGAAATCGCAGGCGGCGATAAAGGTGAGATCTTCAATCTCGCAGTAACATATAGAGATGTTATTGTGGGTGCGTTAAAGCATGGCGTGTCAAAGGCTGACATTCGCCGTTGGTTAGTAGACAAATGCGGAGAACCTTCAGGTAATCATTTGAGTGATACGCATGTACTAGGCTTTAGCAACTTGAGGCAAAGTCATGACTGGTTTATTCGCATCCCAGGTCACGCTCCCCTTACAGACTTGCTTAGTGAGGATACACTGATAGGGCATGGTTCCACGTCCTTAGTGTATGACGAAGATAACCCAATCCCACCTTCGCGTGGAGGTGCTTATTCTTAGCTTTTAGTAAAGATAGCAGAATAACTTATAGCGCAAGTTACCTCATATCATCGTTTCTAATGTCGCAGGTCATGCTGAGGAACCTGAGCTGGAGCAGGGAAGTCAGCCTTCTGCGCCCTATGTTCCAATTCCGAGCTCCCATACCGAGAAGCCCGTCGCAGCTGCTGACCACACGGGTGTGCCTCGTGAGGACATCATCGAGCTTTCCGACGATGCTGGAGCTGACACTGTGTTGATGGATGAAGATGTCCATGCTAGTGCTGACGAGGTAAGGACACCTGCTGCTAATGCTTCCGCATCCGAGAGTGTCCTTCAACAAGCGACTACGGCCGTCTCTTCGACTCCGGCAATGACTGAGTCAGAGGCACCCATTCCTGCGTGGAGCTTTTGGGGCTCGCAGGTTGGGAATGTAGTCGCAGCCGGCGCGGCCTACATTCTTCCTCCCGACTACGAGAGATTAGAGCTCGCAGCTGATAGGAGAGCTATGGAGCGAGGACAGTCTTCAACTGCCCCTGCAGCGCGCATTCCTTCTCTTCATGAGATTCTGGAAGGAACTGGTAAGTAGAGCTTTACTGTTCGCGCGTCACATTATTCGCTTGCGAACTTTTGACATCATAACTTATTTTTGACATCTCCTCAGGTTTGAAGCAAACCGACGTAGACTGGGTGGTCCGAATGCGTCTCAGGTACCCTCGCTCGTTTGTGAGATCTCTGGAGATCGGGCCCTTTGACAGGAGGCTGTTCCTTACTGAAGCCATTTGGATACTGGAACAGCTGTCTGCGGCTACGCCTGCGACCATTTCGGTCCAGAGTGCTGAACTGCTATGTGGCATGTGCCAGAACCTCGTGACCAAAGTCCAAGGCAGACTGGGCTTTAAGTTTCTTAAGGACAGAGTCACGCTGATCCGCGCGGCCGTGACTTTGAATCTCGGTCACCAGAATCTCGCAGTCGAGATGCAGAAGGTGGAGCAGCAGAAGCAAAAGGTTGATGAAGCTCTGAAGCTGTATCATGAGATGAATGCTAGATGCGAGCTACTGAAGCAAGAAGTGGCACAGGTGGAGAGGCTGAGCGAGCAGTTCGCGCCCCAAGACTCCTTAATCAAGAATTTGCTTTGATTTTTCGAATCTTGCAAAAATAGCTGAAACATTAATGTAACATTTTGAACATTAATGTAATGTTGCTATGGTTTCTCCCCCCTTTTTTTTTTAACAACGAACAATGAATTTGCCCGTTTTGCCCCTTTTTCGGGATTTGATTGGACATTTCTGTGCATATCCAATTATGACATCAGCAATTGATTCTTTGCTTGATTTTCGCGCTAATTTATCGGCAGATAAGCACGCTTCCGTTGGGAAGTCCATCCGAATCATGACTATCCGTCATTTATTAGGATACGCAACTGAATCGGCGTAGCCTTTAGTAGGGTAATTGATTGTTACCGCTTTTCAAGGCGTAAGTGATTGAACTTACCCTCTTTTTGAATTTTGCTGACTCATCTTAGGCAACCGAAGAGTCTGTACAGGGTCTATATAAACCCCGTCTTTGCTATTTGGGTTCTTCATCCCAAACATGTGCTTTGCCGTGAGTCCTTACGACTGCTGGCTTCAACGCTTGTTTTTCGTTGATTCATGGCAACTTCAAGCTTTGAATCCTGAGTTTGCGCTTTGTGCTATAGAAATAGTTTCCAAGATCCACTTTATGAGGCTTATTGCTCTTTATAACCATCATAAAGAAGATGCAGATAATATCTCATGCGTATTCGAAGAAGTTTCTTCGTGTATTATGTGTGCAGGTCATGTTTCCGGCCGCCTCGTGGCGAGGTGCAGCGCCGAAGTGACCGTGCTACCGCCTCGTAATGAACGGCGGAATTCTTCTTCAGCATCTCCGAAGAAGAATCCGTCACTTTCACGTTTGTGAGCCCGGGGTGACGAACCGTCGCGTTCATCCCCGTCTACAAGGAGCCCTTGCCCTCTGGAGCTTCTGCTTGCCTGTGGATCGCCGGAACCGGTGGCTCCTTGGGCAAATGTTATGGGGTGCATATCTGACAACGGTCTTGTCGGATAGCGGGATCTCGAGCGTATGGCTTCATGTGGCTCTCTTAGAGTAAGATCCCCTCTGCTACAGATGTTCACCCGCAGATCTGGGCTTTGCGTAGCCGGTTTTTGAAACCGGTGGGTTCATCCTTTGCAGTCCGGGTTTCCGTACTGCGTCTCTGCTGGCTTACCAGTCACCTTTCGAATGTATTGTAAGCCATGTTGGCTGCGTAGTTAGATTCGAGCTTTTCGTTTGTAAGCTGCTATCTAGACAGATAAATTGTAAGTCATTTGACTCGTAATGATAAATAGTTTTCTGTATTATCTGCTGTCTCTTTACAACAAATACAATTTCGCATGCGTTTCGGCACATTTCGCCTTGCATAATGCTATGTAATTGTTTCGTATCTGCGATATATTGATTCGCGAGTGTTTTGCTAGATCGTTCGAGATCGTATCTTCGCAGCTGTGCCATCTCGGCGGATGGGCTTGCAATTGGCCATTGTAAACTATTTAAGATTATGTTTACAACATTGCTATCGTAACAGATAGTCTTTAGCAGATCAATTAAGATCATTAAGTGATGCGAACTGCTATCACAAAAGATAGGCTTTATGAGCGAACTGCTTGAGATCGTTTCTCGCATAAATTGCTATCGCAACAGATAGACTTTTAGAAGATCCAGTGAGATCATCTTGCGCATGCGTTGCCATCATAACAGAGGCTTTTGTGATCAACAAAAAATCACTTTGCATATAAGTTGCTATCGTAACAGATAGGCTTGAGAAGCTCAGGTAAAATTGTTTTATGTATGAGTCGCTATCGTAACAGATAGGCTTGAGATCGCACTTGTATAGACTGCTATCTTGAGAGATAGACTTAGATGATCGATCGAGATCGCATTTGCGTTTCGCTGCTATCGTAAGGGATAGGCTTTACAAGATCAATCAAGATCGCATCTGAATTGGTTTCTATCGTGTGAGATAGGCTTTAGATGATTAATTAAAATCGCATTTGCGTTTAGCTGCTATCGTCAGGGATAGGCTTTACATGATCAATTACGATCGCATTTGCGCTTGGCTGCTATCGTAAGGGATAGGCTTTAGATGATCAATTAAGATCGCATTTGTGTTGGCTGCTATCGTAAGAGATAGGCTTTACATGACCAATTAAGATTGCATTTGCATTGGCTGCTATCGTGAGAGATAGGCTTGAATGATCACTTAAGATCGCATTTGTGTTGGCTGCTATCATAAGGGATAGGCTTTACATGATCAATTAAGATCGCATTTGCATTGGCTGCTATCGTGAGAGATAGGCTTGAATGATCACCTAAGATCGCATTTGTGTTGGCTGCTATCGTTAGAGATAGGCTTAGATGATCACTTAAGATCGTATTTGCACTGGCTGCTATCGTTAGAGATAGGCTTAGATGATCACTTAAGATCGCATTTGTGTTGGCTGCTATCGTTAGAGATAGGCTTAGATGATCACTTAAGATCGTATTTGCATTGGCTGCTATCGTTAGAGATAGGCTTAGATGATCACTTAAGATCGCATTTGCATTGGTTGCTATCGTTAGAGATAGGCTTAGATGATCACTTAAGATCGCATTTGCATTGGCTGCTATCGTTAGAGATAGGCTTAGATGATCAATTAAGATCATAGTTTGTATAAATTGCTGTTGCAGCGCATAAACCATTGTCAACAGTAATAGCGAATTAACTAGAGCAACATAAACAGCTAGAAATATGAACTTCTCATTTGGGAGAATTCTTTTATTATAATGCTCTCATATGGGAGAGATGGGATTACAATCCTCTCATATGGGAGAGGAGGTTGCGTAAATCATAGCCACATGAGACATTAAACACGTTATCATAAAACGTATGAAATGAGAGAAGTCAGGGATAGTACTTCTTGATCCAGCGCATATTGATTGAACTGGGGGTTGAGGCTGTACCGTGCAACCTTCGTATGCTGCAGTAACCACTATCGAAGACTTCTGTGACTTCGAAGGGTCCTTCCCAATTAGCTGCGAACTTTGGGTGAGTTGTTTCTCGCATGCAGTGGTCGGATGCGCGCAAGACCAGATCTCCGACTGCGAAATCCCTTCGCTGGACTGTCTTGTTGTAGGCGCGAGCGATTCTTTCCTGGTACCGCTTGTTAGTCCTTTTGGCTTGTTCTCGCTTTTCTTCCAGCAAGATTAAGTCATGATCGCGTTGATTTTCATAGAGTGCATGGAAGGCCAGCCTTGCCGAGTTGACTCTGACCTCCGCAGGTACCACAGCTTCGGCCCCATAACATAGCAGAAATGGCGAGGCCCCTGTGGGTGTCCTTGGAGAAGTTCTGTAGGCCCACAGAGCTATGCTTAGAGAGTCGGCCCACTTCTTGTGATCGTCTGCGACCATTTTGCTCAATATTCTCAACAGCGTCTTGTTAGTCGCTTCGGCCTGTCCGTTTCCCTTTGGGTAGTAAGGGGTAGAACATATCTGCCTGATGTTGTACTCCGCTAATTTCGCAGCTACCTGGCGATTAACAAAAGGAGTACCGTTATCTGAAAGAATGGTGTTTGGGATTCCGAACCTGCATATGATGCTTTCCTGAATGAAATTGACCACAGCCAGCGCATTTGCCGTCTTTAGTGGTATTGCTTCCACCCACTTAGTGAACAGCTCGGTTGCGGTGAGAATGAAGTGGTTCCCATGCGACGTTGGTCGGATGGGACCGATGAAGTCCAGAGCCCATGTGTGAAATGGCCATGGCGTCCCTAATGCATGTAAGTCCACGGCGGGAGCATGCACTAGGTTCCCTTTGAATTGGCATTCTTGGCAGCGTCGCACTTTGGTGCGGCAATCGACTTCCATGGTGGGCCAGAAGTATCCAATTGAGAGGAGCTGTCTGCATAATTTTGCACCTCCTTGATGCTCCACCTGATGAGAAAGGTCCATGACTTCTTGTGCTTCTCCGCCGTCTAGGCATCGCAGCAAGTTGCCCTCGTGACCTCTTCGCCAAAGCAGGTTTTCCTGTACCACGTATCGAGACGCTTTCCTTTTCAATTTTTCGGCCTCTTTTCTTGACTCGGGCGTGGTGCCGTGGGTGAGGAAATCGAACAGTGGCTTCCTCCAGTCCGTGTCGTCATCGGTTAGGGCGACGAGTAGAGAGTCTTTGATGAGCGCGCAACTTTCGCACTTCCCTTGTATCAGGGCTGCGGCTGTTGACATGCCTGGCCAATGAATGCCATATCTCTGAGCCTTTCTGTAGATTGACACCTCGCTTTCTCCGCAAGCGTGTTGGTGAATCTTTTCTAACAGCTGTTGTCCCTCTTGCTCGGAGACACACCGCATGAGTATTCCTCCAGGACCCTTGTAGTAAAGGGTGTTGTCGTGGATGCAGTATCCTTTTGTGAGTGCCCAGCTTTCGCTGCTGGTGCCTTTCGTAATGGCTTGCAGGATTGCTTTCCGCCAGTCTGCATCATCCATGTGTTCGTCGTCGCACACACCTTCTGCTAATGCTGACGAAGTTCGCACCTCGATGGAAATCCTTGCAGGGCACTTGTCTATGCTGACCTTAGATCCCAGAGTTGCTAAGGCGTCTGCGTGCCTGTTGTCTGCTCGAGGCTTGTGCTCGTACTTCACATCGCAGAATTGTTGCATCAGTTTCTGTACTAGAGTACGATAAGACAGGAGGTTAATCTCCTTCAAACCATATTCGCCCGAGGCTTGCTTAACAATCAGCTTGGAATCTCCCATGACTGTTAAGTTGCTCACTTCTAAGGCTTTTGCCGCACGGAGCCCCGCGATAAGAGCCTCGTATTCCGCTTCGTTGTTTGTGACTGCGAAGTTGAGCTTTGCGGACATCTGTATGACTTCCCCATCTGGTTTTGTCAAGACTATCCCAATGCCTCCGCCCTTCCTGGTTGACGAACCGTCGAAGTGCAGGGTCCAATAGGGCACGTCGATTGCGTAGATTTCAGGGCCTTCGAGCTCTTCTTCGATCACAGGTTCATGGCTGCTGTCGGGAAACTGTGCCAGTAGATCCGCTACCGCCTGCGACTTGATCGCTCTTGGTTTCACGCATGTGATATCGTATTGAGAGATGGTCATGTACCATTTCGCCAGTCTTCCACCCGGGGTAGTGTGAGTAAGTAAATATCTTATGGGGTCGCTCTTGGTGACCACCACTACTTTGTGCGACGCGAAATAGTGTCTCAACTTTTCTATCACAAAGAATAAAGCAAGGCAATGACGTTCGATGTCTGTGTACCTTGATTCAGCAGGCTGCACAATGCGAGAGATATAGTAGATGGGCCTCTCTTGACCTTCGTACTCCTGAGCCAAGAGTGCTCCTATAGATCTCCTTGTTGATGTGAGATATAGCAGAAGCGGTGATCCCAATTGAGGCGCGATCATTATCTTTGAGGATGTGAGTAGTTCTTTTAGCTTTTCGAATGCGGCCTCATGGTCCGGAGCCCAGTTGTATGCGGCGTCCTTCTTAAGAAGAGTGCTGAAACAGCATGTGATTTCTGCAATTGCTGGAATGAATCTCCGCAGATACGACAGCTTTCCCAAGAACGTCTTCAAGGTACTTTGATTGTGGGGAGGCGTCATGCTGGTGATGGCCGACACTTTCGCAGGGTCAGGCTCGATCCCCTGGCGATGGACTACACATCCCCAGAACTTCCCCGAGGTCACGCCGAACGCGCATTTCATGGGGTTCATTTTCAGTTGAAAGCTCCTGCATCTGTTGAACACCTTTCGCAGGTCTGCAAGGTGATCCGCTTCGTGCTTGGATTTGACCACCAGGTCATCCACATAAAATTCCACCTCTTTGTGCATCATGTCGTGGAATAGAGCCATCATGGCCCGCTGATAGGTTGCGCCCGCGTTCTTAAGACCGAACGGCATCACCGTGTAGTTGAATACCCCCACAGGAGTGATGAATGCAGTTTTCCGCGCATCATCGGGATCCATCTTGATTTGATTGTATCCGCTGAAACCGTCCATGAAACTGAACATGCGATGGCCTGCTGTTGAATCGATAAGCAAATCGATGCTGGGCAGTGGGAAATCGTCCTTAGGGCAGAAGCGATTGAGATCTCGGAAGTCCACGCAGATGCGAAGCTGTCCGTTCTTCTTCACCACCGGCACGATGTTGGCCAGCCATGTGGGATGATGATTTGGCTCTATGAATTTGGCATTTAGGAGTTTGACGATCTCCTGTTTGATCTTCACGTTGAGTTCTGGCCTGAAGCTTCTGGTGCTTTGCTTGACCGGTTTAGACCCTGGGATGATGTCTAAACGGTGCATGGTGATGCTTGTATCCAGACCTGGCATCTCATCATATTCCCATGCGAACACGTCCTTGTACTCAGTCAGGAGCTGCAGTAGTCCTTGTTCCTCTTCGCTTATGAGGTCCGCGCTCAAGAAGACCGGCCTTTTCTTTTCCTCGTTCGGGCTGAGGAATACTTCCTTTAGTTCTTGCTTTTGCGGTCTTGGCCTGTCTTCCATGCATTCAGGCGCTTCTTTGAGTTTCTCGTCTGGAGTGCCTTGTGTTGGCTCTTCCGTTAGCGCGACTTGCTCGATTTGATTGATTTGCCCAGGGACATCCCCATGCCCGTGTGAGGACATCCCCGCGCACCTTCATATGCGATAGCATTTCTTCCCATTGGCGTAGAAGCTCTCTATCTCCTTGCCCTCGGGGTCATGCTTCGCGATCCTCTTCAAGGTGTACACATTCTTTCTATGATATGCGATACGTGGCGCCTCTTCGCGTGCAGGCGGCTTTTCCTTGGCATCTTCCCTCGTCACCATCACGCCCGCAGGTGACTGGTCCTTGATGTCCTCCCAGAGAGGTAAAGGAGTAGGGTTAAAAGGCCCGGGTGTTTGCTCGTCCGCCATCTCGGTGAACCACACCGCCTCGCTAAGATGTGCTTCGTCCAAGTTGAACGGGTTAATCGAAGCCGGTATCTCGACAATTCTGTCGTTCGAGATGGCTTTCATAGCCTGGTGAGCCGTCGAAGGGACTGCATCGAAGCGATGAATCCAGGCTCGACCTATGATCATGTGGTATGTGGTGTTCGCGTCTATGACATAGAACTTCGCCGAGCATTTGATCTTTCCAATCTGGACGCCCAGGCGGATCCATCCGATCGTCATTCTAGAGTCGCTTCCGAATCCCACCAGTGGAGATGGACGTTTGACTACCTTATGCTCGGGGATCCCTGCTAGCTTCAGTGCGTGGAGGGGAACAACATTAACCGTTGCTCCTCCGTCAACGAATGCTCGCTTGAATTCGACGCCATTGATGATGGCGGTCACGTACAGAGGCCTCTGGTGACTCGCATCTGTCTTCTTGTCGTTGGCAGAAAAGGTCATGATCTTTTCTGTGGAACGAGACGCCCTGATGACTTTCCCGTTGGAGACCACGAGGTCCTCCTCGTAGTCCTCCGCTATCCTTAAGATTGCTTTTGTCATATCAGTCCGGCACCTCTCGGAGAAATTCATCTCGTCGAAGAATTTGTTGAAGCCGTGCGACCCTTTCATGCGGTCGGCACGTTCATCTTCCGTGTCCATGCTATAATCTTCGTCTTGATGGACCTCAGCAATGATGGGTAGACCATCCTCTGCGACCTCCTCCAGGTCTACGATCGAGATCATGGCGACCTCTTTGCCTTTCGAGCCTGACTCTGTATGGGCAGGAAGTGGGTTGTTGCGCACGTCTTTCCTGTTGTCGCTGACGATTAGCTCGCCGTTCTTCATCTTCTGATCGAACGCGAACCTGAGTTTCTTGCACTCGGCGGTGGGATGCATGATCTTACCGTGGTACTCGCACCACTTAGGGTCCCTCACCATCTCTTTGGAGGGTATTTTCTCGAGTGGTGGCAGAACGCTGTCCTTGCGCCACTGTTTGCAGAGATCACTCGCTTCCTCTACCGAGCATGGCAGAGGCGGTACATCGAAGTTCACAACCTTCGCTTGCTTCTGGGGCGAAACTGTGTTGACTTCGGCTTCGCGTCCCCGCTTGTAGCTGAACCTTCCGATCTTGTAAGTGGTGCCGCTCGCAGGTCGCTCTGAAGCGTTCTTCTTTTTCTGTCTCTCGACTATGGGCTCGATGTTCTTCGTGCATTCGATTAGTTTTGAAAACGTAGGTGTTTGCAAATTGATGAGCATACCTTTGTATTCATCTCGCATGCACTGTAGGCATATCTCCACGAGCCGGCTTTCGAGCATTGGATCTTTGCACTCCAAATATTTCGCCCGGAATTTCTTGATGAAGGTGATCCCATCCTCCTCGCGTTTCTGGTACATCCGCGAGAGATGGATCATCGTCACCTTCTCCTCCATTTGAAAGAACTTGGTATAGAACTTTTGGACCATGTCGTCCCAAGTCTTCACGGATCCGGCCTCCAATGTCCGGTACCATTTGTATGCTACGTTCCCAAGAGATTTTGGGAACTCCCGCATCAGTAGTTTGGGATCGGCTCCGAACGGACCCATGACGTCGATGAAACGCATGACATGCTCATGAGCGTTTTCATTGACGTCCTCGAACTTATCCCATTTGGGAGCCTTGTACCCCGCCGGGTTAGGCATGAGATAGATCTCTCGTGGAATAGGTGGATCATTGTCTAGCTTCGGGATAATAGTATCCGCGAATGACTGATGAGCCAGGATGGTGTCCACGCGCTTTTGTAAAGACGTCATGCACTCTGGAATGCTACCCTCGGTAGTTGCTGGAGGGGTCACCGTGGGCGGTGGCGACACATATGCCGCTGGAGGATTGGGAGCATACTGAGTACCCGCGTTTCCCCAGATCATCGTTGGGGGAGGCAAAGGGTACTGCAGAGTTGGATTAGACGCCAAAGCCGAGGGCTGAGGAGCGTGAGCAGCAGGAGGAAGCATCTGTGCCGTTGATCCTTGAACCGAAGGCAGTTGCGCAGCCGACGGCGGAGTCTGCAGATGAGGGTTGGGAGGTGTGGATGGCACTCCCAATCCTGGAGCGGTAGGGGTTCCTCCTCCTTGAGGGATAGCGGCAGCCGGTGGAGGATTCGGCGCGAGGGTGCCTAGAACAGCCAAGATTTGTTCTAGCTGCGCAGATTGGGATTTGAGAGCTTTCGCCTGACTCTGGACGGTGGCGTCCAGAGACTCTAACGTCGGTGCTTCGCCGGGAGTCGTCGGAGTACGGCGGGTCTCGTCTCCCGAGGGAGTTTCGGTGGAAGGCGAACGGTTGCTGACATCATCCTCCTGAGACATGGTTGCTTTTGCTGGTAAGTTCACGTCGGGTTCACCAAAATGTGCACAAGAGATTCCGGCGGGGAGACCTCCGTGTGCACCGTGTGTAGTGGATCAAGGATCGCACAGGAAGAATAGGGGTGTGTGTAGGGAGAGAGTAAGTCAGTAGCAATGTCTGAGAGAGAGACAGAGGTTTGGCAGAGCTTCCGCGTATGGCAGTGTGTTCTCCTTTGTATGGAAAGGTTGACGGTCTATATATACTGGAGAACGTGACCGTTGTAGTGTGGTTAATGCTCCCATTAATGGCGGCTTAATTAGCTTAACCATAACGGCACGTCCGTCCGAGTATATAGGAACCGTTAGAGCACGTGGTGCGCGAATACCGGAACCGTTACGAGGTTGACCGGGTTTGACCGGATTGACCGGGTTTATGGAGCTCGTGCCATAAATCTCTCAAAACAGTTACTAAAGGTCGCGTGCGGGCTTGGCTCGCACGCGACAGGGCTTACTCTAGCCTCCAAACCACTAAGTCCCTACAAGTCCCGTGCAGTGGTATGCGAGGGCTCTGTCTCGCAGCCCCCACATGGATCAGCTCGGCTGGTGATCCTGTGTGTGTGGAGCACAATATGGTGTGCTGGATGGCCGCCACGTGGCCGAGATCTGTCATGTCAGAAAGCAGTATCTACA
Source organism: Linanthus parryae (assembly GCA_023055425.1). Lineage (NCBI taxonomy): Eukaryota > Viridiplantae > Streptophyta > Magnoliopsida > Ericales > Polemoniaceae > Linanthus > Linanthus parryae. Next base: position 69,953,164 of record JALGPY010000001.1, on the reverse strand, counting down.
CCAAGTCTCCTTGATTTGGCATGCACGAGCTTGATAATCATGATCATGATGAGTGAGTAACGAGAAGGCAAAACACAATATTTAAATTAAGAGATTTTACTTTTCCAATTTTAATTGCTTTTTTGATCCATATCAACTGATCTGCTTATTTTGAGTTGGGCAAACTCACAAATAAAATATCCGGGTTGTTAATTATCTTATCATTAATTTTGCATGCATCAACCATACACAAACAATAAAATAATAATACAATAAATAAACACTCAAAATTAAACGTAATATGGATATGGCCTCTAAACTAAGATATTATCAAGCCAATGAGAATATCTATGAACTCTAAAAAAAAGCAAACTCATCTCCACGGGCCTCCAACTTTTGGTCCATGCACCATAGCTTGTGGAAAGCTGCATTCTCCATCTTGTGGTCTTTTAATTCTTTAGGCTTCTTCTTCTCCATTCTCGACTATCATCTATTTTATCTAATACTATACTAAATAAAAAGATCTCACAAGTCGAGAAGAAGACCGGCTCGCAGGCCATAAAACCTAATTAACTATTACATTAATTTTATCAGCTCGCTGGCCGTAAAAACAAACCACAAAAATTAAAGTTCACAACATCTACATCTAAGGCCATATCTAATCACCATGCAAAAAGCACATAAATAGTTAAAATTCAAATTTAACGCGCTTGGTCAATTTTAATTGATTTTGGACATACTACGATAAAAACGGTCCAAGAGGCCCACCATCTATATGGCGGAACCATCACAGGACCGCCACATGGGCCTTGGACCGGCCGGCCCCTAGCCCATACGGGTAGGGAGCCCGGCCCCCTTGGCGGCCTTCCTTGGGCGGAAGTGAGAGAGGGACGGTCCTAGGGGGGGTGAGCCTCCTCAGGAACAAAACAACTTCCTCCTTGTTTCCCAAGTTTAATTGTTTCCAAGTTTGAAAAACATCTTTTTTTCCATCTTGTGCCCAAACCCTAGTTTTCGAGATCCAATATTTTCACATCCCTATGTGATCCAAATTCACTAATCCTTACATCCCACGTAATAATAGGTCTTATTTGGTTTAATTATATACAAATTGCATCAATATGCTTGATTGTCAGTTTTACGTGATAAACGATAATTAAAGTGTAAAATAGACATAATCGTAACACATAAACTACATTATGCTCTATGACCTATGGCTTTGATACCACTGTTGGGTTTTATAACATATTACGCATCGGAATAAAACAAATAATATCCGAACAAGACCCACCAAGGATCACAGGAAGAGAATTCATAATGATAGTGAAGGTTTAAGTAACAATTACCTTGTTTGTCTCATGTGATGACTTCAAACGCAAGATTGTGTTTGCGTCTCTATAGCTAGTCCATGCCTAGAATGAAGAACTAGATTCCTCCACACCTTTTTGCTAGAAACCGTTATAGGAAGGAAGAAGGAAGATCAAACAACGGAGACCAAAAGAGAAGGTCGGCCCTCTCCTTTTGGCCGACGGGGTAGAGGGGGAGGACGGGGTCGGGTTCGGCCAATGTCTTGCTCTCTCTCCTTTCTTTTTCTCTCCTACTCAATGTATGTTATGAGAATTAGTAGAAGAAATAAGTTACGAGTGTCCTTTAAATAGTCCAAAAACTCCTTGTTAACTGTATAAAGGCCCCTATCATAATCATGTCCATACACGGATTAGTCCAACTTGTAAATTAGTCCTACTAAGTTTGTAAGTAGTTGCGTATTGATCCATCCATTAATTATCATATTAATTAATTCCCAAGTCTAGTTTAATCCTTATGGAGTGTGACCCCATAGGTTTCTACTTAGTTGGTAATAACATTTATTAACATGGAGCGGTGTCTAGCAACACATCCATGCCACCCAACTAATAGAAATAGTCATTCATTTGACAAACCTTGTGCAAGTATTGTTTCATCCCTTTGCCTCTATATCCGGATTGGACATGAGAGATACAAGTAACACTCGTATATCCAATTCATAGTTTCTCGATCTTGGTTATAGTCTTATCTATGCAGATAACATCAATATCCTATATTGATTTATCCGAGTCTGGCCATACATTCTTTAAGCACCATCCCTCGAGTGGCCCATGGATATTTGCTCCCGTCATGTGGGAGGGACATTTTCTATCTAAATCACTACCATCTCTAAGCTTGCTTCCTTATTGTCCCCGACTAACGTATTTATTACTACCCAGTTACGGTGTGGCGTTTGACGATGTTAACACACAACATTCCACAACTAGAGGATATAGTGACTTCAAGTCTAAGGATGACAATACCGTTGTCACTACGAGAAGCACTTGTGACTTTACATAAATTGTATGTAGCCTTCTCATTTTGGGTCAATCCAGTATGCTATTACTCCTAATGCATACCCATGTTTTGGATCATGATATCGCCATATCAATCCAGCCCCATACTAGTATATAGTTGATCGTCCTATTAATCAATATAATTGACTAGGTGTATTTAAGATAAACAAACACATTTTTAATCAAAGGACTTCATTATATTAAATATCTCCATAAATAATACAATGAATGTATCTAGCCAAAAACATTGTTTATACTAAAAAGATTGCCTCTATTGCATCTATTCCAACAAATCAATCTAACCAGATTCCTTAAGAAGCATGGTTGATGAACCAATGATTAGAAATTGATCTCTTACCAGACGATGATTTCTTTTCAGTGTAAATCTGATTCTCCTTCCCTTTTTTATTATGATCTTTGTATTCCTTCCCCTTGTCTGATTTATGAGCTTACTTTACCTTCTTGACCTGCTTTAGACTAACAATCTAATACCCTTTTGTTTCCCAGAAATAGCTACTAGATGTGAATTCTTGTTGATGGAAGTAGTTGTCTAATCATCCTTATCCTTATTGATTTTCTTCTTAGGAAGAGGAGAGGGTATCTTTGGAGCACTGACAGTTTTAGAAATGGGCTGTCACTGATGGCTTGAACTTCTTCTTCTTCTCCAGCTTTTTTTTTCATTCCATGTGTTCTAGCCTCCAGCCATCTTGATTCTTTAAGAGGATCTTCATGAGTCTATAGGGTTTAGGTTTTAGAAAAGAGAGGCAAGAAAGATAGAAAAGAGAGAAGATAAATACTGAAGAGTTGGAATGAAAGAAGGAAACTAAATATTCCTAAATATTTGATGAAGGAAAGTTTGTTTGAAATTCAAACTCATTCGGAAAGGAAATAGTACTATACTGGTTTGACAAAGATCTGTTTTAGAAGGTAAAAATAATGTTAGGCAATCATCTATAAAGATAACACCCAGCATTAATACTCCATCATTGAAACATATAGTATACATATTTATATTCAAGGATTTTGAAAAGAATTTCAAGGACTTGAAAAACTGTTATACTGCAGATAAACTTTTCAAGGCTATGAAAAACTTTTCAAAGCATTGAAACACAAATACCTTACCTGATGCTCCCCCTAAACCACTACTTCCTTATTCAACATGCCAAGTTCTAATCTCATGGCTGTGAATCTATATTATGGCAGTGGTTTAATGAAGATATACGCAAACTGCAAGTTAGTTGGCACAAATGATAGTGATACATCACCTTTCCCACATGATCTCTAATGAAGTGATTTCTGACATCAGTGTGCTTAGTCCTTGAATATTGTATTCGATTCTTTGTAATTGAGATAGCACTTGTGTTGTCACATTTGATGGGGATATCTTTGAAGCATTAACCCATATCGCTCATCTGTTGAGCTATCCACAGCACTTGTGAGCAACAAGCTCCAGCTGCTATGTATTCATCTTCTAATGTTGATAAAACTACTGAATTTGCTTTTTAGAATGCCAGCTTATCAGAGATGCTCCAAGAAATTGGAAACACCCTGAAGTCCTCTTTCTGTCAACACCATATCCTGCAAAATCCGCATCTGAATAGCCACACAGAGAGAAGTTAGACTATTTTGGATACCAAAGCCCTAAGTCTTTGGTACCATTTAGATATCTGAAACTAAGTGAGACTCTTTAGGATCAGCTTGGAATCTAGCACACATACACACACTAAACATAATGTCTGGTCTACTTGAAATTAGATAGAGAAGTGAATCAATCATACCTCTGAACTCTTTCTGTTCACACCTTACCATTTTGATCCTTTTCTAAGGATAGTGTAGAGCTACCTTGGATTGAGACAAATTATACTTGCTCAGAAAATCCTTGATGTACTTATCTGGTGTAGAAAAATTCCTTTCTTCATTTGATGTAAATGAAGTCCAAGAAAGAAATTTAGCTCTCCCATAGCTCATCTCAAATTCACTGCTCATAAGACTAGAGAAATCCTCGGAAAGAGATTTATTAGTAGCACCAAATAGAATATCATCAACATATACTTGTACTACTAAAATGTCCTTCTCATGTGTCTTTATGAAAATAGTTTTGTCAACTAAGCCTCTTTTGAAATCATTTTCAAGCATAAAATTTGACAATATTTCATACCAAGCTCTTGGAGCTTTTTTGAAGCCATAAAGAGCTTTGTCAAGCTTGTAAACATGGTTTGGAAACTTATCACTTTCAAAACCAGGAAGTGGAGCAACATATACTTCTTCTTGCAGATAACCAATTAGAAATGCACATTTAACATCCATTTGAATTTTTTTATGTTCTTATGTGGATCTTATTCTCCATGCCTAGACTGTTTTCTATCTATCTAGTTCTACCTAGCATCGAAACTAAATAGAAGAACCTCACAAGCGAGGGAGAAGACGACATGCAGGCCGTAAAATAAATTACATTAATTACATCAAAAACAAAATCAAACCGCACAAAATAAACAACCACACAACTAAGGGCACATGCAACCACCATGCGATAAATCACATAAAACAGTTAAAATCCAATTTTAACGCGTTGGATCAATTTTAATTAAATTGGGACACTATGGGAAAAACAGTCAAAACGATCACGCCAGTCATACTGGAAGAACCACTCACAACTGCTGAACATGTCCAACCCGGTCGAACCACCCTAACTGGCCATACCGGTAAGCTGACCGAACCGGTCAGTCCCGTTCGGCTGTTCTTGGACAAAACCGGGGGTGTTCGGCCACCTTGTCCGAACCCCTTGGGGTGTAAAATCGAATTTTCTCCTTCCTCCTTGTTGCCCGGATCCTCTATGTGGGACAAAAAACTATTTTTCTTCCCAAATAGTGCCCAAACCCTAGTTTTACGCCTCTAATTAATTCGTATATGTAAACAAAATTTACTAATTTTCACATCATATGTAAAATTAGCTTATTTCCTCATGAATCATATGCACGGCGTATCATAATACTCATATCACTTTTAACGCAAAAATTGACAGAACTTTGTAAACTGATGAAACAAATAACCACATAAATCACGTCATAGGCTATCGACCTGTGGCTCTGATACCAATGTAGGGTTTTGATGCAAGTTATGCAGCGGAAATACAAAAAAAATATGCTCAAAAGCCTCCATTAATCGCATGTGAAGCATCATAACATGATGAAGGAAGAAAGGTTACCTCAGTCAAACTAACTGGTGACGATCACATACGCAGGAAGGATATCCACGTCACCGCAAGTATCCACTCCGTAGGATCTCCAACTGGAAATTTCTCTACCGTTTTTCTAGCAATGTAGAAGAAATCGGAATCACCAAGGAGCTTGATCCAATCAAGTTTGGAGCGTGCAACAATGGAGGGAGGGAGGGGGGAGGTGGACGTCCCTGTTGGATCCGTCGGCCTCTAGGGTTCGGCCTCTTCTCTCTCTCTTTTCTAGTGTTCTAATTTTCATTTTCATCCTTACGAAAATTAGGGATGGACTTATTCTTTTATAATTAATAACTCTTTATTAATTTCAAACTTGCCCCACTACTAATTAGATCCAACAGTTTGGATCAACTTTCATTTCAGTCCAGTTTGCTATTTATTCCAACTAAATATGCATGTTAATGCACTTTGATCCTTGATTCCAACTAATCAACATCTACATCCAGTCTAATATTTTTTGGTGTGTGACCCTACAGGTTCCTAATTACGTTGGCATTAATAACAATTACTACAAGCATTGAGCGGCATCTAGCAATACATCAACGCTTCCCAAGTAATAGGAATAGTCAGTGATCTGACAAACCTTTTTGACCAATGTTACCGTGTTGTATAATTCCTTTGTCTCATCTATCCAGATTGGACACAAGACATGGAGTGTCACACTTGTATATCAAATCTTTAGTTTCTCGATCCCTGAGTAGTCGTGGATGTTATCTCCCGTTATGTAGGAGGGACAAATCCTGTCTACATGACTACCATCTCTCAGCTTGCTTCATATCATGTCTAATTGTCGCTATTATTGTTACCCAGTTACGGTGTAACGTTTGACGATATCAAAACATGATAATCCAAAACTAGAGTATCTTGTGACGTCAAGTCGAAGGATCACACAACCATTGTCACTATGAGAAGCGCTTGTGAGATTCACATAACTCCCATGTACCCTTCTCATGGCGGGTCAATCCAATACGCCATTACTCCTAATGCGCACCCATGTGTTAGAATTGATATCCCCATATCAATCTACCCACATACTAGTCTTTATGCAATGCAGTCTTCCTATTAACTGTAGTACTCGACTAGGGATATTTAAGAATATAACATTTATATTCTAAGGACTTCATTTATGTTAACATATCTCCATATCGATAACATAATGAACCGTAAGTCCATAAAAATGTACCATAAATAGATTGCCACTAGGGCATACTCCAACACAAGGTCTCAAGGGATCACGGGCATACACTGAACACCTGAAAAGCAGACTCAAAAAAAAAATGAGAAACCAAAATAGCAAATAAAGCAAAAATAAAATAAGTGTCTGAAATTAATTTTTACCTAAACTAATAAACCGTTTGATTCCACGGCAATGGTGCCGAAAACTTGACGCGATTTAGTAACGCATTTAAACGCAAGCGTACGGCCAAGTAGTAAAGTGGAGTATTTTAGACTCTAAATTATCAAACTCAATGAAAATAAACGATTAATAGCCAATTAAGAATTAATTATACGATACCTAAGTAACCGGGAGGAGTTTGTTTATTTGAATGTTCGTCACCCACAAACAAGTGACTTAAAGTAAATGACAGACTAAGCTAATTATTTTTTGTTATGTTTTTCAGGTTAAAAGAAGGTAATTGTAGTGAATACGATTATGGAGAGATCTAGGCAATCAATGGTCCCTAGGGCTCTTAGCAATTTCCGGACTTTGCTTAAAACACTCTAGTGATGTTTAGTTACACTGGGTTATGCTCATCATGTTCTTCTATTCATATCACATGAATTTTAGGTTTGGTTGACTTAGGATCCTTTCGGTCCACTTCCGTCTACCGTCACGTTCTAGTTGGCACGTTAGGCTCGCTCACCGGGTCCTGTGGCCCACCGTTTTCTCTAAGTCCTACCGATACCAACCAAAACAACCCTCACATGATTAATCAAGCTCTCTTCCATTCTCAAAGAACTACAAGACTACTCACTTTGTTCTTTAACACGTCTAGAATAGCTCACTTTCTTGTACCTACCCCAACAACTAGTATACTAAGGGTGATCAAACCCAAGCACACTAAATATTAAAGCACAAGAACAAGTAAGATAATTAGAACATCCACTAGAATTAAGCGTAAAGTATGAATCAAGTCTTCAAATTTGGAAAAATACTAAGCAAACCCTATTTCTCCATCAATTGCATAGCTTAGAGAGTTAAGCTAGACATGGTATTGTTTAGAAAAACACAATAATCCATAATCATGCAATGAGGGGGAAAAGATAAGAAATCAAATGAAAAATCTTCAATGGTGATGATGATCGTCGCCTTCAATCTCCGTCTCTAGCTCTCTTTGCTCCAAAGATGCTTGAATCTCATTGGAACAAAGTTCTAGGTCTAAAACAAGTCCCCTATGCTTCAAACTTACAAGAAATTGCAAAACATCCCAAAATAACTCGTTTTGGCCTTCTGTTCGTACGAACAAACGAGTGTTCGTACGAACACTGCTCGTGGGAACAGTTTTCAGAGTGTTCCTATTTGCTTCTAAGAGATTCCTTGAGAATGTGGCTCGAAAAAGTGTGCTAAGGCATTCTTTTCGTACAAACACTAAAGTGTTCGTAAGAACACCCTTGGGAGAGCAATTGTTCTTCATTTTCGACGGACTATATCCTTCTCGTCCGATCTCAATTTTAGCTCCATGGACTATCGTTGGAAATCTCTTTGAGTCTACTTTCATTTTCCACTAGTCTAACTCCACAATTAATTGTATAACTCAAGATACTATCGAAATAGTGAAGATTGACCAGTTTTGCTCCTCAAACTTTGCTTCTCTTGATTCCAATTGAGCATGCTTTGTTTCCGAAGTTCATTTCATGCCTCCTAAAATCTTTTACATCTGTTCGTGTCAATACAACATCAAAAACCATAACAAGCGACTATATTTGACTAATAACATCAAAATTTGCAATGAAATGCTCAGACTAACAATAAAGTGCATAAAGCTCATTCTTCTACGATTTCTCAACAGTCATAGTATATATCTTGTAAAACTACCCAAAAATTACACAAAATGATAGTAAAATGTGAAAGAAATATAAATCTAACGCAGAGATATCACTTGGCCAACAATGCCAAGTTGAAGGAGTGAATGTCATCAGAGCCTCGACCACCATCACACTTTGAATTTTTTATTTTCCTCCAAGCAACCCAACAAATACTTTTGTTGTTTCCAGTACGTCTCCACCAAAAATCATGAATCAAGCTTTCAATCTTTTCACACAGTGACAACGGAAGAAAGAAACACGTCATCATATAACTGAGAATGACTTGTATTACCGATGTAACGAGGACCTCCTTACTCGCCATTGATAAGATTTTTACGTTCCACCCGTTAACCTTGGCACTAATCCGCTCCAAAATACTAGAAAACGGCGCCGTCTTGGATATCAATCTTTGTAGGCACCCCTAGGAACTTTTCATACACTTCCACACTCAGCACCTCGAGTTAGGCACAAATCTGCATTCGGCTATCACTCAAAACATTCCTTTTGAACATGGCGTCAAACTTCATCAAGTTAATCATTTTTCCTGAAGCATTTTGGTAGTCCTGTAGAATATCAAAAAGCTTGTTAGCTTCCGAGCATGTTGCCCGTGTAAAGAAAATACTATCATCGGAAAATAGGAGGTGTGAAACAACCTAAACCCCCCCCCCCCTTGATGCTCTGATAGGGAAATCAGGTTCTGAGTATCTGCCGCAACAAGCAAGTGAGAAAAACCCTCAGTACAAAAAAAAAATAGTTAAGGAGAGAGTGAGCATCCCTGACGTAACCCACGTTGGGGTAACACATCACCCACAACTTCTCCATTTTGCACAAAGGAGAATCTTGCAGGCGAAACACAATGCATCAAAAGATCAAAAAACTTCAGGCCCAACCCAAGTTTTGCATAATTTTTCATAGATAATTCAACTCTACTCTGTCGTATACTTTGCTCATGTCCGCCTTATGTGCCATATACAATAACACCCCAATTTTTCAAGATGGCTCTAAGTGCAATATCAAGACTTTGGGGGCAAATGTGTAGATAATTTTTCATTTATTTAAAGTTGTGACTTTGGAGTGTTTGCATTTTTTTTGAAGTTGTCGAAATGATTTTGAAGCACTAGAAATATTCGGGGTGGTAGTGAAATTCTCTATAATTAAGTGGAACATCTAACACTAGTTGTACCCTAAAGTTTGGAAAACTACACTTTCACCCCTATGCATGTGAGACACTTGTCAAACTAGTTTTCACCTCTTCCCGTAGGTGGAGACACCTCCCTATCCTCCCTCACCTTCTGAAACAATGGAGAAATCACCACATGCACCAATTTCCTCACAACCTTCTTCTCCCTCATGAACATCACTACCGCCACCACCAAAGAACTCTGCGATAAAGCCGCCTCATTCCGACCCGCTACTACCTGAGGTAGCCACCAATCCAAGGATTAAAACGCACAAATCAATTTCGGAAAACAAAGAGTATCGAGTGAGAAATCCGGATTTGAAGGGTAAGAATCCTAGTTTCTTTTTTGCCCAATTTCTCCTTCCCCGCTAAGAACCAATGGAATTAAACGGTGAAAATCTTGTTCCTTGCGCTCAGGAGAACTTAGAGCACCCATAATATTCATCCAAGTCGCAGGAATTGGGCTGGGTTTCCAGGTTTGGGCATGAACGTCGCCGCCGGACCTCCATGGCATACGGGATCGGGTAAGCTTCATTTCTCCACAAAATATCGCGCTCCATGCATAAAATTACTCCCTATCACGTCGTGAGTCTTCTAGGATGGTCAAATCATGCACAAAAATTGGTTAGGATCGAGCTTGATTCCATGTTTCATTCTTTTTGTTCGTTTTTCCGGCGAGATTCACAACCCTATTCACGGGCTTGTATCTCTCTTGTTACTCACTCAAATCACGCAAGTCTTGGCTTTCTGGAATCCGGAGATAATTGGCACAACTTTCATGTTTTAACTTTCTTCAAATTTGGTTTCTAAACCACCTAAAAATTGAGTTGAATTCGATGCATTTCGTGTTGTTGAATCTCCCCGGAGTAGTTTTTTTTAAGTGTTCAATGTTGGATTGAAACAGTCATTTTCAAATGGTCGTAACTCCCTCAATTCTTAAATGAAATCTTGTGTTACTTCATCCAATGTGAAGATGGTAAATAGTACTGAATTTCACTCGATATGGTTCATCTTCAAATTCGTAATGGATTTCTCATAAATCAAGCCTAATATAGCTGCTTTGAACTTTGTAAAAATCATATTTTTTCTCAAGTATTGAAACATGCTTTTTTCCCAACTTTGACCAAGCATATCTTGTGAAATATTTCTAGCTTCTGATAGTTTGAGTATGTTCTAGAATCCTTGAACTGCCATCTTCAAGACATTATCTTTATATTTCCAAATGTCCTCCTCAATTGATCATAAGTCAGATCTGAAGTCGACTAGTTGAGTGGATTTTCCTCTATATTTGACTTTTGAATTCGACATTCTAAATGACATTTCTAGCCTTAGCGTTCTTCATCGAGTCCAAATATCAAGTTCGACGAAGTTTGACTTTCTGTAAACCCTAGTTTCACTGGACTGTATAGGAGGGGCAAAATATAAATTTTGCTTGATCTTTGAATTGAGATCAAGTTAGTAACTTGGAAGTCATCAGCATGTCTTGTAAGCATATTTGTAGTACTCGTATGTCATTCTCGGCTAGGTTTGACCAAGTCAACAGTTGGGGAATTTTTGCAGTTTTACTAAACTTTAGGGGCCTAAGTGTAATACACGAAAAGTTACAGATTTGAATCCTAAGTTCATATGGAAAGTTAAGAGTAATTGTTTCATGTTTTTGGGGAAATATGAGTATAATTTGGGTCAAGGCACAGTGAGAGACTGTACTAGACAGTTTTGGAGTATCTGGGGCATTTTGGTCAGTTAGCTTGCATGACCTGCATTTCATTGCATTCATGGATAAAAACTCATATTCAGGGTATATTCTAATAGGTTGTATTATTTAATTGTGTATACGCAGTCTGTGTTGAGGACCGTTTCGTAATAGAGGTATGTGCTCGTAGTGCTGCATTGAATGTGCGACCCAGATTCAAATGAGACGAGCTTTGTAGAAGGCGTGCTAGCTTTGCTTTTTGCCTTTATAGGCTCAGTGGTAAGTTCATATGTGCGAACTTTAATAATAAATTGTGCGTATGTGTGTGATGTTTTAAACGAATTTCTTCTTATTTGAAGAGTATGAAAAACATGATTTATACTAGAAATTTGATTGGTAATGTTATTGATTTATTTTGACAACTCTTGGAAATGACTTGTGAATGATTTTCGATCGATTTTGGTTATGATGAAGGAAGGTAATAAAATACCTCTAACAGACTGAGGACGATGTACAGAGTTGTCTTTCTTTATGGCTCTTGCCAGAGGCCCCAAGCGATCCTCCTATTACTTATAGCTACAGCCATTGAAGCAATGCTTTGTATTATAGGATAAAACTTTAATGTTTACAAATCGGACCCCGACAAGCCAAAATGTACCAAGGTATTGCGTCCAAGGGGTTTGTTGAGCTATAGAGTGCTACTTATACTTGTAAGGGTCACTACGGTATAGGGGTGTCAACATTTAAGGCCTTTTAACTAATTTTGTGAGTGGGTATTGACGTATGGGCTCCCTTAACGCTCGGGTGAAATAGGTTTTGATAGACCCTAGGAGGAGTGACACGCTCCAACTGCAAGTGCACAGTTGTCGTGTGTAGTAATAAATTTCGGAAATCCGGGTTGTCGAACCCAAGAGACTTCGTCGTAAATTAGCTATTAAGTTCGTTCTTTGTGTGGGCAAAGCGCAGATGTTTTGTTCTATTTATCCTACTAAAATTAAAAACAAGTATCTCAATTAATCAATTGAATTGCTTCACGATTAATAAAGATGAACGATTATAAAATTTCTCAAAGTTTGGAAAAGTCAGGATATCTCTACGGGTCACTAGGTATTTCACACGATATTGGATTTATGTTTTGTTAACACGATGATTTATTATTCTAGCTAAACGAGCATGAATGTGTTGAAGATGTCTCAACCAACACCAATACTTAAACTAGCAAAGCCGATGTCTCTAGCCTAAACAAGTTCAAGTATGCACTAAGATCATTAATCTACTCTTCGTTCTTAGCTAACTAGCAAGATTTCTCAACCCTAGATACGGCTAGTGTGTATTTCAATTTTCCGCGCAATGAATATTGATGTCTCTAACATTCATAACCTAGCTCTATCCTAACAATACGTCTATTGATAGCAAAGATGAATTAAACACATAAAATACACATAGCTAGATAAAAAGTTCATCAATTAAGCATAATAGCATGAAATCAAATCCATAAATCACAAATATCGTGATAAAACCCTAGCTCCCTACGAGATACCCTGAGAAAAGTGTTTAGCTACTCAAAAACATGATTCACGTACAAAGTTTCGTAATCAAATAACAAGAATAGAGAAGAAACGGAGTTTTAGAGGTCAAACGAATGATTCCAAGCCTCCTTGATCGTCTCCTAAGCTCCAAGCTCTCTTCAACGTGATAGAGTACGTGATAATCCCCAAATACATGCCCTAACCAAGTCTAATACGCTCTCCCAATGTTTAGAACAAGTTAGGAGTAATTACAAAGCAACCACAAAAAGTTACAAAACAATTCTGCCCGAACTAGGTCGTGTGACCTAGTTAAGTAGGTCGTGCGACCTACTGTGCTGCCCAGAACAGGTCGTGTGACCTGTATAGTAGGTCGTATGACCTACTGAAACTAGCTGAAATCTCTAACTAGGCCGTGTGACCTAGTAACTAGGTCGTGCGACCTAGTTGCTTCATCAAATTTTTCCATCTTCTTCCCACTTGTTCCTCTTGCTTCCGACTCACTTCCCGGGCATCGTTTCTTCATTCAATCCTCCATTTTGAGCTCTCCTCATGCCTCAACACTCGTATCATCTTCTCTTGAGCCTCTCTAGCACTTGATCCATCAACTCTCGCTTTCCTTCACAAATCTCGAGCTCGCATCACTTCCGAAGTTCGTTTCCTCTATCCACTTGATTCTCGCGTGCTCCGGCCTTGAAAATCACAGTACGAACACCCCGCGAAGATCAAATGTGACAAAATAAGATAAATAGCGCGTAAAACAATGTAAGAAACGCCCGGACTTCACATTTTAGCATACGAACTCATGTTCTCAAATAAACACATGATTTACTCGAAAAGACGCAACATTGTCCATCATGAGCACACAAAATGTAGCAAAATAAGCAATAAAATAACTCCGAAAACGGAGTTATCAACTACCCCCACACTACATTTTGCTCGTCCCGAGCAAATCCCAACTTTCACATCATGTCCAACCACAAAATCAACTAGCTTTCATCCCACCACATTGCATACATAACCGAATATTAGCCGACTTGACGCAAACAAGACTCAATTCACAACTCGATTCATGCAACAATATGATGCAATGCAAATTAGACTCGATCCTACTCACATATATTTACACACACACACAAAACTGAACTTTTTGTCTTTTTGGCGAGATCGGGCAATCTCAAGTCCTTAAATCGGTTCTCATGGATTGATGATCAATTTAGATACAAGGCGTGAATTGAAACTAAACTTGACAATAAGAATTTCCCTTAGATTGTATAGAGAACCTAACCTTACTAAGTACAAGAGTATACTACATCTTCGCGTGTGCCGATAAATAAGAGGCTACGCTAGCCTAAGCCACATCCATGGTACGAGCACCTAATCCGCTAACGATTTTAGAATGTTGAGGCTTAGGGACATAATGATAATCATGATGAAACACGTCCTAAAGCGTCACATTCTCACATTGTAACCCACATCTCACACACCCTCACCACAATGATAGAAACCGCAACCCGAAACTCACCGTCTCCAGCCCTCAATTCCCTCAAAACCCCGGTACAATTACGATCCTGTGGCCACCGTCGTGAGTCGTGCACGAAATTCAAACCGTCGTTACCGAAATTGTTGCTTCCTCCACTCGATTTCCGTTAAGCTGAATCTCTTTCCTTTATTCCATCTCTCCTTTTTTTCTCTCTTTTTTTTTCTGTCTTTTTTTTTCTCTCATTTTTTTTTTTATAAAATTCCACAATCAACACAATCCTTTCAAATGTACGAGTGGTCTTCCAAGAGTAGTCAAACGAGTATGTTAGGGGAAGAAAACAAACAATCCAATGAATGAGTATCACATATAAAATTCATCCTCCCCTAACTCTATGAAGTACATGGTGCCACTAAACAAAGCCGCAAACAAATCAAATCACATGTGTGGGGATGGAGTCGTCGCAAGCTCGATCTCGATGTCCGTGGTCAAAAGTCGACACCCCCACACTCGAATGTAGTCACGTCCCCTCTCAAGTAATCAAAACAATGTAAGTCTCGTGCCTAATCCAACCAAACCTCTTACACCACGATGAATGAGATCCAGTACCTAACACGATCCACCAATTAAGTCACCCAACCCAATTTGTGCGTATTAGATGTCACGCACTCACGGCTCTCCACAACTGTGTCCATGATGTAATGACATGGAACACCGCCACACCGAAGTGCGCAAGCCTACTCTCACTCACCCTCGCATTCCCCTCGATAATCATAAATGAAGTACATGCGATACGTAAGACTCACACAAATATATCATGAAGTACTCCCTCATCGAACCCCCTCAACTACAAACACCCTCGTGACGCACTAAAGCGGTGATTCTAACCAATCAATGATGAATGCCAAGAATCGTCACCCTAAGTCCAGAGGTTATCAAAGAATCCAAGGTTCGAAACAGGGTTTACTAGTGGTCCTACAAGGTAAGTTCTATAAGCAGTGAGTGCTCTAATACACACCTCGCACAGCTGTTCTGTGTGCCACTACGAGGCGGGTTGGCGACTACGTAAGACGTACACATGAATGTTCGGCTTGTTTAGCTCACACCTAGCTCAACTCTTGTAAGAAAACTAGGCACACACTTTTAGATTTGAAAATCAAGTAAGTGTATAAAAATAGGTAGGCACTCCCGTAAAGAAAGTTTCTCTATACGTACTAAGGGGAACTCCCATTGTCTATCTCGGTCGCAAGTCACGCCCTATGCCTAAATTTCTCACACTCCTCGATTTTACCAATACTAAGATATTTTTTATTGCCCTTTCTCAAATTTTTAAATTTTTTATTTTTTTTTTATTTTTTTTTTGTACTCTACATGCAAGTCCATTCGAAAGAAGACTCGATACTACTCGATGGTAGGGAGACTCAAAGTAAGAAAACGTGCAATCATATAATACGAACACAAATATATCACAAAACACTATGACACAAACACATTCTACGACAACGACTACGAAACACACTACGACACAAACATCCTATATGCAATTGGTTCATGCAGACACGGACTTGGCTAATATTCAGAAAATCTCACCCCCACACTAGAATGCTTCGTTGTCCTCAACGAGTTTAGAGATCATGCAAGAGAACCCAGCAATCAAATGTGTAGGCCATAGATGAGATCGAGCATGACATGTACAAAGAAACACATAATTTTAGCTAAAGGAAGAAATACTCACAACCGCCTCAAGGGCGGGGACGAAATCCACTCCAAGCAATCCCCAAGCACTAGTGGTGCCACTGTGCTCCTATATAGTCAGTGTGTTCTCGCACACCGGGGTAGACTGCCCTCCTCTGCTAAAACCTGTGACTTGGAGAATCCCCATATGTCACTCAAAAGATGTTTAAGGAGATTTTTCTCTCCACTTTTTCTTCTTCCACCATCTCGTCTCGATCTTTCTCTTCTCAAGTGAACAAGAACAAATTCTCACAAGACGCGCAAATCTCAATAATGATGAACCCGGGTTGCAAAAGTGAAAGATCTTGGTAAACATTTTCTTCTTCTTCTTCTTCCAATTCATGAAAACCGTCATCATAACGATTTCAACAATAAGCTCAAGTCTCTCATGTGGTGGAAATCTATGAATGCCTTCTTTACCCGTTTTCTCAATTTGCGATATCTTCATTGAAATTTCAAATGGCAACACATAAAATATGAAAGTTTGAGTACCTTCATCACCTTCGTTTAAAACACCCGAATCATCAACAATTTCAATCTCAGCATTTTTTGTATCTTCAATGAGCTCAAACGTGAGAGGCCCCAACAAATTTACAACCGGAAAGTCAAGATCATCGATATTAATTCCAAGAAGAATGCCATCAAGCTCACCGAAAAGTTCATCATGCTTGACCCTCATATTTGACTCGAGCCATGATTCAATGTTTGGACAACTGGAAATGCACAATGGCTCATCATCCTCTTCTTTAAGCGTTGGAAAGGTTGGAGCATCCTCTTGATTTGAATGGAGAACGCATTGCGCGTCCATGTGTGTTGTCTCCATTCCCATTCTTGTTGCTCGTTGTCGCCATTCTTCCACATTAGGAATCATCTCCTCAAGCATGCAACCAAGGAAGAAGAGTAACTTAGTGGGAGGGGTTGAGTCATTAGGACGAAAGGTATAACGTTGTATTTCCATGGCTACCCTCTCTCTAATGCCATTCACATGGCACTCCTTCACGAATTGCTCATATGCAAGGTTGCATGCTTCAAATATGCTCTCAAAACGGCGATATTTCTCATCCTCCATACATAGAGTTGAATGCCTGCACACATAAAATCTCAAGTAATACCGTGAGGTAATAAGAATAGAAAATAACACAAAAAATAAAATTCCCTAAAACTAATAATTCTAACTAATTCAACCGAAGTCCCCGGCAACGGCGCCAAAAACTTGACACGCTCCAACTGCAAGTGCACAGTTGTCGTGTGTAGTAATAAATTCCGGAAATCCGGGTTGTCGAACCCAAGAGACTTCGTCGTAAATTAGCTATTAAGTTCGTTCTTTGTGTGGGCAAAGCGCAGTTGTTTTGTTCTATTGATCCTACTAAAATTAAAAACAAGTATCTCAATTAATCAATTGAATTGCTTCACGATTAATAAAGATGAACGATTATAAAATTTCTCAAAGTTTGGAAAAGTCAGGATATCTCTACGGGTCACTAGGTATTTCACACGATATTGGATTTATGTTTTGTTAACACGATGATTTATTATTCTAGCTAAACGAGCATGAATGTGTTGAAGATGTCTCAACCAACACCAATACTTAAACTAGCAAAGCCGATGTCTCTAGCCTAAACAAATTCAAGTATGCACTAAGATCATTAATCTACTCTTCGTTCTTAGCTAACTAGCAAGATTTCTCAACCCTAGATGCGGCTAGTGTGTATTTCAATTTTCCGGGCAATGAATATTGATGTCTCTAACATTCATAACCTAGCTTTATCCTAACAATACGTCTATTGATAGCAAATATTAATTAAACACATAAAATACACATAGCTAGATAAAAAGTTCATCAATTAAGCATAATAGCATGAAATCAAATCCATAAATCACAAATATCGTGATAAAACCCTAGCTCCCTACGAGATACCCTGAGAAAAGTGTTTAGCTACTCAAAAACATGATTCACGTACAAAGTTTCGTAATCAAATAACAAGAATAGAGAAGAAGCGGAGTTTTAGAGGTCAAACGAATGATTCCAAGCCTCCTTGATCGTCTCCTAAGCTCCAAGCTCTCTTCAACGTGATAGAGTACGTGATAATCCCCAAAAACATGCCCTAACCAAGTCTAATATGCTCTCCCAATGTTTAGAACAAGTTAGGAGTAATTACAAAGCAACCCCAAAAAGTTACAAAACAATTCTGCCCGAACTAGGTCGTGTGACCTAGATAAGTAGGTCGTGCGACCTACTGTGCTGCCCAGAACAGGTCGTGTGACCTGTATAGTAGGTCGTATGACCTACTGAAACTAGCTGAAATCTCTAACTAGGTCGTGTGACCTAGTAACTAGGTCGTGCGACCTAGTTGCTTCATCAAATTTTTCCATCTTCTTCCCACTTGTTCCTCTTGCTTCCGACTCACTTCCCGGGCATCGTTTCTTCATTCAATCCTCCATTTTGAGCTCTCCTCATGCCTCAACACTCGTATCATCTTCTCTTGAGCCTCTCTAGCACTTGATCCATCAACTCTCCCTTTCCTTCCCGAATCTCGAGCTCGCATCACTTCCGAAGTTCGTTTCCTCTATCCACTTGATTCTCGCGTGCTCCGGCCTTGAAAATCACAACACGAACACCCCGCGAAGATAATGTGACAAAATAATATAAATAGCGGACTTCACATTTTAGCATACGAACTCATGTTCTCAAATAAACACATGATTTACTCGAAAAGACGCAACATTCTCCATCATGAGCACACAAAATGTAGCAAAATAAGCAATAAAATAACTCCGAAAACGGAGTTATCAAGGAGCCCTTTATGATTACTTTGTAATCCCTCTGTCTACATCGATCATGCTGGTGCCTCTAGACATGCCTCACCTAAACGTAACTATTAACTTAATTTGAACGAAAGTTTATTACTATATCGATTGAAAAGGATGTGAAAAGATTTGGCTACTCGTGAACTCGTATCGTTATCAACTCTAATGGACTTTTTTACTTTGGATATTTCACTGAATATCCGCAGTTTCTTATGTTCTTAAATTGGGAGGTTTTTGTTACTCGGTTACTTTCAGTTGTTCCAAAATCCCCAGCCTGTTACTTTTATTGTTTTAAATTTCTGTTTTGTTTCAACTCATGCTTCTGTGCCAGTTGTTGCTTTACATGTTTTAGTGTGTATTTACTCAGTTTTGACTGATAGTTTTCAAACTATGGTGTCTGCGTTTGCTATTTTCAAAACCACCATAGGTTTACCGAGCTAGGGTGGGAGCGCTTCACGAGGCATATGTGATAAACATAGTAAGGTCACGTAGTCTTTCACAACACTTATATTGTAAACAGGGTACTAATGTGTTTGTATTCAACTTATAAAAATTAAGTTCAATATATCAAATCAATCTAATTGTTAAATTTTCAATGTTATTCTACTTTTGGTTATCGATTGTCGCATTAACCCTAAACAGAGATCCCGGGTTTTTTCATATACCATGTTATTCCCTTCATCCGTGACGTCATCGTATGGAATAATTCATAGGCCACAATAATATCATCTGATATAAGCCTACCCGAAAAAAAAAATCAATTTGGTATGGCGAAATTAACCGATAAAGGACATTTTAATACGATTCGCAATAGCTTTTTCAATGAATTTATGGATTGTCGTACACAAGCTGGTGGGTCTGTAGTCCATCGCCTTTCGTGGTTGTTTGACCTTCGATTTAAGAACAATCAATGTCTTATTAAATTGACGGATATCATCTCCGTTATTCAGTACCCCTAGACACGTTGGATTCACCCGTTCACCAACCACTGGCCAGTACCTTTGGAAGAATATGGGTGGAAAACTATTGACCCCCGGTGCTTTAAGGAGCCCCATTTGTTTAAGTGCCAAAACAATATCATTTGCAGTGAATAATTCATCCAAATTGGTACTCTGCTGCTCGTCTAGAACTGTCGGTATAGCCCCAACAACCCTCTATCGAAGTCTCAGTTGGGGTCTCGTAGCGAATAATGCCGCGAAATGCTCCTGCAATATTGATGTAATCTCATCCGTGTCTTCTCTCCAAATACCATTCTCATGTTCAAGCCCAAATATGAAGTTCCTTCGTGGCCGAGAAGAGGCTTTGTTGTGAAAGTAGCGGATATTTTTATCACCAAAATGAATCCAATTTACGCATCTTCTTTGCAACCATCTTATCTCATCCAGCTGCATTAGCTCGTCATACTCCCTCTTCAATTGTTTGCCATCTTCTACCACCCAAGCATATTATTGTTACTCAGCCAAAAAGCGCAATATGTTCCGCACCATTCGTAATTTCGTTGTGTGGTCACCCAGTTCAATATGGCTCCACTGCTGCAATTGTCTGGTTGCACCATCTAGCAGGGATTGGATGTTTCAAGATCCATCCCAGCCTGTCTTGATCTATCCAAAAGGACCTCGTGCTCCACCATGAAGCTTCAAAATATTACCGCCTTCTCTTAGGTGTCAGCCTCCTGCGCAGATGCGGGTTGATGTCTAGGTTCACTAGTAGATGATCTGAACAAAAAGCCACAAGGTGAGTTACTCGTGACCCGACAAAAAATTCTAGCCATTCAGGCGTGGACACAACATGGTCTAAGAGTTCGCGGATCGAGAGATCGTCGCTTTTATTGTTAGCCCACATGAATCGCGGACCCGAAAAACCAAGATCTATGAGGTTATTACGATGTAAAACTTCAATAAACGGTGAAAATTGATTGAAAGGAATGAACGTTCCCCTTCCTTCTCCTTATTTGATGTGAATGTGTTAAAATTCCCCATTACGTACCACAGTTCTATATCATGCCAACGGAGTTTATCATCCAAAGCCCATATATTACCTCGATCCGAGTATACGGGATCCCCATAAAGGCCCGTGAAATTCCACCAAAAATCTGAATAATCCATCTTTATTAAACAGTGATGCGCAAACTAACGTGCTGTCGCAAGTGTACGAATCTTGTAATACCGGGTGCAATTAGACTCGGGTGATCGTTCCCACGAGGACTATTTCGTGTTTACTCACGTTGTCAGTTTAGGTTAACTGAGTGTAGTAACAAGGAGGAGTAGGTTGTGATTGTAGTGACTAAACTAAAAACAGAAATTAAAAACGTAAACGTAAATATTTTTTGTGACGTTTTCTGAAATAAGTTGAATTGGTTGTAACGATAATAGATGAAAACTAGGTTCCAGGATCCCCTAGGGTTTCTACAGATTTCAGTTTTACGTTTGATTATGAAAACACTCAGCAGTTTCGATATCTGTGCAACGTACCAGTTGTGCGGTGACTTTTCAGATTCCACACGTAATCCCGATCCTGCAGACTTTCGGATTCTTGTTAAGCTGCCTAAATCTGCAGTCTCGGTCTAATCCTGTTAGGGTTTCTAACCTGTCCGAATGGCCCAGGTCCAATTCTCTAACAGTTGGTCTCACGTTTTTCGATGCTAGCCCTATCTCCCTTTCTCTGGTCGGTCTATCTGGGTAAGGTACTAAATCCTGGTTTTTCTTCCTAACCCTAACTTGCCGTTTTCACCTACAAGCTCGGGTCTATAGCAATCCTGGGTGATCAATCCTATCATGCATATACGATAACAATCAAAACCAGAATAACAGATATAACTTGCTGAATTAAGATAATCATCATGAATCCATAAACGAAGTAGTCATAAAATCTGGATACGAAACCTGTTGGAATAGATGCCCTAGAGGCAATCTAGTTTAGTATGAATTTGTAATTGGCTAGAAATTCATTTATTATTTATTGGATATTTAATATAATGAAGTCCTTAGATTTACAATCGTGTTGTTTATCTTAAATATCCCTAGTCGAGTATAATGATTAAATGGGACAATCATCTATAGACTAGTATGGGGTTGGATTGATATGGAGATATCACGATCCAACACATAGGTGTGCATTACGGAATGTTGCACTGGATTGACCCATCACCGAGAAGGCTACATACACGTTATGTTGAGTCACAAGTGCTTCTCGGGTACAATGGTATTGTCATCCTTAGACTTGAAGTCACTAGATATTCTAGTTGTGGATCATTGTGATCTTGGTAGCGTTAAACGCTACACCGTAACTGGGTAGTTATAAAGGCGTGTACTGGATACAATGAGAAGCAAGCTTAGAGATCGTAGTGGACGTAGAGAGGATTTGCCCCTCCCACATAACGGGATCGAATATCCAAGGCCACTCGAGGATAGTGCTTATAGAATGTCTGGCCAGACTCAAATAAATCAATATATGGGATATTGATGTTATTTGCACGAATAAGGCTATTCCATGGATCGAGAAACTAGGGATTGGATATACGAGTGTGACTTGTATGTCTCGTGTCCAATCCGGATATGGAGGCAAAGGGATGAGACAAATACTTGTACAAGGTTGTCTAGATGACTATTCTATTAGTTGGCTAGAATGGATGTTTTGCTAGAAACCGCTCCATATTAGCAAAGAGTTGCTACCAACTAGATAGAACCTATGGGGTCACACGCTATATAGAGTTGTACTAGATTGTGGAATTAATTAATTGGATTAATTAATTAGAAGGATCACTTTGCAAACCCTTGCAAACTTAGTAGGGACTAATTTGCAAGGAAGGGACTAAATTGAATTCTAGTAGGACTAGAATAAGTCCTTTAGGTAGTTAACAAGGAGTTGTTGGACTATATAAAGGACCCTCCTCCTTCCTTCCCTACATACTTTTATGCTCTAGAGAGAACATAACAAGAGTAGGAGAGATCAAAGGAGAGAGAGATCAAGCCACAAAGAGGGACGCCGCCCCCTTTGCCGCCGCCCCCTTGTCCCCGACGCCACAAAGGGCCGAGCCCCTTTTGGTGCCTCGTTTTGCGTGATTTCTTCACCCTCCTTTCAATCCGGGCTAGCACCAAGGTGATTGGAGATCTAGGAACAACTCTAGGCGTGGATCAACTATAGAGAACGTGACACTATTCGCGTTTGAAGTCATCAAGGAGAACCCAAAGGTGTGTTTATGATTTCTTACCTTCACTATCGTTATGCATCTAGACTTGTGATCCTTGGAGGGTTTTGCATGGTTATTTGTTTGATTATGCTTCCGTTTGCGCGATCCATGAATCAAAACCCTACAGTGGTATCAGAGCCACAGGTCATAGAGCATAAACGTAGTTTATGTGTTACATTCTTGTTGTTTTACACCTTAATTTGTTGTTTATCGCGTAAAACAAGACAAATCAAGCATTGGATGCAATTTGTCAAAGAATTAATCAAAACAAGACCCAATTATTGCATTGGATGCATGAATTGGTGAGTTTAAGAAATTTTAGGATCATAGATCTAGGGTTTGGGCATCCTTGGGGAAGAAGGAGTTCTCCCACAACAAGGAAACAACCAAACTTGGGCTCCAAGCAAGGAGGTTGTTTTGGAAACAACCTCCACAAGGAAGGTTCGGCCCCTAGGGAGCCGCCCCCCCCCCTTGCTTGCCGCCCAAGCTTGGCGCCCTAAGGGGGCGGGCGGCCCTAACCCGCGGGCCTAGCTTGCGGGTTTTGGGCCGGGCCGGCCCTAGGGCTTTGTGGTTCACTTATTTGGGCCCGGGCAATTGGATTGTTGGGCCCATGGACCGTTTTAACCCTAGAAATCCTAAAATCAATTAAAATTGACCAAGCGCGTTAAAATTGGATTTTAACTGTTTATGTGCAAATCGCATGGTGATTGGATATGGCCTTAGGATGTGGTTTGATGTGGATGTTTAATTTTGTGGTTTGGTTTTACGGCCTACGAGCTGATCAATTAATTGTAATAATTAATTAGGGTTTTATGGCCTGCGTGCCATTTTTTTTCTCAACTTGTGAGATTTATTTTATTTAGTATAGGTATTAGATAGTGCTAGATAAAGTAGATTGTTAGCCAAGATTGAAGAAAAGAAGCCCAAAGCCAAAGGAGCCACAAAACATGGAGCATGGAGCATTCCACATGACTATGAAGGATGGACCAAAAGGATCAAGACGCATGGAGATGTGTGTTTGTTTAGGGTTCATAGATAATTCCATTGGCTTGGAATTATCTTAGTCTAGAAAAGGCCATATCCACATCACGTTTAATTTCTGTTTTGTGGTTGTTTATTTATTGTCTTATTATTTGTGTGGTTGGTGTATGGATGATGCATGCAATTAGGATAATAAGATAATTAGACAACCCGGATCTATTATTTGGAGTTGTGCCCAAACTCAAATAGATAGATTAGTTGATATTGATCAACAAAATAATTAAAATTGAAGAAAAATCCCTCAAATTTTAAAATATTGTGTTCTTGCCTTCTCGTTATTTAAACACTCATTATCATCATTATTTATCAAGTTCGTGCGTGCCAAAGCATGGCGACTTGGTTCATAATGATGGAATGCGATGGCACGTAACAATGTGCAATTGTTTAGATAAGAGGTTGAGCACAACTAGGCTATTAATTTGATTAAGAAACCTAGAGGCAATCAATTGGGATTATCCATATGGATGGATAAATAAGGAGTTATTTGCCCGATTAAACCAAGAGTTGCATATGGGATGCAATTGGAATTGTTCCTACCTAAGAAGTAATCGAATTATGGGTGACTTGCCAAAGCAAGCTCATAAGGAGATGAAAAAGATGGATCTTGGCCCACTAGAAAATATAAAGATATTTTCCGCATTAATATCTTGAGGGTTATTAATCCGTAGAAAAATAGTGGGAGCTATATTTAATAAACTAGCCATTATTAAATATAGTCAAAAATTCACAAATACTAAAACTTGCGTATTTTCCTTTTTGTAGAATCCCAAATGGCAAACAACTCATCGAGTTCACAACATTCCCTACGATCTGTCCTTGAGAAGGACAAGCTCTCAGGAACCAACTTTCTTGATTGGTACAGAAACTTGAGAATTGTTCTCAAGCAAGAGAAAAAGCTGTACGCAATAGAGGAGCAAGTTCCAGAAGGTCCAGAGAATCAGACACCTGCTGCCTTAAAGGCGTATCAAAAGCGTGTTGATGACGCTAATGATGCGGCCTGCCTAATGCTTTGCACCATGACCTCTGAGCTTCAGAAGCAACATGAGAACATGAATGCTGTCGATATGATCGAACATCTAAAGCAGCTCTTCCAAGAGCAGGCGAGGGTAGAGAGGTATGAGGTCTCAAAGGCACTGTTCAAATGTCATCTGGCAGAAGGGAACCCGGTGGGACCCCATGTACTCCGAATGATCGGGTACTTGGAGAATCTCGCCAGGCTTGGGTTCCCGGTCGGCCAAGAGTTGGCAACCGATCTCGTGTTGCAATCGTTGCCCGAGAGTTATGGACAGTTCATTATGAACTATAACATGAACGAGATCGTTAAACCACTGCCAGATTTGCTCAACATGTTGAGGACGGCTGAACAGAGCATCAACAAGGGTAAGGGCAAGGCCATTATGATGGTGCATAAAGGAAAGGGTAAAAAGTTTGCCTCTTCCTCCAAGGGCAAAGGCAAGTCAGTTGCTAAGTCCAAGGAACAAGCCCTTAAGCCTGTTGGTGGGATTGCCAAGGTCGTGACTAAGGGTGAATGTCACTACTGTAGTCAACCTGGACACTGGAGGAGGAACTGCCCAAAATATCTGGAGGACAAGCGGCTTGGAATAGTGATTCCACCACCACCAGGTATTTTTGTTGTAGATGTCAATTTAACTGTCTCTACATCATGGGTATTAGATACTGGATGTGGATCTCATATTTGTCGAAATATGCAGGATCTAAAGAGAAGTAAAAGATTGGCTAAAGGGGAGGTAGATCTGCGCGTTGGGAATGGAGCAAAGGTTGCTGCGTTGGCCATAGGCGTTTGCGAGCTATCTCTGCCCTCAGGATTAGTTTTAGAATTAAATAATTGCTATTTTGTGCCTGCTATGAGCAGAAACATTATTTCTATTTCTTGTTTGGACAAGGAAGGTTTTATTATTTCAATAAAGAACAATTGTTGTTCCTTTTATTTGAATAATATTCACTATTTTAGTGCGCAATTATTTAATGGACTTTATGTCCTTGATCTAAGTAATCCTGTCTACAACATTAATACCAAGCGGATTAAAATAAATGATTTAAATCCTGCTTATTTATGGCATTGTCGTTTAGGCCACATAAATGAGAAACGTGTATCTAGACTCCATAAGGATGGATTGCTAGACTCATTTGATTTTGAATCATATGAGACATGTGAGGCTTGTTTATTGGGAAAAATGACAAAGTCCCCTTTCAATAAGAAAGGTGAGAGGACTAGTGAGCAATTGGCGCTCATACATACCGATGTGTGTGGGCCATTTGCCACGCCTGCCAGGGGTGGTTATGTCTACTTCATTACGTTTACTGATGATTACAGTAGATATGGATTTGTGTACCTTATGAGGGCAAAATCCGAATCCTTTGAAATGTTCAAAGAATTCAAGAATGAAATAGAGAAGCAACTTGGCAAAAGTATCAAGGCTCTACGATCGGATCGTGGAGGAGAATACTTGAGCCAAGAGTTTGACGACTATCTTAGAGAGTGTGGGATCGTGTCCCAACTCACTCCACCCGGAACACCACAATGGAATGGCGTGTCCGAGAGGAGGAATCGAACCCTATTGGATATGGTTCGGTCTATGATGTGTCAAACCGATCTTCCATTATCGTTTTGGGGCTACGCTCTATTAAGTGCAGCTTTTACCATTAACCGTGTTCCATCTAAATCAGTCATGAAGACACCATATGAGATGTGGAGTGGGAGGCGTCCCACACTGTCGTTCATGAGGATTTGGGGCTGCGATGTCTATGTAAAACGTTTACAATCAGACAAGCTAGGGCCTAAATCGGATAAGTGTAAATTTGTGGGGTACCCTAAGGAAACTAAGGGATACTACTTCTACAATCCAACCGAGAACAAAGTGTTTGTTGCTCGGACCGGCGTGTTTCTAGAAAGAGAGTTTGTCTCTAAAGAAGCAAGTGGGAGGAATGTAGAACTTGAAGAAGTTCAAGAACCACAAATTACTGAACCGATTATGGAACATGAACAGGAATCACAAGCAGTTGTGGATCCACCTGTTCAGGTAACACAAGAGCTTCGTAGATCTAGTAGAGTGCGCCAGGAACCCGAGAGGTACGGACTTCTCGTAACTGATTCCGGTGACACGATGCTCATAGATGATGAGCCTACTACCTATGAGGAGGCCATGAATGGCCCAGACTCGCAGAAGTGGTTTGACGCCATGAGATCCGAGATGGAATCCATGTATGCCAACAAAGTATGGACTTTGGTGGAACCACCTGACGGGGCGCGGCCCATAGGGTGCAAGTGGGTCTTCAAGAAGAAGATCGACATGGATGGTAATGTGATTACCTATAAGGGCCGATTGGTGGCTAAAGGATTCAGACAGATTCATGGTATTGACTATGATGAAACCTTTTCACCAGTCGCAATGACCAAATCCATCCGAATCCTACTTGCAATTGCAGCATACTACGACTATGAGATCTGGCAGATGGATGTCAAAACAGCATTCCTTTATGGGAATCTCCTCGAGGACGTGTATATGATACAGCCGGAGGGTTTTGAGGATCCAAAGCAAGCCAACAAAGTCTGTAAGCTGCAACGATCCATTTATGGATTGAAGCAAGCTTCTAGGAGTTGGAATCGACGTTTTGATGAAGTGGTCAAAGAGTTTGGCTTCATCAGAAACGAAGATGAGTCTTGTGTCTACAAGAAGGTTAGTGGGAGCTCTGTAGCTTTTCTGGTCTTGTATGTGGATGACATACTACTCATTGGAAACGACATTCCCATGCTGCAATCTGTAAAAGATTGGCTAGGAAAGTGTTTCTCAATGAAAGACTTAGGGGAAGCAGCCTATATACTTGGTATAAAGATCTATAGAGATAGATCTAAGAGGTTGCTAGGCCTAAGTCAAAGTACATATATTGACAAGGTGTTGAAACAGTTCAACATGCAAGATTCCAAGAAGGGATTCTTGCCCATGTCACATGGAATCACTCTTTCGAAGAGTGGTTGTCCTTCCAATGAGATTGAGAAGGAACGCATGAGTAGGGTTCCCTATGCCTCGGCCATAGGATCCATCATGTACGCCATGTTATGTACTAGACCAGATGTGTCATATGCCTTGAGTATGACAAGCAGATACCAATCCAATCCGGGTGAGAGTCACTGGATTGCTGTCAAGAACATCCTAAAGTACTTGAGAAGAACTAAGGATGCTTTCTTGATGTTTGGCGGTGAGGAAGAGTTGCGTGTAAGGGGTTACACTGATGCAAGCTTCCAAACCGATAGAGATGACTTTAGATCACAGTCGGGATATGTGTTTTGCCTGAATGGAGCAGCGGTGAGCTGGAAGAGTTCCAAGCAAGAGACGGTAGCTGATTCTACAACAGAGGCTGAGTACATTGCTGCAAATGGCGCAGCAAAGGAGGCTGTTTGGATCAGAAAGTTTGTTTCTGAACTTGGTGTGGTCCCTAGCATTGCGGATCCAGTGGAGTTGTTCTGTGACAACACTGGGGCGATCGCGCAATCAAAGGAACCGAGGTCACACCAGAAGTCCAAGCACGTGCTCAGGAAGTTCCATCTGATTCGAGATATTATCGATAGAGGAGACGTTCGGATATGCAAGATTCCTACAGATGATAATCTGTCAGACCCGCTTACGAAGCCTCTCACGCAGTGGAAGCATGAAGGGCACACTAGGAGTATGGGCATACGAGATGCGCCAGATTGGCTCTAGTGCAAGTGGGAGACTGTTGGAATAGATGCCCTAGAGGCAATCTAGTTTAGTATGAATTTGTAATTGGCTAGAAATTCATTTATTATTTATTGGATATTTAATATAATGAAGTCCTTAGATTTACAATCGTGTTGTTTATCTTAAATATCCCTAGTCGAGTATAATGATTAAATGGGACAATCATCTATAGACTAGTATGGGGTTGGATTGATATGGAGATATCACGATCCAACACATAGGTGTGCATTACGGAATGTTGCACTGGATTGACCCATCACCGAGAAGGCTACATACACGTTATGTTGAGTCACAAGTGCTTCTCGGGTACAATGGTATTGTCATCCTTAGACTTGAAGTCACTAGATATTCTAGTTGTGGATCATTGTGATCTTGGTAGCGTTAAACGCTACACCGTAACTGGGTAGTTATAAAGGCGTGTACTGGATACAATGAGAAGCAAGCTTAGAGATCGTAGTGGACGTAGAGAGGATTTGCCCCTCCCACATAACGGGATCGAATATCCAAGGCCACTCGAGGATAGTGCTTATAGAATGTCTGGCCAGACTCAAATAAATCAATATATGGGATATTGATGTTATTTGCACGAATAAGGCTATTCCATGGATCGAGAAACTAGGGATTGGATATACGAGTGTGACTTGTATGTCTCGTGTCCAATCCGGATATGGAGGCAAAGGGATGAGACAAATACTTGTACAAGGTTGTCTAGATGACTATTCTATTAGTTGGCTAGAATGGATGTTTTGCTAGAAACCGCTCCATATTAGCAAAGAGTTGCTACCAACTAGATAGAACCTATGGGGTCACACGCTATATAGAGTTGTACTAGATTGTGGAATTAATTAATTGGATTAATTAATTAGAAGGATCACTTTGCAAACCCTTGCAAACTTAGTAGGGACTAATTTGCAAGGAAGGGACTAAATTGAATTCTAGTAGGACTAGAATAAGTCCTTTAGGTAGTTAACAAGGAGTTGTTGGACTATATAAAGGACCCTCCTCCTTCCTTCCCTACATACTTTTATGCTCTAGAGAGAACATAACAAGAGTAGGAGAGATCAAAGGAGAGAGAGAGCAAGCCACAAAGAGGGACGCCGCCCCCTTTGCCGCCGCCCCCTTGTCCCCGACGCCACAAAGGGCCGAGCCCCTTTTGGTGCCTCGTTTTGCGTGATTTCTTCACCCTCCTTTCAATCCGGGCTAGCACCAAGGTGATTGGAGATCTAGGAACAACTCTAGGCGTGGATCAACTATAGAGAACGTGACACTATTCGCGTTTGAAGTCATCAAGGAGAACCCAAAGGTGTGTTTATGATTTCTTACCTTCACTATCGTTATGCATCTAGACTTGTGATCCTTGGAGGGTTTTGCATGGTTATTTGTTTGATTATGCTTCCGTTTGCGCGATCCATGAATCAAAACCCTACAAAACCCTAGGTTCACCGAGAACCTAGGTGAAAAGTTTAGCTACGACTAGACATAATACAAAACGCAGTTTCTGAATATAAAGAGAGAAAACGAAATCAAACTATGTCTTCGAATCTCGAATCGCGCTTTCGTGCTCTCCGTGAATGCTCTAACTTGCCCTTCGGTTGTGCTGAGAATTGTGTTGTGTCTCTGTGTCTTCAAAACGAGCCTGGACGAGTCTTTAAATAGTGCTGTTTTCCCCGAAACGCGTGCGCCCGAAATTACGGAATCTGCCATCGGTCCACCGTCTTTGACCAAAAAAGTCAAACTGGCTGCGTATATACGCAAGGTTGCGTATATACGCAACCAGAGCCTGTAACCACCTCCCCCTCTCCCCCTCCTGCCTGCGTATATACGCAAGGCTGCGTATATACGCAGGCCTGCGTATATACGCAGCCTATCACGCGGAATGCGGGGGTTAAGGGCTTTGGAAATTATATATAGTATATTATATCTTCAGAGCCCTTCCACACGGGACTCCCGGATCACTATTTTCTCGGTTAGGTAGAAGAAACAGTGTCTCTTTTTCTCCTTTATCTCGGGTGCAAAAGCTTTGCTTTAATTGGATTCCACCCCTTCCCTTTAGGATAGGTGGGAGGGTAAAACTCTCGAACGTTAGTGAGAGGGGCTTTAGCCTTCATCTAAAGATCGAGAGGGGGCTAGTACCTTCTCTCTTCGCTAGAGGTAGAAGCAGTCTTTCTTCTTCTAGAGATTTCACATCTGTTCTGGCGTCTGTACGCAGGCCTGCGTATATACGCAGGCAGGGGGGTGGAGATGGGGCCCTGCTTGGTCCTTTGGTGGGCCTGGTTGGGTCCCCTGGGTCCCACTCTTCTGCCTGACGCTCCCGGTTTGCCTCCCTTGGTGTTCTCCTGCTTTTCCGTGTTCCCGTCTTGTCCCGGTCTTGTGCACGTTTCCCGAGACGGTCCCGGCTTGGTCCCGGCACGCTTCCCGATGCACCTCTCGAACCTGTTCCTGAAAAGGCAACACGAACGAAAACCCGCGATCATATCCAAATATAGCAATAAATAAGCAGAAATCCAAAAAGTACAAATAAACGTCTCGTTCTAGATTCCCGAGGCATTCTAAGGCATTTTCCGGCAAAAACCGCTATTTCCGACACAAATACTCGTGAAATCAGGCTAAAAGATAACCCCTAATTAGGCGTTATCAAATACCCCCGCACTAAACATTGCTCGTCCCGAGCAATCCTGCCAACTCTAGCCTGCATTTCTGTCATCGCGACTGACTCTGTACATACCCTACCGTTGCATACGCTTTCGACCCGAACCTTTCAACCGGACGACTCGATAGAAAAACTGACTCAGATAGAATATACACAAACTCAAACGACACAAAACAGACTAATTACAAAAATATTTTTAGTGAGATCGGGCAACCTCAAAAACATAAACAGTGTGTCCTCGTGATCTCATCCTTTTCAGAATGTACTTCCCTGCCAACGATCGGTAAGTCTGAATAGATTTATATGGTAGAATTAAGCACTGGACCAAAGTACTATTACTTTGGTTATCAAACTGAGCAAATCCCTAGTTAACTTACCATCCGAGATGTTTCCGTAAGGATCTATGTCTAATCAGGTAGGATAAATATATGTATCAAGGTACGGCATAATCCTACTTGTTATGACATTCTCACAATTTACCAAACTCACACCCCTCACCGAGATCCCGAAAAACTGCCCGAAAAACCTAAGTTCCTGCTTTCCCAATTCTCCTGTACCCCGGTGTGTCTTCGCCGTACTCGCGGCCACAAATGTGAAGTGGTGTAAATGTCTCGAAAATTGTGCCACTCACTCAGATTTTTATTTAAATAACAAAAACATAAAACAAACTAAAAACTAGATCATGATTTTTCTTCTTTTTCTTTTTCTATTCTTTTTTTTTCTTTTTTTTTTTTTTATTTAACACAACTATATATACAAACGTAAACGAATACTGACAATACTAAACTGACTAAAGCTGAGTGAGTGAAAATAAATCTCTGTCGTGGGGTACGTAAGATGTCCTCATATGAAGTACCCCCACACTAATCCTGAAGCTCTGATCCTGTAGTCGAGATAATACCGTGCGGTCCCACCGAACCTCCTCATCACCAAAGATGTAGAAAAACGGCACGACCACCAATTGACCCTACAACCCCCCGGAACCCCGTTTTGTGCGGAAAGATGCTCGCACGCGACTAACTCCTCATGTGGTCACTATGTAGTGAAGTGATCCACCTCCGCAAATTAATGCACTGTCGCCACTAACTCACCCTGTCCTTCCCTCAAAAAACGTGTCAATATCGAAATTGTCCAAAACTGATAACTCATGAAGCTCTCCCAATCTAAAACCTGCCCTACTCACTCCCTCCGTCATAACACGAAGAATAGCCAACTATCGACTGATGAGGTCTCAAAGAAGGCTACCTAGGCTAAAGTGGCTATGAAGAAAGAGGGTAAATGGCTTCAAACGGGTTGACTAATTGGACCTAGGGGTAAGAAACAGGACGTGAGGTCCCTTGATAGCCAGTCACTCCACCGAAAAATGCGATGACCGTGACGGCGCCCGTGGGCGGGTTGTCGACTACCTATGTGACGGTGGTGTAGCAACTAGTCGGATTTTTAGCTCAGGTGATAATTACTTGCGGATTCCAAAGGTCACTGGCTCTCACCTATCTACCATACCTCGATGCAAGTTTTCTTCTCTTTCAAAGGATTCAAACTCAATTTCTTCACTGTTTTCGTTATCTCGATTGCTCTTTCTCAAAATTTTCTGATTTTAAACTTTTTTTTTTCCGAAAAAAATAATTTATACTTGCTGTTTGCGTATATACGCAGGGCTGCGTATATACCCAACTTGCTGGCTGCGTATATACTCAATACTGCGTATATACTCAATCAGAAATCAAAAAGAAAACAAAAAATAAAAAAAATATAGCCCCTGGTTGCGTATATACGCAGGGCTGCGTATATACGCAACCCGAGGCATATATTTTTTTTTTTTCAAATGGCCTCTCTTCCTCTGTTTTCCCGGTTCTGGCTGTTTTGAATGTTTTTGTATCTGCACATTCTCAAATTCAAAGTCAAAAACCCGCTCATCTCGCCTCTCTCGGAAATTCAGAACTGAACATAATAACGTAATAAACTAATAAAAATAAATAAATAAACGATTAATTTTGGGTTGCCTCCCAAACAGCGCCTTGTGATTTACGGTCGACGGCCCGACCTTGTTACCTCTTACGGGTCATCAAAATAGACCGGGTCTATTTTGACGACTTCGGCGGTCTCGAGATACGGCTTGATCCGGTTCCCGTTCACCCTGAAACTGGACTTGTCTTTTGGATTTTCCAGCTCGAATGCTCCCCAGGCAAAAATATGCTTGATGATGAACGGTCCCGACCAACGAGACCTCAGCTTTCCCGGAAAGAACCGCATCCGGGTATTGTAGAGAAGCACTTTGTGGCCTTCGTTAAACTGCTTTGGCGTGATACGGTTATCATGCCACTTCTTTGTCTTCTCTTTGTAAATTTTGGCGCTCTCGAAAGCCGTTCTTCGGAATTCCTCTAATTCCAGCAGCGCCATCTTCCTCTTAGCTCCTGCTAGATTCTGGTCCAAGTTGAGCAGTTTGATGGCCCAATACGCCTTGTGCTCCAATTCCACCGGTAAGTGGCACGCTTTCCTAAACACGAGCTGGTATGGTGACATTCCCAGCGGTGTTTTGAAAGCAGTCCTGTAGGCCCAAAGCGCATCGTCCAGTCTAACGGACCAATCCTTTCGGCCGAGATTCACTGTTTTCTCGAGTATGCTCTTGATCTCTCGATTCGACACTTCGGCTTGCCCGTTTGTCTGCGGATGTTAGGGTAACGAGACTTTATGAACTGACATGCCGTACTGTTTCAGAACTTTCGCAAAAACTCGATTGATGAAGTGAGAGCCCTCATCGCTAATCATTGCCCTGGGAGTCCCGAAACGAGTGAAAACGTTACGTTTCAGAAAACTCTCAACGGTAGCTGCATCGTTTTTCTTACACGCGATCGCTTCGATCCACTTTGTCACATAATCTACTGCCAGCAGAATGTGAAGATTTCCCATCGAAGACGGGAATGGACCCATGAAGTCAATCCCCCATACATCAAATGGCTCTACCTCCTGCCACACAGTCATCGGCATCTCGTCCCGGTGTGACGTGTTTCCTGTCCTCTGGCACCTATCACATCCCTGCACATAGTCGTGACAGTCTTTGAAGATTGTCGGCCATAAAAAACCGGACTGTAATATTTTATGAGCTGTTCGCGTTCCCCCAAAATGACCCCCACACTGTGATGAGTGGCAGTGTCGGATCACGTTCCAGGCCTCGTGGGTCGGGATACACCTTCTCAGGATGTTATCGGCCCCCTGTTTGAATAAGTACGGGTCGTCCCAGAAATACTGTCGACTTTCGGCAATGAACTTTTTCCGCTGTGACGGGGTGAGATCCTCGGGAAGCGTGCCAGTTACCGAATAATTGGTTATGGCATAGTACCATGGTCTCCCGATTTTTACTGCCATGATGTGTTCGTCCGGGAAGTTTTCCTTGATTGGCACCGGGTCCACCTTCACGTTCTCAAGTCTGGACAGGTGATCCGCTACCACGTTCTCGACTCCCTTCTTGTCCCGGATTTCCACATCGAATTCCTGCATCAGTAGTACCCACCTCAACAGTCTTGGTTTCGCGTCCTTCTTGTCCAGCAGGTATTTCAGGGCACTATGGTCGGTAAAAACGATAACTTTCGACCCGACCAAATAGGGCCTGAATTTGTCCAGGGCATACACCACGGCCAGCAGTTCCTTTTCTGTCGTGCCATAGTTGAGCTGGGCATCGTTGAGAACCCGGCTCGCATAATAAATGACGTGGAAGACCTTATCCTTTCGCTGTCCCAAAACTGCCCCGACTGCATAGTCGCTGGCGTCACACATCAGCTCAAACGGGAGTGACCAGTCTGGCGTGGTTATAACCGGGGCTGTAGTCAGCTTCTCTTTCAAATGGTCAAAAACCTGCCGACATGCTGCATCGAAATCAAAGGGTACGTCTTTTCCGAGTAAAGCGT
This sequence comes from Linanthus parryae, assembly GCA_023055425.1. Lineage (NCBI taxonomy): Eukaryota > Viridiplantae > Streptophyta > Magnoliopsida > Ericales > Polemoniaceae > Linanthus > Linanthus parryae. The sequence continues at coordinate 69,917,624 of JALGPY010000001.1, read as the reverse complement.
AGAGTGGCTTTGTGATCTTGGAAAAGTCTTTGATGAACCTTCGGTAAAATCCTGCATGTCCCAGAAAACTCTTGATCGCCCTTACATTCGTCGGGTATGGAAGCTGCTTTATCACCTCGATTTTAGCCCTGTCCACCTCGAGTCCCTTGCTGGAAATTCTATGACCCATCACGATCCCCTCGGTGACCATAAAGTGACACTTTTCCCAATTGAGCACCAAATTCGCCTTCTTGCATCGGATCAGAACCTGACCTAATTGGAACAGACAGTCATCGAAACTGTCTCCGAATAGTGAAAAGTCGTCCATGAAGACCTCTAGATTTTTCTCGATCATGTCGGGAAAAATTGCCATCATACATCTCTGGAATGTGGCAGGAGCATTACACAGCCCGAACGGCATGCGCCGAAACGCGAACGTACCGTATGGGCAGGTAAACGTCGTCTTTTCCTGATCCTCCGGGGCTTTGCAAATCTGGTTGTACCCGGAATAACCGTCCAGAAAACAGTAATAGGCGTGGTGGGCGAGCCGGTCCAGCATCTGGTCCATGAATGGTAGCGGGAAGTGGTCCTTCAGTGTTGCGTCGTTTAACCTCCGATAGTCCATGCAGATCCGCCAGCCTGTAACGGTACACTGCGCAATCTGCTCATGGTCGTTATTCTGCACCACCGTAATACCCCCCCCCCCCCTTTTTGGGCACGCACTGGACCGGGCTGATCCACGTGCTGTCCGATATGGGGTATATGATTCCCGCTTCCAGCCACTTCATAACCTCTTTTCGCACAACGTCCTTCATGTTCGGATTCAGTCTCCGCGGGGGTTGAATCACCGGTTTCTTGCCTTCTTCAATTCGGATCTTGTGCATGCAGTAGGAGGGGCTGATCCCCTTGATATCTGCAATCGTCCAGGCGATTGCTTCCTTATGCTCTCGCAATACTTCCAGCAGTTTCTGCTCCTGTTCCTGAGATAAACGAGACGAAACAATTACGGGCAGAGTACTATTTTCACCAATATACGCATACCTGAGATGGCTCGGGAGCGGTTTCAGCTCCAGTGCGGGTGGCTCCTTGAGTGACGGGACCAAAATCATCTTTTGCCCGCCGTCTTCGTCCGGTGCTAGGTGGTCCAGTCCTCGGCTCTCATGGCGTGCTCGCGCCGAGTCTTCTCCTTTTCTTCCCCGTACATGCTGTCGATCTCTTCCCACAATTGGTCCATCTCCTCGTTTTCCCAGCCTTCGTCCACCACATCTATAACAAAGATGTCCTCATGGTCGTAGTAATTTGGCAGTTGCAGATTTTTAAAAACGTTAAATTTCACTTTTTCCTCGTTAATCTGCATGGTCAGCTCCCCGCTCTTGCAGTTTATCATTGCTTGGCCCGTGGCCAAAAACGGCCTGCCAAGTATGAGCGGTACCTCCCCTGCCTCCATGTCCAGGATGACGAAATCTTCCGGAAAAATCAGCTCGCCGACCTTGACCAGAATATACTCGATAACCCCATAAACCTGTTTTACGGACCTGTCTGCCATCTGAAGCATGATTCTGGTGGGTCGGGGTTCACCGACTTTCAAACTTTTGAAAATCGTCAACGGCATCAGGTTGATGCTGGCCCCTAGGTCACACAGAGCCTTTCCTGTGTAAGCGTTACCTAGGGTGACCGGTATAACGAAACTGCCCGGATCCGTTCTCTTCCTTGGTAGCCCATTCTTCACACAATTGCTCACTTCTGCCGTCAGGTTTATAGTTTCGAAGTCGCTCATTCGCCTCCTCCCATACAAGATGTCCTTGAGAAATTTGGCGTAAGTGGGCATCTTAGCCAAAGCCTCAGCAAAAGGTATGTTAATCTGCAGCTGCTTGAACATCTCGAGAAACCTGGCGTAGTCCTTGCTGTCATCCCTCTTTCGTGTTCGTAGGGGGTACGGGACCTCCTTGGAGACTGGTACAGTTTCTGCACCTGTCTCGTTCTGCACGGCATCCTGCTCAACCGAGCCCTTCGGCTGGGGGCGGTCGACTGTGCTGTTATCCTGGCCAGACAAGTTGCGTTCTACTTCTTTCGAACTTTCTGCACGTGCGTGGCTGGGATACGGTGGATCCTGCAGTGCCAATCCACTCCGAGTGGCGATAGCATTGATCTGAGCCCGTGGATTGTTTACTGTATTCGAGGGTAGGTTTCCTGGCTGTCTCTCTGTTAGCTGCTGTGCTAACTGCCCCACCTGTACTTCCAAAGCGCGCAGTGACGTTTTGGTTGTCTGCATATCTGCCGTCAGGGTGTCCATGTGCTTGAACCGGGACTCCATGGTCTGGAACATGGACTTGATCTCTTTCATCTGAGCGTCGTACTGCTGTGCGGATGGAACTGACTGAGCCTGCTGGGCCGGGGCAGCCTGCTGGGCTGGTGGCCTGTGCTGGAATCCCGGTGCATAAACTGCTACGTTCGGGTTTCCGTACCGAAACCCGGGATGGTCTCTCGTACCCGGTCGGTACCGGCTCGGGTCCCACTGCTGCTGTACGTAATTGGTGTCTTCGGTCCTTAGCTCCTCAATGGCTGTGTCTATATCAGGTTCTTCGACTGCTGCAACAGTCTTCTTATCCGAGTAGACTTTCTTAACCAAGTCGTGAACGATCTTGGCCAGATTGTCTATCCGGTCATCCTCTGCTGGTTCGGCTCTAGCCGCCATCCTGCGATCGTCAAACAGTCGGGTGTCCTGCTTGGCCAACTGCTTCATTAGGTCATACGCACCTTCTTTGTCTACGTGATACAGGAAGTTTCCCCCGGCCTCTCTGTCAATCCTTTCGGCATTCTCCCGGTCTAGGGCATGGTAGAAAACCTGCAGGATTTTTGCGTCTCCAAAACCGTGGTTCGGGCACCGTTTGACCAATCTCATGAGCCTGTCCCATGCGTCCACCACCGTCTCCCCCATCTTTTGCCTGAATGACAGGATCTCGCTCTGTAACTTTATGACTCGGGAGGCGGGATAGAACTTCGCCAGAAAATCTGCGACACACTCCTCCCAGGTGGTGATGGACCGGGGTGGTCGGGATTCGAGCCAGTCTTTGGCTACTCCGTAAAGACAGTATGGAAATAAGATCAGCATGAGTGCCTCTGCTTCTACCCCCTTGTATCTGACCTTGTTGCAGTAATCTTCGAATTTCCCGATAAAATCGTTCGGGTCTTCGTCGGCCCTGCCATGAAACGGGCAGAGAGTTTGTACCGTCTGGATGGTGGATGGTTTGATGTCAAAGTGCTCGACGGTGATCTCGGGCACCACAATAGCTCGTTCATGCCCCCCGGTGGGGACTTCGAAATTTTCCACCAACGCCTTCCCAGATCGGTTATATGTTCTCTGGTTGCTTCGGGCAGCAAGTCCCGCTGTGACAAGCTCCTCAATGTACCAAGCCATCTGGGCTGGGGTACGTGTCTCTCGTTCCTGTCCACCGGCTTCGGTGTTCTCGGGCGTATCTCTCTGGTTGGTTGCCATCCTGCTTTCTCGGTTTCTGCGGTTCTGTTCGGTATACAGTTTTTCCGGGTTGTCGAGTGGTGACACCAAATCGCGAGGCAATCTGGGCATCAACTAAACAGTCCTGAAAACGCAGATTCAAAAACGCAGTGAGATAAAAAGAAAAATAACAAAACTGAAAATAAACAAAAACTCAGAAAACTAATTCTGACTACTAAATAGACCCTAAAAAGTCCCCGGCAACGGCGCCAAAAACTTGATGCGCAAACTAACGTGCTGTCGCAAGTGTACGAATCTTGTAATACCGGGTGCAATTAGACTCGGGTGATCGTTCCCACGAGGACTATTTCGGGTTTACTCACGTTGTCAGTTTAGGTTAACTGAGTGTAGTAACAAGGAGGAGTAGGTTGTGAATGTAGTGACTAAACTAAAAACAGAAATTAAAAACGTAAACGTAAATATTTTTTGTGACGTTTTCTGAAATAAGTTGAATTGGTTGTAACGATAATAGATGAAAACTACGTTCCAGGATCCCCTAGGGTTTCTACAGATTTCAGTTTTACGTTTGATTATGAAAACACTCAGCAGTTTCGATATCTGTGCAACGTACCAGTTGTGCGGTGACTTTTCAGATTCCACACGTAATCCCGATCCTGCAGACTTTCGGATTCTTGTTAAGCTGCCTAAATCTGCAGTCTCGGTCTAATCCGGTTAGGGTTTCTAACCTGTCCGAATGGCCTAGGTCCAATTCTCTAACAGTTGGTCTCACGTTTTTCGATGCTAGCCCTATCTCCCTTTCTCTGGTCGGTCTATCAGGGTAAGGTACTAAATCCTAGTTTTTCTTCCTAACCCTAACTTGACGTTTTCACCTACAAGCTCGGGTCTATAGCAATCCTGGATGATCAATCCTATCATGCATATACGATAACAATCAAAACCAGAATAACAGATATAACTTGCTGAATTAAGATAATCATCATGAATCCATACACGAAGTAGTCTTAAAATCTGGATACGAAACCCTAGGTTCACCGAGAACCTAGGTGAAAAGTTTAGCTACGACTAGACATAATACAAAACGCAGTTTCTGAATATAAAGAGAGAAAACGAAATCAAACTAAGTCTTCGAATCTCGAATCGCGCTTTCGTGCTCTCCGTGAATGCTCTGACTTGCCCTTCGGTTGTGCTGAGAATTGTGTTGTGTCTCTCTGTCTTCAAAACGAGCCTGGACGAGTCTTTAAATAGTGCTGTTTTCCCCGAAACGTGTGCGCCCGAAATTACGGAATCTACCATCGGTCCACCGTCTTTGACCAAAAAAGTCAAACTGGCTGCGTATATACGCAGAGTTGCGTATATACGCAACCAGAGCCTGTAACCACCTCCCCCTCTCCCCCTCCTGCCTGCGTATATACGCAAGGCTGCGTATATACGCAGGCAGTGGGGTGGAGATGGGGCCCTGCTTGGTCCTTTGGTGGGCCTGGTTGGGTCCCCTGGGTCCCACTCTTCTGCCTGACGCTCCCGGTTTGCCTCCCTTGGTGTTCGCCTGCTTTTCCGTGTTCCCGTCTTGTCCCGGTCTTGTGCACGTTTCCCGAGACGGTCCCGGCTTGGTCCCGGCACGCTTCCCGATGCACCTCCCGAACCTGTTCCTGAAAAGGCAACACGAACGAAAACCCGCGATCATATCCAAATATAGCAATAAATAAGCAGAAATCCAGGAAGTACAAATAAACGTCTCGTTCTAGATTCCCGAGGCATTCTAAGGCATTTTCCGGCAAAAACCGCTATTTCCGACACAAATACTCGTGAAATCAGGCTAAAAGATAACCCCTAATTAGGCGTTATCAAACAGTCCACACGAAACTGAGAATACATTAACACCGATAGTTAAACCGAACTATCCCAAAGGAGGGACAGTACCCCCCCCCCCCCTGTCCGGTCCCGCGGTCCACACAACCTACATGAAAGCCAATATCGATATGAAACTTATAGCGAATAAAATCCATCTCCCCACTACTCCTTTTGGTTTCCATAAGAACAAGGAGACTTGGGTGTTTCCTCTTTGCAAGGTCACGGATAGCCCAGAACGTGCGGGGGTTTCCCAACCCTCGCACGTTTCAACTTATGGCGATCATTGGCCTCGGCGGTGGTTCTCCTCCGCATTTACCGTCGTTCCATTGTTTTTCTCTGTAGCATCATTACTTCCGTGCTCCGTTGACGTGACATCTGACGCGCGATTACTACGCATTTCTACGCAAGTATACGGTCAAGTAATAAAGTGGAGTATTTTGGACTCCGAGTTATCGAACCCAAGGGAAGGTGTTACTATATGTTCTAGATTAGCAATTAAACTTAATCTACCTAAGTAACCGATAAAAATTATTGTAGTTTGAAGTGTTGTCACCCTCAAACAAGTGACCAGCAATGGTAATAAAATAACGCGAATAGAATGATTTGATAGAAATCAGAGGAGAGAAAGCTAGGCAATCTATAGATCACCTAAGGTAGTTTTGACAATTCCGGTTCCATGTTCTAACACAATGACTCTTAGCAACCTATGCTGGGTAATGGCGTTGACATTTACCTATCAGTCTCATGTCGTTCTACTCAAAGGTAACGATCTGTCCCTCTCAGGCCAAGTATACTACCTATGTGTTCTAGCAGGCCAACAACATTGCAAGGAGTAATGTCCTCTCAGACCACCATTCACTAACAACTCATTACTTCCTACTGAATTTACTCTCATCTAGCCATTACTATCCAACTAACCTCTCAGTCTAGTCAATTAAGAATGATCTTGTTTACTCATCCCAACTAGGGTAGAGTTGTTTTCACACACTCACTATTTACATAGTAATTTCGGGTCATGACTCCTACGTTACTAGGACATAAGCACAATAAACAAGATAATTAGGATACCAATATCATCATTAAGCCTAGTTCATGATTGAATGAAGAAATAGACAATTCACATCACACATCTTATCCCTAACTTGTCAAGGAAAGAACTCAACATGATGAAAACCAAAACAATCTCCATTAAACCATAATCCTAGCATGAAAGATCATCCAAAATCCGGAAAATATCATCAAAACATAAACCATAGGCTCTCCATAGATGCCTAGGTATGATTTTAGCTACTCATAACACAATTTAACATGGTTCTTGAATAGTTCATACAAGAAAGTAAAGAGAAAAATAGATCAAACGCTAAAATCGTGAAGATTGGCGCGATCCGGGTTCTCCTCCTTGCTTGAGATCGTTCCCAATAAAGTATCCTTGCTATCCTCCTTCTTCTGGGCTCTCTGGATGCGTGAATGATGCTTCTTCCCATCCCTAGGTCGTTCTTGAATCATAACCCGCAGAAGTCTTCAGTAAATGCACAAAAGCCCCCTAAAATCTGCTCCTGACTTCAAAACACGATATCTTCTTCGTCCGAACTCGGATTTAGCTCCGTGACCTATCGATGGAAAGCTCTCTGAGTCTACTTTCACATGGCACTGGTATCACACTAAAATTATTTTTAGAACTCCGTCTATGATCAAAATAGTGCAGACTGGTCATCCAAGCTCCTCCAATTCGGCTTCTCTTGACTCCACTCTTCCTCCCCTTTGTTTCCGAAGTTCGTTCCATGCCTCCTATCAATCGATTATCATACTTCCCTGCCAAAACAACATGAAAAAACATACCAAGCGATTATATTTGACAAATAACAATAAAATATACATGGAAAACGCACGGACTAACAATATAGCACATGGCAGCAACAAGTGAAAAAACGACCTAGAATCTCTAACATTGGCCTCAAAACACTCTACAAATACCTATAATCATGTGTTAAATGCTAAAGAATTATAGACCCTAAAAGGTTCTATCAAACTCCCCCACACTTACTCTCTTGCTCGTCCCGAGCAACAATGAAGCACAAAACTCCCACACTTGAGACATTGCATACATACCACAACCAAACTAATGCATACCCCACCACTTTGCATACTTAAATTTCCGCTAGCCAACACGACTAACGACTCAATACACAAAGAAACGACTATGCAACTACATGATATGCACAATGCTACTCAAGTATGTACAATGCAAGGAATTAAAGAACATATTTTTTTCTTTTTCTTGTTAGAGATTGGGCAATATCAAAGAACAAACCGGTATGTCATAAGGCTCTCACATCCCCTAGAAGATTATATAACTTTGGTGATCGGTAGAACTTGCGGCCAGTTTCGTCAGACAGAATGGGCACGAACACAAAATAAGTTGGTTCCGCACACTCATCAAACGTATCCCTCGCACTTACCATCCAAGCTATTTATCCATGGGTTAAAATGTTGACGGCTTAGGACGGGTAGGATAGGATATTTAGAAGCGCATTCCTAGACGTCATGATATATCTCACAAAACTCGATTCTCACACTCCCTCACCAAAATCCAAGGAACCCCATCGAACTAACTACTCCAGCCCTCATTCCCTCAATCCTGGTGTAACGCCATTCTCGCGGACACAAATGTGAAGAAGTGATCTCGAACAATAGCTAATCTCCTTGGTCTTCATGAAGTTTAATTTTCGGCTCCCTTCCATTTCACCTTCAACTTTCTGTTTTTTTTTTTCTGCTTTTTTTTTCAATTTCAATTTCATTCTCAATAAGCACATGGAGCCACCAATGATGATACAATAGTAATATCCGAAGAGATCATATCAATATAGATAACGTGGGGGTGGAATTTAGGGTTTTGATCATGGATACGCAGCGGGAAAGATAATTTATCCATGCAATACCCTCCAAGGATCACAGAACAAGAGACATAACGATGGTAAAGGAAGAATTATGTTACACACCTTAGGGTTCTCCTGTGATGACTTGTAACGTGAATTGTGTCACGTCTCTACGGTTGATCCACGCCTAGAGGTGAGATCTAGATCCTCCAACTCCTTGTGATAGCTAGGAAGAATTGAAGAGGAAGAAGAAGTCATGGAACACGGTGCAACAAGGTGGGGCGGCTCCTCCTTGTGAGGTCGACGGGTAGGGGGCGGTCCCAATGGGGGGTTCGGCCCTCCTTGGGACTTGCTCTCTCGCCTTGATTTTTTTTCCTACTCTATCATATAGATGTATTGTGTGTAGAGAGAAAAAATAAGCTAGGAGTGTTCTTTATATAGTCCAACAACTCCATGTCCTACTAGATAAAGAACCCCTCTCCTAATCCTACTCAAACAAGGATTAGTCCCCTTTTGCAAACTAGTCCTAATCATGTCCATACATGGATTAGTTATATTTGCAAATTAATCCTAATCATGTCTCGAAATGAATTAGTCCACCTTGGAAAATCATAATCATGTCTATACATGGATTAGTCCAACTTGCATATTAGTCCTACTAAGTTAGCAAGTTGTTGCGATTTGATCCTTCTAATTAATTAATCATATTTATTAATTCCCAAGTCTAGTTCACCCCTATGTGACGTGTGACCCCATAGGTTCTATTTAGTTAGTTGTAACTATTTACTAATATGGAGCGGCCTCTAGCATGACATCCATTCTAGCCAACAAATAGAATAGTCATCATGACAAACCTTGTGCAAGTAATTGTCTCATCCCTTTGTCCCAATATCCGCATTGGACACGAGACATACAAGTCACACTCGTATATCCAATCTATAGTTTATCGATCCATGGGAATAGCCTTATTCGTGCAAATAACATCAATATCCTATATTGATTTATTTGAGTCTGGCCAGACATTTTATAAGCACTATCCCTCGAGTGGCCTTGGATATTTTCTCCCGTTATGTGTGAGGGACAAATTCTATCTACGTCCACTACAATCTCTAAGCTTTCTTTTTATTGTATCCAGCACACGCCTTTATAGCTACCCAGTTACGGTGTAGCGTTTGACGCTACCAAAATCACAATAATCCACAACTAGAATATCTAGCGACTTCAAGTCTAAGGATGACAATACCATTGCACCACGAGAAGCACTTGTGACTTAACATAACGTGTATGTAGCCTTTTTGGAGATGGGTCAATCCAGTATGCCATTACTCCTAATGCATACCCATGTGTTGGATCATGATATCTCCATATCAATCCAACCCCATACTAGTCTATAGATGATTGTCCTATTAATCATTATAATTGACTAGGGCTATTTAAGAATATAACACTTATATTCTAAGGACTTCATTCATGTTAACATATCTCCATATCGATAACATAATGAATCGTAAATCCACATATTTGTCACAATAAATTGATTGCCTATAGGGCACAATTCCAACAGTCTCCCACTTGCACTAGAGTCAATCTCCTGCATCATATGCCTGTTGATCTAGCGCGGCCCTCCACGCTTCCGCTGCGAAGGGGCAGGACATCTGCTAGTACCTTGAAAATATTCACATCTTCTCCATCAACAATTTGATTGAGTTTGAAAATTCGGAATAAGTGCATCTTATGCAGTAATTTACTCAGTCCTCTATGTTAGAACCAGTGACTGAATCTTGCCCGGAACCTTTCCAGCTCACAGTCGCTCCCACATGGGCAAAACATAAAACTCGACTTATAATCTGAAATCTTCTTTGTTAGATTTGAATTTCACGTTACTGTAAACCCTTACAGTAAACTCTTCCTATCCTCCATTTATCAAGAATTCATCCTTTAGTTCTTCTCAAGTTCTTAAGGATAATCTTGATAATTTATCAGTGACGCTCACCCGGATTTGACTAGTATCTTTGTGTCATGTCATATTACACAACTGGCCTAGTACATAACATGGCGTATCTCGTGAATCTTATTCATGCGATCTATTCCCAATTTAATTGGAAAGACAACTAGTCTTCCAAATACCAATTCCACGTGACATAGGTAGAATCCATATTCTTTTCATGTTGAACCATTTCAACACCTTTGTCAATTTGTGTACTATGACTTAAGCCGCACAACCATCTTGATCTATCTCCAAAGATATTCATAGGTTGCTTCGCCTAAGTCTATCATTGAAGATTAATTCCCTAGTCAATCTACGTAAGATTGCCAAGTAGGGACATCATTCCCAATGATTAGTATGTCTACACATACAAGACCAGAAACATAATTATGCTCCCACTAACCTTCTTGTAAACACAATTCTCATCTTAAAATTTTGATGGAACCAAACTCCTTTGATTGCATCTTCAATTTGAAGAATCCAACTCCAAGAAGCTTGACTCAATCTATAGAACGATTGCTACAAGTAAGATACTAATGAATTTAAGCATCACAACTGGGAAAGATTTTGTCATAGACTATACTATGAACTCACAGGAAATCCTTACCGAACCAATTGTCCCTTAAAGGTAATCATATTACCATCCATGTTGGTTTCCTCATAACCCACTTGCACCTTTCAGGTGGTTCCACCAAAGTCCATGCTTTGTTGGTATACATGGATTCCATTTTGTATCCCATGGCTCCTAGCCATTTATGAGAGTATGGCCCACAAGTGGCAATCTAATAGGTTGTAGGCTCATCTTTATGAGCAATATATCACGGGTTATGAGAAATCCTTATTTCTCTAGTCCCTTGACATATCATACCTGACCTATGAGGTTCTTGTGTTATCTGAGTAGGTTGCTCCACAACATCTTGTGATCCTGCTCATGTTCCATCAAAAGGATCAATGTTCTGTTGTGGTTCTTGAACCTTTCTACTGTCCTCTCACTGTTTCTTTTAGAGACAATCTCTACCTAGAAACATTGTGGTTCGAGAAACAAACAGTTTGTTCTCGATTAGGTTGTAGAAATAATATCCTTTTCAGGATATCCCACAAAACATTTATCCAACTTGGGTCCAATTTTATTTGTAAACTCTTTTACATAAGCTTCATAACCCCAAATCTTTATGACATACTAGGAAACTTCCTAGTCCATATCTCATATGGTGTTTTTCATAATCTCTTTTGATGGAACAAGGTTAAATGCGAAATTTGCTGTAATTAGAACATATTCCCTAGAAGTAAACTGGAAGTTCTGTCTCACTCATCGTGGACCGAACCATGTCCTAAAAGGTCCGAACTCTCCTTTTAGACACTCCAAACCCATGTGGCGTGCTAGGTGGAGTGTTATCCAACACTCTCATAGATTGTTGTCAAACTCTTGGCTCAAGTACTCTCCTCTATGATCCAATCGTAGAGCCCTAATACTTTTTCCAAGCTGGTTCTCTGCTTCATTCCTGAATACTTTGAACAATTCAAAGGATTCTGATTTGTTTCTTCATAAGATACACAAATCCATATTTCTCTGATCCCATCAGTAAATATGATGAAGTACTGAAAACCATCTTTAGCATTTGTGCTTAGCGGCCTTCATACATCAACATGTATGATTCCCAAAAGATCATATCTTTGCCTAATAAGTCTTACATGTATCATATGATTCAATAATCAAATGAGTTCTGCAATCCATCCTCATGGAGTTCTAGATATGTATCTCTTATTTATGAGGCCTAAACGATAATGCTAAAGATAAGTGAAGTTCATATCATTATATGCAAACCTCTTGGTATTAATGTTATAGATGAAATTATCACGATCAAGGATATATAATCCACTTAGACAAAATTGCATTACAATAATGCATATCATAATAAATGGAACAACATTTGTCTTTTATTATGATAAGGAGCTTTCTTTTCCAAACAAGAAACTATGATAATGGTCCTACTCATAGCAGGGACATGATTGCTTTTGTCTAAATCATGAACAATTTCTTAAAGGTAGAAATAATTCCCTACGGCTTATTCAGCAACCCTTTGCTTCATAGCCCCACGTGTGGGATTATTTCTTCCTCATCCAATTGTCTTCGTCTCTATAGAACCTCCACACTTCCATAAATGTGAGATCCTCATCTAGTATCATATACTTATGATGATGAGATAGACACATTGTTTTCTATAATAAAAATATCCATGTCGGAATTCATAATTCCTTTATTATTTACTTCCAGGTACTTTGGGTAGTTTCTCTTCCTCTACACCACCTATGGGACTTCGAGGCAATTTGGTTTTAGAAACAAGCTTGCTTGATACCCATGGGGTCGGCGCAAACTATTTTCCTTTACCCATGTTTTTATCCATTAACAAATTTTCTCATGACCATTGTTAGTGTTTTGTTTAGTGATTTTTCAATCATATTGAGTAAATCAACTTTAAAACAAAACTATAATTGCATCCAATGCAATTCTTGGTCCACTTGGGTGAATAACCGTTTATTCTTTATCTATCTCATAGATAATGCATATTCACTAATGTTTCAATCATATTGAATTAGTTTATTTGCACAACGCAAAGTGGAGCAACACTTCAAACCTTTCATGTCTAGCTCGCTCTTTTGAAAGAGCTTCTTTCAGTGTATGATCATATTATACGCCTCCATGTTCTTATCTTGCTTCCAAAGCTCAGAGTTCATGGCAGCTAACATGAGGCAAGTCACATCCAAAGAACCATTCTTTGATGTTCCTTTCCATTAGGTTTTAGTTTGTTTTGGTAGTTGGTAGGAAGAGAACTTTATGTTCTACGATTTAAAACAATTTCTCTTTTATTTGAGAACAATTCTCAATTTTATACCAGTCTAGAAAATAGATAAAGTCGTGTTTTTGTTTGTTTAATGCCATGAGTATTCAACATAATGGGATTATGCAAAGTTTGTGACGTTTTAACGATATTTAACAAGGACTTAAATTGTTAAACATAGTTCCCACTATTTTACTACGGATTAATAACCCTCAAGATATTAATGCGGAAAATATCATTATATTTTCTAGTGGGCCAAGATCCATGTTTCATCTCCTTTTGAGCTTGCTTTGGCAAGTCACCCAAAAATTGACTATTTTAGGTAGGAACAATTCCAATTGCATCCCATGCAACTCTTGGTTCAATTGGGAAAATAACTCCTTATTTATCCATCCGTATGGATAATCCCAATTGATTGCCTCTAGATTTTTAATCATATTAATAGCCTAGTTGTGTACAACCTCTTATTTGAACAATTGCACATTACTTGCTTGTGCCATCGCATTCCATCATTATGAACCAAGTCGCCTTGCTTTGGCATGCACGAACTTGATAAATCATGATGAAAATGAGTGTTTAAATAACGAGAAGGCAAGAACACAATATTTGAATTTTGAGGGAGGTTTCAATTCAATTTTAATTGTTTTTGTTGATCCATATCAACTAATCTATCTATTTGAGTTTGGGCACAACTCCAAATAATAGATCCGGGTTGTCTAATTATCTTATTATCCTAATTGCATGCATCATCCATACACCAACCACAAAATAATAAGACAATAAAATAAACAACCACAAAACAAAATAAAACGTGATGTGAATATGGCCTTTTCTAGACTAAGATAATTCCAAGCCAATGGAATAATCTATGAACCCTAAAAGAACACACATCTCCATGCGTCTTCATCTTTGGTCCATCCTTCATAGTCATGTGGAATGCTCCATGCTCCATATTTTGTGGCTCCCTTTGGCTTTGGGCTTCTTTTCTTCAATCTTGGCTAACAATATATTCTATCTAGCACTAGCTAACAACTATACTAAATAAAATAAATCTCAAAAGTTGAGAAAAAAAATGGCTCGCATGCCATAAAACCCTAATTAATTATTACAATTAATTGATCAGCTCGCAGGCCGTAAACCAAAACACAAAAATTAAACAATCACACCAAACCACATCCAAAGGCCATATCCAATCACCATGCGAATAGCACATAAACAGTTAAAATCCAATTTTAACGCGCTTGGTCAATTTTAATTGATTTTAGGATTTTCTAGGGTTAAAACGGTCCATGGGGCCCAACAATCTAATTGCTAGGCCGTGGGCTAGGGCTTTCGCGGCCCCTTGGCCGACGCTTACTTGGGTGGAAAGCAAGGAGGGGCGGTCCCCTAGGGGGCCGATCCTCCTTTAGGAGTTGTTTCCAAAACAACTCCCTTGCTTGGTGCCCAAGTTTGGTTGTTTCCTTGTATGAAAAGAACTTCTTCTTTCCATAGAATGCCCAAACCCTAGATCTAAGATCCTAAAATTTCTCAAACTCACTAATTCATGCATCCAATGCAAAAACTAGATCTTGTTTTGTTTGATTATTGACAAATTGCATCATATGCTTGATTTGTCTTGTTTTACGCGATAAACAATAAATTTAAAGTGTAAAACTATCAAAACGTAACACATAAACCACGTTTATGCTCTACGACATGTGGCTCTGATACCACTGTAGGGTTTTGATCATGGATACGCAAGGGGAAAGATAATTTATCCATGCAATACCCTTCAAGGATCACAGGACAAGAGACATAACGATGGTAAAGGGAGAATTATGTTACACATTTTAGGGTTCTCCTTTGATGACTTGTAACGTGAATTGTGTCATGTCTCTACGGTTGATCCACGCCTAGAGGTGAGATCTAGATCCTCCGACTCCTTGTGCTAGCTAGGAAGAATGGAAGAGGAAGAAGAAATCATGCAACACGGTGCAACAAGGTGAGGCGGCTCCTCCTTGTGAGGTCGACGGGTAGGGGGCGGATGGGGGGTTCGGCCCTCCTTGGGACTTGCTCTCTCTCCTTGCTTTTTTTTCCTACTCTATCATATAGATGTATTGTGTGTAGAGAGAAAAATAAGCTAGGAGTGTTCTTTATATAATCCAACAACTCCTTGTCCTACTAGATAAAGAACCCCTCTCCTAATCCTACTCAAACAAGGATTAGTCCCCTTTTGCAAACTAGTCCTAATCATGTCCATACATGGATTAGTTCTATTTGCAAATTATTCCTAATCATGTCTCTAAATGAATTAGTCCACCTTGGAAAATCATAATCATGATAACACTTATATTCTAAGGACTTCATTCATGTTAACATATCTCCATATCGATAACATAATGAATCATAAATTCACATATTTGTCACAATAAATTGATTGCCTCTAGGGCACAATTCTAACATGGAATGTGTCAAATCAAATAATGTAATCAATATATGTCGACACCCCCACACTCGATGTAAAGCATATCTCAAACCCGGTAGTCAATATGTAAACGTGCTAATTCGTACCAATCCTCCTCATCACCTAAGACGTAGAAAATATTAATGAAGTGCAAGCACGTCCTCCAACAAGATCAACCAACCCCCCACCCCATGACGTGCGGAAAAGTATCACGCACTATGGCACTCCACATGTGGTCGTGATGTGTGGACACGACTCACCGCCACACAAAAGTGTACTGCCGTCTCTAACTCACCCTCACATCCCCTCAAAAGATGAGATGTAAGAATGTCCACTCAATATGTATCAAATCAGCTCACCCTCATCGAACCTCCCTAACTCAACTCCCTCTATCATGACGCATAGGAAGGGACCATTCTAACTAGTGATAGGAGTCACAAGGAACGGCTTCCTTGGCTAGAGGCTGTGAATAAAGGGGTAAATGGATCAAATTGGGATAACTAGTGGACCTAGGCGATGGAAACGGGATGTGAGGTCCCCATAAAAATCACTCGCACAGCTGTTCCGTTTCCACTACGAGGAGGGTTGACGACTACCTAAGTGACGGTGGTGTAGCGCTAGTAGGATAACTAGTTTGAGAGACAGCTACTCACAATTCTCAAGTGCATTGGCCCTATAAGTCTTCCTACTCCAGATTCTCGCGTGTCTACCTCACCTCAGATTTTCATACTACCGAGGGAATACTATCATTGAGCCCTCTCCACGCTTACTCTCTTCAATTGCCCTTTTGCAAAAAAAAATCAATTTTTAGGATTTTTCTGATTTTTAATTTTTTTATGTATTTTTTAGACACTATATGTAACTGCCAACTCGATTAACCAACAAAGTATGGTATGTGAACTCAATAAATTAAAGTGCAACAATATATATACAATGCAAATATTTAAACGTGCACATGCAATCCTATAGACCAACTCTACATGCATAACAGACTCACTAAACTACATGTAACAAGGCTACGCAATGGCTAACTAGCGGATAGCTAAAAACTCCCCCACACTTAAGCGCTTTGTTGTCCTCAACGAAAAATAGAGTGAAATCAATAGGACTCGGCTGCTCAAGCGTAGGGCCGGTGGGTCTAGTCGGAGTGAGTCCTACGTTCGTCCTCATCTCGGACGTCGGGACTCGACTCTGGGTACACATAATGGAACAAGCCATCGTAGGTATGTGGGTGCTGCAACTGGACATTGGCCGCCACAGCCAAGTCCCGAATCTATCCACCCTGCTGGGCACATTCATAGCTAAGTGACTCCATCCCTCGGCCCAACTGGCGCTGGCTACTACGGATGTGCTCAAAATGTCTCCTCTCCCTAGCTCTATCCTCATCAGCTTGGAGTATCTGAGACTCCATCATATGCATGAGTGTCTCAAGCTGTCGCTCCATGTTGGATATCGAGCTACTCGCATGGTCTCCGCTAGGGTGTGTGGGTTCAACAGGTATTTGGTTCTTGAGGGGGTTGGGTATTCTCTCCCAAAGATGTGCTGCATCCTTCCTCTTCTTGTCTCTAGAGATATCGTCATACTCTAGACCACTCAAATTAGCCAGAGCATCTTGTGCTAGCTTTAGGAGCAAACAAGTGTGCCCGGGAGATCTACGGTTATAGCGGTCAGTCCTCTCTATAAGAAATCGATAAATGAAGTACGGGACATTGATACGCTTCCCCATCCAAAAACAGGAAGCCATGGTGCAAAGCTGGAAGGAGTACGTGGGATTAGGAGAAACTTCATATACCCAGTTCTCAAGAAACTCACACAACCACCTCGCACGTGGGAGCACGAGTTTCCTAGAGACGGACCACTCAGGTAAAGTGGGTCTCTCAGTCCATCCCGCTCCAGGCACCCCCTCAAAACAAAAGGCACTAACTACTTAAACACCATCCACCCTCCTAATGGTATCATGGTAGGCGCAAATCTCATTCTTTAGATGTTTGAATTTCAGGGCGGCCGCTATAGTCTCGGGCGTGTTGACTATATAGTTGCCCCGGCAATACACATGCCTCCGATCCTCACCCTCTCCCTCGCTATACAAACGAGCATTTACCAGAATCTCCCTAGCAAGAGCAAAGCTAGACTTCTTACAAATTTAAACCGCGTATCTAGCCTCTCATTCTTGAAGAGATCCTGAAGCTGTTTTGGCATTTTGTCGCTTTGCGGGAAGGGTTTTTCAGGAGTCCCTACCCTCTTCAAAAATGGGTCAGTGCAATATTCCTTATGGGCATTCGCACTAACAAACCTGAAGCTGCAGAATTTGGTACTGCAGATAGCGTGGAGGTCAACATCCTTTGCAGCCCTACCTCTCGTCCCAATCTTAGTAAGTGAGGGCATAACTAAGTTCAACTCATAACGAATTGGAGACGGAGGCACCTGACGACGGTTGCCAGAGCCGTCTCCCTCATTTACATTCTCCTCCTCACTCAAAACTACATCTTCCTCAGGATTCAAGATAAGGTGATCATCAACAACTATACCCCGTCTCCTCTTAGCACTATTCGATGTCGACATAATGATAGAGAAAATAAAAGACGAGTGCACGTGAGGTTTAGAGTGAACTAAGCAAGTAACCCAATCCAAGTATGAGCAAGTAACAATTTCAATTCAAATTAATCCCTAAGAGTGCGTAATCAAGGAATTAAAGCGAGAGAAAGATTTCGGTACCTTCGGTCCTGGAGTATCGTTCTTACGGGACCGGTTTCGCAAAAAAAGGTCAAGAGAGGACCAATTTTTTGAAAAATTGAGCAAGTTGAAGTGAAGCCACCTCCTTGTGCTCCTCGGTGTCCCCGTTGAAAGTCTCTTCTTGAGCTAAGGCCGAATCCCCCTCCAAGTTGATGAATCAAAAAATTTTTGTTGTTGAGTTTTAAAAATTTGGGTGTATGAAAGTATGGGTGTTCTTGAAGGTTTGGGAGGAAGAATATGAAGAAAATATAGGTTTGATCCAACTTTGGGGTGTTTTTACCCTTTATGGCCGGATTGGGCATTAAACAATCAAGAAAATACCAAAATAACACCCCCAAAATCGGACCATGCTACCCGATTTCGGCCCCCATTTCGGCCCAAAATGGGGCCCGAAATCACTGTAGATTTTCAAAACAGTGAGGTAGTTTGATTTCGGGCCGAAATGCACTGCTTTTTGCCTGTTTTGTTTTTGCTCTATCATCTTCATCCGGCACCCGATTCGCGCGATTCTTGAACCGTTGGACTCCACACCCGACAAGGAATCCATTTTCGACCGAAAAATTACCAAATCCGGGGATTTTTTCGTTTCTTACCAAAAAATTTCTCCTTGTTCAAGAATCTCACTTCCTCTAGCCCTTTAACTTTCTCCACTCCAGATTCCGATGCGTGCAACCCCGATACTCTAACTTGCTACCGTGATCCTCATGACTTATTTTCTACTCCTCGACCTCGAGTAGCTTCTTTATCAAGTTCCTTGCTCCCGATAAGCTCGTTTTTCCTCGTTTTGCATGCAAATGGTGCACATACATCAAGAATGGGAATCCGTAGGGCCTTCGGTACATGTGTCATGTACACTTATTGAAAATATTAAATCGCTCTTTCTCACCCCTCAAAAATCAAGTATGAATATTAAAAACAGGATACGAAAAATAAATATGACTACCTAAATTGGGTTGTCTCCCAATCAGCGCTTGTAATTTAAGGTTGACGGCCCGACCCAGTTAATTCTTACTTCAAAACAGCGTCAGCAATCATAGAAATAATGATCAAAAAGAAAAAGCGTAAATTAAACTAATTGCTAAACTAGAATAGTAACCAATGCCTTCCCCGGCAACCGCACCAAAAACTTGACGCGCGATTACTACGCGTTGCTACACAAGTATACGGTCAAGTAATAAAGTGGAGTATTTTGGACTCCGAGTTATCGAACCCAAGGGAAGGTGTTACTATATGTTCTAGATTAGCAATTAAACTTAATCTACCAAAGTAACCAGTAAAAATGATTGTAGCTTGAAGTGTTGTCACCCTCAAAAAAGTGACTAGCAATGGTAATAAAATAACGCGAATAGAATGATTTGATAGAAATCAGAGGAGAGAAAGCTAGGCAATCTATAGATCACCTAAGGTAGTTTTGACAATTCCGGATTCCATGTTCTAACACAATGACTCTTAGCAACCTATGCTGGGTAATGGCATTGACATTCTCATGTCGTTCTACACAAAGGTAACGATTTGTCCCTCTCAGGCCAAGTATACTACCTATGTATTCTAGCAAGCCAACAATATTGCAAGGAATAATGTCCTCTCAGACCACCATTCACTAACAACTCATTACTTACTACTGAATTTACCCTCATCTAGCCATTCCTATCCAACTAACCTCTCAGTCTAGTCAATTAAGAATGATCTTGTTTACTCATCCCAACTAGGGTAGAGTTGTTTTCACACACTCACTAGTTACATAGTAATTTCGGGTCATGACTCCTACGTTACTAGGAATTAAGCACAATAAAAAAGATAATTAGGCTACCAATATCATCATTAAGCCTAGTTCATGATTGAATGAAGAAATAGACAATTCACATCACACATCTTAGCCCTAACTTGTCTAGGAAAGAACTCAATATTATGAAAACCAAAACAATCTCCATTAAACCATAATCCTAGCATGAAAGATCATCCAAAATCCGTAAAATATCATCAAAAAATAAACCCTAGGCTCTCCATAGATGCCTAGGTATGAGCTTAGCTACTCATAACACAAGTTAACATGGTTCTTGAATAGTTCATACAAGAAAGTAAAGAGAAAAATAGATCAAACGCTAAAATCGTGAAGATTGGCGCGATCCGGGCTCTCCTCCTCGCTTGAGATCGTTCCCAATAAAGTCTCCTTGCTCTCCTCCTTCTTCTTGGCTCTATGGATGCGTGAATGATGCTTCTTCCCGTCCCTAGGTCGTTCTTGAATCATAACCCGCAAAAGTCTTCAGTAATTGCACAAAAGCCCCCTGAAATCTGCTCCTGACTTCAAAACGCGATATCTTCTTCTTCCGAACTCGGATTTAGCTCTGTGACCTATCGATGGAAAGCTCTCTGAGTCTACTTTCATATGGAACTGGTATCACCCTCAAATGAGTAGTATAAATCTGGATATGATCAAAATAGTACAGACTGGTCATCCAAGCTCCTCCAATTCGGCTTCTCTTGACTCCACTTGTGCTCCCCTTTGTTTCCGAAGTTCGTGCCATGCCTCCTATCAATTGATTAGCATATGTCCCTGCCAAAACAACATGAAAAAACATACCAAGCGATTATATTTGAAAATAAAAATAAAATATGCATGGAAAACGCCCGGACTAACAATATAGCACATGGCAGCAACAAGTGATAAAACGACCTAGAATCTCTAACATTGGCCTCAAAACACTCTACAAATACCTATAATCATGTGGTAAATGCTAAAGAATTATAGCCCCTAAAAGGTGCTATCACCATCTGCCTAGACTTCTTCTCCACACCTTGGGTATAAATAGTGAAGTTATACGAGACATCGTCCTCTTGACATTTACAGTTTCCTGAACAATAGATGAATTTTCCTATTTCCCAATCTTTCATTTCCCCTTCCATATCTTCTCTTTGAGTGCCACCAGACTTCTTCCCTTAACCTTGTCCCCCGAGCTTTGAACTTGCATGTTGCTTTTTTATTTTTCCTTCCTTGGCGATGGGCAATCAACCTGATGTGCTGAAAAAACCACTAGTAGATCAGGCTTGGGCCCAAACAGAGCGTTGGAGTATGGTGACTTGGGCTGGCGATCATTGGGCCCAGACCCATCTTCAATTACTAACCCATCAAACTTTTATACCAGTTCAGTTTTTTACCCCCCCCCCCCCCCTCCCAACCTCTTTATCCTTCAATGTAGAATTAAATATAGGATTAGGGGAAACCTGAAACTTCCCCTTATTCACCTCCAAAAGATCCTCAGTTAACTCGTAGTCAATTCCCATGACTGTTTATTTCGTAAATGTCGCTAGCTCATCTTCAAGATCCCTTTCCATAACTGTTGCCGCAAAACAGGCATCAATTTTGGGTGATTTAATGCCTCACCCGCACCTTTCTCTCTCCGTTGGCGATCCGCCATTGTTTGTGGCATAGAGCTTCCCCGACCGGCGCTCCTTCTTCCCACAGCTTATTTGAATCCTGCCGGCAGAAGTATCCGAGTCCCATATTTGAATTATAAGATGATCCCCCTTTCCCCATCGAGGACTGGCTCTGATTCTGATTCGGGCATGACGCAACTTTGTGTAATATTATACCGCAAGAGAAGCACACTAAGTGAATTCTTTAATAACGGAATTCCACCCTGCAAGTTTCTCCCCGACCAACCGCCACATTCGGAGATCGCTTTAAAGGCTTGGTAACATCAATTGGCACCCTGATTCGAAGTATACGCTCCCACTTCGACTCATCCATAACCCCTTCAGCCTTGATCACCTTTCTTAGTTTCCTCCCCACTAAGATACCCACTGCTTGGATCCTCAGGTGGACTAGGAGCCCGAGGACTTGTACCCACACAGGTAACTCTGAATACACATAGTGTGTCGGAGCTAGCACCGGATCCCACTTCTGAACCAGGAGAACCACATCATCGAACGAACATAGACCCCCGTCTAAAACACGTTCCGTAAACGTGATTGGATTAGATTTGAAAAGGAAGATATTTTCACATTACTTTGTGATTGTCTCCGATTTGCTAATCTTCCACACTTTTTTCAACACCTCCATCATCGTCCTTTCTTTGTGCGGTTGATCAGAAAGGAACTTACCAATTAAACTCGTGGCATATGCTTCTTCTGCCCTCAAACAAAGGCCTTTAGCAATCTCCAGGAGGATCTCCTCCTCATCATCAGATAAATGGGTTGTCAAAAATTTTTGACATCGCCATCTTTGATTAAAGAAAGTTGATTACCGTATTGGCACAACCCAATGTGGATGACCCAACCCTACCCCTCATCTGCCATATAAAGCCAGTGAAAATCCATAGTGTTAAAACCAAAATCGACACAGGTCTCTGGAAATCCTCCATGAGTCTTTGGTAACAGCACAAAATTATGCAAGAATCAAGCCGGGAAATCCCTTTGGATTCCCATTCACCGTCGGAAAGCTTTCACCCATGAGCGTTTCTCAAAGAGACTCATCTAACTGAGAATGAATAATTTATGTAAAGATAGTAGAATATCACTAATTACTAATTGATCAAATAAAATAATGAATTTGCATTAAATTGGCATTATTAAGGCATTAATATGAAAAATATCATGTTCGGATTAAATGTGTAAATAATGGTACAACATGGCATATTTATATTGGATATGAGTGAGTAATTGTCCACATAAGCGGACAAATGGCAACAAACCTATGTAATTAATTGTCACGTTGCTAATTCGTATTCTTGGCACTTGTTTTATATATATATATATATATATATATATATATATATATATATATATATATATATATATATATATATATTGTTGTGACATATTTACCATCTACCCCATTAAACCATTTCAACACAAGTCCCCATGCGATTTCCCCCTCAACTTATCATCCAAAAACACATTGGACCCCACCACTTTCATCTTCCCAGCTCCCTCTTTTCTTCATCTCTCTCTATAATTCTCTTTCATTACTTAATTGCACTAGATTTTATTCAATTCAAATTCTTTGTAGTATGAAATTAACTTCAAATGTGAATGCCCTCAAGAAAATAATATTTTCCTAAACAAAAGAGAACCTCATATGTTACTTTTGTGCCCAAATCAAGGTTTACAACCCAATTTGTTACTTGGGTTGTGTGTACTCACTACTTGGTTTAATTCTTAAAATATGTACGCAAAGGAGAAAGTATAAAAACTTAGTTGGGTGTAGCCGATTCAATATTTGTGAAGAAAAAGACAATTTCCAAAGGATATACATAAGGTAATAGTAAAAAAAATAAATAATTTTTCCTCTCAACATGTTTAGAAACTTGAGAAAATTCCTTGTTTCCCTCCTCCTGAAGTTCAAAGAATCTTGCCTACCACTCCGTCCATGCTCTTTCTTCCCAAGTTCCTTATTGAGACGTCTCTGCTCTTTATTTCCATTTCCTTATTAGGTGATCTCAAACAGTTGAAATGACTATGATACCCTAAAAAAGGCCAACTATTTTTTTGTGAACAACCATTTTTTCCCTTCCCAAACCTGCCTCTTTTCCCACACCTTATCCTACCCCTAACTCATTTTACACCACAGCATAGAGAGAGAGAGAGAAGAGAGGGAGAGAGAGAACGATAGGGAGAGAGGTTCTGATGGCGATGAAATTGAGGACTCCAGTGGCGATGGCGTTGAGGACTCCGGTGACGAAGATGTGAGGATGAGCGACGGCTGGAATATCGATGGGAGGTGGCAGAGATGTGGGCTCATCCTCACGCCACACAACAAAGAGATATAAAGATATGGTAGAGGGGTTAGAGAGATGGAGAGGCAGAGGTGGACGGACGGAGGTGGTGGTGGTGGCTTCCTTCTGGCGGCGGAAGAAAACCAGGTACAGATCCGCTCTCTCTCTCTCTCTCTCTCTCTCTCTCTCTCTCTCTCTCTCTCTCTCTCTCTCTCTCAGTTCTTCTTCTTCTTCTTCTTTCGCAGAAAGAGACATAATGGTGGCGAGGAGGAAACGGTGGTGTCCGATCTGGCGGTGGAAGGCTAGGCCACATGTGAGAAGGGATACGGTGTGGCTTCAATCTACGGCAGAGGAGGACGTTGGTGTCCGATATATCGATGGTGGTGGTTGTTCGTGTTTAGATCTACGACAGAGGAGGTTGTGGCGACGTGGTGGTTGTTGATGGTGGTGGCGACCTGGTGGCTGTCGATGGTGGTGGTGGAAGAGAAGGGCGGTGGTCTCCGACTTATCGATGGTGGTGATTGTTCGTGTTTAGATCTACAGCAGATGAGGTGGTGGCAGAGGAGGGCGACTCCGATCTAAGGCAGAAAAGACTCTCTTTCTCCCCCATCTTCTTCTTCCTCTCCTGCTCATCCTCCTCCTCTATTTTCTCATTATAATTTTGGATCTAATGTTTAGATCTGATGTTATATAAAGAATTTATTTTAGATCTTATTTTTGTTTGATCTCTTGGTGTTGATGGTGTTGGGTGGTGGTGGTGGTGTAACTGGTGGTGGTGTTGGTGGTGGTGGTGTAACTTTTAGTGGTGGTGGTGGTCTTACTGTTAGGGGAGAGTGAAGGGTTGATGTGTAATTCCGAAACTATGTTAGGATTATTTTGGTCCACAATGCTTCTTTCTTATTCCAAGCGCCGAGCCACCTTGGAAAGAAAGACCGGTACCTGTTTAAGGGAGTCATATTTTATTTCTTTGTGTATCTTATTCTAAAGTATGAGATTGTTGAATTTTTGAATTTTTGAAATGGGTCTAGGTTGCAGCTATGGTTGTTTGCTTAGATTTATCTAACAAATTGGAAGCAGTGGCGACGTCGTGATGGCCGTGGGTTTCTGCTCGCATCAAGTGGGATTATTGTGGAAGTAACAACTTGGAGATGGTGGCGACTGTGTTGCAATGTTGGTTGAGGGTCAGAGAGCAGCAAATCAATTATGGGGGTTTGAACTCTTTATTTAGGGATTTGTGCTGAAATGAGCTACCAGTCTGTCCCTCCTCTTTCTTCCCATGGCGTTTGGGCGCATGGATTAAGATTAGGGGAAATGAACAAAAGTACCACTGCATTTTCATAGAAATAATAATAATTACCAGCCACCATCAACACCATCCACCAGCCACCATCAACACCACCACCAGACACCACTCCGCAACAAATACCACCACTCTTCCACCAGAAACAAGAACACAACCGCAAATTCGAACCGATTATGTACCAAAATATACAGATCTAGACTAAAAAAATACAGATCCTAGAAAAGATACAAGAGGGTGTAGGAGAAGAAGAAGAAGATGGAGGATCTGCCGTAGATCGAAGTAGTCCTCCTCTGTCGTAGATCGAAGTCTCCATGTCGCCCTCCTCACCGGCATCCGACCCTTCAACCGCCCATGACCCCATTGCCTAAACTAGCAACAACGCCAGACCACCAACGAAGACACTGCCACCAACGAAGCCACCGCCGGACAACCTTTGAGTGACCAGAAGAAGAAGAAGAAGAAGAAGAAGAAGAAGAAGAAGAAGAAGAAGAAGAAGAAGTTGAAGAAGATGAAAACGGATCGAAAGAGAGAGAGAGTAGGTCTGGCCTGACCTGGGTCGCCGCCGCTAGGGTCGTCGATCTTCCAAGGCCACCAACGTCGAAACCAGCACCACCGCCGGACCACCAACGAAGACACCGCCGATCAACGAAGCCACCGCCGATCTTCCACGCCGATCTGAGTGAGAGGGAGAGAAAATACCAGATCAACAGATGATTTCGTGGGAGGGTAAGGCAAATGAGTGGGTGGGAGGATAAGGGAGTCATTGTTTCTCTCCGCCTCTCTCTCTCTCTCTCTAATGTGTGTGGTGTTGGTGAGTGGTCTGGATGAGAGGATAAGGTTGAGTGGGTGGGGTTGGGGAAACGGAAAAAATATGTGGGATATTATTTGTGAGAGTACTGTGGTCTTTTTAACTGTTTAAAGTTACCCAAAAAGAAAATGGGAAGAAAGAGCAGGGACGGAGTGGTACTTAGAAAATAGTACTAATAGTAATAGTTATGTACTTATGTGAGGGCATTTATGCAACAATAGCATAATTACTTCTTTTTGAAAATAAGCTTGATTTATTTACTTAGTGGACAACAATAGCATAATTACTTGTGTAAGCATCAAAAGAACTTGTGTAATTATATACATATACATATATATATATATATATATGAACCCGTAGGTCCTGAGTTTCAAACTGTCTAAGAGCTCGTTTGATAATACTTTTTCTTTCTAGAACGCTGCTTTTCAAATCTAAAAGCAGTATTAATGTATTTGGTAAAATTATATTTTTTTGCTTTCTTGCATCCCACAACAACTTTTGAAAAGCAATGGAGGGGTTCATTTCCAGGACCTGCTTTTCGATAAATTTATTATTTGACATTCTT
Source organism: Linanthus parryae (assembly GCA_023055425.1). Taxonomy (NCBI): domain Eukaryota; kingdom Viridiplantae; phylum Streptophyta; class Magnoliopsida; order Ericales; family Polemoniaceae; genus Linanthus; species Linanthus parryae. Next base: position 69,891,053 of record JALGPY010000001.1, on the reverse strand, counting down.
ATCCGTTAATAAATACTTCCTCCGTCCCGCAAAGATAGTCCATATTTCTATTTTGGTCTGTCCCAAAATAATTGTCCACTTATATTTTCAAGGTAAAAAATACAATGAAGTTACAATACTACCCTTTCATATTCAATGCACCTAGTTTTGGAGAAAACAAAATCAAGGATAATAGTGGTAATAGCATGACAACAACTTGTAGTGGGTAGCATTAATGACATGTCTCAAAAAAAAGTTGTAGTTTCAAAACTGGACTATCTTTGCGGGACGGAGGGAGTATCTATAATCACTTATTATAATAACATTATTTATTATAGGGAGCTGATTCTGATAGAGCATGAATTGATCCATACAGAGCCACTACCTATTTTTATGTATAGATAGAAAAATTTAACCCTCTTACTATCTTTTATGTTTTCAATATGCTAATTAACAGTTTTACACTCCAATGCTCAACCACTTTCTCTTTTTTACAACTTTATCTTTTTAAGACTTTTTGTATTCTAAACAATCTGAAAATATTTCTCTTTTCATTAGAGAGCATCAGGTTGCATCTTGTTTGGTCTTGTTGAGCTCCTCTTGTGCATCAGTATTGGGTAATTGGTAAGAATTCTTTTCCTTCTTGTTTAGCTTTACCATTTTACTGTTACTTGTTGCATGAACTCTTCTACAAATTCTGTAGATAAGTAAGCAAACAGGTCTGCATATACCTTTCTAGTTTCTAAAAGACTTAGAATGTACTCCAATTTGAAGAATATTGCTTCTGTGGCCAGCTAACAATTATGGTGCATGTGTATGATAAAGCATGAGAAACATCTTTAAAGCATTCACCCTCGCCAATCAAATTCCCTTTTTGCTTCATCTCTGTTTCAATATCATGGCCAAACTACCTCTTTCCAACTATTCATATACCAAAAGAGAGTTCATGGAGTGAGAGTAGTATCCCAAAAACTTCAATCTTCCATATCCTCCATGTGACTTAAACAATCTATGGCCACCACTTGGTTAATTTAGAAAACGTAATTAGCTCTTTGGAAAAGATTGGATTGCAAAATCATACTACGACACGAGCTTTCTATTCACTATTGTTTAATTTTGTGACTAATTGGATATTTGTAAAGAACAAATTAATGGTTAAGAGATCGCATGATGTCTTGTGATTGAATAAGCATAACTGGTAAGAGATTGTACATTTTGATACAAACATATTGCTATTTGAACTTTTCTTAATATAATTTGTAATTACTCTATTTTATGGTATTATTTGTCGTGTTATTTTGTAGATTTGGAAATTAAAAATGAGCATTGAAGAATCAATGGAGGTGCTACTGAGGATTTGAGTGACCAAGTCCAACATGAATCAAGCCAGGGGAATGTGAGAAATGAGATTCTTGGACTACTTGATTTGGAATTTCAATCTCGTGACGACCTCATTAGTGAACTTAAATAATATTTCTCAAAGCAAGGCTATGCGATATCTATTAAGAATTCAAGAAATGACAAATATGTCAATGTTGGTTGTGATATAGGTGGTTGCTACCGCAATAATTGGCACGTTCCTTTGGAGCAACGAAAGAAGAAAACGGGAACTCGTCTCATAAATTGTCCTTTCCTCATTAGAGGCAAGAGGATGGACGATGGACTATGGATTGTTGAAGTGAAAGATATCTCACACAATCATGAACCCTCAAATGATATGTCGGGACACCCTTCTTGTCGTCATTTATCTAGAGATGAGATAAAGAGTGTCGAAGAATGGACTAGATCCGGTGTTGCACCACGTCAAATCATTTCTTCTTTGAGACAAAGGAATCCAAAACTTCAAGCGGTTTCACGGACAATCTATAACTTGAAAGCTAAATTACGCAAGGATGATTTAGCGGGTCATAGTGTGATCCAAGTACTAGTTGAAGAACTCCGCCAAGGTGATTTTACTTTTCATGTTGTGCATGATCTTGATGGCTATATGACACTTTTTTTTTTTTTGCACATCCATCTTCTATCAAATTGTCGAAAAGGTTCTCAACTACTTTTGTGATGGATTGCACTTATAAGACTAACAAGTACAAGATGACGCTACTAGACGTAATCGGGGTTTCAAGTTTCAACACTTCATTTTACTCGTGTTTTGCCTTTTTGAAGAAAGAGGAGGAAGAAGATTATGTTTGGGCCCTAAAGATTTTTAGTACGATGTTGGGTTCTAATAGTCATCCTTTCGTCATTGTTTCCGATAGAGAATTGGCTCTTATGAATGCCATCAAAATTATTTTCCCTACAACAACAAATCCTTTGTGTGTGTGGCATATTGAGAAAAATATATTGGCACATTGCAAATCTTCCTTTCAAACACAAGAGGAATGCAATTCATTTCTAGCTTTGTGGAATCAAGTGATTGCATCCCGAGATGAAACTTCATATGAAGAGTTGTGGAAGCATTTTGAGATATTGTACAAAGAGAAGAAAATTATCTTCGAATATATAAGGAGTACATAGTTGCCATTCAAAGAACGATTTGTAAGGGTATGGACCGACAAATGTCCTCATTTTGGAAATTGTGTTTCTTCAAGGGCCGAAGGTGCGCATGCAAAACTCAAAAGTTATTTACAAGTGTCAACGGGTGACCTTCGACAAGTCAAGAGTAGCATATGTCTGCGATTGCAAATGAGTTTCAAGAGATCAAGACGGAACTATCACGTGAGAGGATCCGAATTCCGCACAAATGTGACATTCCTTTTTTAAGGAACTTGTTACAATGTGTCAATGTTTGCGATCGGGGAGTTACTAAAGCAATATGACATGGTAAAGGATGGCTCAATTCAACCAATGTGCACCGGTAAATTTAATGCGAGCATGGGACTTCCTGTGCACATATGATGATGGGTTTAGAAGGTAAGACACTTCCTCTTGATATTATTCATTCTCAATGAAGGATTGATAAGAGTTCCGCCAATTCTTTTGATGGAGAAGAAATGGATGTTGGAGATAACTTTAATGAGTTGCTACATGACTTGAAAGACCATGAAGATTTGCCTCCCAATTAAAGAAAATAAGCTCGGGGGACTATTTCTCAACTTATAACTCCACAACCTTTGGTTAATTTTTAGCCAAATATCCAAATGCATAAAGGACGTCCATTGGGGTCGAAGAAAAGAAAATTGTCTTCTACAAAGCGTGATCCTTCGACATTTGAAATTGTGAAAGCAAGCCGAAAGTGTAGCTTGTGTGATGGTGTTGGTCATAATATCCGAACTTGCCGAAAAAGGTTTGAGAAGAATGTGACCCATGCACGTCATTCTAATGAAGATATGGATATGTTGGACCTTAATACGATGCCTACTTCATACGATTCAGAGTTTTTGGAGCGGTGATTTGAGGTAATGTTTCCAAGTTACACTGACAATAGAAGTTCACTATGATCATTTTTTGGTTCACATTTTATTATTTTTTCTTCTTTTAACAGGCCACTCAACAGTTTGGGTGAATATGAAGACAAGCCACTTGTCGAAGATAACATTTTCATTTCTTATGAGAGGAGGCTGACTTATTTAATATTGAACTTCATATTGAAGTGGACGATGTTTCCCTCATTTTAGATGGACTAGATTTTATAGCATTATTAGAAGTAACATGATGAACTTTTCTTTCTTATGTTCTGAAAAGGAGAATGAATAGTTTTGTTTGGTGATGTTTTATTATGTTTTTTGTTCATTTTCATATTTATCTTTGATTTATTTTTTCTTCTACACGCATCAATATTTTAATGTTTTGTGGTTCGATAGCACTTTTTTTTTTCTGAATCATGGATCGATAATGTTAAAAACCACTAAGCTAATTTCGGGGGAAGGGCCCTCATTGTGGCATATTCAGTAGATAAATCTTGGTCTCAAATGCCACAAACACATTTTTTTGTTTTGTTTTGAGAATAAGCACAAACACAAATGCTACAAGCATGAAGTGATCATATACAAAATAAAGTGACAAAATGTAACATACAAGGATGATGGGTGTTTAAGAATGCACATCTACAAAAAATACGAATTAGACTAGAAGTACCAGTAGTTTCTTTCTCGTTACTATTCCAATTCACAAAAATAATTAAAATATAATTTTAATAATGAAAGGGTGTGCTTGTTGTAATCAAAATGTTTGATGGAAAATGCATTTTTAGATTGTTTTGATTACAAAAAACCTTAGAAAGATAGATTTGTAAAAAAGAGAAAGTGGTAGAGCATTGAAAATGTAAAATTGTTAATTAGCATATTGATAACATTAAAAGATATTAAGAGGGTTAAAATTGCCAATCTATACATAAAAATAGGTAGCGGCTCTGTAAGGATCAAATCATGCTCTGTAAGAATCCGCTCCCTTATTATATCATGTTTGATATTGTCATTTCGACGATAACAGCAACTCCAAAACACTAATTGCGAAACATAAAATGTCAAAAGTGCTTTTTCGCAGCAGTATAAATACAGAATTTACCAAATACTTTTATCGTAGATTTCCACAATAGCTTTTCACAGTACTTCCTACGCAACAACTTTCTAAAACGCCCTACACAACAGCTTTCTAAAACGCCACAGCATTATCAAACTAGCCATAAACCATGGCCATCTCTTCCATTAGGCTGAATTTGCCTTTGCCTAGGGCCCCCAAATTACTAGGGGCCTCATATTTTGAAAAAACATGTAGGGGTACTTTATGAATAATTTATTTTTACACAAATTATGAATTAACTTAAATAGGTAAAATATTACATAAAAATAAGCAAAATATAAAAGATATTTTCATACATTCCTTTAAAAGAAAATAAATAAGATTTCCAAACTTTAAAGAACCCTTAACAAGTTTCCTCGAAAAAAAAGAAAAAAATAAAAAAGAAACATTAACAAGTTAACAACCTTATTATTTTTCAAAAATAGAAGTTCACAATTTTATAAAGAAACCATGATTTCCTGTATAGTTAGTTAAAATTTATAGAAGCTGACAAAATATTTTTCGAGAAGCAATTATAATCAAGTTGAAAATGAACACGTAGTGTAAGAATTATATCGTAAGTAAGAAGAACTGTTGTAATAAATAATATCGACATTATTTCATATCACAATATGTGTATATACACACACATATATATATATATCATAACTTCTCATCACCAATGTGGTGAATGTCACAACATGCAGCGGTATTGAGTAATGGGGCATCAAATGAGAAACTCGCCTAAAGCTCCAAAATAGGTAGAGAAGACCCTGCCCTAAACTATTTATGATCTTAATTCTGTAAGTGCAAACAACTAAATGAACTAGTTGTTGGCACTTGGCAAGCACGGATTCTCAAAATTCGCAGATTCAAAACTAGTTGGGATCATGAACGGTCATGAGCGTTTTTCGTTTCTTCTCTCTTTGAAGTAAAGACAAAACACGAACACAATGAGACTATCATCAGACTATTGTTCATGTAACGAACTACTACTATAACTCCGTTCGACTCGAACGTCGTAAGAAGCATGCTAAAGTATGTTTTTTTCTGGATAAAGCTAAAGTATGTTTAAATGAAGAAAAAACAAAGATGTTTATGAAACGACCACCCTATAGTATGTAGAGCAGCCCTGATTACCCTCGGTTTCAAACCTATACTCTGTTATATTTTTCTATGTTCTTTTTATAACATGTTACTGTAAAAAACGGATATGTTATGATTGAATGTACATCAAAGTTTGAAGCAACGTCGAAACGTTAAGAGTAATCCAGACGGAAAATCCTCAGATTTTTTGCCTAACTAATATTTTTCGATACAAAATAAGATAACGAATTTCTGAACGCAATTTTCATTCCTCAGATCTTCTTGCAGAGCTAAAAAAGATGATAACGTGTTAATAACGAGAAGTAGTTGAGAGAGACAATAAGGAGAATCTTATTTGTGTATATTATTACCCTAACCCTAAGTCTGCTTACGTTTCTCAAAAAAAATAAAAAATATATATAAATAAAAATAAAAAACTGTTTATATAGGTATTAGGTTGTGCTCACAAACTTGAGCTCATAACATGTGGCGGATATTCACAAATAGCCGGTGCACATATTTCATAACAAATAGTATAAAAGTATAGAATTACATATTGTTAATAAATGCTTGATAACAATTGAACTTCAAATCAGTGTCTCTTTTAAGAACATTACAGTGCCTCTCGTCCTGGAGTTCTAATCTCAAAATTTATTATGATGACTGATTACTGGAACAAGTGATTGATTGGTATTTTGGTGTTGATCACCTACCAAATTTGGTGTTTGAATTCTCCCTTGATTCACTACACTATGCAGATTCTATGACACTATTGCAGATTCGCCGTTTGCGCCACCACACATATTCGACGTATGTGCCACTTTTCTTATTTTTCAGAATCAAAATATGTGCCACTTGGCTAGGTAGTGCAACATCAAATACTATAATAAAGAGCAAATCCATTCGAAAATGGAAAGCATGCTACAACAATAAAGACAATATCAAATATATTTGCATATACCGTGAAGCACTGAAGCATGTACATTATACCCACCATATACTTTAGTGATAATACAACATCACTAGACATAAACGAGTTTCTCAATTCCAGCATTTGTTTCATTTCAACCTTGGAACACAGAAGCAGAGTCACCTTCACAAAGACTACTGAAGCAAATACTATCTTGAGAGACTCCTTATGTATGTAAGTTTTTAGTCTTCCTATCTACTCAGTATTATTGTTTGTATGTTTTTTAGTCTTTACCGACTTCCAGCCCCTCGATTTCCTTCATGACAGTCATATTTTGTAGAATTAGATACTTTGAAGAATATGGCGGTTCAGTCTGGCAATTAGTGGTGCAACTGAATTATAGTCATTTTATTCATCAAACACTAGCTTGTCAGAAAACATCCTCGTAGACACATGGATTTCAAGATGCACATTTGCTATCTTGTTGACGGAAAAGGTCTAGTAGTAAAATTAAAGTGACAGGCAATGAACAATTAGATTGAAGAAAGAAAAAACATGAAGATTTACATATCCATGAGATCCATGAGAGCATGTTCACCAATACTCATTGTCTAGGCATCACCTCATTCTAGCCTCACCCACCAAGGAAAATGTGCCTGAACAAGAACTACCTAGACCTGGGGGCAAGTTCTTGACCCCAACACTACCTCCGACCCCCTCTCACACCCACTTCCAAATCAGCATCTACCTGTAAAAAGGTCAAGAAATACCAGTACTGGGCAGTGTCATGACCAGTTATGGGCCTTGACCTAACGGGAGGAGACATATACCTGTACCTACATCATGAACAGTGTCCAGCTCAAGAGGTCTAAGCGGTGAACAGGGTCTAGCAAAATATCCAACGGAACCATAGTGCACATTGCATGCTAGTAATAATTAAAAGACCGCCCTTGTTAGTAGTAACCACTTACATTATTTCAGCTCACTATCTTTATGATTTTATCTTCCTGTGCAATGAAGTACCCACTAAATTGTACACCAATTTCTTGTTATTCGTGGAGAAGAAGGTAACAAGAACAGGAGAAGACATGTAAGAAAGAAGGAAAATCATTTGACATTCAACTGCAAGTTTCAGTTCACATGGATAGTTGGAACCATATATGATTAGGGTGAGAATTCGTCATACTAATCCACAAAAACAATAGGAATGCCGTTTCCAGCCTGCCTGCAGTAGATCAACCAAGCCTAAACTGCGATGCAGTAAGACAAGTTTTAACACCTAATCTTCAATAAAAGTAACAAGGTTCAAAATCCTCAAAGAAATCCATCATCCAAGCTTAAAAAAAAAGACACGCGATAATTTTGGCTATCCAGTTATCTACTGACAAGAATTTTACTTCTTCCGCTTGTAGGCTTTCCACTGTTTCAGAATATATGCAACACCCTCTTTCAAAAGTGCCTTCCTTTTCTCCTTAGAGTTCCACAGCTCTGGCAAAGGGTACCGACCGCTGGGATTATACTCATTCATCTCCTTCAAGGCGGTTGTCACGGACTCATATGCTTCATCCCCAACCTCCTCCTTCAGACTCTTCAATTTCTCATCCTCTTCATTGATAACTTCCTGAACAACCCAAGAAAATCATGAGGCCCTAATTTGAGGTGTGATACATAGCTTTTAATATTAAGGAAAAAAGAAACGAATGTAAAAGTATGAAAGATCTTCATTGATAACTTCCTGAGCAACCCAAGAAAATCATAAGGTGATAATTTGAGGGGTGATACACAACTTTTAATATTTAGAAAAAAAAGGGAAGAATGAAAACGATGAAAGTTCATAAAGTTGCTAAGGATGAAATCACACCTTGTGGTTATCTCCATCTGGAATGACCTTAAAAGGATGCCAGCTTGGATCCCGGAGGTAATCCTCCCACAAGGAGCACAATTCTAATGCTTTTTCTGCAGCCTTGTCACCAGGATATTTTGCCATTGCCGCCTCCCGGAAAGCCTTGGTGTCAAGTTCTCCCATTCTCTTGACGCAGATCATGGCGCGAGTGTCCTTAAATGCCTAAAAGCATAAGAAAGTGGGTAGAATCAGTCTTATGATATTGGTTCGGTTTGGACTTTGTTGGGAGCCTACAACCGAGGTTAACACTTGTAACCAAGTGGCTAATGGGCCACATATGCACCACCAAGCATACAAAATCCAGCCTTATGATAAAACAACAAGCAAAGGACACAAACATAAAGCTCATACAATATGAGATTTTGAGATTATTGTTTTCAAAACATCGATATTTTTCGATAAGATCTATGCCTGATATAATGACAATATATGACGTCGACCCTGTACCCTAATTGCTTTTGTCACCATTTTTTTTTTTTTTGGACCAAATAAAATTTCTATTTGCCACCATAGTTAACAGCCATATTTTTCCTTCTTGAGAAGAATGCTCATTTGCACGTCAATAGTAACAACTCCAACCAGTAGAAGCATATTCCATTGCAGTAGATTTTTCAAAACGTGTCCTAAGTAGAAGGACAAACTAATTGTTCACCATTTTCAGATATTGTCTTTGATGGATGCTCTAGAAGAAAGGAATATGATGAACTCTGATGGTATGGAGGAAAGATATAGTGGAGAGTCAAAGGCTAATCATGGTTTACTGTGTTCTTTTATTGGATATCCTCACATTGGGTACCTTCAGAGTATTGAAGATACATAAATAACTAACTATACAAATTATTATCACGAGTCGTAGCTATATTAAAGCACATGCTGGAACATGGATAACACTTCTAATCTTGCACCTTGCAATACACCTTATTGCAACAGACATAAGAGACTAAATGGCATATAACTTGCAACTAAACATCTGTATTGGAACCCGAGGGGCACGCAAGAAAAAAAGCAGCAGCAAACATGGGCATTATATGTCAGAGCCTGATTCCAAGTCCTGCGCACAACTACAGGACGGCACCCTCGCACGCATAGTCATGGTTTCCAAAGTAAACTACTATCTCTTTAGTTGGGATTCTAAAGGTGTTGTAGAGCAGTTATAGGCTTATAGCAAGGCTGTATGTCATCTAACAATGATGCAAGATGCCTGGGCATATATACAAATACACCTATCATAATGTCAAAACCCTATCAAGTGTCTGACACATATCCGTTGTGCGAAAATCATACTTGGACTCATATAGAGGAGTGCATGTACACTTTTATAGGATAGATTTGGCAATATAAATTGTTTCACAAACTAAGATCTCTTTTGTAAGAGGGGCATACAATTCAAGTCCCCTGTAACAGTATCTAAGGATCTCATTGCCTAAACAAGAATGTAATGGGTCTCCTTAGGCTCGTATATGGGGCGGTTCAGACTTTGGACCGGACCCATTCATTACCCGACCTTATCCCAAGACGTGTCAGACCCTACAAACCCGGACCTAACCCTCTCTTTGCGTGGAATGGATCTAAGGGTTGGGAGAGAGAAATTATTGTTGACAAGGAAATCAAACCCTTTCTCTCTCCTTAATCTCCCCTGATTCTCTCATGATCATTAATTATCTCCCATTAACAATCTCATTAAATCTCTCCATCCAACTCTCTCTCGATATCCGTTCTCAAAAGCTCTCTTTCTCTCTCTCTCTCTGTGCGTGGAATAGAACTATATTCTGTTTGTGATCACTAGTAATTAGCTTTGAAAGGGTCTGAGTTTAATAGGGTCTGGGTTGTAGAAGGGTCGTGTGGGTCGGGTCGGGTTTGTGCCAGAATCTCACGGGTTTCAAGAAGGCCAGGTCTGTTTCTGGGTTTGGGTTCATCCGGCTCGGTGTATGCGAGTCAGGTTGTCGGGCCTGTCCCGACCCACTGACAGGCTGTCTCATATTGTAGCATCTAATCCAACATATAGGTGCAGAGCAGGGCATAGAAAGGAAAAGATAGATACTCAAAACATGTAAGGCAGTGCTAAGAATTTTAATTACATTGTCCACTGAAATTCCTCTTCCGTAACGTCAAGGCTTAGTATGACGAAGTTGGGTACATCAAGCTTAAAGCGTAAGGGAGTTCTTCCATTGCTTGACAAGTTATTATCGACGGACATTAGGAACTAATACAACTAACAAAATTTCCTTATAACTGCAGGACTCATACACAATAAAAGATTTGTCACAAGTGCCACATCTTGAAGAACGTGAAATACAGAAAAACTTACATTAATTAGCTCCTTGCGAGCTTCCTGCAACTCGTCATTGCTTTTGCGCTCCTTGATAATAAGAGCCTGATTCAGTTCTTCCAACTGTTCAAGATCATCTTCCTTATCCTTCAGTTCAACCTTAACTGCTTCCATCTTTTTCTTAGTTTCTGCATCGACCTCACCCATGTGCTTCATTACTTGTATAGCTCCCTTCATCCGTTCAATTTCTAACTCCAGTGCTTGCTTTGCATCAAGCTTAGACTCCAGTTCAAGAATTTTTGCATGAAGCTTCTCCTTTTCTTTCTGTCATTTTTTCATGCACATTAATATCCTATCTCAACGAAAACAGTGTCCAATAACTCAGTGTGGGTCAGAAAACAGACATACCTTTTGATCATCTGCCAACTTCATCATGTTTTCATCAGCTTTCTCTTGCTCCACTATAGCCCTCTCATTCTGCAATACCGATCCACTGTTATTACTGCAAAAAAAATAATTTATATGCTAAAATCTAAAGACCACTCAAAATGTCTGTTGGACACATTGGATCATTGTTTGAAGGTTTGGCTAGCAGCAACGAAGGATAACCTGACTATCGGAAACAAACAAGGGATTGACCAGCAACTTGAAAGCTTGGGCATGGACTTGTGGATACTTGGTTGGGTTAAATATTGTCAGAACTACCTACGAGCCTATGTCCCTTTACTATGGATCCTAGCCTATGTGATGGAGACATGTCCATCGGCAATTGGGCCATGAGAGTATATGTATTCTTGAGGAGATAATTTTGAACGGTCTGAATATATGCATCCTCCTATCAGAAACAGAGTACTACAAACTTTGACCTACGTGTCCATCCACAATTGCGTTGTGAAAGTAGATGTATCCTTTAAATGATAGTTTGATATGATTTTAACATATGCATCCTCATAATTTGAAGGTGGAATGTTGAAAAAGAACAGGTGGGGGAAGAAAGTTCTGTAGAAGGGAAAGAGGTGGAATATTGGAGATGGAAAATCAGTGAAGGTGTTAAACAGTGAGGTACCCGCTGATAGATGGGTACCTCAATTTGGTTTCTCAAGGTCTAAACAGTTTTGAAAATTTCAACCCAAAAGCCAGAGTGGCAGACTTCATAAACATACAATCTACAAGCTGGAGGGTTTGTCTAATCAGAAACTAGTTTGAAGGGAATGAAGCTGAGGAAGAACTGAACATACCAATCTCCAGGACAAGTGCAATGAACAGATAGTTTGGAACCAGGTCAAATCAGGGTGGTATGGTGTTAGATCAGACTATACAGCAGCCTTATCTATACTAAGACAAGATCAGTCCCAGCCCAATAAATGCTGATATAAAACAAGCTAATCCTTCCCTCAACATCTTTTTACACAAGAACTTTTAGGTAAAATTCAAAACTTCTGGTGGAAAGTGATAAAGATGCCCTCACTACAATTCTGAATTTATTCAAAAGAAATAGGTTGGTGACTCCCATTTTGATTCAATTTCCGGCTGTGCGGTCTTTCTAGGGGTTGGTTCTATCGGCTTTCAGCATATGTGGGGTTGCTCCTGCTTCTGACCGGAGTTCTTGATCACTTGGGTAAGGGACCAAGGACGGATATAGAAATTCCGGAAAGCGTGGCGTCTGCTTCCTTTTGATTGTCATGTGGTTGTTTGGAGGGTGCGTAATGGACATACCTTTGGCGGGATTCGTATGCTTAGTGAGATGCTTATCTTACAGCTGTTGCTGGAATAGTGGAATGGAAGTCACATTTGCCACTTGGCTCAATTGACCAATTGTTGGACTTCCTAGATTCTTTGACTAGTAACTTAGTAGTTTTAGTACTTTCAGTGTTTATAGGGATTGCAACGGATCGGGTTTGGATCGGATCAGCCTATATCCATATCCTATTCACTGTGTCAGGATTGGATTGGGCTCGGATTTGGATTTTGGCGGATTCGAGTCGGATTATCCATTGAATCATGACTATATTTTTAGTACATTTGGTCTAAAAATATCATGAATTACAGTGCAAATTGGATATTTTAGAAGTATCAATTTGTCGGTTTTATCGTAACAAATGCATAGATATGTCAAACATTTGATATTCTTCACAGTGAATGTAGTAAATAATCTATTATTAATTACATAAATACATGTCTATCAAGTTTAGTACATATAATGTCATAATCGGATGGAATCGGACTTCGCAGATCACAAAACATGTCATCCATATCAGATCTGTCCAAAAATGGATCGAATCTGCTCCATTAGGGTCGGATCATGGTGGGTATCCTATCGGATCATTGCCATCCTTAGCCTGTATAAGTTATGAGAGTATGACTTAGCAGTTCCTCCTTACACTACCTTTTTCAGTTTTATAAATTTTATCACCTATCAGTGAAAAGAAAGGGAGCACAGTGATAGGATGGGAAATTCGAGATATCACAGTGAAACTGTTAATGGCAACTGGAATATCACCCAATCAAACACGGCCTTCATGGCTGAAGCAATCTCTTAAAGAAAAGCTTGCTTTGATGGTTAAGGCTTTGGCAACGGTAAGACTGATGATTGAGAGTGATCATTAATACATTAGAGAAATCATACATGAAAAGGACTTTCATGAGAAATAGCAGTTGTTACAGCCCGTTAAGAGATTTTAATTTAAGATATACTTAGAGATAGAATTTAGTTGGAAGAGTTAGAGACAAAATTAAGTAGGATTCCTAGACAAGGAAATGCTCTAGCAAATGAGTTAGTGTATCTGACTAGAAAAGGAATAACAGGCAGTAGCAAGAGTCTCGGATACTGCATAGGGAGGTTAGTAGTATAATTTCTGTCTTTCTGAGAAGTCAAGGGACTCAATTTTCTTTCTAGTTACTAAAATTCTGTTAATAAAAGAGAAAGGAAAAAAGGGAATGGTACCATTTTCTTCTCATGCTCTATCTTCCTTCTCTCATATTCATTTACAGCTTCACGATCATGCAATTGTTTCTCAATTATTTGGAGTTGTTTCTTCTTATCTTCCAAACTTGATTTACTCTTTTCATGGTCCTTCAAGATCATTTCCAGCTGAGCTGTTGAATCTTTCTGCATTTTCTTCAACTCTAATAGACAGAGAAGAAAACATAGGATGAGCGTACCATTACAAGAAAGATACAACATACGTTTTTTCTGCTTCTCAAGTGTGAGCCTTGAAAGAAATATCACATTGTCGAAAATGATCTTTGAAATAATTGGATCTTCTAGATAGGACGATTCAAGCATGAAATCATAACAAATATAATCTGAAGACTAAAAGTGATGGTACAAGCTAAGGGATTTGCACTGTACCTTCATTATAGGTCTGGATCATCACTTCCTTCTGGTTCATGACATTTGTCATGAATGACTCAGTCCTGGTTATTTTCTTCTTTATCTCTTCACATTTTCTATTTTTCACAGCAAGTTGATTTGTCAAGTTTGACACAAGTTTAGTGCCTTTCCTTTTATCTTCCATTTCAATTTCTGAGATGGTCTTTAAGTCACCATTCTTCTTCAGATGATCACCAATGATGCCTCTCCTATGGTAATCTTCCTCCCGGGCAATCCAAGCAAATAAGGCATCACCTTTATGGCTTGAGGTCTGCCAATCTTTCCTACCATGATTTTGTATTTCAAAATCCTTTTCAAATTTCATGGCATTTTTAAAACCATCCCAGTCTTTGGTAAAGTCTACTACAGCAAAGCCTGAATGACCACGGAAGCTCCACAAAGGATGGACTTTGACAGGGTTATAGCCTTTACTTGCCCATTCCTCCCTTAGTTTTTTTCCACTATCTCCAACAAACCTACCATTTTTAAGTTCAATAGGGATGTTGGCCACAATTGCCATCCAGGGCCAAACAATAGAATCTTCTTTAGCCTTTCTTTTTGAACCCTCAACAGGTTTTGTGCTGCAGTTGGAAGTATTATCAGACTCAGAGTACTTTGCCAAGGCCCCCACTAGTTCAGAATCTTTAGTCTCCACTAGTTCAGAATCTTTAGTCACTGACAAAGGATCTTTGCTCTCTTCATCCAGAAAATCAGAATCTACTTCAGCAGTTTTTGTGAGGGATGTTGGAAGTTCCTTCTTAGCATCAATTTTTCTGTCCTCGGTGTCCTTAGTTTTGCTAGGGGACCGTGGTGGTGGTGCAATGCTTTCCAAGTACTTCTTCAACCCCAAATGTTTAGCTCTATCCTTGAACCTTGAACTTTTTGAGTCAAGACCAATCCGAGTAGCATGACGAAGGATCTCCCGATACTCATATTCTTTACTGTTCTCAAGGCAATAAGGGCACTTGTAAGTTCCACGCGAAACTTTAACTCGCACTTTTCCATCTCTCAATTCTTTGAAGTAGGAGTACTTGTAATCCTCCAACTCAGAATCATACCCATGTTCTCTTCTCCTAGACATTTATATACCCTGAAAGGAAACACAACTATTGAATTCCAGACAAGAAGTAGAACAAAGTCAAATTGTATTTTTACCATTGCACAAAAACGCGAACATGCATACCGTACGCTAAGTGGAAGAAAGAATTGTCACTGATTTAAACTGAAGACCATTTGAAATACTAACATTCACATCATCATATCTGTTTAGTAAAGCATGAAAAAATAAATATCGCACACAGAGAAACTGAATGATCAGATTCTAGCAGCTACTGTCCAGATCTTAACATCCTACGATTCTACGAGGCTGCACCTCGTTATAGATATTTTTCTTACTCTTCAAGGTTTCACCTTGGACAGGTGACTGAAAAGCCATTACCGTACTGCAGTCTACAGAATCAAATAAAAACTCTATCTAGTTAAGGGACATGCCCCATGTAAAAAATGCAATTGAAGAATAAACCAACAACTGCCTTTATTTGTTTAAGTCACCGTACAAACATCCATTACAGCCACTAATATAAGTAATATACTGACTGAGGTTCCTGATCCTGCCCCATGCATGTATCCAACTGTTGAACACATTGGGAGAGTCCCAACAGGTTTAGTTGAAGTAATGGACAAATTCAAGTCATGGATTGCTACCTGACCCTTTGGAAGAGCCCCAGCATTTCGAAAAACGGGCCGAAAAGATAAAATAATAATTAATTTCATCATAGGCCAAGCAACTGATCAAGATGACATCAACATGAAACGTCATCATGTACATATTACTAGTAACGTCAATTTTACAAAATGAATACAGTCGAGGTTACTATAAATGCGGGTCACCCCTCACTAAAAATAAATTAGTGGAAATTTGTCTAGTTCTATATCGAAATTAGTTGATGAACTTTCCACTCCCTACGTGGCGGTTCTAATATTTGTTAATGTTGTCTCAGTTGCAACTTTGTTCCTCCTCGACTTACTGAAAAGTAGGACCATATAAACTAATTAACCTCCCCATAGCCCGTATTTGACAAATTTATAGCGGGAGAACAAGAAGGCCCTCCTAGTAGTGGATAGAATATAGTCTTGCACTTAAACAAATGCTCAATTTCTTTCTCTTAGTTTAAGGCATGCTGTCTGCTGAGCATTCAGCAGACATTTCATTTCCTCCCATATACTGATTTCACAACTTCCTTAGCTTTGATTCCGAACAAAGACACCCAAAACCCTAAAAATACATAAGCCACCAAAACTGGGTAAATTACTCTAAATTGGTGGAAGAACCGGCGGCGAGAAATCTGAACAGAGAAATAAGTGAGCTTGTTCTTAAACCGACATGCACAAAAATCCCCAAAAAGATAAATACAGCGCTAAGTTATATCATCATAGAAGAGTAGACGATACTCTACCTTGGTAGAAAAGCCTGAAGTAAAAAATCCGAACATCGAAAATGCAAAATGCGGTGAAACGATAACTGGTGAAAGACGAAGATGGGAGGGAGAGAAGCTAGGGTTGGACAGACCTGGCTCCGGCGACGAAAAGAGTTCTCCAGTGGCTGAAGTTGACAACTGACGCCGACGTGCCCTCGTTTGGTGTCGCGGATCTGTGATGGGTGATTGGTCTTTCGAGGGCTTTTCAGGAGACCTAGCTAGGGTCTCCAGAGGGGCAGAGAAAATGTGCGAGAGGGGTGATTCTGAATGAGTACTGGAGAAGAAGCTACGGCCATGACGACCCTATTTCATGCTCCGTTTTTCTCCAATTCTGGTGGACCTACTCACTCAGTGGTTCTCATATGGTAAAAAATTGGGTGTTGAGCCGGCTGGTGATTTCGAATTGGGTGTCTGCGGTTGACTTTGTATGAACTATTGACCTCAATTGACGGTAAAATTCATAATTAATCAAAATTAATCAATAAATAAACAAAATTTGTATATAACTTATAACTAGCATACATGGCGCACTCGTTGCGTGTGCACCAACACATGAGGAATTCATTTTATGATGAAAATATGATTAGAGTTTTTTATTTGTAATGATTCTTACAAAGTAAAATGTTATTCTTACAAAACCACTAACTTCATTTGTGCATCTCATATTGACCAATGAAGTTGCACAAATGAAGTTAGTGGTTTCGTAAGAATAATTTTTTGCTTTGTAAGAATTAATACTGTTTTTTTTAATACAAATATAATTGAGTTGCTAACGCATTAGACAGAACCTAAGGCAATAACAAATGATTCAATTTTCCATGTAAGAACACATTAACTTAGACACAAAATATAAGTGTAAATTTTAGTGTTAAAGAATATAATGTTAGCGCATAAAGTTTGGCAAATAAATAATTGTCGTAAACTTCAAAGCACACACCACAATAAGATCCAATCAATTACGTCAAAGTAAAGAGATGTCGCTGAGTTCCGAATTCCCAGTAGAAATCAGTCATTTGAACCTACGTTATCACAACTTACTCTCTGCAACTCTCTTTCTCTCTCTCTCTCTCACACTCTCTCTCTCTCTCTCTCTGAAAACTCCCCTTTGCAACTCTCTGTCTCTCACAAGTTGTGTCCTCATCTTCTTCATCTTCTTCTTCAATGGCGGCCACCGGAGCTTTGTCATCCGTTGCCATTCCCGAGCACACCGTCCCAACCGCCACTGAACTCGTCCAAAATCAACAATTGCCACACTTTTTCCATCAGCAATGAGCAAGTGAACCTTACAAAACAACTCCATCTCTCAAAAACTCTATGTAATTCATGTTGGAGGTTGAATCAATTCAAAGGGAAGATGAACCACCCTCTCAGATCTGAGAATTGGACGAGTGAACTAGTTCGATTTGGATCTGACTTGTAGACTCTAATGACGACTCGTCTGGTTGTGGACCGGACTTGTAACCGGACGAGCATGTTAGTGAACCACTCTCTGAACTAGACGAGTGGTCATTAACTTGCTCTTCTGGAACCAGACGAGCAAGTTAATGATCATTTGTCTGGTTCTAGACGAGTGGTTCACTAATATGCTCAAGTCATACCCACTAAGTCGGGGTCAAGCCCACAAGGATTGATAAAGATTGCTCACTCTAGACTATCATTTAAATAAGCAATATGTTAAGCTAACAAGTATACTAATTAAGCAACTAGAGTAAATTTCTCAAAAACTTATCAAAGCTAAGCCAAGCTTCAAATCTACCAACTAATTGATTGCGTAATGTGTTACATTTCATGAAATCAAGCGTAGCGGATATAACAAAAATATTTTCCTAAAACCCACGAAGGACCCCATGTGAATGAGCATAATCAGATTATTAGAGATTTACCTCAGTCGCACTGACTGGAGACGATCACAAGTGCAGAAAGAAAACGGCGCCTCAACGGTATCCACCCGAACGGATCAGCAATTGACTTCCTCTTTACCGGTGCTAGCCTGCAAGAAAAAGATGGACTCACAAAATCGGGTGGATCTGGACGGCTCCACTTAAACCCTAGGAGAGAGAGACTTTTCTTTCTTGGTCGTGGGCTGCAAGAAACGGGGCTGGACTTTGGTGGCCTAAGCCCGAGGAGAGTAAATTTCTCTCTTGTCTCTCGAGTGTATCTCTGTATGTGTAGAGAATTCCCAGGGTTCCATTTATAGGGATGAGATAATTCAGCTTGCCCTCTAATCCTAACAGTGAGGATTAGCTTACATTCAAGTCCAAAATCCACAATTGCTCTTTAGTCCAACTATGAATATTTAATTCCAGCTTGATCAATTCTTATGTGTAACCTTGTAGGTTCCTAATTACGTTGGCAGTAACAATTACAAACATTTAGCGGTATCTAGTAATACATCAATGCTAACCAAGTAATAGGAATGTTAGTGAAATGACTAACCTCTATGACCAATGTTACCATGTCGTACAATCCATTATACATTCATATTAGACACAAGGCATGGAGTGTCACCCTTGTTTATCTAATATATAGTTTCTCGATTATATGAGCAGAATTAGACAAACAAATGACATCAATATCTCATATTGATTCATTTGAGCAGACTACTAGGAGGGTCATGCATTTTTCTAAGTCACACTCATCGAGTGACCATGGATATTTACTCATGTTATGTAGGAGGGCCAAATCCTATCTACATCACTCACACCTCTCAGCATGTTTCATAGCATCCCAATTATCGACTTTATAATCACCTTGTTATAGCGTGATGTTTGACAATATAATATATGTACTCCACATCCAGAGAATGTAGTGACTTCAAGTCGTAGGATCACAACACCACTGTCACTATGAGAAGCACTTGTGACGTTCACATAACATCTATGTAGTGTTCTAATTAACAATGATACTAGAGTAGGGATATTTAAGAATACAAAATTTATTCTAAATCTTCATTATGTCAACATATCTCCATAGAAAAAAAAAATGAACAGAAAGCATTTATAAATGTCACGATAAATAGATTGCCTCTGTGGCATACTCCAACATAGGGATTTTTTGAAACAATTGAAATAAACTAAATAAACAACTAGTAGGTTAAAGAGATTTAAACTTGAAATAAGAGTTTGTAGGATTGAGAATAGAGATTTTGTTCTGATCTTGTCTTTAAACAAATTGGGAAGCTGTCAAGAGTGTCTGATTGATCACAGAATCACATTCTCTCCAAGTTTCCTTTCCTGCAAAATCGAGATTAAGAAACCAATCCTGCAATCTCCCCCTTGATGAAAGACAAAACCTCAATCTGTTTGATCCTTAGTTTCTGCAAAAAAATTCCGATTAGCACACAACTTAAATAGTAGTAACACAATGGTTCCAAAAAGATCCAACTTATTCAATATCATACTTAAACAGAAAAACACATAAGTCCAAATAATCTTACTGACCAAAAAGATAGGTCACTAAAACATAAAAAAAAAAGCCCTAAGATTTCTCTCCCTTTTTGACCTTCATCAAAAGGAATGAGAAAATGTTGGATCAGATCCTTTGGAAAATTTGAAAATAAACTTGAAAAAGAGGGAAAGAAAGAGTAGGAAAGAGTTTATGGGGTTGGGTCTTCATCTCCATCCTGATCTCCTTCTTCTTCCTCACTGTCTTCATCATTGGCATGTTCTTATTAATCCTCTTCATTCGCACCAGCAGTCTCTTCTTCAGCCTTATCTTCAGTACCAAACTTTGGATATTTCTTCTTCTTCTTCAGGTTTATCAACAAGGCACCTGAATCAGGACTGTCTACTTCATCTCCCTCTTGAGCAGCTTGTTCAACTAACACCTTCTTTCCTTTGTCCTTATCTTGAGCAGCCTCTTCCTGGTTGGAGTGTTCACTGGGCAAGTTCTTGTCAGAACCATCTTTCTTGATACCTTCTTCATCCTTAGGGACATCAAACACAATCATGCTTCTAAATATGGTCTCTACCATGTACTTCACCAGCCTGAGATCAGTTTCAAACCCATGGCGATTCTCTTTAATTTCACTAGAGTCCATCTCTAAACCATCAAGTCTCTGAAGAATTAAAGATAAGTCAGGAGGCTGAGAGGTCTGGCTTGAAGTAGGAGTCAAGTCTTGGGCTTAAGAAACTTCTTTGCATTCAGCTCTTCTTCAGTCAAATCTGAATACAACTTCCAAATATTCCTTGGTCTTCACCACTCCAATCTTCTCAGAACCTTTCTCATTAAGCAAACCAATCCCAGAGGTGATAGACTCTTCACCAGCAGTTGGAATTTCAAGGTGTTGGAAGAATAGAGTGAGCAAGTTTGCATAAGCCAAAGGATGCTTTCTCTGGTCTGTTTGGCTAAACAACATGTGTTCCATTACAAGCTTCTGAAGATCAATGTCATACCCATGCATAATCAGATAAATAATGTATAACACTCTCTGAGTGATCAACTCCTTGGAATGTTCCCTTGGGAAGATACATCTCATCAAGATAGTGAATAGAACTTTGGCTTCAACATTTAACACAGAGTGTGTTAACTGTTTGGATGAGGCAGGGATATTGGGTAGAAAGAATTCTTCTTTGACCAACTTCAAAACTTCACTTTTGGGATAATGGTTATGTGTGTCATACCTATAGGACAGCCTAGGTCAGATGCAAACTCAGCATGATCTAGTTCCATAGTAGCACCAACAAATCTAGTCTTGATTACTAATTGTGGAGAGTTCTTAAGTTGCTTCATGTTGAGGTAGAAGAATCTCGTAATTCTTGGGTAGGCTAGCTCAGGAGGGTTTAGCATGAACCAAAGAGAGATTTTCATTAACATAGTAATGCAATTCAGATTCATTCCAAGCAACATAGGCATACTGATCAAGCTACAGAAAGTAATAGGCGTTGAGGCAAAACCATCCAACCACTGACCTTTGGAAGTGTTTGAGATGAACCAAGATTCATCAGGAGCAGAGTTATTTGAGTAGATCGGCTCTCTCCACATTGCCTTCTGGTTCTTCCTCTGTCACCTTTTCTTTTCCCTTTTCAGCTTGAGATACCTTCTTCTTTTTCTTTTACTTCTTGGGGCTTGAGATATGTGTTTCTTGTTCCTTTTCTGCAGCAGCCTTCTCTTTCTTCTTCTTCTTCTTCTTCTTCTTCTTCTTCTTCTTCTTGTCTGAATATGGTGTCACAAACTTCTTAGCTTTCTTCTTAGGTGGAGGAAGTTCTATAACAGCTTCTGCACTGGGAGTCCTAGAGCATGAATCCCCACTGATTTCTTGAACTTCATCCTCAACTGTCTTTCTCTTCTTCTCTGTACTGGGCTTTGAACCTCCGGCCATCTTTATTCTATCAGAGGCTCTTCTAGTGCTCATTATGGTTTGGAGAAGAATAGAGAGAGGCAAGAATGATACGGGCAGAAGGAGAAGAGAAGAAGATAAATACTGGAAGAGTTTGAGTTTGAAAAGGAAACTCCAATATCTTTATGATCTCAAAAGATTTGTAATGATCGGATAAGATCCAAATCTTTGAAGCCGTTGAAAATAAATAATTTAATACTATATTGGCCAAAAACAATTTTGAAAAAGGTATGGGCAATATTGAGAAAATATCTACAAAGATAGCACCCAATACTGAATGATCCAAGAATTATTGACTAACCAGTTATCAGACTTATTTTCAAGGCTTTGAAAATAATTTCAAGGTCTTGAAACGCTGCATTACTGAAACACATAAAATCATAACTTTGAATAGATTTTCAAGGCTTTGAAAATCAGTTCAAACCTTTGAAACACATAACAACTTTCCTTCCTTACCTTGTACTCCTCTTAAACCAATGCATCTTTATTTAGCATGCCTAATTCTAGTCTTAGAGCTGAAAATCTTTCATCTGGCAACGGTTTAGTGAAGATATCTGCAAGTTGCAGGTTAGTAGAAACAAATTCAAGAAAAACATCACCTTTATCTGCATGATCTCTGATGAAATTGTTTCTGAAATCAATATGCTTGGTTCTTGAATGCTGAACTGGATTCTTTGTAATTGATATTGCACTGGTGTTGTCACATTTGATGGGTATACTTCTTAAATCAAATCCATTATCTCTCAATTGTTGAGCAATCCCTAACACTTGTGACAACAGGCTCCAGCAGATATATATTCAGCTGTTGATAAAGCAACTGAGTTTTTTTTCTGGGAGTGCCAACTGATCAAGGAGGATCCAATGAATTGGCAAGTTCCTGAGGTGCTTTTCCTATCAACTATGTAACCTGCAAAGTCAGCATCTGAAAAACCATGCAAAGAAAAATTATAATGTCTTGGATACCAAAGCCCTAAGTCTTTGGTACCATTGAGATATCTGAATATTCTCTTCACAGCACTTAAGTGTGATTTCTTTGGATCATCCTGAAATCTTGCACACATACATACACTGAACATGATATCTGATCTACTAGTTGTAAGGTATAGTAATGATCCAATCATACCTCTATACTCTTTCACATTGACACTCTTACCAGATTCATCCTTATCTAAGGACATTGTAGAACTCATGGTAGTCTTGATCTCTTTGGATTGAGACATGTTGTACTTGTTCAACAAGTCCCTAGTGTACTTGCTTTGATGCAGAAAGATGCCCTTCTTCAACTGATGTATTTGAAGTCCACGGAAGAAGTTCAACTCTCCCTTCATGCTCATTTCAAATTCCCTGCTCATAAGACTTGAGAATTCTTTGCATAAAAGATCATTAGTAGCTCCAAATAGAATATCATCAACATAAATCTGAACTACAAGTAAATCTTTCTCAGGAGTCTTTATGAAAAGGGTCTTGTCTACCAATTTTCTTTTGAAATCATTTCAAGCAAAAACTTTGACAATCTTTCATACCAAGCTCTTGGAGCTTGTTTCAAACCATAAAGAGCTTTTTCAAGTTTGTAAACATGATCTGGAAACTTATCACTTTCAAAACCAGGAGGTTGTGCAACATAAACTGTGAACTTACAATCTCCTCCTTGATGAAAGACAAAACCTCAATCTGTTTGATCCTTAGTTTCTGCAAAAAAATTCCGATTAGCACACAACTTAAATAGTAGTAACACAATGGTTCCAAAAAGATCCAACTTATTCAATATCATACTTAAACAGAAAAACACATAAGTCCAAATAATCTTACTGACCAAAAAGATAGGTCACTAAAACATAAAAAAAAAAGCCCTAAGATTTCTCCCCCTTTTTGACCTTCATCAAAAGGAATGAGAAAATGTTGGATCAGATCCTTTGGAAAATTTGAAAATAAACTTGAAAAAGAGGGAAAGAAAGAGTAGGAAAGAGTTTATGGGGTTGGGTCTTCATCTCCATCCTGATCTCCTTCTTCTTCCTCACTGTCTTCATCATTGGCATGTTCTTATTAATCCTCTTCATTCGCACCAGCAGTCTCTTCTTCAGCCTTATCTTCAGTACCAAACTTTGAATATTTCTTCTTCTTCTTCAGGTTTATCAACAAGGCACCTGAATCAGGACTGTCTACTTCATCTCCCTCTTGAGCAGCTTGTTCAACTAACACCTTCTTTCCTTTGTCCTTATCTTGAGCAGCCTCTTCCTGGTTGGAGTGTTCACTGGGCAAGTTCTTGTCAGAACCATCTTTCTTGATACCTTCTTCATCCTTAGGGACATCAAACACAATCATGCTTCTAAATATGGTCTCTACCATGTACTTCACCAGCCTGAGATCAGTTTCAAACCCATGGCGATTCTCTTTAATTTCACTAGAGTCCATCTCTAAACCATCAAGTCTCTGAAGAATTAAAGATAAGTCAGGAGGCTGAGAGGTCTGGCTTGAAGTAGGAGTCAAGTCTTGGGCTTAAGAAACTTCTTTGCATTCAGCTCTTCTTCAGTCAAATCTGAATACAACTTCCAAATTTTTTCCTTGGTCTTCACCACTCCAATCTTCTCAGAACCTTTCTCATTAAGCAAACCAATCCCAGAGGTGATAGACTCTTCACCAGCAGTTGGAATTTCAAGGTGTTGGAAGAATAGAGTGAGCAAGTTTGCATAAGCCAAAGGATGCTTTCTCTGGTCTGTTTGGCTAAACAACATGTGTTCCATTACAAGCTTCTGAAGATCAATGTCATACCCATGCATAATCAGATAAATAATGTATAACACTCTCTGAGTGATCAACTCCTTGGAATGTTCCCTTGGGAAGATACATCTCATCAAGATAGTGAATAGAACTTTGGCTTCAACATTTAACACAGAGTGTGTTAACTGTTTGGATGAGGCAGGGATATTGGGTAGAAAGAATTCTTCTTTGACCAACTTCAAAACTTCACTTTTGGGATAATGGTTATGTGTGTCATACCTATAGGACAGCCTAGGTCGGATGCAAACTCAGCATGATCTAGTTCCATAGTAGCACCAACAAATCTAGTCTTGATTACTAATTGTGGAGAGTTCTTAAGTTGCTTCATGTTGAGGTAGAAGAATCTCGTAATTCTTGGGTAGGCTAGCTCAGGAGGGTTTAGCATGAACCAAAGAGAGATTTTCATTAACATAGTAATGCAATTCAGATTCATTCCAAGCAACATAGGCATACTGATCAAGCTACAGAAAGTAATAGGCGTAGAGGCAAAACCATCCAACCACTGACCTTTGGAAGTGTTTGAGATGAACCAAGATTCATCAGGAGCAGAGTTATTTGAGTAGATCGGCTCTCTCCACATTGCCTTCTGGTTCTTCCTCTGTCACCTTTTCTTTTCCCTTTTCAGCTTGAGATACCTTCTTCTTTTTCTTTTACTTCTTGGGGCTTGAGATATGTGTTTCTTGTTCCTTTTCTGCAGCAGCCTTCTCTTTCTTCTTCTTCTTCTTCTTCTTCTTCTTGTCTGAATATGGTGTCACAAACTTCTTAGCTTTCTTCTTAGGTGGAGGAAGTTCTATAACAGCTTCTGCACTGGGAGTCCTAGAGCATGAATCCCCACTGATTTCTTGAACTTCATCCTCAACTGTCTTTCTCTTCTTCTCTGTACTGGGCTTTGAACCTCCGGCCATCTTTATTCTATCAGAGGCTCTTCTAGTGCTCATTATGGTTTGGAGAAGAATAGAGAGAGGCAAGAATGATACGGGCAGAAGGAGAAGAGAAGAAGATAAATACTGGAAGAGTTTGAGTTTGAAAAGGAAACTCCAATATCTTTATGATCTCAAAAAATTTGTAATGATCGGATAAGATCCAAATCTTTGAAGCCGTTGAAAATAAATAATTTAATACTATATTGGCCAAAAACAATTTTGAAAAAGGTATGGGCAATATTGAGAAAATATCTACAAAGATAGCACCCAATACTGAATGATCCAAGAATTATTGACTAACCAGTTATCAGACTTATTTTCAAGGCTTTGAAAATAATTTCAAGGTCTTGAAACGCTGCATTACTGAAACACATAAAATCATAACTTTGAATAGATTTTCAAGGCTTTGAAAATCAGTTCAAACCTTTGAAACACATAACAACTTTCCTTCCTTACCTTGTACTCCTCTTAAACCAATGCATCTTTATTTAGCATGCCTAATTCTAGTCTTAGAGCTGAAAATCTTTCATCTGGCAACGGTTTAGTGAAGATATCTGCAAGTTGCAGGTTAGTAGAAACAAATTCAAGAAAAACATCACCTTTATCTGCATGATCTCTGATGAAATTGTTTCTGAAATCAATATGCTTGGTTCTTGAATGCTGAACTGGATTCTTTGTAATTGATATTGCACTGGTGTTGTCACATTTGATGGGTATACTTCTTAAATCAAATCCATTATCTCTCAATTGTTGAGCAATCCCTAACACTTGTGACAACAGGCTCCAGCAGATATATATTCAGCTGTTGATAAAGCAACTGAGTTTTTTTTCTGGGAGTGCCAACTGATCAAGGAGGATCCAATGAATTGGCAAGTTCCTGAGGTGCTTTTCCTATCAACTATGTAACCTGCAAAGTCAGCATCTGAAAAACCATGCAAAGAAAAATTATAATGTCTTGGATACCAAAGCCCTAAGTCTTTGGTACCATTGAGATATCTGAATATTCTCTTCACAGCACTTAAGTGTGATTTCTTTGGATCATCCTGAAATCTTGCACACATACATACACTGAACATGATATCTGATCTACTAGTTGTAAGGTATAGTAATGATCCAATCATACCTCTATACTCTTTCACATTGACACTCTTACCAGATTCATCCTTATCTAAGGACATTGTAGAACTCATGGTAGTCTTGATCTCTTTGGATTGAGACATGTTGTACTTGTTCAACAAGTCCCTAGTGTACTTGCTTTGATGCAGAAAGATGCCCTTCTTCAACTGATGTATTTGAAGTCCACGGAAGAAGTTCAACTCTCCCTTCATGCTCATTTCAAATTCCCTGCTCATAAGACTAGAGAATTCTTTGCATAAAAGATCATTAGTAGCTCCAAATAGAATATCATCAACATAAATCTGAACTACAAGTAAATCTTTCTCAGGAGTCTTTATGAAAAGGGTCTTGTCTACCAATTTTCTTTTGAAATCATTTCAAGCAAAAACTTTGACAATCTTTCATACCAAGCTCTTGGAGCTTGTTTCAAACCATAAAGAGCTTTTTCAAGTTTGTAAACATGATCTGGAAACTTATCACTTTCAAAACCAGGAGGTTGTGCAACATAAACTGTGAACTTACAATCTCCTCCTTGATGAAAGACAAAACCTCAATCTGTTTGATCCTTAGTTTCTGCAAAAAAATTCCGATTAGCACACAACTTAAATAGTAGTAACACAATGGTTCCAAAAAGATCCAACTTATTCAATATCATACTTAAACAGAAAAACACATAAGTCCAAATAATCTTACTGACCAAAAAGATAGGTCACTAAAACATAAAAAAAAAAAGCCCTAAGATTTCTCCCCCTTTTTGACCTTCATCAAAAGGAATGAGAAAATGTTGGATCAGATCCTTTGGAAAATTTGAAAATAAACTTGAAAAAGAGGGAAAGAAAGAGTAGGAAAGAGTTTATGGGGTTGGGTCTTCATCTCCATCCTGATCTCCTTCTTCTTCCTCACTGTCTTCATCATTGGCATGTTCTTATTAATCCTCTTCATTCGCACCAGCAGTCTCTTCTTCAGCCTTATCTTCAGTACCAAACTTTGGATATTTCTTCTTCTTCTTCAGGTTTATCAACAAGGCACCTGAATCAGGACTGTCTACTTCATCTCCCTCTTGAGCAGCTTGTTCAACTAACACCTTCTTTCCTTTGTCCTTATCTTGAGCAGCCTCTTCCTGGTTGGAGTGTTCACTGGGCAAGTTCTTGTCAGAACCATCTTTCTTGATACCTTCTTCATCCTTAGGGACATCAAACACAATCATGCTTCTAAATATGGTCTCTACCATGTACTTCACCAGCCTGAGATCAGTTTCAAACCCATGGCGATTCTCTTTAATTTCACTAGAGTCCATCTCTAAACCATCAAGTCTCTGAAGAATTAAAGATAAGTCAGGAGGCTGAGAGGTCTGGCTTGAAGTAGGAGTCAAGTCTTGGGCTTAAGAAACTTCTTTGCATTCAGCTCTTCTTCAGTCAAATCTGAATACAACTTCCAAATTTTTTCCTTGGTCTTCACCACTCCAATCTTCTCAGAACCTTTCTCATTAAGCAAACCAATCCCAGAGGTGATAGACTCTTCACCAGCAGTTGGAATTTCAAGGTGTTGGAAGAATAGAGTGAGCAAGTTTGCATAAGCCAAAGGATGCTTTCTCTGGTCTGTTTGGCTAAACAACATGTGTTCCATTACAAGCTTCTGAAGATCAATGTCATACCCATGCATAATCAGATAAATAATGTATAACACTCTCTGAGTGATCAACTCCTTGGAATGTTCCCTTGGGAAGATACATCTCATCAAGATAGTGAATAGAACTTTGGCTTCAACATTTAACACAGAGTGTGTTAACTGTTTGGATGAGGCAGGGATATTGGGTAGAAAGAATTCTTCTTTGACCAACTTCAAAACTTCACTTTTGGGATAATGGTTATGTGTGTCATACCTATAGGACAGCCTAGGTCAGATGCAAACTCAGCATGATCTAGTTCCATAGTAGCACCAACAAATCTAGTCTTGATTACTAATTGTGGAGAGTTCTTAAGTTGCTTCATGTTGAGGTAGAAGAATCTCGTAATTCTTGGGTAGGCTAGCTCAGGAGGGTTTAGCATGAACCAAAGAGAGATTTTCATTAACATAGTAATGCAATTCAGATTCATTCCAAGCAACATAGGCATACTGATCAAGCTACAGAAAGTAATAGGCGTAGAGGCAAAACCATCCAACCACTGACCTTTGGAAGTGTTTGAGATGAACCAAGATTCATCAGGAGCAGAGTTATTTGAGTAGATCGGCTCTCTCCACATTGCCTTCTGGTTCTTCCTCTGTCACCTTTTCTTTTCCCTTTTCAGCTTGAGATACCTTCTTCTTTTTCTTTTACTTCTTGGGGCTTGAGATATGTGTTTCTTGTTCCTTTTCTGCAGCAGCCTTCTCTTTCTTCTTCTTCTTCTTCTTCTTATTCTTCTTCTTCTTCTTCTTGTCTGAATATGGTGTCACAAACTTCTTAGCTTTCTTCTTAGGTGGAGGAAGTTCTATAACAGCTTCTGCACTGGGAGTCCTAGAGCATGAATCCCCACTGATTTCTTGAACTTCATCCTCAACTGTCTTTCTCTTCTTCTCTGTACTGGGCTTTGAACCTCCGGCCATCTTTATTCTATCAGAGGCTCTTCTAGTGCTCATTATGGTTTGGAGAAGAATAGAGAGAGGCAAGAATGATACGGGGAGAAGGAGAAGAGAAGAAGATAAATACTGGAAGAGTTTGAGTTTGAAAAGGAAACTCCAATATCTTTATGATCTCAAAAGATTTGTAATGATCGGATAAGATCCAAATCTTTGAAGCCGTTGGAAATAAATAATTTAATACTATATTGGCCAAAAACAATTTTGAAAAAGGTATGGGCAATATTGAGAAAATATCTACAAAGATAGCACCCAATACTGAATGATCCAAGAATTATTGACTAACCAGTTATCAGACTTATTTTCAAGGCTTTGAAAATAATTTCAAGGTCTTGAAACGCTGCATTACTGAAACACATAAAATCATAACTTTGAATAGATTTTCAAGGCTTTGAAAATCAGTTCAAACCTTTGAAACACATAACAACTTTCCTTCCTTACCTTGTACTACCCTTAAACCAATGCATCTTTATTTAGCATGCCTAATTCTAGTCTTAGAGCTGAAAATCTTTCATCTGGCAACGGTTTAGTGAAGATATCTGCAAGTTGCAGGTTAGTAGAAACAAATTCAAGAAAAACATCACCTTTATCTGCATGATCTCTGATGAAATTGTTTCTGAAATCAATATGCTTGGTTCTTGAATGCTGAACTGGATTCTTTGTAATTGATATTGCACTGGTGTTGTCACATTTGATGGGTATACTTCTTAAATCAAATCCATTATCTCTCAATTGTTGAGCAATCCCTAACACTTGTGACAACAGGCTCCAGCAGATATATATTCAGCTGTTGATAAAGCAACTGAGTTTTTTTTCTGGGAGTGCCAACTGATCAAGGAGGATCCAATGAATTGGCAAGTTCCTGAGGTGCTTTTCCTATCAATTATGTAACCTGCAAAGTCAGCATCTGAAAAACCATGCAAAGAAAAATTATAATGTCTTGGATACCAAAGCCCTAAGTCTTTGGTACCATTGAGATATCTGAATATTCTCTTCACAGCACTTAAGTGTGATTTCTTTGGATCATCCTGAAATCTTGCACACATACATACACTGAACATGATATCTGATCTACTAGTTGTAAGGTATAGTAATGATCCAATCATACCTCTATACTCTTTCACATTGACACTCTTACCAGATTCATCCTTATCTAAGGACATTGTAGAACTCATGGGAGTCTTGATCTCTTTGGATTGAGACATGTTGTACTTGTTCAACAAGTCCCTAGTGTACTTGCTTTGATGCAGAAAGATGCCCTTCTTCAACTGATGTATTTGAAGTCCACGGAAGAAGTTCAACTCTCCCTTCATGCTCATTTCAAATTCCCTGCTCATAAGACTTGAGAATTCTTTGCATAAAAGATCATTAGTAGCTCCAAATAGAATATCATCAACATAAATCTGAACTACAAGTAAATCTTTCTCAGGAGTCTTTATGAAAAGGGTCTTGTCTACCAATTTTCTTTTGAAATCATTTCAAGCAAAAACTTTGACAATCTTTCATACCAAGCTCTTGGAGCTTGTTTCAAACCATAAAGAGCTTTTTCAAGTTTGTAAACATGATCTGGAAACTTATCACTTTCAAAACCAGGAGGTTGTGCAACATAAACTTCCTCTTGCATGTAACCATTCAAAAATGCACACTTCACATCCATTTGAAATAGTTTCATGTTTTTGTAAGATGCAAAAGAAAGTAAAATTCTAATTGCTTCTAACCTGGAAATTGGAGAAAAAGTTTCCTCATAATCAATACCTTCTTCTTGGTTGTAACCTTGAGCAACTAACCTTTCTTTGTTTCTGATCACTTTGCCATTCTCATCTAGTTTGTTCCTGAACACCCATCTGGTACCAATGACAGACTGGTTTGTTGGTGGAGGAACTAGGTTCCATGTCTTATTTCTTTCAAACTCATTGAGTTCACTTTACATAGCTATAATCCATTCTGCTTATTGTAATGCGTGCTTCACAATTTTGGGTTCTACAAGAGAGATAAAAGCATTAAAAGCTCAAAGATTCTTCAACTGTGATCTTGTTTGTGTACCAGTGGTTGGATTAGAGATGATGTTGTCAGCTAGATGAGATGAAATATATTTGAATCTCTTTCTTGGAGACCAAGGTTCAGGCTCTCCACATTGCTTCTCTAGTCTTGGAGTAGTAGCCCGATCACTCATATCTTTCTGATCATCCTTGTCAAGACTTTGATCTCTATTTTCAAGGTCTTGAAAATGGCTTCTGTTTCCTTCTGAACCTTTCTTGTAACCATGTGAGTTCTCAGCTTCTTCTTCTGATTCATGCTTGTTCAGATTCAAGTCTGCAAAACTTTCCCTCAAAGAACCATCATAGCGTTCATCAAAGAGAACATGAATACTTTCTTCAACCAGCTTGGTTCTTTTGTTATAAACTCTATAAGCTTTGCTAGTAAGAGAGTAACCAAGAAAGATACATTCATCACTTCTTGCATCAAACTTATCCAAGTTGTCCTTACCATTGTTGTGGACAAAACATGTGCAACCAAAGGGTCTGAAGTAAGAAATGTTTGGTTTTCTCCCTTTGAAGAGTTCATAGGGGGTCTTCTTCAAGATAGTCTGATCAAGCACCTGCTCAAAAATAATTTGATGTATTCACAGCTTCTGCACAATAGTGCTTTGGCAGCTTGTTTTCTAGAAGCATTGTTCTTGACATATCTTCTAGAGTTCTGTTCTTTCTTTCAACAACTCCATTCTGTTGAGCAGTTCTAGGAGCTGAGAAATTGTGAGAGATACCATGCTTAACACAGAACAAATCAAATTCTGATTGATCAAATTCTCTACCATGATCACTTCTAATTGAAGCAATAGGTAGGTTTTTCAAGGTTTGAAGTTCTCTGCAAAGCTTTGAAAATTCAGAGAGGGCTTCAGATTTTTCTTTCAGAAACATAACCCAAGTAAATCTAGAATAATCATATACAATCACTATCATATACTTCTTACCTTTTGGAGTTGGAGTTCTCATAGGACCACAGAGATCCATATGAAGTAACTTACAAATTTCTTTGGCTTGAATGAGCTTCTGGTCTGCTTACCCTGAGCACAAGATTTTCATACTTCATCATCTTTGAACTTTAGAGATGGTAATACTCTTACCATATCTTTGGATATTAACTTGTTCAAGGTATGCAAGCTAATATGACCAAGATTTCTATGACAAAGCTTTGAATCCTCTTTCAAGGCCTTAAGACACTTCAAGCTTTTACCTGCAAATTTGTTAGTCTGAAAAGTATAAACATTGTTTGATCTAGAGGTTGTGAGAATGCAATTTCCTGATTTCTCATTTTACACCACACACTTCTCTTAATCAAAGATAACCTTATTGCCATTTTCACAAAGCTGAGATACATTAAGCAAGTTAAATTTCAAGCCATCAACAAGATATACATCATAAATTGAATTTTCAGAGTCTGTACCAACTTTACCAATACCAAGAATGTTGCATTTGCCTTTGTCACCAATTGTAATTGAACCTTCAGATTGCTCTTTCAATTCTTAGAATATAGATCTCTTTCCAGTCATGTGTCTTGAGCAACCACTATCCATAAACCACTTCTGTTTTTTGACATTGGTGACAACCTGTAAACACCAATCACTGCCTTACCCAGCTCTTATACCAAGTGAGTAATTTGGAATCATACCCAGGATCAACCATGTTGGGTGGTTTGACCCGTTTAGGAACCCAAATCTGTCTGACATGTCCCTTGAGTTGAAATGGAAAGTATTCCTTATTATGTGAGGGTCTCTTCTTCTGAAAGGACAAGTCATCTTAACATGACCAATTTTGTTGCAAAAATTATATTTAGGAGAATTTTTGTTTCCAGCTTTCACAAATCTGGTATTGTTCTTTCTTGAACAATTTGGATTGTATCCAATACCAGTTTTGTGAAAAGATTTTGAACTTTCTCCAAGAATCAAGTTCAACTTGTGTTCTGAGCCTGCAAGCTTGACTTTGACTAATTCAGGTTTTGAAGTTTCTCAGTAAGAGTAGTATTTTGTTTATCTAATTCATCAACTTGATGTCTCAGATTAACAAGGCTATCACTCAGTAAAGAGTTCTCAGTGACTACCTCCTTGACATGTGATTTCAAGGCTTTGAAGCTGGTTTTCAAGGCCTTGAAATCACTGTCAGTTTTCTTCTGAGAGATTTCAAGATTCTGATTCAAAAAAACAAGTTGTAAATTCTCTTTTGCTTGCTCATGAACTTTTTCTTTCAAAACTCTAATCTCTTTCAGATAGTCCTCTTCATTTAAAAGCATTGTTCTAATATAATCTGAGAGAGCTTCCTTTGGTTTTGAAATCAAACAGTTTACCATTACCTCAATGTTCTTTTCGGAACTTTCATCATGCTTGGCCATGAAGCATAGGTTGGCATGTTATTCTTCAGATTCAGAGTCACTTGAGGTATCTGAATCACTCCATGAAGCTATCATACCTTTCTTTCTCCTGTCATGGTCTTTCTTCTGAAAGTTCTTGCTTTTCTTGTGTGGACAATCTCTTATCAAGTGCCCTCCATCACCACACTCAAAGCAATTCATGACTTTTGATTTAATTTGTGAAGAAGACTTACCTTTGTAGTCCTTGCTACTGGATGACCTGTGTCTTTCTCTGTTAAAGTCTTTTTTCCAAAAGTTTTTCTTCATCTTGAGGATTTTGGTCAAGAATTTGGAAATCAAAGCAAATGGATCTTCATCACCCTCTTCAGTTTCAAGGCTTTGAATTTTCTCATTCTCTTTGGCCTTGAGTGCTAAGTTCTTGACACATTCTGGTAGCTCTCCATCTGCTTCATGCATGGATATTTCATGTGTCAGAAGCTTCCCTTGTAGGTCATCAAGTTGTAGTGATGAGAGATCTTGAGCTTCCTCAATTGCAGTAGTCTTTGGTTCCCATTTCACCTTTGGTAGACTTCTCAGAATCTTCCTCACCTTTTCTTCAGTGGAAATATGCTTTCCAAGTGAATCAAGGTTATTGACTATGTCTGTGAACCTTTTGAAGATTTCTCTGATTGACTCATCTGCATTCATCTTGAATAGCTCATATTGTCTGAGATAGATGTTGATCTTGGTTTGCTTGACTTGACTGGTTCCTTCAAATGTCACCACAAGCTTATCCCAGATCTCCTTGGCAGTCTTACAGCCTGAAATCCCGTTGAATTCATATGTACTCAAAGCACAATATAAGATGTTAATAGCTTTGTAATTCTTCGAGAATTGTTATAATTCAGATGAAGAGAGGGAGTCTTCAGATTTGGGAGTTTTAATCCATCTTTCTCTGTGTAGAAAGTGTGAGGTCCATTCAGAATAATGGTCCATAGCTCTATGTCTTGATCAATGATGAACATTTTCATCAGGGCTTTCCAGTGAGCAAAATTATCTCCAAAAATAGAGGAGGTCTGTTAGCAGCTTTTCCCTGTGAGAAACCACCATCACCTGCAGTACTCATGATCACCAGATGGTTAAATCTTATACAATGATACAAGCTCTGATACCAATTGAAAGGGAATATGCAGGTAGAAATGCAGCACTGATACTCTAGAGGGGGGATAATAGAGTATGCCAACTTTTTGCAAAACTTGTAGAGGATAAGAGTTTCTATGAAGAGAAGTAAAGTTCAAGGCCTTGAAAACAGTTTCAAGCCTTTGAAATGAAATACAGTTTGAAAGAAAACAGACAAGTCTTTTTCAAGGCCTTCAAAAGAGTTTCAAACCCTTGAAAACAGACTAGTTTGAATGCTGCAAAAACAGAGTATGAAAATGAAACTGTAAATGCAAGAGACACAGGATTTATAGAGTTCAGTCCACTTGGACCTACGTCTCTACCTCAGGGATCTTCTCCCTGCAGAATTTTCAATACAATTCTTATTAATCAAAAGCTAAGCCCTAGATCTCAAGCACAGAGATATGCCTTACTCTGTTACAGCTTGTGGTTCTCTCTAACATATCTAGTACCTGCTCTAGCTAAATGATTAACTAAGAATTCTCTGTTTTTAACTTTGAAAAATCTTTGTGAATGAGAGCTAGAAGTAGTATAAGAATGATTTCAAAAGAACACTGAAGTGTAAAACTGCAGTGAAGAATGCAGTGATCTTCGATGCTTGTCAATCCTGGAATGTGTCTCTATTTTTGCCCGTTGAGTGTTGTGTATTGTTGCTTCAAAATGAGCTCTATTTATACAGCTCAGATGCTCTGCAAATCTTCCCAGATTTTCAGCAACAGCTTCGTGTTTTGTAGGCAACAACTTTGACTCTTTTAACAGCCTTCTCCAACGGATAGTTGATCATAATCTTCTGAGATATTATTCTGATCCTGTCTTTAAACAAATCGGGAAGCTGTCAAGAGTGTCTGATTGATCACAGAATCACATTCTCTCCAAGTTTCCTTTCCTGCAAAATCCAAATTAGGAAACCAATCCTGCAAACTAGGAAATAATATTTCCCTGTAAACTAAGTCAAACAGATGGATTAGATAGTGTTAAATATATCAAAATAGTTTTTCTTTCATCATCAAGTAATAGTAGATTAATCATATGGGTGAGAGAGGTAGAATCAGATCAGAAGAGTTTAGAAAAACTCCCCATTAGAATGCATACGGATTAGACATTTTCAAGGATTTGAATCCTGTTTCAAGGCCTTGAAATAGCTCTGCTATTTCAAACCTGTGAAACCTGATTCAAGGATTTGAACACTGGTTCAAGGCCTTGAAATAGCCTGTGAAACCTGTGAACTTACACAAACTACACCAATCTAATAATCAGCAGTTAACGAACCTAGATTATCAACTAACAGCAGCTAAATTAACCCAGTAAGTTAGTTAAAAGGTAATCAGAAAATGAAGAGAAGTGACCGGAAAATGAAGAACAACCACCTAATATCTCCCTATGTTTTTCTTGGATCCAAAGTAGCTCTGAACGAGTTTAGAATCACTAAGAACGACCCATAATTAGGCCAAGTACCAAGAGAAAGAAGCAGGAGCAGAGGTTCAGTTTGAAATTTTCTGAGGTGTAAGAGAGGGGTCTTCAATTCTTCACTTCTTCCTGTTACACGTGTTGCAGAAACCAGACGACTGTAATGGTGAAATTAGACAATTTTAATGAAGAATTCAGACGAGTTTGATGGTGGAATCAGACGAGTGTTATCGTGAAATCAGACAAACGGTAAAGGTGGAATGAGACGATGTTACAAAGAAAACTGACGAGTATAAGTTGGCATACTTGTGAAACCAGACAAGCAATTCTAAAACTTACGGGTATAAGTTTCTTTTACTGAAAAAAAACTAACAATTAGAAAAAAAATACTTAGACAATTTAAAATTCACAATTAAAAAGAAAATATAAAATTTCACTCAAACACTTAATCACACTTAAACATTAATAAGTTTGTAGTAGAACATTGAAATAGTAATAAATTTTAAATAATAACATATAAAAGAACTCTCAAACAAAAAATATTATGAAATAACACTTATAGGAACAATAATATAACATTTTAAATAATATTTATGAAAATTTCAAACAAATATTAATTTCATTATTTGATAAACTTATAGTTTTATGATAATATTTCAGCTTCACCTAATTCAAATCGCCTCATTAGGTGAGGTACCGCGTCCGATTTGCGATGTCCTGATCGAGAGAGGGAACATCACGACGCGAGTGGATTTCGCCCACACAAGCAAAGTTTATCGTACACTCGGGACGATGTAAGGGACTCGATTGAGTTGAGGACTCTGCAGTTGGCCTTTTTACAGGACATCGAATGTTGTGTATATTTGTTTCTGGGGCAGATGGTAAACCTCGTTATGCACTCCAGATGAGCCTAGACGATAATGAGGTATGGCTTAACATTAATGACATGTTGGCTTGGTTTGGACGAGAAGAGTTTTGTCTCTTGTCGAAGTTGAGTTTTGACAAAACCGTGGGTGAACACGAAGTAGGGGAAACTAAAATATGCATATAAAATATTCACTGGACATCGGAGGGGTAATAACATGAAAATCATGGATATTGAAAAAGTTTCCAAGGGTTGGAACGAAGAGGCTGTTTTGAGTCCCATGAGACTGTATGATTACACCAGGCTATTGATTGTGTCCTTGATGGGCAGAATTATGTACACCAAAAGTCACAAGGATAAGATAACTATGGTTTTATTCGGATTGTTTGCTGATTTGAACTGAGCGAACAACTTTGGTTGGGGAAGGACTTGTTTCCTGATGTCATCGACATGGTGAATTAAAAGACTTGGGAAGCCACTTTGGAAACAGAAGGAAGGCAGAAGCATAACATGACGAACTTCCCTCATATATTCCTTGGGTGGATCTACGAGGCCATTCCGCACTTCAGGATTTGTTGTCAAGCTGGAAGACGGGTGTGTTACGGCGCCCGCGTTTGACGATGTGGCGATGGAGGAACTACAACCCTGTATTCGACCAATCCTTCCAAGTTTTAAAATAAATTGACAAAGTATTTCCTACTCTAGTACCCACGAAAGCTGAGAGGAAGGAGGCATACGAGGCGCATTACTTGGCGTTTGAGCAGGAGGAGTCCAGTGTGCCAATGCACCCCCAATGGATGGAGATGTTTATTAGGCGGACCTTAGTGGAGGACGAGTTGAAGGGTCAACACGGTATTCAATCTGTATTCAATGATACGAATAAACCTAGGAAGGAAAAACCACTTTGCTCGAGGGTAAGACTTCGGGGCACGGGAAAAAGCAAGGAAGGTCATGGTGGACCAAAAACGAAGAATTAGTGTTCTAGAACCAAATACGCCTCCTCTTGACAGTTCTATTCATGAGGATGTAAATGAATGTGAGGAAGTAAATGAACCAGACGAGTATATGACCACTCCTCTGCCTTTTTTCTATTCAATGACTGAACTGCCATGGCTTAATACTAGACGAATGAACATGCTCGTCAGGTACAAACTAAACAAGCAACTTCACTTGGCCGATAATAACCAGAAGAGCATACTCACTCGTCTGGATTTTCCACAGACGAGTATAACTTTCATATACTTAATCAGACAAGACAGCCACAAAACCCAGAACACAGTAAGATTCAAGAAAATATTCATGAACATATGAACAATAGATGCAAGCACAAAATAGATGAATAAACAAAGCTCATACAATAGATTTATGCATAATATCGTAGGAAAAACATGGTACATTACTATAACAGAGCATATACAATATTTAACTCTGGTCTTGAAGAAACACTATAAACACTAAATCACAAAGGATGAACACAAACTTTTAAGAGAGAGAGGACAAAACAAGACAAGAGGAGAGTGACAAATAAACAAGTTTTGATGGATTTAAGTTGGGTTGCTTGGAGACTTTAAGGTGTGTTTAGAAGGAGTAGTGAATACATGTGGAGTGGTTGCTAAAAAAAATAATATTTTGTAGAGAGATAGAAACTTACGTATGCATGTGGAGAGGGGTGTAATGGGAACTTTACACTCATTTGAAATTTATTCGGGACCACTTCCTAACTAACAACATTTTTAATGGTTGTTTTAATTTGGAGGGTAGAGTGCAAAGAGTAAATTCAAGCTGGTGAATTTCACCAAGCTCATTTCACAGAATGGCAGTCAGCAAAATAGAACATTCTCATACTCTCTCTCGTGTAAAGACTAGGCACGCGCAACAGGGGTGACCCCCCCCCAATCAAATTGGCTTCCTGAGTTGCCCCGCTTAACTTTTCCACTATTCACCAGGTTAAAATGATGCAAGAATTTGATAATTCTTTCATTAAGTTGTGGAGTCACCAAGAAAAAGTTATAAAAAATTGTATCATTTTGTTATCCAAACCATCGGGTCAAAGTGATATGATACGGGTCCAAAAGTCAACTTAGGGTTTCATCAAGTATTGCATAGGTTTGGGTTGACCATTCTCCAACCCGAACCTACAGGTTCAGATATAATTTTTGTCAAAACTGGTATGCGCTCACCCCCAATGACATTTACTTTTAAATAAAACTTGGTTCTTATATGAAATGGGCTTAATTACCTAACGCTTACCCCCACAAGTTTGTAAAAACTATCACATTACAACCATCTCTTCAAAAACTCACTAAATTCATCCCCCATTTGCAATATATATGTCAATGTGAAAATGATAAAAATGTTTTGGGTAGGTGAGACCTTTCGAAATGCTTTCTCTTCAACCTGAAATTCTATTGGTATCCTCTTCAAACCTACGTCAGATTTTGCATGTCTTGAGCTGCATACAATCATTGTTGGAGTCTCACTTCTTATGACATATCTTCTATTACTCGTGTACTAATCACAACAATCTTGCTGATGTCACTCCAGCGTAGCGGTGTTAGACATTTCCTCTCATACAAAGCTTCATAAGGTGCCATGCCAATACTTGAGTGGTAACTATTATTATATGAGAACTTTATGGATGGAAGTATGTCAGCCCATGATCCTCGGAAATCCATACGTAAGCCCTTAGCATATATTCCAAAGTCCGATTTTTTCTCTTTATTTGACCAACAACGGCCAATTGGAAAGTTGTACTGAACCTCAACTCCGTTCATATTGCTTTATGTAAGGCCTTCCAAAAACAAAATATGAAGTTGGAAACCAGTCCGAAACAATTGAGCTTGGAACTCCATGATACCTCACTATATTTTTTACATAAGCATCCGCTATTTGTTCCATGTTCTATGTATCCTTCATCATAATGAACCTTGATGTTACAGTCAATCTATCCACAACTATTCAAATTTGATTGAGTCTATTCATAGATGTCGGCATTG
The DNA here is from genome assembly GCA_023055425.1 of Linanthus parryae. NCBI lineage: Eukaryota > Viridiplantae > Streptophyta > Magnoliopsida > Ericales > Polemoniaceae > Linanthus > Linanthus parryae. Next base: position 69,850,997 of record JALGPY010000001.1, on the reverse strand, counting down.
AAATAATAACATAACTCATCGAAATAGAGTCCTATTTCCAATGGTTGGTTTAATCCTCCCATTCTTTTGAGCTCAAATATCACCTTTTCACATGTCAACATCGAACTACAAACTCTGCTACTTCCTTTTCCATATTAGGCCACCAAAATATGTTCTTCAAATCTTTGTAAAGTTTTTCGCGTCCAGAGTTACTGAGTATGGTGTGTAATTATGCGCTTCAGGCATCAACTTATTTTTGGTTTCCGCACACCTTTGCGGCATGCACCACCTCCCTTGTAGTGAATACTCCCATCACCATGAATCTTAAATTCTTTTTCTTTTGATTCTCTCCACTTTCACATCTACTGCTTGTTTATTCCTTATTTAAATACTTCCAGGAACTTTAATTACTCCCCATTGTTCCACTTCTTCAACCTTGATCTTTCTTAACTCATGGAATAGCCAGTCTGGAAGAAATAGAATATCATTCATGGTATGATCGATTTCCGGCTCAATGTTTTCCCTACTACATTAGTCTTCCCTTCGCGACATTGTATATGCAAGTCATAGTCTTAGATTATTTCTAACCATTGACATTGCATGTTGTTTAGTTCCTTTTGGGTGAATATTTGTTTAAGGCTGTTGTGATTCGTGTAGAACTTGCAATCATTCCCATTCAAGTGATGTCTCTATATGTTCAACGTAAAGATTACTCTGCCAACTCCTAGATCATGCGTGGAAAAGTTCTAGTCGTGAAGTTTCAATTGTCTTGAGGAGTATGCAATAACTCTTATTTCTTGCAAAATAACACATACTAGCCCCTTCTTTGATGCGTCACTATACACCTCAAACGTTCCCCACTCATACAGTAGAGACAATATGTGTGCGGCTGTTATCATCTCTTCAAAGTCTGAAACACCTCTTCTCAGCTCTACTCTACTAATACTTCTCTGTATTATTTTTTAAAGTAGTCAAATGTCTACTAATCTTTGAGAATTCTTTCAAAAAACGCCTGTAATAGCTTGCTAACGCAAGAAAGCTCCTTACTTCTAACAAATTATTTGGTGTTGAAAATCTTTTATTGCTGAAATCTTTCTTGGATCTACTGATATGCCCTCTTTCGAGATTATGTGGCTTATAAATGGAATGATATACAGACAAAACTCGCATTTACACAGCTTAACATGCAATTGTTCTTTCCTAAAAATCTGCAAAGCATCTCTGTGATGTTCCGCGTGATCCTCTTGTAGGGGTTTGTAATGGATTACTGTTGCGATTATTCCCAAGTATAGGAATATCGTTCCAAGTAGTACCCGGGTAAGTCCGGGGTCGATTTCCACAAGGATTGGGAAAGAGAGATCTCACACTTAATTAGCAAGAAACAAGCTACAAGCTAAGCTAACTATTGCAATGAAAATAGATTTCTCAAAGGCTTATTTAGCTAGCCAAGCTTCGAAATCCACCAAGTGAAATTTGATGGAGCAAGGATTTGTTGTGTGAAATAATTTAAATAAACTAGGTAAACAACTAGGCAACTAAAAAGAGATTGCGAAAAAGTTTGTAGTACTAATAAGAGAAAAGTCGGATCAATTGGATCTCTTAGTGATTCATGTAACCCGAATTCAACAACCAACTCATCTGCTTGAGAGTCCAATTCATGAGTTCAAATGGAGAAATCCAAATCAATGTTGCCTCAAGCATTGAGTATGCCTATTTCGATTGAAATCCACATACTCAATCAAGCCACAATAGAGTTTCCTATTTCAACTCATAGAACTCAAGAATTCAATCCCTCAAATATCAAAACACAAAGCACAAATGTATTTGAGTCTCATGAATCAACTAAGATCACCAACCAATCCAACAACACGTTTAGCTACTCATGCTCAAGAGAGCAACACAAGAGATATCAAGCATATTCAAAGATGATTTCATTAGATTCAATCTCATATTCAAGAACTACACAATAAATTCTTCATTTCAACCCAACAACTTGATTTTAACTACTAGGATTTGATCCAATACTTCAACAGCAGCTAACAACCCAGAGTAATGAAAATCAAAGCAGCAGCTAAATAATCCCAGAACTCAGTCAAAAAGTGACCAGAAAAACTCTGAAAAGTGACCGGAAAAATGGTGCATCCGACCACCTCTCCCTCTATGGTTGTTCTTGGCTCCGAATTAGCTCAGAACCAGGTCGGAATCACCAAGAACAACCCAGAAAACGGTGAAGAACCATGAGAGAAGAGAGGAGCAGAGATTCCCGTCCAAAAACAGAGGTCCCAGAACCCCATTCATCTTCTACGACTTCGGGTTTTATAGAGGTTGGGGGTTGGTTTTTGTGGCCTCCAAGCACACATATCAGCCCTTGGATTGAACTCAGAAACCCTCCATCGTTGATTTCAGCTATCTCATGAACCCTAGGTGAATTTGGGGCATTTGCGTCTCTTCGTTATTTGGTCGAATTGAGGGTATAGCTAGGTAAAAAACGGGCTAGAGAGCGATTTGGGACCAATTTCACTCGATTTGGTGAAGATTTGAAGTCGTTTGGGTCTGCTAAGTAGCTTCAATTGAGAAACCATGGCTTCCTCTGTGCTCTGCGTGCTTCTTCCGTCGGGGAGAGAGGAAAGTCTTGTCTTATTGCTGAGTTGTTTAGGCAATATTGCAGTTTGGCCCCTTCTAGTTTATTGGGGGCTTTAAAAAGGCCCCCGTCACTTGAAAAAAATAACCCAAGGACCCCTATTCAGCCAGGACCTTTTCAAGACAACCCTTCTTAACTTTAAAAAACTCCAGTTAGACCCCTTATCGTTAAATCCTTCGTTTATTGGCCATTGACTTTGACTTTTAAGTTGCGATTTGGCCTCTTGACTTCTAAATCTTCAATATTTTCCCCAATTCTTCTCTTTTCTTCTTCAGCTAAGCCCTCCAAATTTCAAATATCTTCTAATCCAGTGCTCCACGTACCTTCTTCATGCCTCTTAGCCGTACAAATCATCTTAATTCGTCATTCAAGCTTTCCCTACCACGTCTTCACCTTTAAAATAAGATAAATACAACCAAAACTACAAGAGCAAGCATAAGTCTAGAATGAGAGATAAAATAGATAAATTACACATATTAGCAAGTTGTGAAGAGTTCATTAACATACTAAAACATGCAATTTTAATTAGTCAACAATTACGCAGAGGATTTAAACAATAAAAGATCCGCACAATACCCTCCAAGGATCACATGAAGAGAATTCATAACGGTAGTAAAGGATTCATAACAAGTACTTTGTCGTTCTCCTGTGATGACTTCAAATACAAATAATGTTGTGTCTCTATGGTTGATCCACACCTAGGATTGAGATCTAGATCCTCCAACTTCTTGTGCTAGCTAGGAACGGTGGAAGAGGAAGAAGAAATCACACAACAGAGACCAAAGAGGGGTGCGTCCCTCTCTCTTTGGTCGATGAGGTAGGGGCGGACGACACAAGGGGGGCGGTCGACCTCTCTTATGTTTTCTAGCTCTCTCTCCTTGCTTTCTCTCCTACTCAGTAATGTCATTGTAGGATGGAAGCTAGGGGCATCCTTTATATATTCCAACAACTCCTTGTTTACTACTAAAGGCCCTCTCCTAATCCTACTCAAGTTCGGATTAGTCCCTCTTGCATATCAGTTCTAGTAAGTTAGAAAGTTGTTGCACTTTGATCCTTATAATTAATTAATCATATTAATTAATTCCCAAGTCTAGTTCAATCCATATGGCGTGTGACCCCATAGGTTTCTACTTAGTTGGTAGTAACTATTTACTAACATGGAGGGGTGTCTAACAAAACATCCATCCCACCTAACTAATAGAAATAGTCATTTGACAAACCTCATGCAAGCATTGTCTCATCCCTTTGTCTCTATATCCGGATTGGACACGAGATATACAAGTCACACTCGTATATCCAATCCATAGTTTCTCGATCCTGGGAATAGCCTTATCCATGCAGACAACATCAATATCTCATATTGATTTATCTGAGTCTGGCCAGACATTCCATAAGCACTATCCCTCGAGTGGCCGCGGATATTTGCGCCCGTTATGTGGGAGGGACAAATTCTATCTACATCACTACGACATCTAATCTTGCTTTGGGTCCGATACGCGCCTTTATGGCTACCCAGTCACGGTGTAGCGTTTGACGCTACCAAAACACAATATTTCACAACTAGATGATCTAGTGACTTCAAGTCTAAGGGTGACAGTATTGTTGTCACCTCGAGAAGCACTTGTGACTTTCCATAACTAGTATGTATCCTTCTCGGAGATGGGTAAATCTAGTATGCCATTACCCCTAATGCATACCCATGTGTTAGATCGTGATATCTCTATATCAATCCAACCCCATACTAGTCTATAGATCATTTCCATGTTAATTAGTATAATGGAATAGGGGTATTTAAGATAAAAACACGATTGTAAATCTAAGGACTTCATTATATTAAATATCTCCATAAATAATACAATGAATATTCTAGCCAATTATTGTTCATACCGAACTAGATTCCCTCTACGACATCTATTCTAATAGTCTCCCACTTGCAGTAGAGCCAATCTGGTGCATCTTGTATGCCAATGCTCCTAGTGTGCCCTTAATGCTTGCGATGAACAAGCGGCTTTGTAAGTCGATCTGACAGATTCTCATCTGTAGGAATCATGCATATCTGAAACATCTCCTCTATCGATAATATCTCGAATAAGATGGAGATTCCTGAGTACATGCTTGGATTTCTTGTGTGATCCGGATTCCTTTGATTGTGCGATCGCTCCTGTGTTGTCACAATACAACTCTATTGGATCCACAATACTAGGAACCACACCAAGCTCAGTGATGAACTTCCTAATCCAAACAGCCTCCTTTTCTGCACCATTTGCAGCAATGTACTCAGCCTCAGTTGTAGAATCATTCACCCTCTCTTGCTTGGAACTCTTCCAGCTCACCGCTGCTCCATTTAGGCAAAAACATGAATCCCGATTGTGGTCTGAAATCATCTATGTTGGTATGAAAGCTTGCATCCCTGTAACCCCTTACATTTTACTCTTCCTGACCTCCAAATATCAACAATGCATCCTTAGTTCTTCTCCAGTACTTTAGGATGTTCTTAACTGCAATCCAGTGACTCTCACCTTGATTGGACTGGTATCTTCTTTTCATACTCAATGCGTATGACACATCTAGTCTAGTACATAACATGGTGTACATGATGGATCCTATGGCCAAGGCATAGGTAACCCTACTCATGTGTTCCTAATCAATCTCATTGGAAGGACAATCATCCTTCGAAAGGGTGATTCCATGTGACATTGGCAAGAATCCCTTTTTGAAATCTTGCATGTTGAACCGCTTCAACACCTTGTTTATATATTTACTTTGAATTAGGCCGAGTAGCTTCCTAGATCTATCTCTATAGATCTTTATACCAAGTATATAAGCTGCTTCACCTAAGTCTTTCATTGAGAAACACTTTCCTAGCCATTCTTTAACAGATTGCAACATAGGAATGTCGTTTCTAATGAGAAGTATGTCATCCACATACAAGACCAAAAAAGAAACAAAGATCCCACTAACCTTCTTGTAGACACAAGATTCATCTACGTTTCTGATGAAGCCAAACTCTTTGTCTACTTCATCAAAACGTCAATTCCAACTCCTAGAAGCTTGCTTTAATCCATAAACGGATTGTTGCAATTTACAGAATTTGTTGGCTTGCTTTGGATCTTCAAAACCCTCAGGTTGTGTCATGTGCACGTCCTCGAGGAGATTCCCATACAGGAATGCTGTTTTACCATCCATCTGCCAAATCTCATAGTCGTGGTAAGCTGCAATAGCAAGTAAGATTCGGATGGATTTGGTCATTGTGACTGGAGAAAAGGTTTCATCATAGTCTATATCATGAATCTGTCTGAATCATTTAGCCACCAATCGGACCTTATAGGTAATCACATTACCATCCATGTCCATCTTCTTCTTGAAGACCCTTTTTTACCCTATGGGTCGAGCCCCTTCGCGTGGTTCCATCAAAGTCCACACTTTGTTGGTATACATGGATTCAATCTAGATCTCATGACCTCAAGTCACTTCTGAGAATTCGGCCCTTTTATGTCCTACCCGTAGGTAGTAGGCTCATCAGTTATGAGCAACGTGTCACCAGACTCAGTTACGAGAAGTCCATACCTCTCTGGCTCCTGGCGCACTCTACTCGACCTGCGAAGTTCTTGTGTTACTTGAATAGGCTGCTCCACAACCTCTTGTGGTTCCTGTTCATGTTCCATAGTTGGATCAAAGCTTTGTGTTTTTTGAACTTCTTCAAGTTCTACAGTCTTCCCACTTGCTTCTGTAGAGACAAACTCTCTTTCTAGAAACAAGGCGGACCGAGCAACAAACACTTTGTTCTCAGTTGGATTGTAGAAATAATATACCTTAGTTTCCTTAGGGTATCCCACAAACTTTCATTTGTCCGACTTATGCCCTAGCTTGTCTGATTGTAAATGTTTTACATAGAACTCGCAGCCCCAAATCTTCATGAACGACACCGTGGGACGGCTCCCACTCCACATCTCATGTGGTGTATTCATGACTGATTTAGATGGAACACGGTTAATGGTGAAAGCTGCACACAATAGAGTATAGCCCAAATGACAATGGAAGATCAGTTTGACACATCATAGATCGAACCATGTCCAACAGTGTTCGATTCCTCTTCTCAGATACGCCAATCCACAGTGGCGTTCTGGGTGGAGTGAGTTGGGATAATATCCCACACTCTCTAAGATAGTCGTCAAACTCTTGGATCAAATATTCACCTCCACGATCCGATCATAGAGCCTTGATACTTTTGCCAAGCTGCTTCTCTACTTCATTCTTGAATTCCTTGAACTTTTCAAAGGACTCGGATTTGGCCTTCATAAGGTATGCAAATCCATATCTACTGAAACCATCAATAAACATGATGAAGTAGACGTAACCACCCCTGGAAGGCGTGAAAAATGGACCACATACATCAGTATGCACGAGTGCTAATTGCTCACTAGTCTTCTCACCTTTCTTATTGAAACAGGACTTTGTCATTTTTCCCAATAAACAAACCTCACATGTCTCATATGATTCAAAATCAAATGAGTCTAGGAATCCATCCTTATGGAGTCTAGATACACGTTTCTCGTTTATATGGCCTAAACGACAATGCCATAGATAAGCAGGATTTAAATTATTCATTTTAATCATGTTGGTATTAATGTTATAGATGGTTGCTTAGATCAAGGATATATAATCTATTAAATAATTGCCCACTACAATAGTGAATACTATCAAAATAAATGGAACAATAATTTTTATTTATTGAAATAGTAAAACCATACTTTTCCAAACAAGAAATAGAAATAATGTTTCTGCTCATAGCAGGTACAAAATTGCAATTATTTAATTCAAAAACTAATTCTGAAGGCAGAGACAACTCGTACACGCCTACGACCAATGCAGCAACTCTTGCTCCATTCCCAACGCGCAGGTCTATCTCCCCTTTAGCCAATTTTCTAATTCTCTTTAGATCCTGCACATTCCGACAAATGTGGGATCCACATCTAGTATCCAGTACCCATGATGAAGAGACAGTTATGTTGACATCTATAACAAAAATACCTAGTGGTGGTGGAATCACTATTCCAAGCCTCTTATCCTCCAGATATTTTGGGCAGTTTCTCCTCAAGTGTCCATGCTGATTGCAGTAGTGACACTCACCTTTGGTCACACATTTGGCAATGCCACCAACAGGCTTAAGGGCAGGTTCCTTGGGTTTGACAACTGCCTTGCCTTTTCCCTTGGAGGTAGAGGCAAACCTTTTGCCATTTCCTTTCTCCACCATCATTATGGATTTGCCCTTACCCTTATTGATGATTTGTGCAGTTGTCCTCAACATATTGAGTAAATTATGAAGTTGTTTCACGATCTCGTTCATGTTATAGTTCATGATGAACTGTCCATAACTCTCAGGCAACGATTGCAACACGAGATTTGTGGCCAGCTCTTGACAAACCGGAAACCCTAAACGTGCGAGATTCTCCAAGTACCCGATCATTCGGAGTACATGAGGTCCCACAGGGCTTCCCTCTGCTAGATGACATTTGAACAATGCCTTGGAAACTTCATACCTCTCAACCCTAGCCTGCTCTTGGAAGAGCTGCTTCAAGTATTCGATCATATCGACTGCATTCATGTTCTCATGTTGCTTCTGAAGCTCAGCGGACATGGTGCAAAGCATTAGGCAGGCAGCATCATTACCGTCATAAACACGCTTTTGATATGCCTTTAGGGCTACAGGAGTATTGTTTTCCGGACCTTCAGGAATTTGCTCCTCTAGAGCTTACAGTTTCTTTTCTTGCTTGAGAACGATTCTCAAGTTTCTGTACCAATCTAGAAAGTTGGTTCCTACAGAACGTAGGGAGTGTGTTGAACTCAATGAGTTGTTTGCCATTGGAATTCTACAAAAGGAAATACGCAATTTTTAGTATTTGTGAACGATTAACTATATTTAATAATGGCTAGATTATTACATACAGCTCCCACTATTTTTCTATGGATTAATAACCCTCAAGATAGTAATGCGTAAAATATCATTATATTTTCTAGTGGGCCAAGATTCATATTTCACTCTCTTTTGAGCTTGCTTTGGCAAGTCACTCAAAAGTCAGCTATTTAAGTAGGAACAATTCCAATTGCATCCCATGCAAATCTTGGCTCAATTAGGCAAATGACTCTTTATTTATCTATCCTATAGATAATCCCAATTGGTGCCTCTAGATTTTTAATCCTTATTAAAATACCAAGTTACGTCCAACCTCTTACTCCAACAATTGCACATTACATGTGCCATCGCACCACATAAATATGAATCAAGTTTCCTTGCTTTGGCACGCACGAACTTGATTAATCAATTTATGATGAGTGTTTAAGTAACGAGAAGGTAAACATAATATTTCAGTTTTGAGGGATATTTCCTTTAATTAATTATTTTGTTGATCCCTATCAACTGATCTACTTATTTGAGTTTGGGCAAAACTCAAATAATAGATCCGTGTTGTTAATTATCTTATTATCAAATTGCATGCATTAACAATACACCAACAACAATAATAAGACAATAATGTAAACATCCACAAAATAGAAATTAACGTGATGTGGATATGACATCCTAGACTAAGATATTCACAAGCCAATGAAATTATCTATGAACCCTAATAATAGCAAGCTCATCTCCATGTGCCTCCATCTATTGGTCCATCCTCCATAGCCTTGTGGAATCCTCCATGCTCCATGTTGTGGCTCCTTTAATTGTTTGTGCTTCGTTTCTTCAATCTTGGCTATCTATTCTATTTAGTACTAGATAGCATCTAAACTAAATAAATAAATCTCACAAGTTGAGGAAAAAATATATCGGCTAGCAGGCCGTAAACCCTAATTAATTATTACATCAAATTGATCAGCTCACAGACCGTAAACAAACCACAAAATTATACATTCACAACAAACCACATCTAAGGCCATATTCAATCACCATATGAATTGCACATAAACATTTAAAATCCAATTTTAACGCATTTAGTCAATTTTAATTGATTTTAGGATCACTAGGGTCAAAATCATCCCAGAGGCCCAACCAAACAAGTGGCCGAACCTTTTGGAGTTGCCCGGGCCGAGCCTAGGCTGGTCGGACCAACCCGTGGGGTCGGCCGAACCGCCTAGGCCTTCGGCCCCTTTAGCTGGGCGGCGAGGAAGCCTAGGGGCGGTCCCTAGGGCCCGATCCTCTATGGTAGTTGTTTCCAAAACAACTTCTTCCTTGTTCCCCAAGTCCAAACGTTTCCAAATTGAAAACTCCTTTCCAATTTGTGCCCAAACCCTAGATCTAAGATCCTAAAATTTCTCACATCAATATGTGTCCAAAATTCACCAATTCTATATATCCTCACGTAAGATTGGATCTTATATGGAGTTTAATCAATATTCAAGTTGCATCTAATATGCTTAATTTGTCGTTTTAACGCATAAATTAACAATTATAGGTGAAAAACAACAAAATCGTAACACATAAACTACGTTATGCTCTACGACATATGGCTCCGATACCATTGTAGGGTTTTGTAACGGATTACGCAGCGGATTTAAACAAAAAAAAATCCGCACAAGACCCTCTAAGGATCATAGGAAGAGAATTCATAACAATAGTAAAGGATTCATAGCAAGTACATTGTTTCTCTTGTGATGACTTCAAACACAAATAATGTTGTGTCTCTACGAATGATCCACGCATAGGATTGAGATCTAGATCCTCCAAATCCTTGTGCTAGCTAGGAACGGTGGAAGAGGAAGAAGAAATCACACAACGGAGACCAAAGAGGGGTTCGGCCCTCTCTCTTTGGCCGACGGGGTAGGAGCGGACGACACAAGGGGGGGGGGGGGGGAGGTCGGCCTCTCTTATGTTGTCTAGCTCTCTCTCCTTGCTTTCTCTCCTACTCAAGTAATGTCATCGTAGTAAGGAATCTAGGAGCATCCTTTATATAGTCCAGCAACTCCTTGTTTACTACATAAAGGCCCTCACATAATCCTATTCAAGTTCGGATTAGTCCCTCTTGCATATTAGTCCTACTAAGTTAGCAAGTTGTTGCACTTTGATCCTTATAAATAACTAATCGTATTAATTAATTCCCGAGTCTAGTTCAATCCATATGGCGTCTGACCCCATATGTTTCTACTTAGTTGGTAGTAACTATTTACTAACATGGAGCGGTGTCTAGCAACACATCCATTCCACCCAACTAATATAAATAGTCATCCGACAAACCTTGTGAAAGTATTGTCTCATCCCTTTGTCTCTATACCAATCCATAGTTTGTCGATCATGGGAATAACCTTATCCATGCAGACAACATCAATATCCCATATTGATTTATTTGAGTCTGGCTAGACATTCCATAAGCACTATCCCTCGAGTGGCCGCGGATATTTGCTCCTGTTATGTGGTAGGGACAAATTCGATCTAAATATCTAAGCTTGCTTCATGTTGGGTCCGATACGCCTCTTTATGGCTACCTTGTCACGGTGTAGCGAACGCTACCAAAACACAATATTTCACAACTAGGTGATATAGTGACTTCAAGTCTAAGGATGATAATTCTGTTATCACCGCGAGAAGCACTTGTGACTTTCCATAACTAGTATGTAGCCTTCTCGAAGATGGGTCAATCCAGTATGCGATTACCCCTAATGCATACCCATGTGTTAGATCGTGATATCTCTATATCAATCCAACCCCATACTAGTCTATAGAAGATTGTCCTGTTAATCAGTATAATGGACTAGGGATATTTAAGATAAACAACACGATTGTAAATATAAGGACTTCATTATATTAAACATCTCCATAAGTAATACCATTAATATTCTAGACAATTATTGTTCATACTAAATTATATTGCCTCTAGGGCATCTATTCCAACACCTCTTTGCTCTTCAACACAAAAGGATGTCACCAATGAAGAAGACAAAAAATATTCAAAAAATGGTTTCATGACTCTATTCATGAAGTTCATAAACAATGTAGGTCTGTTAGGCATTACTGTGAATTCAAAGTGGCCAAGCCTTTATCTAAAGGTTGTTTAGGGATATCTTTCTCAGCTATCCTAAGATGATGATACCATGATCTCAAATCAATCTTCGAGAAAACACTTGTCCTTGAAAATGATCATACAAGTCATCAATTCGAGGTAGAGGGTATTTATTCTTGATTATTGACCTATTCAACTCTCTGTAATCAATAATCGTAAGCTTACATCCTTATTCAAATAGCACAGGTGCTCCCCAGGGTGAAACACTATGAATGTACACGTTATTTAACTGGTGCTTTAGCTCTTGCAATTCAGCGGTTGCAAACCGGTAAGGAGATTTTTAGATCGGCACGGTTGCTGATGCTAAGTCCAAAGTGAACTCCACTTCCCTTATTGATGGCATACCTAGAATCTCTTCAGGAAATACAACCGAAAATTCCGTTACGACATGTATCTCTTCATGTACATTCTCCTTCTTTGAGACGTCCTGAATGTAACACAGATAGGGCGAATTCCTTTTCTTCACTTGGCTCACAATTGTTAAGGCTACTGCTAGCCTAATACATGTGCGATACAACGATAAGTGACTTTCTCCCTTTTTGATCCTCTCAAACAAACCTTTTGATCATATCAATCAATGACTTCTCGATATTTCCCAAGCTAATACATTCCTAGAATGACATCAAAACCCCCGGGTTCAAACTTAATCAAATTAGTAGGAAAGACACTTGTTAAGATTTTCCCTTTAACTCCTCAAATTGTATCACACACTGTTATTTGACCAGATGGGGTTTATACAGGAGTAGATATTCCAGAGCACTTATTTAATCCCAATATCTCAACAAATGTTGAAGATATAAACGAGTATGATGCACCAGAATCAAATAACACAAAAATTTGTTGCTCATGGACAATAAAAGTTAAAGTAACAACTCTGTGAGCAGCATCAGCCTCTGTATTTCTAATAACAACAATCCTTTTCCACTATTATTTTCGGCCGCATAGCCATATTTTTTCTTTTGTTCAATTTTGAGATCCATTGTTGCTCCCACTATTGTAACTATGTTGTCTACCATAGCCATTTTCACCATTATTCTGGTATTTGCTGTTTCCATACCCAATCTGTTGGTGTTTGGGCAGTTAGTTGCGCCGAAAGTTATTACCATCATTTCGCCATAACCCAGGTAATTATTTGAGGCTGTCTTTAATTATTATCTCCTCGATTCACTTGTTGGTTACCGGTTGGTTGTCATTGACACTCAAAATTAATGATGCCCGTTGTTACCACAGTTGTGGCCAGTAACTAAGTTCCCCAAGCAATCAACTCAAGAGTAGCTTCGCTGACACTTCTTGCCAATGAAATGGCGAGTCGGTGGGTTCCACAGTTTTGTTGGTTTCATCAGTAGTGGTCGTGAGTTTTTCTCTCATTGTTGGGCTTAAACTTCTTTTCGGATCCATCCCCCCCCCCATGAATTATCCAACTTGCGCTTTCCTTGCACATCATCTTGGGCTTCCTGAACCCGTAAAATGTTCATGGCTCTACTATAAGCCTCATGTAGAGTGTGGGAGGTCATGTTCATTAGGGCCTTCTGTAGTTGAAGGTGGAATCCTCAGATGAACTTGGCAACCTTTACCTCTTCACCAGGCACCAGATTGCCTGCAATGCGAGTTAACTCCACAAACTTGTTGAAATACTAAGCCACTGTGTCACTTCTCTGTTTCAGATTTATAAACTCATGGTACTTCCTTGCTTTCACATGAGATGGGTGAAAATGAGCTTTGAGAGCTACGTAAAGAGCTTCCAATTCATATTTGGTTGCGCTAGAAAAATCTCTTTTGAGTTTTCCGTATATTTTCCTAGCTGTTCAAATCAGACATAGCACACCTGACCTTGCGGTCTCAGAAAAATTCACTATATCAAGAACCTTGTTCATCTCGTTCATCTAGTATTCCAGCTTAGCTGGTTCCTCATTACCAGTAAAGTTTCCTGACTTCATATCTGCCACTTTCTTAGCCCGGTTAGCCCCATTCATTTCTCATGAATTGGTTCATTTGGTCAAAGGCATGTTCCACATTGTTTTATTGAGCTGCCATTTGTCAATGGCATACTCTCCTGGTGTAGTATTGTAGTAGTCTATTAGACATACGCCTACACTATGACCTATTATGTTATTCTATCATTATCATGTTGTAGATGAGGGATTGATCTGCGTCAGTTCGCCTGTGTTCCTGCAAGAAAAAGAACAAAACAAATAACACCTGGTTAACCTATTTGGGGACCGGAGATGAGATTAGGTTTGGGGTAATATCAAGGAAACGTATGTTATCCATAGGTGAGACAATGATGGTTGAGCAGAGTATTGTAGCTGTCGTAACTGTTTTATTGTTGGTATCGTTGTCTTCATGAATGGGGCATATCCTCCATATATAGGCAATTAGACGGACATGGGTGAGCACACACGATGGTAATGGAACCCGTCGTGGCTTTACTGCCCGCCTAATTAAACGAATCTTTTCCCGTATATGTACGGATCGTGGTCCGCAATTTCAAGGACATGACAGTCTGTTTGCGGGTCTCTGGAAAACATACAAGGGTCATATGCGATATTGGCACCTCGCATCCGACAAACCTTACTATAGCCTCCAAACCACTTGCATCCCAAGTCCCGTTAGCGTAAGACGCATATGCGAAGGACCCAACCTCGCAGTCCTTCACATATGCGTAGTTAAAGGACGTGTTTTAGTGCTATATGGAGCACAACCGCTTCAGGTGTGTCCCTTATCCGGGGCTCCATGTGGCTCATCAATGGTATTGCGGTTTAGCTTATCTACATTAGCCCCCTTTTGTGCTTGGAGATCAAGGCATGATCTTCAAGGGAAAAACCTATCCCCCAAGAGTCACTTGATATTCGAGATCTTCGAGCAGTGTTCTCCCCACTTTAAGACATTCGAGATACCTCAACTTCCAACATTCCGCGGTCGGGTGCGATACCTCATTGTGGCATTCGCACCAGTTAGGATCTCGCAGATGTTCCTTCGTTGGAGACCTTTGCAATGCAGGTAGAATGCCATATTTTCTCTATTTTTTGCACAGCTTCGCACCGGAACACGGGAGGGGAGGGTCCGATCCTTCAGCTTCCTTCCGGAGTTTCGGACCTTCGAATACGTCGTGGATTTCAGCTGCGCACCCAATTTTGATGCTGAATCTCCCTCCTACGAACGCCGATGTGGTTGATGAGTTCTGCTTCCCTTTCTCCTCACTATGGGCTCAATGTTTTGGGTACAATCGAGCAGCTTGGAGAAAGTAGGCATCTGTTGGTTCATCAGCATCTCCTTGTACCTGAGGAGTTGTTCTGCGAACTCTTTCGAGCATTGGAGGGATTTTTCTCAGAAACGCCTGATAAAGGAAACTTCATCTTCATCGTGTCTCTTGTTCATCCGGGAGATATGGATGAAGGTGACCTGCTTTGACTTGCAAGAATTTGGCGTAGAACTTCCTCACCATGTCCTCTCTAGTTCGCACGGACCCAGGCTCGAGCTTGTTGTACCACTTGTACGACACAGGTCCCAGGGACTTGGAGAATTCGCGAAGCCACAGGTACCTATCGTCTCCGTACGGCCCCAAAAGATCAACGAAGCGCATGATGTGCTCTTGCGCATTTCCTCCAACCTCGTAGAACTTCTCCCACTTTGGCGGCTTCTATCCCGTTGTATTGGGAATTAGGTAGACCTCCGCTAGGATCAGAGTGGAACACTCTATGTTGGGTAGATTACTACTGGTCGTGTCGTGATTCTCCATGAAATCTTTTGGTCTGTGCGCCAGGGAGGCAAATGACGTAGCAGCGGAAGGGGTACCCATGGGTGGCACCTGCGAGGAAGGCACATTCTGGCTGTAAGTAGTGTGCGTACATGCATACGTGTTTGGCATCTCATAGGCAGGATCTGGAAGAGTTGGCCTCGTTCGGGTAGTGACACACATACTTGCTGAACTCCGGGCGTCATCAGAGGAGGTGGCGGCAAACTAACATTCAGGGAAAAGTGTACGGGGGCTCCTGCGAGAAAGGGGATCCCTGGCGCTCCAGCGGTTATCTGCGGTATGTATGTCTGTGTTAACGGAAATGGACCACCATACGGAGGTCGTAACACGGGAGAAGCAGAGGCTCATGGTGCGTTCATCGCCATGTGCGCTGTCTGCGACCACTAATTCTGCGTCGGAGTTTGCATCTGTGCCATATGGGGTGTCTGGTTTTGGATCATGGATGTCTGGTTCTAGATGGTGGCATCGAGCCTCTAGATCAGGTTGGTCAGAGCTGTCGGGTCGATGCTTTTGCATTTAGTGAGCTGGTTCTGATTGGCCTGGTTCTCGAGGGAATTCGATGGCGGTAATGATCGATTACTGCCATCGTGAACTCCGGAGGAAGAGGAGGACCATCTTGAAATCTATGGTAACAGGTAACTGGGTGAATCGTCTGAGTTGTTCACGTCGGGTTTACCAATGTAGACAAGAGATTGATCTGGGGCAGCTAGTCCGTGTTCCTGCAAGCAGAATTAACTTGCTTGGGGACCGGAGATTAGAGCAGGTTTGGGATAAGAGAAAGGAAACGTATGTTATTCATAGGTGAGATAGTGATGGTTGATCTGAGTGTTGTAGTTGTCATAACTGTTAAGTGTTGGTATTGTTGTCGTTGTGAATGGAATAGATTCTCCATATATAGGTCATTAGACGGACGTGGGTAAGCACACACGATGGTATTGGAACCCGTCGTGGCCTTAACGCCCGCCTAATTGAACGTATATTGGCCCGTATATGTACGGATCGTGGTACGCAATTTCGGGGACATGACGGTCCATTCACGGGTCTCTGGATAACATACGAGGGTCGCATGCGAGATTGGAACCTCGCACGCGTTAAACCTTACTCTAGCCTCCAAGTCACTCGCACCCCAAAGTCCCGTTAGCGTAAGACGTATATGAGAAGGACTCTGCCTCGCAGTTCTTCACATACGCGTAGGCAAATGATGTGTTTCGGTGCTATGAAGAGCACAACAACTGCACAAGTGTTCCTTATCCGGGGCGCCATGTGGCTCATCAATGGTATCGTAGTTTAGGGTATCTGCACATGTATTTACATTAAAAGGATTCATATAATCACATTTATCACCAAATATCAACATAAACATGAAATTTCACAAATATTAAATTCGCCATAAATTTGTCCTCTTCCTTAAAATTAGTCAGTGGCTTAATTGGTTGACCAAAAATCGCAAAATTTGGTATAAGATATTTATTTTGAGTCTTATTTCGTAAAACAAATAATCAACTCAAAAGCTAAGGGAAAATTCAAGTTATGAAGGAAATACTACTGCCGTTGTCACAAATAATCTGAACTGAAACTTCAATATTGCGAAGTTATAAATTCCAATTTATTTTTATAAAATTAGGCTAACCTTGTTCTCAGGTATATATCTTTGTGTCTATTTTCTACCACATAAATTTGAGATTCATTCCACATCTGAAAGATATGTTAAGTTCAAAAATACTACATCCGGCCATGCTACAAATCTACTATGAATTAGTCGACCTTGGAGATTATCCAAGTATTCATACCTTATTTTGTGCTGAAATTTTAATGTAACCTCTCTCTGTTAGTATATTATCTTAAAATATCCGGGCTAAAATAATTTTAAGTATAAGCAAGACTAACAATTCAAAAACTATTCGTTGCACAAATTTTCTCATCACGGAAACATATGTTTCCATATAGTAACTACATCAACAATATTCATGCACTTCGTTTTGGAGTTTCAATCGCGCTCCAACAAAAATTAAAATCCATGGTCTCGTCTCGGGTCTAACTCCACAATTTAATTTGAAAATAAAGTCAATTCCATAAAATAACAACCTCCACCATGGGAGTAAATATATGTTCAACGAAAAATTAACAAAGCAATTATTTTTCAACAACGTAGCTACACAAGAATCCTAGAAAATAATTCATAACAATGTTTGGCTACATGGCATTATACAAACCAATTTTAAAATATAAATAGAGTCTAAGAAACTAAACGAAATTGTCTAAATCGGATCCCTCATCTCAAACACTTGAACCTTACTCTAAGGCCTTGTCATCATCTCCCATTCCTTTTCGCTAAACTGATCCCACTCTTCATGATTTATCATCAACTCCTTGCATAGGGAATTGGTGTCTACATTTTACTCACCATGATACTTTTACTTTTCTTAGTTGGCTTGTTAAACTGATTCACAAGATCGTTGTACTTCCTAAGTAGTCCCACAAGCATCCTTATCTTAAGTGCACAAAGCATGTGATCTGACTAAAAATAGGATGCCTATACAACTACAAAACTTCCTCCTGAGAAATCTCCTCACATATAGCCACAACTCGGTCATATAAACTTTTTAATCGTTCACCTTCTTTCCAAGACTCTAACAGTTCATGATAGGATGAACGACAACGGGAGGGACACGTTTCCTAATTATCATCTTAGTAAAGATCATCTACAAAAGAACAATACAAGGAGAAAAAATTATATGTTAAACATACGTAACGAGTAAGATTAGGTGACAATATTACACGTTCTTAGTCCATTGAGGTTTCTCAAGAATTTCCACAATATTCATAAAGATAGGAAAGACTCCGAAATAATACGTATAAGGTAACATTTCCAAATATGAATATTAAATCCATTACCAAAGTAACACAATTCCAACTACAATCATCAAAGTTAGTAGCTATCCAACTAATCGTCGAAAAGAATTTCTAAGTTAAAATTCCACATATTAGGAGGCTAAAATGTCTGAATTATCAAAACTCGTTACTAGGTGTGGGTGGGTGGAACCCTTGCTTGCTATAGCTATCTTTTAGTTCACCAATGCCTTAGGGTCTTCACTAGAATTCAACCAAGCCAATCATAAAGGTTTCTTAGATAAAATCTGGGGACATCATTCATCGACCCTGATGCAGCTAGTATGGGTTGGGAGTATACCCTTGGAGAATAAGATTGCTATATATTCTATTAAGTGAGATTCATTGTTCCTTTTTCGGTAATGACTCTAGAATAGAGTGATATTGGACATCAGGGTTACGAACATGCCTCCTCTAAGAACATTATCAACCCAAATCTCGCACCTATTGATGACATCACGTACAAAGTGATGGATGGGTTGATCCTCATGATAAACTCCTATCGAAGGTAGTGATTCAATATATCATCTATGGTTGGAACACTCAGATCGAATGTCATCTTAAAAGAGTAAAAGTATGCTACCATGGGTTAGAAAATGAGAGGTAGATAATATTTACATAGATTACGTAAGACTGTCATCTAATGGGACTACGCACTTATGAGTCACAAACTATGACTACCTAATTCCTAACAACTTATCAAATTATGAGTTTCTTGTCCTATATTAATTTTAAGTTGCATTAGATATTTTAAATTTTATTTTGGATTTTCTGCTCTGATACTAACTGTAACACCCTCAAAAATACACATCGGTAAACTCGGGAGAGGGGTGTCACCCCGTATCCGATATAAGACTCGGTCACGAGGAAATTTTAACAGCAAATTATCAAAAAGAATCAATCACACCATAACTGTTTAATAGTTTTATAATCAATTAACAATTTTATTTCCTCAAACATGGGCAAATCATTAGCTCCTCAAATCCGTGCGATATATAACTATTTGAGTGAAATCATGAAGTATGAAGTTCATTACTAGAATGATGTTCTAATCAAATTCACAGTTGGCGCTCACATAGACTTAGCTCCCAGCTCCTACACCTGTGGTGGGGATTACACACACGAGGGACCACAGTTTGATAAATTCAGTACAAAAGACTAAGTAACAACCAAGTATGTAAACACAATGACATGAGATATTTTAAAGAAATAGTTTTATGTAGCAAACGCTTTCACGCAATGGTACCAATGGTTTATAGTGACGATGAAACTTTTCATTCCTGATGTTTCAATATATTTTAAGATATTTAAGGCGTTGCACAAATCCATAACCATTATCCCAATTAGATATTATCATTATTCATAATAAATTTTCCTTTTTTGGAAATTTCCAATTTTTCATAATCAATGTCACAATTCGAAATTTCCAATAATCATAAGGTTTCATTTTTCTATCCATAAAATACATCAAATTCAAAATTTATAGTATTATTATTTTTTATGCGGGGAGAACCAAATTCAATAACCAATCCATCACGCAACATCCAGGACCATAAGTGTTGAAACCCCCTAACAGGCTTCTTGCAGTCAATATGGTAAGTACAAGAGGTGACCCATGGATAATTGCGATCGATCTAAACAAAATGGGTCGAATGGCCGTCATCCACACCGACCAAACCAGTGTATGTATCCATAACCAATATGTTCCACTGTAAAACTCTTACCACTCCATGTTATGATGAATTAATAACCATTTGTGTGATAATTATCCAAAAAAAATTGCTTGAAAAAAATACAATATTGCATGTAATTCATAAAAGTAAGTAATCATTATGTGACGTGTAATGAAATTGCATCATGACTCGAAAGAAGCTAGACACGCAATACATGGCATGATTACTTACCTTAAATTAAATAACAAATAGCAAGTAGAAGCTCATAATGATGGTCGTAGCCCACGTCCACGAACTTGTTGAATACAAATTAACAATTCTCTAATCAATGTCATAATGCTCCATGGCTAACAAATGCACTACTCCATATGATATGTAATGCCACTCGATCGAGGATTTAAGCTGACATCTTTGGACGTCCCAACATATATTTTAATTTATAAAAGAGTGACTTATCGAAAGTACTAGCTTAGAGATTTCTCATAGAACAGTTGTGTCCATACTTATAGGTTTAAGGAGATAAGTCTCAATCCGAAGAGTCGATTCCAAAGTCAAATTATCTTTAGCACACTAGTTCACTATTTAAATATTTTAGTAAAAGAGACTATTTAGTTAGACTTAGCTAACTATTAATTTATAAAAATTTTACTTTCAACATCCATGTCCAAAGTTTCTGACAAATTATTCTTATACCTATCGAATACTCAAACACAATCTCAAAGCTATCAAGTCTCCATTAATTTCACTAATTAGTTAACTGTATAGTAAATTTAGCAGCGTTAACGACCAATTCAGCACTTCTAGCTACTGTTTTCTAGCTATAAGAACAGATTCAGCCCCTATAACGATTGTGTATACATAGTCTAGTGTGTATAACTAATCGTTTTTGGGTTTTGATTTCAATTTCATTCAACGTCCAGCGAGTAAACATCGCATTTCACGATCCTCAAGTGTGGTATCTCTAATTATCATAGTGTCTCGGAGTGATTTTATTCCCTTATAAGTTAAATATTTTAAGAGTTTCAAGATTACAATTGATAATATCCAATCATCAACTAATAGAAGAGCGCGTGGATGATATGAATGTGATATGAATATGAAAATAAAGATTATGTACTCGGGAATTGAACGTAGAGTTTTGACACTTACCGATTTGGATATAGATCGTAACAAATGACAAACGAAACACACTAACACGAAACTACGAACGGCTACAAAGAAGGCTGCCATGATTTGATCGTATCAAAGATTGATCTCAAGGATAAAAGATCAAGAAAACAAAGAAGAAAAGAGAGATAGGGAGACAGCAAGAGAGGTTACCGAAAGAGAGGGGGAGGGAGATGGTAGCCGCGGCTGGTGTGGCAGGCGGCGCATAGGAGACAGACAGACAGACAGACAGACAGACAGAGATTGGGGATGAGGGGAGGTGGCGGCATGAAGGAGTGGTGGTGGTTTATGCGTAGAGGAAGTGAGATTCGAGAGAGGAAGGTACGGGTATGGGGCAGATCATGTATAACATGATTAACAAATATTAGGGTTAGAGTTTTATTTGTGATTACGCGAAACGCGTGTACCAATCGTGGGGTACTAAATTAAAATTTAGGGGAAATTATATAAATGGATAGGAGTTTAATTAAATTAATATGGAATTACAAAATAATATCTATTTATCCTAGGATTCCAAGAGTTCAGGTAAAAGACAAATGTGACCCCTAACTGTAATAAATATGTAATATCTCCCCCAACAACTCAAGAAATATGTAATAAATTCTTAATAAATTAATATGGCCAGTAATTAGCTCCAACATATTCATAAATTCCTCATGGCTAAGAAATTAGCCTAAATAATTATATAAAATTATCAAAATGCCCGTATTAACAAAACATGATATTTCAAGGCGCAAGTCACACTCCACAAGTGCTTCGTCGGCACAACTGCCCTTTTATACACTATGTTCTCCCAATAGATCTTCTGTCACAATAGCTAATAAGTTCTTCCGATCCTCACACAATATCCAATATATCATGATCGTATTGTCTGGGTTTTCGCAGCTGTATACTGAACAAGGAGTATAGCGCCCTCTTTTATCCTTGTGTTTTTTCTCGTCAAAATAAGGTATCGTGAGTGTGTCCTGTAGGGTTTAGATACAGATTAAGCAGCGCAATAACAAAATCATATTTCGTTCAATACCCTCGAATGATCACAAGACTAGAATTCATAACGATGGTAAAGGATGAGTACATCAAGTACCTTAAATTGTCTCCTTTATGACTTCACGTGAAATAGTGCCCACGTCTCTATGCAAAGTCCACTCCTAGGAGTGATTTTCGGATCCTTCAACACCTTTGTGCTAGCTATGGAAGAATTAGGAAGAAGAAGATCACGCAAAATGAGATCAAAAGAGGCCACGCCTCTTTGGTCGACGGTGAGGAGGGGCGGAAAGTGGTGGGGGGTCGGGTTCGGCCGTCCTTGTTGGCTCTCTCCTTGCTTTGTTCTCTCCTTGTGTGATAACAATTATTACACTCTATTCAGAAAATAAGCTATGATTGTTCTTTATATATCCTAACAACTCCTTGTTAGCTACATATTAGCCCATCTACTAATCATGTCCTTACATGAATTAGTTCACCTTGCAAATTAGTCCTACTAAAGTTTGCATGTGGTTGCGTATTGATCCTTCTATTTAATTAGTCCAACTAATTAATTCCCAACTCTGGTTTAATCCATAGGGAGTGTGAACCCATAGGTTTCTACTTAGTTGGTAGTAACAATTACTAACATAGAGCGGCCCCTAGCAAGACATCTATGCAACCCCACTAATAGGAATAGTCAGTAATCCGACAAACCTTGTGACCAATGTTACTGTATTGTATTATCCCTTTTTCTCCATCTCCGGATTGGACAAGAGACATACAAATCACACTCGTATATCCAATCCATAGTTTCTCGAACCTAGGAATAGTCTTATGCATGCAGATAACATCAATATACTATATTGATTTATCTGAGTCTGGCAAGACACTCTATAAGCACTACCCCTCGAGTGGCCGCGGATATTTACTCCCGTTATGTGGAAGGGACAAATCCTCTCTACATCACTAGCATCTCTAAGCTTTCGTCCTATCATGCCCGATAACTAACTTTATAGTTACCCGGTTAAGGCGCAACGTTTGATAATATCAAAGCATGATATTTCACAACTAGAGTATCTAGTGACTTCAAGTCTAAAGACCACAATACCATTGTCACTACGAGAAGCACTTGTGACATTACATAACTTGTAAGTAGCCTTCTCGTTGTGGGTCAATCCAGTATGCCATTACCCCTAATGCATACCCATGTACTAGACTTGATATCTCCATATCAATCTAACCACATACTAGTCTGTAGTTGATCGTCCTGTTAATCAATATAATGGACTAGGGGTGTTTAAGATAAACAACACATTTATAATCTAAGGACTTCATTATATTAAGTATCTCCATAAATAATACAATGATTATTCTAGCCAAAAACAATGTTCATACTAAATAAGATTGCCTCTAGGGAATCTATTCCAACATGTCCCTCCCATGTGCCTGCTGAAGTACATGTCCAAATTTGGTTCAGTCTTCAGCGGGGTAGCCAATGAAGGACTCTCTCTCAAATGTGCTCACGGAATCATCATCATCTAAAACTATTACTTCAATGGGTTCTTTGAGTTGGCTGGGCCGTGATTCTACTTCTCATGATTTCCAGGAGCCTTTCAATTTGGCTTGGTACTGCGCCTTCTTCGACTTGGCCGGCTCCTTCTTCTCCAAGTTGCTTTGACCCTTCGACATGACTTGGGGCTGCTACAAGCTGTTTTGTATCATGTCACCAAAGTAGACACATATAAGGACACTTGCAATCATGGTATGACAATAAATTAAGTGACTCGAATAAACATTTATACATATCGGATCAATAGCCTCTTTCGTTTTCTTTCCATGAATTTCTTCATGGAAGGTCGTCCCGATCATTGTAACCCTAGTTTTCACATATGAGATTGTTTCCTTAGGGTTATCTCTGGTACCATCAACATTTTCCATAACTATACCAAATCCCATAGTCACATGGCCTTGAACACCCATAATGTCATATGTCATTTTGTCCATCATCTTTGACAAACGATTAACGTCAGCAGCCACACTATCTACCCTATAATTTAGGTGTCCCAACTACTCTGCAACCGTGTTATCGATTTCTTTAAACCCTTCCTACATAAGATTTTTCATTTCTGCTCTGAATGCAGCAAATTTAACCGACAGAGTAGCAGAGGATTTCGAGGAGCTGAAGACGCCACTTTCCTTTGCGGGGTACAACTATCACTAGGGTACTAGCCAAGGACGGGATAATCTTTTCTTATGTTGCAGTCAGAGGAGATGGAGGATTATAATCTTCTAAGTTAGGCGTCTGATGCTATGTTGTGCCAGGTTAAGTGGTAACGACACTGTTAGAACACCGATATCGACTGGTCCGCTACTTCGTCCCTTTACCACCCTCGGGATCAGTGTTTCCAGGGCCCCTCTTTTCATCTGGAGATACTCATGTCGCGGGAGTCGATGTATCTTTTTTAATATTACTCTTCCCTTGAACAATTTATCCCACTGTCGGTGAATCGACACGATAGGGCTAGCCTCTTGGAACACAACGATGCTTTCCCCATAACATTCTTGGGTCTCCTCGGCCGAATGAACAAGAGTCCGTCGAAGTATGTCTATCTTATTCCACTCATTCAGTGTCTTTGCGTAATCATTGTTGGATTTCTTCCATTTCCAACCATTCACGCGCGGCCTTACATCCCCGGGATTTTTTTCTCCTAGGACTTCAGCAAGCTGAGGAGCAGCCTCGCATATCCAACTAAGGAAGAATTGGAGAAAGATATTAATGTTATACTTCAATGTATCTTTTGGTCCTTCGTGGCTTCTCAAGCCTTATACTCCAACATTTTCACGAAGTCATTCCACAAAAAAATCCCCAAGAAAAGGTTTTTGCCCAACCGAGATTCTCTAGCAAATTAAAAAGCACTTAGGAATTGAAAGCTTGTTGCTTTTGCTCCATATAAGTCGGACAATCACGGCCACCAGAAACAATCTTTTATAGTTCAGTAATGCTTTCTGATGATTCAGGAATATCTTGTAGACCCATTATGCCTTATTTTCTTGTCATGTCACCTTGTTAACATTGTCATTGAGTGAATCCATACTAAAGCATGAGATTAAAATAAACTTATGTATTCCAAACCACGCAACTAATATGTTAATGTTGAACCACAATTCTTCATCATCTACATCAACATTCATCTTGAAGTGCATGAAGAGGTTCACAATGTTGCTGGGGAAGTTCACTTACAAGTAAGGAATGTCCAATATCAACTTCAACTTTGAAAGCTCGTCTTTAATAAATGTCCTCGCATCCGGTCGCACCCTCCTCACTGTTCCAGCATAGTATTTCAGGGTAAATCGACAAATGCTTTTGGCACCAATTATTTCACTGTCGAGGACGAAGCCATTAAAACCGATGACGGAGAGGATGAAGAAGCCATTGAAGAAGATGAAGAAAACATTTGAGCATAGGAGAGAGTTTAAGAGCAAGATAATGTTTGGAATCCGGGAGTATGAGTTAGCGGGAGAGGGAGAGTATATGTTCAGTTTTAAAAAGGTATAAAGTTAATTAGATGCAAATTTAAATTGGTTTTGTGTAGTTTCACTTTTACCCACAAATTAAGTCAGCCACTACTAGAAAATTCGATCGAGGTTGCATTGCAAAGATGAATTTGTGGCGTGATTCATTCGCCAAATTTTTTTTATAGGGAGTGTATATTGTAAGTTGTCAAACACTAATGGTACACAATGCTTATCTACCCAAATCTACGAGTGGTTTGTGTCAAGATATAATTGTTGGTAACTATTTATTTTAAGATATTTCTATAATCATAGCTGAAACGACCCGGGATCTCGGTTCAGGGCCAAAGAGACAATCGACAACCAAAAGTAGAAATATACTATTAAGATTACATTTCGCTTAATGTACATAACAAAATTTCGATAATAAGTACAATTTAAAACATAACATTTATGATCTACTAAGTGATCTAAGTTAAGCTATACTTCTTCGTCTCGTTCCAGCGTTCCCATCCCCCACTTTGATTGACGACCTGCGGTTTTAAAATGGCAAAAGCCGACGCAATTTTGAAGAAATTGATCAGTAAAAACTGAGTAAGTACACACTACGACATGTAAAGCAACGAGTGGCACGGAAGCATGAGTTAAAACAAATCAGAAAATTTAAACAGTAAAACTATCATATTGGAGAATTTGGGTCAACTTGAAGTAACTGAGTAACAAAATCTCTCAATTTAATAACATTGAGAAGCCGCGAGTAGTTGGTAAAATGTCCAGAGTAAACAAGTTCATATGAACTGATAACTATAGTAGTTCATGAGTAGCCAAGATTTACAATTCATTTCAATCGATTAGGGATATCAAGAGCCACAAACAACATTAATAAGTAGACAATTTTTAATTTCGACTTCAATCAACAGTTTAATTTAGCTGAGGCGTGTCAAGAGCCACCAGCAGGATCGATGTAAACAGAGGGATCACGAAATAATCACTAAGGGTTCCTTCTAGGGTCTATCAAACCTTATTTCACCCGAGCGTTAAGGGAGCCCATTCGTCAACCCAGATCACAACATTAGCTAAAAGGCCTTAAGTGTCGACACCCCTATACCGTAGTGACCCTTACAAGTATAAGTAGCACTCTATAGCTCTATAAAACCCTTGTCCTCAATAACTTGGTACATTTTGGCTCATCGGGGGCGGATTTTTGAACATTGACGTTCTATCCAATAATAAGAAGCATTGCTTCAATGGTCTTCGCCATAAGAAAATGGAGGATCGCTTGACGCCTCCCATTAATAACAGTACTCTGTACATCGTCCTAAGTCTATTAGAGGTATTTTATTTCTTCACTTTCACATAACCAGAATCGAGGAATATCAAAATTTCACAACTAATTTCCGAGAGTTCTCAAAGGAGATGAATAAAATAGTTTAACAACTTTTGAGTGGATAACATGCATTCTCATACTATTTCATATAACAAACATTCATTTGAAACATCAAGCACATACGCAGATTTTGATATGAAAAGGTCGTACATATGTACTTACCTCTGGGCCATGAAAGGCGCAAAGCAAAGCTAGCACTCCTACAACGCTCGTCTCATATGAATTCGGGTCGTATAGACAATGCGGCAGTACGAGCACATACGTCTATCGTGGAGCGGTCCTCAACACCGGCTGGTTATACACAAGTCAAGTATACAATCTATTAGCATTTACCCTCTATATGAGGTTGTATGCAAGAATGCAGTGAAATGTAGGTTATGGAAGCTAACTGCCCAAAACGCCCTTGATACTTCAAAACTGTCTAGTTGCCCGGACCCCAAATTACACTCATACTGGCCCAAAAACATCCAAGAATTACTCTTAACTCGTCCATATGAACTTAGCATTGAAATCTACAACTTTCAATAAATTGCACTCAGGCCCCTAAAGTTTAGTAAAACTGCAAAAAGACCCCAACTATTGACTTGGTCAACATTAGCCGAGAATGACATACGATTACTCCAAATACGCATACAAGACATGCTAACAAACTCCAAGTTACTAAATGAAACTCAATTCAAAGCTTAAGTGAAATTACTATTTTGCCCCTCCTATACAGTTCAGTCAAACTAGGGTTTTCGAAAAGTCAAACTTGGTCAAAATTGATATTTAGACTCAGAATATGAATACAAACAAGTTTAATGAAGAATGCTAAGGCCAGAAATGTCATTCAAATGGTCAAAACCGAATATCAAAGATAGCGAAAAGTCGTTTCAAGTAGTCAACTTTGCGACTGATTTCTGATCAATTGAGAATGAATTTTAAGAAACTGGAAATAGGGTTTTGAAGATGACAGTTCAAGGATTCCAGAACATATTTGAACTCCTATAAACTCTAAGTATTCAAAGTGATATCGCTACTCAAAGTTGGACAAAAATTCCGATTCAATACTTAGAAAAATTCAATAGTGCTTTATGAGTTCAAACTAGCAACTTTAGGCTCGTTTTGTGAGAAATCCGTTATAAATTTGAAGATGACTCAGAGACGATGAAATGAAGTATTATACATCATCTACACATAGGAGAAAGAAAAACAAGATTTCATTACCATTTGGGGAAGTTATAGATGTCACAAAATTGATACTTCAACATAGCTCCATACTTGTAAAAACAATTCAGCTTTTGATGGTTCAAAACACATCAAACCAGCCCACTTC
This sequence comes from Linanthus parryae, assembly GCA_023055425.1. Taxonomy (NCBI): domain Eukaryota; kingdom Viridiplantae; phylum Streptophyta; class Magnoliopsida; order Ericales; family Polemoniaceae; genus Linanthus; species Linanthus parryae. The sequence goes on along the minus strand of JALGPY010000001.1, from coordinate 69,822,660 downwards.
AAGGCCAAATTCAGGTAGGTTAGACTTGAAATCAAACAAATAAATCTGAATGAGAGTTATAGAGCTATGTACAGGCTTTCCAGAAAGCTAAGAATCATCCAAAACGGATTAAAAACGAGGAGATACATGAGTCCAAAGTTGGATCAAAAATGCTGGTGTGAAAAACTCAGCATGAACAAGCACGAACACAGCAACTTCAATTCGATTTTTGGCTGGGTTAGACACCGAATTTGAAAAATATTCAAATATGAAAGTTGTACCCAATTGTCTGGGGATTCCAGGAAGTCCTGAATCACTCAAAACGGATAAAAAACGAGAAAGATACGAGCATTTGAACATAGGTAGTTTATGTTCCAAAAAAACGAACAAAATGGATGAAACAAGAATCAAACTCGATCCTAACCACATTCTGGGCAGATTAGAGGTTGCAAAATAGGTTAATCGTGTCCTAAGGATCATTTTGGTGCAATACCCAACAAAAATGAGCAAGAAATGAGAGCTTTCCAAGAATCGGGTTTGGCTATGGAGGTTTGGCGGCGGATGGGTTCGGCATGCATGGTGGCCGGAGAAAAAATTGTCGAATTGGGGGTAATGCTTGTGCTTCCCGGACTCGCCTCAACACAAGGAACAAGAATATGTGGGTTAATTTCGATGGGTTGCAACGAGAAGGGAGAAATCGACGAAATACCGAACTAGGTTTCTTACCTTCAAACTCGGATTTCTCACTCGATACTCCATCTTTTTCGAAATCGTTTTGTGCGTTTTACTCCAGGCATCAATGGCTACCACCGGTAGCAGCAGGTCTGGAAGAGGAAGCCTTATGGTGGAGTTGGTGGTGGTTGTTCTTGAGGGAAGAAGAAGAAGATGATGGATGAGAGAGAGAGAGAGAGAGATTTTTTTTTTCTCTCTCTTTTTTTCAGATTGTTGGTGAGGAGGGGATTTGTAGGTGTTGACTCCTCATCTAGTAGGTGTCAAGTTGGCTGTGACAAGTGTCCTACATGCATAGGGGTAAAAGTATAGTTTTTCTAAAGTTTAGGGTACAAACTAGAAATAGAGGTTCTACTTGATTTCTGAGAATTGCAAAACCACCCCGAACATCTCTACTGCTTCAAAATCATTCTAAAAACTTCCAAATATGGCCAACACTCCAAAATGCCCACTTTAAAGCCGTGAAAAATTATTTACAAATTCGCCCCCAAAGTCTTGATATTGCACTAAGAACTCCCTCGGGAATTAGGGGTGTTACAATATCACCAATCACAAACATCCACATGGACTGTGAAATTAAAGGGTGAAGCAAAAATAGTGATGTTTAGCATTTCCCTGGGGTAAATTACTCAAATTTAATCTCTCCGCCCAATTTAAGTGTCTTCCTTGTAAAAATTGATGCCTCATAATAAGTGTCTTACTACCGATAAGTTACTTTTTTGGTTTACTTCCCCACGTATCTTTTTTCTAACATTACATTTTACTTCTCAAGAAAAATATGACATAAAAAATGACTATTTATAAATTTATCCATGCAATCTTTGAAATTGAGAGTAATTTGTAGAAAACAATACTTAAAATAACATTTGTATTTTCTTAGAAAATTGGTGATAACCAATATGAAGCCGAAGTCTCAATTTTCTGTGAAAAGAGATTTTGAGTTATAAATTATTACTATGGATATTTAAGATAAACAACACATTTGTGATCTAAGGACTTCATTGTATTACATATCTCAATAAATAATACAATGAATATTTTAGCCAAAAGTAATGTTCATACTAAATAAGATTGCCTCTAGTGCATCTATTCCAACACTCTCCATGTCTCTTCACCAATTCTCCATGGTTTCTTCATCGTTTTAGCTCACGCTTAATCTCCCAAGCTTGTTTCTCCTCTAAATTCCATCCCCCAACCTCCATCTCATGTCGAAACAACACGAAACAAAACCCGTGCGATCAAACGTGACGAAAAAAATACATAAAATCATATGAGAAACACGAGGATTAAAGAATTCATGCGCAAAGCTAAACTTCTACGTGATCCCTCTTATCATAGTGTAAAACTAAGATTATCAACCCGAAAATCACGCAAAACGATATAAAATGTGCAAGAAATATAACTCTGATAGAGATTTATCAATGGCTAACCTGACGGAGCCCTTCCATGAAAAATTACTCTTCACCGTGGCTGTTGGAATAGGTTCCCTAGAGGCAATCTAGTTTAGTATGAATAATAAATTGGGCAGAATATTCATTGTATTATTTATTGGATATTTAATATAATGAAGTCCTTGGATTTACAATTGCCCTGTTTATCTTAAATATCCCTAGTCCATTACAATGATTAAAGGAAAAATCATCTATAGACTAGTATGGGGTTGGATTGATATGGAGATATCGTGATCCAACACATGGGTATGCATTAGGAGTAATGGCATACTGGATTGACCCAATTCCGAGAAGGCTACATACATGTTATGTAAAGTCACAAGCGCTTCTCGCGGTGACAATGGTATTGTCATCCTTAGACTTGAAGTCACTAGTTGTTCTAGTTGTGGATTATTGTGATTGTGGTAGCGTCAAACGCTACACCGTGACTGGGTAGCCATAAAGGCGTGTACCGGATACAATAAGAATCAAGCTTAGAAATCGTAGTAGACGTAGATAGAATGTGTCCCTCCCACATAACGGGAGTAAATATCCTAGGCCACTCGAGGGATAGTTCTTATAGAATGTCTGGCCAGACTCAAATAAATCAATATAGGATATTGATGTTATTTGCACGAATAAGGCTATTCCCAGGATCGAGGAACTATGGATTGGATATACGAGTGTGATTTGTATGTCTCGTGTCCAATCCGAATATTGAGACAAAGGGATGAGACAATACTTGCACAAGGTTTGTCATGATGACTATTCTATTTGTTGGCTAGAATGGATGTCTTGCTAGAGGCCGCTCCATATTAGTAAATAGTTACTACCAACTAAATAGAACATATGGGGTCACACGCCATATAGAGGTGAACTAGACTTGGGAAACAATTAATTAATATGATTAATTACTTACAAGGATCAAATGACAGCAACTTGCTAACTTAGTAGGACTAATATGCAAGTTTGACTAATCTGAACTTGAGTAGGATTAGGATAGGGCCTTTATGTAGTAAACAACGAGTTGTTGGACTATATAAAGGATGCTCCTAGCTTCCTTCCCTACAACTCATGCTCATAACATACTTTGAGTAGAAGGAAGGAAGGGAGAGCAAGACAAACAAGGAGGCCGAAGCCCCCTTGTCGTCCGCCCACCCCGTCGGCCACAAGAGAGGCCGCCTGTAACCCTTTAGTTTTCGTGACCATAATCCCTGTGCCACATTGAACTAAGTATTAATGCAATTAATATATTGTGTGTTTTGACTGTTCCTACATATCATATTATGGGATTGGCTGTTATGATACATATAAAATCTTATATTAGCATATCGTGGATTAGTTGGTTTGCGCTTCGAGGACGAAGCTCTATTTAAGGGGGGGAAGGATGTAATACCGCGTTTTTATACGGGTAAATTAATAACAATTCGTGAAGTTTAAATGTGAACTGGAGAGGTATTTGTAGTTTAAGAAAAGATAAACTAGTTAACTTAGGGGGTGGTAGTTGTAGTTTGAAGAAAGTCAAAAACCTGGGGGATAAATTAATAAGAGTGAATTAAATAATAAGATACAAAAAAAGAAAGGAAAATCGGAGATCAGTTTCACCTAATCTCATGCCAAGCTCTGATGAATCCTCTCCAAAAAACCAAGAAGACAATTGACTTCTTCTTCATCTTCTCCTTCAAAACACCCATCCCCCTCCCTCTTCTCACCCGCCACCACCACCAACACCATCGCCACCTCCACTGGCAACACCCCCACGGCCACCACCACTTCCTCCTCCACCCCCCGACCTCTCCCTATGTCTCCTTCTCTGCCCTCTGTTTTGGCCGGCGAAAACAGAGCAGCGCCACAAGGCCGCCGTCGTTCCCGAAGGTGAACAACCACCACCACTTGTTCCTCTTTGCCCCTTCCCAAAATCTCTGCTCTATCTCTCTCCCTTCGGCGAAAACCCAGCAGAAACAACAACAGCTCAAGCCGCTACCGTCTCCGGCGAAGTCCCCGACGGCTGAACCGCCGCCACCACCACCTGCACCTCTCTCTCCCCCTCTGTTTCGACTCTCTCTTCCCTCCCCTCTCTGTTTCGAGCCAAGGGGAAGCAACGACAGCAGTGAAGCACTACAGAAACAACCCAGAGCCACCACAACTCCGGCGACCTCCATTAACGCCGGCGAGAAGCTCGGCCCGAGCTATCCAATGCCACTCACTCCCTCAAATAAATCCTAATAAACTACTAGAAGCCCGAGGAAGCTATAGCCGGCGCCAATCAAAGCAGAGCACGTCGGAATCGACGGATTCGACCATCACCGCCGGCCACCATCGACGGCGAACCCAACCGGACCCAAATCTTGACCGTTTCTCGCGATTTTTCGCTTGGGTAACTCCTAAAACACCCGCTGGTTCGTTATTGATCATCAAAACTTGATTTCGTTAGCTCTACATTGAATCGGGTTGTTGGGTTGTGAGATTTGTACGTGTGTTCATGCTTGGGGGGTTGTTTTGTACTTTCTAAAATAGTTGAGGGTATGAATTGTTACATGTGAAAACTGTTAATATTAGTGGGAGGTGATTATATGTCATTTATGAGAACTTGGGGTATATGGTTGTTGTTTATATAAAGTGCATATAAATATAAAATTTAAAATGCAATTTTTGTATTAGAAATAATTTCTAACATTTCTGGATATTATTTTAATTCTATAAAATTGAATTTGACTATTTAAAAATTATATAGGAGTTATTTAGTATGTGATATTGTTTTTCCTCTTAAAAATATGCAAGATAAAATATAACTTGTTGAATAAATATTTCAAGTACTTATAAATTAGTGCTTTGAGTAAAATATGTCATTTGTTTAATATTGATAAACTAAAAGAAGTTAGGGAGTTAATTTACAATATAATTACTAGTAAACTCCTCTATTTACAAATAGATAAAAAATTATTATTATTTGTATAAATTAGAAATTATTTCTCCAAAATAAAGCTATAATTTATGTATGACTAAACACTTATTTTCTTAGAATAAATATTTTTGTGAATTTAATTTATGAATCCAATTCTTTTATAGTATATAAATTTTCTAATAAATAATTAGCTTTAATGACATTATGTTGAATTAAATTTTGTAATAACTTACAAATAAATATGTTAAAAATAATTTATTATTTTCTAAATATGAGAGTGTATCAATTTAATATATAATTTCTCACTTAATATTTTTTAAGAGATAGTATTTATATAAGTAGTAACTTTTATGAGAAAAATACAATTGTTTATGTCATCGGTTTATTATATAGATATTACATGCTTATAATTAATGGGATAATGGGGGGTAATTTCAAATGAGACTTAGAGAAATTTTGCATAGCATATTTGCACACTTCGGACTTGTAATTGATTTAGGAATTATAAATTGTAGGTGACGAGTTCGTAGACGAGGTCTACGTGTACCTGTAGGAGCTTTATCGTGATAATTGTCATGCTACTTGAGGTAAGTAAATATGCCTTACCTAATGTGCCCGTCCTCCGTTCGTGTCTAAATATTTTTGTAATTTATGTCTCAAAATGTGATTTGTGATAATACGTGTTCGACTTGAGATTTCAGATACTTGTCTAAATGATTCTTTGGAAACTGTCACATGGAATTAATAATACGTAATAACGTAAATTGGAAACAGTTGTGCGGTGGAACCATATTAGGATTCTTATATATTGTGATTGTGATATTTTGCTCGGTTGCAATTAGCCCGGGGCTGCTTCATGTACTCACCTCTCTGGCCGCAAGAAGTCTGAGGGGGTGCCGACACTTAAGGTCTTGGATGTATGGGATATGGTTCGTTACTTATGAGATACGGTGATGGATTATTGCGATGGATTGGTTCGTTTCCCGCTACAACTAAATAACAAATCTGGTTTTTCATGTGAAAGATGGAAGAATTGATACTTTGAGAATCCCCTAATTGTGGAAATGATGAGAATTGATGGTGTTCTCCTTATTATATAAATGAGAATGGTTTGAGAACGCTAAGTAAAGAGTTGAAATTTTTATACTTCTCATATCTGGTCAATTGTAATAACATGTTTGGTTACTTCTAAATTATCCTCTTTTATTAAAAGAAAAACATGCCTCTTATCCGGTTTACACGTTTGGGTGTTTACTTATTCAGCATTTTGTGCTGACTTTGGAAAAACTGCGGTCTTGTTTCTTTCCCCCGCAGGTCTGGGTGAAGGAAGCTCGGCTTAAGGGATCGCGGACTCATCTAGTTATGTTAGTACTAAAAAAATGACGCACCTAGACAATCATCTTGTTTAATAGTATGTAATGTTACTTTGAGACAATTTATGGTTTGTAATATATAACTATGGAAGTGTCTTGTTCTCAATTTCCGCCAATTCATCTTGAGTAGCACCCTCCCGGGTTCTCCGGTCCGGAACGGAAGGCTCGGGAATCGAGGGGTTTTACACCGCCCCTCTCTTTGGTGCTCCGTTGCGTGATTTCTTCATCCTCTTCCACTCCTCCTAGCTAGCACAAGGCGTTTGGAAGATCTAGATCTCACCTCTAGGCGTGGATTAACCGTAGAGACGTGATAATTTTGGTGTAAGAAGTCATCAAGGAGACCTCAAAGGTACACAACACTATTCTCTTACCATCGTCATGATTTCTCTTCCTGTGATCCTTGGAGGGTCTTGATTGGATGAATTTATTATCTTTCCGCTGCGCATCCATGATCAAAACCCTACTGTGGAAACCTCGTTCTCACCTTCACACATGATTGTGTAGGGTGCTGTAACACCCCGTATTTTTCTGAATATTTTTGACACATTTTTCGCAAAATTTAAGTAGTTGTTTTTGAATTATATGACTAGAAGGGAAGGTAGTTGTAATTTTGGATAATGATATATAGTTGTTGTTGGGGGTATGATTTGTCTTTTACGAAACTTGTAGTATTTAATACTTGTATTTTGTCTTTATACCTATACGTATTTGTACCGTATTCATACTATACTTTATACTATAATTATAATAATAGTAATATTAAAATATTGTTTTTCCCAACTCTCTCCCACTCCCCTAGATTTTCTCCCTCTCTTCTCTCACTCTCACCCGTCTCTCTCACTCACTCTCTCTCTTCCCTTATTTTTTTTTCTCCCCTTCGGCAAACAAATCACCACCCCCAATATTTCTTCCCAAACCCCAACACCCTCTTCTCTCTCCCGTACCTCTCTCCCTCTCTCACGCCTCTCTCTCCCTCATTCTCTCTCTCTATTTCCCCGACTCTCTCACCCTCTCTATTTATTCTCCCCTTCCTTCTCCCTCGGATCATCACCACCCCGACACCAACACCAGCCACCACCCTCACCACATCTTCTCCCTCTCTTCCTCTGTCCCCCTCCATCTCACTGTCTCTATCTCTCCTCTGGTTCTGGCCGAGAGAACCCACAAGCCACCACCATCACCACGGCTACCACCATATTCACCACCCACTACCCCTTCCTCTCTGCCCACTGCTCGTCACTCCCTCTTGCTCTCTGTTTTGCCGACAAGAAGACACAGCTGCAGCAGCGGCAGCGGCCTTGCCGCTGCCATCTCCGGCGAACCACCACCACCGGGAACACCCCAACCACGACCACCACCACCTCCAGCTAGCTCTCTGTCCCCTCCCCCCCTTACCTCTGTTTTGACGACGAGAAGCAGCAGCGGCAGCAATGCCGCTGCCTTCCCGATGAGGAGACCCGCTGGAATCCATGGCCGCCACCACCTTTGCCCATCACTTCTTCTTCCCCTCCACTACTATATCTCTCTCCCTTTCTCTGCACGACCGGAAGAAGAGGAATGAGATGGAAACAACAGCAGCAGCAACGCTGCAACAGCAGGCCGCCATAAACGCCGGCGAGAACTCCATTCTGCGGCGAGCTTCGAGCCCAAGCAAATCAGTGGCACCCAGCCACTTCCAACCACTCCCCTAACCTCCTGGAGGTCCGACCAGGTCCGTGTAGGTCCAAGACGAAGCCAAGAACAGCCGGAGAAGCCCAGGCGAAAGCTCCACCTCCGGCGACCCGACGGCGACCTCGACCCGACCCATTTCTTCACCGTTTCTCGCGACTTTTGGACTGGGTATGCTTGAAATCTTCCCCTGAGTTGTTTTTAGTAATCAAAATCAAGTTTTAAGGCCTCGAATCCACGTTTTAATCGGTTAGTTTGAAAGTTCATGCTTAGAGGGTTAAAGTGTCATTTTCAGAAAGTTTTCAGGGGGGTTATAATGTCTTTTCAGAAACTTAGGGGGAGGCAGTTGACATTTCAAAAACTTTTGGGTACTAAATGCAGTTTTTAATTTTAGATTCATTTATAAAATTAGTTTTTATTTAGTTTATTTAGATTATTATTTATAAATTAATAAGTATATTTTTGCGATGTAAATATTATTGAAGAAAATATATTTTGGGTTTGTAAATTAAATTAAAATTAATAGTTTCTTGAGAAAATAAAAGGATCTACAAATATACGTATATATAGGATGTATATTTGTTGAAATTGTATTAAGTTAGAAGCTCCGATTTGTAGGTGACGATTCCGTAGACGAGAACGAATTATAAGACGTGCTTGGATTTTGGTAAGTTAATATGCCTAGCCTCGCGTGCCTTTCTTTCTTTTCACGTATCGCGTGAGTTATTTGTGAAATTACTACCGTACTTGATTTATTTGAGTTGCTTATTTGTTTTGAAATACTCCTCTTTGAAGTCTCGTTTGAAATTGGAATCCAAATCTAAATAACAATCCGACAGACGAACATCTAAGTGATATTGCGAAATATTTGTAAAAGTGATATCCCAAGACGGACCACGTCATTGGGTTGGAAGTACGAAATTCGAAATTGTTGCCTCGGTTACCAAGAGTAGCACACCGCTCACTTATTGGTTAAATCAGAATATCTCTCAATCGTGCATCGATTATTATTATTTTGTGCCACACCGGCTTTAGTTCGGAGCTCCTTACACGATTCTATATCTTGAATGAAAATACGTAATTATGTAAAGTGGAAATCGTTGTGCGTGGGTTTGTGCCATATCCCTGATACGATACATTTCTGACATATTGTGTTGGTTACTGATTATGAGATTATGAGATTATGAGGCTCTGACCTCCTTTTGATTATGATATGGTTATGAGGCGATGTGATGCGAACCTCCTGTGATTGAGTTATGGTTGTGGTAGTGCTTTTGCACATATGAGAAAGAGGTTGTGGATTGGATATGGTCACGCCCCGTATCAACTAGTTGCTAAAATGAATTTCTGGACTCGATTCATATGGATATGAGATATCTTGAGATTAAAGTAATATTGTGATTTGCTATTAACAGTGAGTTCCCGAGATGGACCACATCTTCGGGTTGAAACACGAAATTGAGATCGTTACGGAGTTTGACACACCAAATCAATGTGAACGCTTTTCCCGCGAGTATTTGATTGTTATTATTTACCAGCGAAATGGTTATTCCTGTCATATGTCTCATAATCTGTTTACGTGCTATGGGTGTTAGCTTACTCAACCGTTTGCTGATCATTTTTTGTAAAAACTGCGTCGGCTTTTGCTATTTTAAAACCGCAGGTTGGCTATCGAGGTGGGGGAAACGTTCACGACACAGATGGATAGAGAAGCTTGGAACATCACGTAGTATATTATCTCACCTAAGAGTGTATTCCTTGATTTTCAAAAGATTATCACTGTTTGTATTTGTATGGAAATTGTAAAAGTTATAATTTGAAGTTTTATGTTATCGATGGTTGTACTAGCTGTGAACAAACGATCCTTATCCGTTCCCATCGAGGCTCCTCACCTCGGGCGGAGGCATTTCCCTTGTTGTTTAATAAGCCCCTTATCCGGCTCGGGACAAGACCGGGAGGGTGATTCTTAATAGAAGTGGCGGAGATCAAAAGCAATATATATTCCACAACAAGAACTTATATTATTAAATATTAAACATTAAACAAGAGTCTTATACAAAAGGGTGCTTATTATTACAAAATAACTTAACAAAACTAGAAACTTAATATGACATTATCAGTCTAGGTGAGTCTCCCGCCCCTTCTATTCCTTAAGTTCAAGCTCCTAGACCTGCGGTGGGAAGAAAACAACAGGAACCGCAGTTTTCAAAGTCAGCAATAAATACTGAGTGAGCTACACCTTAGCATGTAAAACAGGAAAGATAAAATAAACTGCTGGACACAAGTTAAATAAAATGAAAGTGAAAGAGTATGGATGAAAACAGTTTTAGAGTTCGCAACGGTATAAACAGAAGTGTAAATCAATAATCCAAGCGTTAACCGAATATAATAATTCCGACAAAGGGCCTCCCAATAGTAATAAAGCCAACAAGGCAATCGAATAATCACTTATTCATTTCACAGTACCCGGGTAGACCAGTGACCACGATCAGACATTCTAGACGTTAAGTGTTGCAACACCCTCCTAAGAGCGTCAATCAAAGGAGTGGTATCTAGAAGCAGTACTCCAGCCTACGGCGAAAGGAGTCGGGGTGCACGTAGTGCCATATCTTTAGGGACCAAAGCCCAGGGAATCATCACCCGTACGTAATAAGTAAAACAACTGGTTCCGGTACATGCGATATTCTTTCCACTTTGCATTATTAACGAATTATTAATTATCGCGTGAGAGTTATCAATAACAGTAGCCAACAGTTCAAATATTTGGAAAGTGTAACAAATAATAACAATTATATTTTGAGACAGAAAATAGTAATCGCAATCGACACGAAAAGAGCTAGGCACACTAGGCTAAAAATGTAAACTCACCTTATTTGACTTGGCAGTTAGTACGTAGGATGATCGATGAAGCCGATGTCCACAAATCCGTCTCCTACAATTCACAAACCTGTAATTACGCGATGCTACTTCTAAATAAATAGATGCATGAGTGTTAATATAGGTCGGATCTAAGTTCTTCCCAATAACCCCAACAAATTCCTGATTCCAACTATATTATTATTAAGGAAGTATTTTAGTGACAATATTTAACATTAAATAATTAAGGCCAAAATATTGTAAATATTTATCAAAGCGGACAAGTAACATTTAAAGATTATTTCCAAAACATAACTATTTCATTTGCTAATAATTTTTATTGATAAAAATATTTAGTATAAATAATTGAAACTTACAACTTGTTTATATAAACTAGAGTGACAATTTGTTTAGAGCAAACATTTTATCAAATATACATATTATTATTATTATGACTTATTTTTGAAGAAAAGACTATTATTTGTTATTGCTAAAACAAATTTTTATTACAAGAGCATTTACTTTATTTTTCTTTTAGTTACCTATAATATTAATATCAAATAATCAAATATTAAAGATAATAGAGTATAACAGCCCCCCCTTAGGTTTTGGCAAACTACAACATGCTACCCTCCCACTAGCATAACAGTTTATTTAAGTGACAGGGTATACCCTCCATAGTTTCAGAAATACCAATTAGCACCCCCCTTCACAAACCCGTATGTAAACACAAAGCCCATCTCACCCAACTAATACAAACCATGGATTAAAGCCATAAAATGCAATTTTGATTACTGGGAATGAATTATAGAGAGTTTTAGGAGTTAACCGTCGTGAAAATCGCGAGAAACGATGAAGAAACAAGGCGGGTCGGGTCGTCGGAATTGCCGCCGGTGGTGAAGCTCGACGGCGGCGCTCCGGTGACTTCGGGGAGCGGCTAAGGCCTCCAGGAGCTGGGTCGGCACTTCTGGAGTCTACGGGAGCGGAGAGAGAGGGATGGGTGTCGTTTGTTCGGTCGGACCAAGCTTCCCGCCGGAAACTATGGTGGACGGCGGCGACTGGTGCGGCGGCTTCTGCTGCTGCTAATCTCTCATTTCTTCCTTCTTTCTGGTCGCAAGTAGTGATAGAGGGAGGGAGTGGCGACGAGTGGAGCAGAGGAGTGGTGGTGGTTCGGGTGTTTCCCGTCGGCAATGGTGGCGGTAGTGGGTGGCTCCTAGCTGCTGCCACCAGCTGCTGTTGCTTCTGATTTGCAGAGAGGCAGAGAGACGGATGGATGGGACAGAGGCAGAGAGGGGGAATAGAGAGTTAGAGAGGTGATGGTGTTAATGACGGAAAAAGTGGTGATTGGCAGTGGTGGTGGTTGTTCGATGAGAGAGAGGGTGGTGGTGCTGGATGTGTGCCAAGGCAGGGGCTTTGTTGGGTTTAAATAGAGGGGAGTGAGGGCGGTGAGGAAGAGGGTGTTGAGGGCGGTGTTGTAGGAGGCGGTGATGGTTTCTTTTACGTGAAGAGAAAGGAAGATGAATAAAAAGAAAAATATTTTCTTTTATTTAAAGAGTAGAAAATGAGAAAGTATTGGGTGTGATAAGTGTATAGTCTAATGCAGTGGTTATTGTCGCGAGAATGTCTAGAAAGATAAAAACTAAACGCGAAAAATCTAAAATTCTCACCCGAGTTTTCTGTATAATAAAAATCCGGAAAATTACCCAAATCATCACTCACTAATTTCAAATTTAATTTTTCACGTCCCAAATTACTAAATTGCCCTTTAGTTAAGCACGGGGTATTACATCCTCCCCCCCCCCTTAGAATAAGCTTCGTCCTCGAAGCTGGTCAGGTTGCTAGAGTCTCGGGGGTTTCCTAAATGAAATGCACAGAGATTAAGATTAGAATACTTACCTTCCTTGTTGTTTATTGCCCGTGCCTCTGTTTCACTCATCACAAAGATATGTCCAGGCTGCCTCTGGTTGTTTCCCTGAGCTGCATTCCCACCATTCCTGTTTCGATTGTTTCCAGCATCATTGTTTCCGTTGTTAGCTGCATTCCTGTTCAGTCCTCCATTTCTGTTGCCATCTCCATGGTTATTGTTATTATTGCGGAACTGACTTCCTCTGTTTTAAATGTTTTGTCGGTAAACGTTCCCGTTCTGATTCAGACGTTGTCCTTGGTTGTTCATCCCTTGCTCATTTTTGGCTGCCATCCTCCTTCTGCAATCCTGAGCTATGTGGCCTATGATACCACAGAACCTACAAGTCAAAGAAGCGCCTTCACACGTGTACCCCCGATGATTGTGTCCACACCTTTTGCAGTTGAAGTTGCGTTGCTGGTTTTGATTTTCCCCATTTACCCAGTTCTGATTTCCTCCTCCGTTTCCTGTCCTGAATATCTTGTCTGTTCCTTGATTGTTGTTTCCTCCTTGGCTAGAGTTGCCACTTCCTTGGCCTTCCACCTTTCTTTTCCCCAATTGCTGAGTTATTGCCTGATCGACTCTCCAGATATTTGCGGCTACCCCATAGGCCTCTGATAAGGTACTGTAGGTCCTTGTGAGCATGGTCCTCTGGATTTCAAGCCTCAGACCTCCTATGAAGCGAGTCACCATGCGCCCTTCAGTAGGCACTATATCTTCTGCAAACCGGGCCAGCTCCACGAACTTGTCGTAGTAGTCTGTTACAGAGCTGTTTCCTTGCTTCAACGAGATGAACTCCTGGTACTTCTCTCCCTTGACATGATCCGGATAAAAGGAAATTCTCATTGTTGTTTTCAGTGCCTCCCAGTCGAAACCTTCTTGAGCCATGAATCTCCCTCGGTTGGCAGTCCATCAGTTGTCAGCTTTTCCTTTAAACTAGAACGCCGCTTCGTTAACCTTGCGGGTTTCTGGGCAGTCCATGGCATGGAAAATTTTGTCGAAGTCCCTGATCCAGTTTTCCAGCAACACAGGATCTTCCTTTCCATAAAAGAGACTCGGGTTTCGTTGAGCTATCTTCTTAGACCAGTCGGGTTCTCGTTCAACAGCAACGTTGGTGTTACGGTTCTGGTTGTTGTTGTTCATAGCCTGGACGAACTGACCCATGTGGTTGATCAGTTGGGCCACCTGTGGGTGTAATGCTTCTTCTGCTTCCATTGTTTCTTCCAAAGACATAGCGGTGCTTCTGCTGATTACGTACCCTAAACGATATCTTATCGTAACACACGCGCTAACACAAGTAACATGTCACAACCAGTAAGTACACAATATCATCCAATCACATAATACATCTCAGCGAGATACACTGAGGAAGAAAATCCACATAAAAGTCATAGAAGAGTGACTTCATAAATATATATCCAACTAGGCATTAGGGCCTCAATACGAAACAAAGTAATGTTAAGTAACAAGCAGCAACTTATCATGCAAAGAGGAAGTAAACAATAATTCCCCAGATTCCCGGCTTTTCCGTATTTTATCTTGCCCTATGTTCATTTTATGTTACCCTACAGGTTTTATTCCCTATAGTGGAAAGAACTGCTCTGATACCACCTGCAACAACCCCCTTATCCGGCTCGGGACAAGACCGGGAGGGTGATGCTTAATAGAAGTGGCAGAGATCAAAAGCAATATATATTCCACAACAAGAACTTATATTATTAAATATTAAACATTAAACAAGAGTCTTATACAAAAGGGTGCTTATTATTACAAAACAACTTAACAAAACTAGAAACTTAATATGACATTATCAGTCTAGGTGAGTCTCCCGCCCCTTCTATTCCTAAAGTTCCAGCTCATAGACCTGCGGTGGGAAGAAAACAACAGGAACCGCAGTTTTCAATGTCAGCAATAAATACTGAGTGAGCTACACCTTAGCATGTAAAACAGGAAAGATAAAATAACCTGCTGGACACAAGTTAAATAAAATGAAAGCGAAAGAGTATGAATGAAAACAGTTTCAGAGTTCGCAACGGTATAAACAGAAGTGTAAATCAATAATCCAAGCGTTAACCGAATATAATAATGCCGACAAAGGGCCTCCCAATAGTAATAAAGCCAACAAGGCAATCGAATCATCACTTATTCATTTCACAGTACCCGGGTAGACCAGTGACCACAATCAGACATTCTAGACCTTAAGTGTTGCAACACCCTCCTAAGAGCGTCAATCAAAGGAGTGGTATCTAGAAGCATTACTCCAGCCTACGGCGAAAGGAGTCGGGGTGCACGTAGTGCCATATATTTAGGGACCAAAGCCTAGGGAATCATCACCCGTACGTAATAAGTAAAACAACTGGTTCTGGTAAATGCGACATTCTTTCCACTTTGCATTTTAACGAATTATTAATTATCGCGTGAGAGTTATCAATAACAGTAGCCAACAGTTCAAATATTTGGAAAGTGTAACAAATAATAACAATTATAGTTTGAGACAGAAAATAGTAATCGCAATCGACACGAAAAGAGCTAGGCACACTAGGCTAAGCATGTAAACTCACCTTATTTGACTTGGCAGTTAGTACGTAGGATGATCGATGAAGCCGATGTCCACAAATATGTCTCCTACAATTCACAAACCTGTAATTACGCGATGCTACTTCTAAATAAATAGATGCATGAGTGTTAATCTAGGTCGGATCTAAGTTCTTCCCAATAACCCCAACAAATTCCTGATTCCAACTATATTATTATTAAGGAAGTATTTTAGTGACAATATTTAACATTAAATAATTAAGGCCAAAATATTGTAAATATTTATCAAAGCAGACAAGTAACATTTAAAGATTATTTCCAAAACAAAACTATTTCATTTGCTAATAATTTTTATTGATAAAAATATTTAGTATAAATAATTGAAACTTACAACTTGTTTATATAAACTAGAGTGACAATTTGTTTAGAGCAAACATTTTATCAAATATACATATTATTATGACTTATTTTTGAAGAAAAGACTATTATTTGTTATTGCTAAAAAAAAATTTATTACAAAAGCATTTACTTTATTTTTCTTTTAGTTACCTATAATATTAATATCAAATATGAAAGATAATATGAGTATAACAGCCCCCCCTTAGGTTTTGGCAAACAACAACATGCTACCCTCCCACTAGCATAACAGTTTATTTAAGTGACAGGGTATACCCTCCAAAGTTTCAGAAATACCAATTAGCACCCCTCCTTCACAAACCCGTATGTAAACACAAAGCCCATCTCACCCAACTTGTACAAACCATGGATTAAAGCCATAAAATGCAATTTTGATTACTGGGAATGAATTATAGAGAGTTTTAGGAGTTAACCGTCGTGAAAATCGCGAGAAACGATGAAGAAACAAGGCGGGTCGGGTCGTCGGAATTGCCGCCGGAGGTGAAGCTCGACGGCGGCGCTCCGGTGACTTCGGGGAGCGGCTAAGGCCTCCAGGAGCTGGGTCGGCACTTCTGGAGTCTACGGGAGCGGAGAGAGAGGGATGGGTGTCGTTTGTTCGGTCGGACCAAGCTTCCCGCCGGAAACTATGGTGGACGGCGGCGACTGGTGCGGCGGCTTCTGCTGCTGCTAATCTCTCCTTTCTTCCTTCTTTCTGGTCGCAAGTAGTGATAGAGGGAGGGAGTGGCGACGAGTGGAGCAGAGGAGTGGTGGTGGTTCGGGTGTTTCCCGTCGGCAATGGGGGCGGCAGTGGGTGGCTCCTAGCTGCTGCCACCAGCTGCTGTTGCTTCTGATTTGCAGAGAGGCAGAGAGAGGGATGGATGGGACAGAGGCAGAGAGGGGGAATAGAGAGCGAGAGAGGTGATGGTGTTAATGACGTCAAAAGTGATGATTGACAGTGGTGGTGGTTGTTCGATGAGAGAGAGGGTAGTGGTGCTGGATGTGTGCCAAGGCAGGGGCTTTGTTGGGTTTAAATAGAGGGGAGTGAGGGCGGTGAGGAAGAGGGTGTTGAGGGCGGCGTTGTAGGAGGCGGTGTTGTAGGAGGCGGTGATTGTTTCTTTTACGTGAAGAGAAAGGAAGATGAAGAAAAAGAAAAATATTTTATTTTACTTAAAGAGTAAAAAATGAGAAAGTATTGGGTGTGATAAATGTATAGTCTAATGCAGTGGTTATTGTCGCGAGAATCATACTACCTATAATAAAAGAAGATATGGCTCTTTGCCAACTAGGATTTTTGCACACTGTGGACCACTGATTATCTTGCATGTGTGTTTGCCGCCAATGCCTACCAATGATTGCTTGCCACGTCGTTGTTTACAATTTATTCCGAGTCAAATGTCTGTTTTGTCCTCGTGCGGAACGGTAATTTACTGAACGAATAATGGCTTCGTTATGTAATTGTGTTCTCTGGCTTGGATTGAGATGTAAATTCGATGAAAAAAATAGCTTCTGTTAACTTCCGTTTCTGCCCCTGCTGTTTGCCCTTTACTGGCTGTCCTCAATAGATTTAGTGGCTGTAATTTGGTTGTAGGAGTTGGATGTAGATGTAAATTTGTTGAAAAAAATAGATTCTGTTAACTGCCATTTCTGCCTCTGCTGTTTCCTCTTTATTGGATGTCCTGAACAGACTTAGTGGCTGTAATTTGGTTGTGAGATTTGGATGTAGATGTAAATTTGATGGAAAAAATAGATTATGTTAACTTCCATTTCTGCCCCTGCTGTTTCCCCTTTATGGGATGCCCTCAATAGATTTAGTTGCTGTAATTTGGTTGTGTGATTTGGATGTGGATGTAAATTTCATGAAAAAAATAGCTTCTGTTAACTTCCGTTTCTGCCCCTGCTGTTTGTCCTTTATTGGTTGTTCTGAATAGACTTAGTGGCTGTAATTTGGTCGTGTGAGTTGGATGTAGATGTAAATTTGATGAAAAAAATAGATTCTGTTAACTTCCATTTCTGCCTCTCCTGTTTTCCCTTTATTGGCTGTCTTGAATAGATTTAGTTGCTGTAATTTGGTTGTGCGACTTGGATGTACATGTAAATTTCATGAAAAAAATAGCTTCTGTTAGTTTTCGCTTCTGCCCTTGCTGTTTGCCCTTTATTGGTTGTTCTCAATAGATTTAGTGGCTGTAATTTGGTTGTAGGAGTTGGATGTAGATGTAAAATTGAGGAAACAAAACTAATTCAACTCAATTAAAAAATACTATTCTGAAAACATATATACTTTCCAAAGTATAAATGCATGCTCTCAATTAGGGCCTTCCCAAAACCATGTTATTAGTTTAGTATAGACAATTTTAAAACTAACTAACTTTATTCTTTCAAAAAAGATTAAGAATTTAGTTTTAGAGTTATTAAAAGTGGATAATTAATTAATATTTAACTCAATAAACTTTTCATAAAACAATGTACTGTATATATTTGTGTACTTACAATAATAAACAAAGGGTTGAATAGTTATGAGATAATATAACTTTTACTACTACTATTATTATTATTACTTAGAGTATAGAATATTTTAATTAACAAAGAAATGTTATTTTACCCAAAAAAATTGATGACGTAAAAGTGATGAAGAAAATTACCTTTCGTTAGCAGTCGATTTTGCCCTTGCTGCTTCGCCCTTCTTGCTGTGCCGAACATAGTGACTGGCTGTGGTAATATCATCGTCTTCTCCCTCAGGAATCTGCCCTCACTCGGCCTCGGTGCTCATTGGTGGAATCACAACCGCCTTCTGTTTCTTGGAGCCCAAGTACATCTACTGTTTGCTCCACTACTGTGACGTAGGCTGCTGCTTCAAAGCCTCCACGTGTCGCTTCATCCTCTTCGGTATAATTAGAGGATGTCTGTGTTCTTCCATTGTCTGCTTTGTTCGATCTCTTCGTTGGTATGTGCAATGCTCTCTCCCTTTTTTCGAATGATTTTTCTTTTTTTTCATTTTTTTTTTTATATTTTTTCAATATTTTCCCCACTGTTTAATTTTTCTGCTTCCGAGGTTGAATGTAGGAGTTGCATGTTTGCAGTTTGTTGTAATATGTATGCGCAATGCTTTCTCCCTATTTTTGGATGAATTTTTTTTATTTCATTTTATTTATTTATTTATTTATTTTTAATATTTTCCCCACTGCTTAAGTTTTCCCCTTCGGAGGTTGAATGCAGGAGTTGCATGTTCAGATTGTTTACGGTTTGTATTTCTCTCATAAAATGTTTCCAGTTCTTGTAACATAGGGTTTGCTATGGAGGTTTGGTGTTATTAAATGCTGATGATCTGGTTCCTTCTGTGTACATAGGTGTCTGAATGCAGTTGCATGTCTAGATCGTTTGCAGTTTGTAGGTCCCATATTAAATGTTTACAGTTTGCTGTAGTATGGAGTTTGGTGTGGAGGTTTGGTGTTATTAAATGCTAATGATTTGATAATTTTGTGAATGCATTGTCCTACGCTATACAGCACCTCTTACATTATGTGTGATTACAAAACGGTATAATTAGAGGATGTCTGTGTTCTTCCATTGTCTGTTTTGTTCGATCTCTTCACTGGTATGTGCAATGATCTCTCCCTTTTTTCGGATGATTTTTCTTTTTTTTTTTTCCCTTTTTTTATTTTTTCAATATTTTCCCCACTGTTTAATTTTTCTGCTTCCGAGGTTGAATGTAGGAGTTGCATGTTTGCAGTTTGTTGTAATATGTATGTGCAATGCTTTCTCCCTATTTTTGGATGAATTTTTTTTTATTTTATTTATTTATTTATTTATTTATTTATTTTTTAATATTTTCCGCACTGCTTAATTTTCCCCTTCGGATGTTGAATGTAGAAGTTGCATGTTCAGATTGTTTACGGTTTGTATTTCTCTCATAAAATATTTCCAGTTTCTTGTAACATAGGGTTTGCTATGGAGGTTTGGTGTTATTAAATGCTGATGATCTGGTTCCTTCTGTGTACATAGGTGTCTGAATGCAGTTGCATGTCTAGATCGTTTGCAGTTTGTAGGTCCCCTATTAAATGTTTACAGTTTGCTGTAGTATGGAGTTTGGTGTGGAGGTTTGGTGTTATTAAATGCTAATGATTTGATAATTTTGTGAATGCATTGTCCTACGCTATACAGCAGCTCTTACATTATGTGTGATTACAAAATTGGCCTGTTTGTTGTCAACTTTTGTAGTATGTGCTCCTAATTTTTTGATGACTTTACACATGGGGACGAAATTTAGTTATGCAGTTGTCTGCTTGTTTGAGTCCTTTTGAATTTCCCATGTTTAACTTCATCGGGTTATCTGTTTCAGTTGGTTTGTGGAGTTACACATGTGTTGTTGGTTGTTATGAGTTCATCCCACTGGATTGTTGACTGTTTTTCTGGTAAGATCTTCGGATGAATGTTTTGCTGTATGGCATGATTGAAATTCAGGCATGATCTAATTTTTTTTTTCCCATCTGCTGCTGTAACTCCCAGTGCCCTGAAAGGAGCTTCTAGGCTGAGTGGTTGCTGCGTCGGCATCATTATTTGCATATCACAGGTTCTTCATTGTAATTTCTAAAATTGTGTTGGTGCTGTTCTTGGAAATACTTGTGGTAGATTTGTTTATTAATGATGTGTCAAATGTATACGGTATTATGTGGCCCTGATTCTATTGGGTGGTAAAAATGCTATGACTGCATATTCTTGTGTGTGATTCCTATAATATGGTGATTAGTCTGTTATAATATGGAGTGTATGTTAAGAACATAACTGTTATTAGTGATTATGAAGATGTTGTGTTAGAACATGTACATCACTAAAATTGTGTGAGGGAATAGGTAATTTCTGAATGAATTTGAATTGAATTATGAGTGCATTCACTACTGGCAGCAGACCATTGCAGAATGAGGGAGGCGTAGGGTTAAAAAAAGAGTGCCGAGAAATGGGAAAATGTGCAGCATTCGCTGTATCAAAACATTCTTTCGATTCTAGAATTCTTGCGGTGTGACCTGAGCGATGATTTAAAATTTAGGTATGTCTACCATTAATAGAGGCAAGCGTCCAGAGCCCACTGAATCAGAATCATTGCAAGATCCCGGATTGCGCAGGAATTTATTGCCTCATGAAGAGGTTGAATGCCCTGCCGTGCTCACACCGCCGCCGTCGACTGTTATGCATCCTGCATATGATGCTACTACTGCTCCGTCTTATAGATTGCCTACTGTTGATCATGTATTCGGTGGTCGAACTGCGGGCTGTTGTGGTCGTGGCCGTGGTAGAAGAGGGCGCCCTCGGAAAAATGCTGGTGGTGCAACCTCACACAATGCCTCCAGTAGTGGTGAGGGAATGCTTGACGTAGTTAATACAGGCAAGCGTCGAGGAGCCGCTGAATCAAAATCATTGCAAGATCCCGGATTGCGCAGGAATTTATTGCCTCATGAAGAGGTTGAATGCCCTGCTGTGCTCACACCGCCGCTGTCGGCTGTTATCCATAATGCATATGATGCTACTACTGATCGGTCTTATACATTGCTACTGTTGATCATGTAGCCGGTGAACGAACTGCGGGCTGTGGTGGTCGTGGCCGTGGTAGAAGAGGGCGCCCTTGGAAAAATGCTAGCGGTGCAACCTCACACAATGCCTCCAGTAGCGGTGCGGGAATGCTGGACGTAGGCAACATTTTGAAAGCATTGGAGGTTTCTGTGGCTGTCCGAAATCAATTTTTCCGAGAACAATTTGAGTGCTCTGCCGTACCAACACTGGATATAAGTAGCCGTGCTGTTGAAGGTGCATCCATTGATGTTGCCGTGTCTCCTGCGATTGAAGTACACGAGGTTGCTCATATTAGTAGTGAAAATTCAGCTGCTGATGTTGTGGGATGCCGTGCTATGCAATTTACATCGTCCGAATCATGTGGTGGTGCAGTGACTGGAATTGCTGCCGTTGATTGTTCTGAAATTGCAAATGTTGTAGATGGGACATCTGCTGGAGAAGTTTCACGCGGGGGTGGTCGTGGACGTGGTAGAAGAGGAAGACCTCGGAAAAATGGAGCTGGTTTGACTTCACACAAGGTCACTGACAGGCTTGAAGGAAAGCTGGAGCGAGACAACGATCCAACAGTATATGATAGCTCTGCGGGTGTTCGGAATCAATTTTTCTGTGAACAAATAGCGTCGTCTGCTGTACCCAGGCCGGCTCGAACTGGCTGTGCTGGGGGTGGTTCATCCACTACCACTATAGCGTTTCCCTTGATTGAAACACAGCAGGTCGCTGCCGTGACTCCTGCGATTGAATTACGATAGGTTTCTGATGTTATTAGTGAAAATTCATCTGCTGATGTCCTGGGATGCCGTGCTATGCAATTTACGTCGTCTGAATCATCTGGTGGTGCAGTGACTGGAATTGCTGCCATGGATTGTTCCGAGATTGAAAATGTTGTAGGCGGGATATCTGCTGGAGAAGTTTCACGCAGGAGTGGTCGTGGACGTGGTAGAAGAGGAAGACCTCGGAAAAATGGAGCTGGTGCGACTTCACACAAGGTCATCGACGGGCTTGAAGGAAGGCTGGAGCGAGACAATGATCCAACAGTATTTGAAATTTCTGCGGGTGTGGGGAATCAATTTTTCCGTGAACAAGTAGAGTCCTCTGCTATAACTGAGTCGGTTCGAACTGGCTGTGCTGGGGGCACTTCATACACTACTGCTACAGCGTTTCCCCTTGTTGAAACACAGCAGGTCGCTGACATTATTAGCGAAAATTCATCTGCTGATGTTGCTTGTCGCAATGTTATGCAATTTATGTCTTCCGCTGCATTGACTGGTGTGGTGGCTGGGATTGGTGATGTGAATTGTTCGAGAATTGCAAATCTCGCAGGAGGGACTGCTGTCGGAGAAGTTTCATGCTCAGGCCAATTTGATGATGTCAATCCCGCGTGTATAGCTGGTGGGGGAATGCGTCAGGAAGGCAACGGTCCGAAAGCATTGGATATTTATGAGGCTGTCCGGAATCAGTTTTTCCGAGAACAAGTTCATTGTTCTTCCGTACCAACACTGGGCCAGAGCAGCTGTGCTGGTGAAGATGCAAGCACTGATGTTCCTGTGTCTGCCGCGATTGAAGCACAGGAGGTTGCCGATGTCATTAGTGAAAAATCATATGCTAATGTTGCAGGATGTTGTGCTATGCAATGTACACCCTCTGAATCATTTAGTGTTGCAGTGACTGGAATTGCTGCCGTGGATTGTCCAAGAATTGCAAATGTCGTAGCAGGGATATCTCCCGGAGAAGTTTCACGTGGGGGTGGTCGTGGACGTGGTAGAAGAGGAAGACCTCTGAAAAATGGAGCAGGTGCAGCTTCACACAATCCCCCCGATGGCCTTCAGGGAAGGCTGAAGGGAGGCAATGATTCAACAGTATCGGACAGTCATCGGGCTGTCCGGAATCAATTTTTCCGTGAGCAAGTAGATTCCTCCGCCATACCAACACTAGTTCGAAGTAGCTGTCATGGGGAAGGTTCATCCACTGCTGCTGGTGCATCTCATGTGATTGAAACAGAAGAAGTCGCCGACATCATCATTGAAAATTCATTGGTTCATCTTGTGCGTCCATGTGGTTTGCAATTTACGTCTTCAGAAGCATTGACTGGTGGATTGACTGGAATTGATGTTGTGGATTGTTCGGGAATTGCAAATGTTGTGGGAGGGAAATCAGATGGACAACAAGTTGATTGTTCTTTCGTACCAACACTGGGTCAGAGCAGCTGTGCTGGTGAAGATGCATGCAATGATGTTCATGTGTCCGCCGCAATAGAACCACAAGAGGTTGCTGATGTTATGAGTGAAAAATCGTATGCTGATGTTGCAGGATGTTGTGCTATGCAATTTATGCCCTCTGAATCATATGGTATTGCAATGACTGGAATTGCTGCCGTGGACTGTCCGAGAATCGCAAATGTCGTAGCAGGGATATCTCCCAGAGAAGTTTCACGTGGGGGTTGTCGTGAACGTGGTAGATGAGGAAGACCTCGGAAAAATGGAGCGGGTGCCGCTTCACCCAGTGCCCCTGATGGCCTTCAGGGGAGGCTGCAGGGAGGCAATGATTCAACAGTATCGGACAGTTCTCAGGCTGTCCGGAATCAATTTTTCCGTGAGCAAGTAGATTCCTCTGCCATACCAACACTGGGTCGAAGTAGCTGTGATGGGGAAGATTCATCCACTGCTGATGTGCATCTCCCGTGATTGGAACAAAAGAAGTCGCCGACATCATTCGTGAAAATTCATCGGTTGACGTTGTCCACCCCTGTGGTTTGCAATTTACTTCTTCGGAAGCATTGATTGGTGGATTGACTGGAATTGATGTTGTGGATTGTTCATGAATTGCAAATGTTGTAGGAGGGAAATCGGATGGAGAAGTTTTACATTCAGTCATCGGTGCTAATGCCAATTCAGTGCGTACAGCCGGGGTTGCTCCCGGACGCGGTCGAAGAGGAAGGCCTCGTAAAAATAAGGGCGGTGCAACTTCACAAGAGGTTATTGATGGCGGTGGACGAGGACCTCAGGGAGGCATTATTTCAAACACATTGGATATTTCTGGGGTTGTCCGGAATCAATTTTTCAGAGAACAAATTGATTGCTCTCCTGTAGAAAGACTCGGTCAAAGCAGCTGTGCTGCAGAAGGTTCACCGACTGATGTTGATATGTCCCCTGTGATTGAAACAGAGGAGGTTGTCGATGTTCCTGTAGGGATTGGGTCCGGGCATTTATTGCACTCACATGGCTCTGTTATTGGAAATTTGTTGCCTGTAGGCGGTGGTAGAGGAGTACATAGTGGAAGAGGACAGTCTCCAAAAGCTGCTGTTTGTGATGGAGAAGAGGTGGGCTATAGTGTTTATAATCCAGACGAGGCAGTGCGTGCAGTGGCAAGCCGAGGAGGTCGTCGGAAAAGGGGGAGACCTTCAAAGGTTGCTTCAGTTGCTTCTCCAGTCTGTGGAAAGAGCAGCAGTGTTAGTCGAAGCGATAGTCGACAGTGCACAGATAAAGAAAAAGCTGTTGTGTCCGGGCCTATGTCTGATGCGCAACATAAGTGCAGTGGAGTGGGGAAAGTTTCATCCGAGAGGTCACGAAAACGTGGCATTGCAGATCTGACGTCCGAAGATCGTACTGCGGGCTCACCGGATGGAGTCGGTACTGCAGCGCCTTCCTCCACAGTGCCTGCACAGTTAATGCAAGATTCTATCTCTTCACAAATTGTTGTGCAGCAAGGCTTCTGTTTCACTGCTCTGGATGTGTACAATGGTCAGCGCAGTCATGCACTGGCATTCGCTCCTTCTAAGTTTATGACTGCTCCGTTTTCTCCCTCAGTGCATGGCCCGATTGTATCCCCTCTATTTGAATACACTGCAGCTCAGTTATCGGGTAACATCCCCGCAATAGCAGAGCCTATTGATGAGGGTGGTGCATCAAGGTCATTGGTAGGTGAGTCCAGCAAGCGCTCTCCCGGTACTTCGACTGGCGCTAAACCCTCGAGCGAGTATTGTACTCCTGTTGATGTCATGATATTCTGCCTGTTTCCTTTCATTAGAATTGATGATTATTTTGAACGTTTCTGTCTTGCAGAGAAGAAGCGTACAAAGAGGTGGCAACGTGATCCCCCTCCTCCACCTACTGAACCGAGCCGGCTACCTCAGCCAAGGATATGTCATCATTGCCAGGCAAAACTCTTTGCATATGAACCAGATGGATTTTGCTGTAGCTCAGGCCGAGTTGTTCTTGCCGCACATGAAATTCCTGATACACTTGCTGCGTTGCTACTGTCAGACAATGCAACAAGTCAAGAATTCAGGACTTCGATTCGTGCATACAACAGTTTGTTTTCTTTCACATCTATGGGCGTGAAGAACGATCGTGAAATCCTCAAAAATGGCAAAGGAATTTACACATTCAGGGTTCAGGGTCAAATATATCATTACATCAATAACCTAGACCCCGGTGAGGAGACACCTAGATATCTGCAGTTATATTTTTACGATCCTGCTTATCAGTTACATTGTCGGTCTCAGACTTTCAGCAATGTCGATCCGTCTATCATAGCTTGTCTCACCGACATCCTGAAATCCAATCCTTACAATGAAAAATTCCAGTCAATGTCTGAGACCCCTGATCTCATGGACTGTGATGTACGTATTCGATGTGACCCTGGACTGGATCAAAGAACCCATAACATGCCCACTTCAGACCAGGTTGCAGGCATTTGGATAGATGATGAATACCGTGCAGGCAAGTACTCGCGTGATATCTTGGTGCAGCGAAATAAGGGGGGTACAGAACCAATCAAGTACCACCTGGGGTGCTATGATCCACTACAGTACCCGATTATGTTCCCTTATGGTCAGCGTGGTTGGCATACCGGTATCCAGAAGAAACCTGCGAAGAAGAATGTTGCGAAAGGGTCGAAGGGAAAGAGGCGACGTTCAGGTTTGCACGTGCTCAATGTTCTTCAATCACGCAATGTTTTCTACTTTGCGGACATATTTACAAGATGTTCTAACTGTTACTTTGCTTCATGCAGGTAAAGAGGACGCAGAATCGCAGAGTCCGACTGTGACCTGCCGGCAGTACTACTGCTACCGGCTGCAAATTTGAAGCATCCGGCATTCCTCGATTTTATTTTTCGGTCGTCTGCTTCAACAATACATTGTTGACATGTACATCAAATTAGAAACAAGTCGACTTGATTATGTGCGCTTTAACCAGCATGAAATACGCGCAGAACTTTATCGAGGTATACTTGATAGTCTGGCTGCAGGAGAGACGAATCCTGAGAACATTGGTCGTCATGTGGTTCTACCGCCTTCATTTGTTGGGGGACCACGAGATATGAAGCGCCGTTACCAAGATGCAATGGCACTTGTGCGTCATTTTGGAAAGCCTGATTACTTTGTAACGATGACTTGCAATCCTAGGTGGTCTGAAATCCAGAATGAGCTCCTGCCTCATGAGGAAGCCTCCAACCGACCGGATTTAGTAGCCCGAATTTTCCGTGCCAAAATAATCGAGCTTAAACGTGATTTGGTTGATCGAGAAATTCTTGGCCCAATTGCTACTTATGCATATGTGATTGAGTATCAGAAACGTGGTCTTCCGCATGTGCATTTCCTTCTGATTCTGAAAAAGTTTGCGAAATCGATGCAACCTGATGAGTATGACAGGTATATCTCAGCTGAAATTCCTGATCCTAACGTCAACCCTCATCTTTACAATGTTGTTGTGAGGCATATGATGCACGGTCCCTGTGGTGAACTCAACAAGAAGAATGTATGCATGCAGCCTCGGACTGGGTGCAAGAACAGATATCCTCGAGATTTTTGCAGCGCCACAAGAACAGGTGACAATTCATTTGCTATTTATCGCCGAGAGCGCAATGGCCGCACTGTCGAGGTTCGAGGTGCCATTCTTGATAACAGATGGGTCGTGCCTTACAATTCGTACTTGCTGGCGAAATATGACTGCCACATAAATGTTGAGATATGCTCAACAATCAAGGCAGTTAAATATCTGTACAAGTATATTTACAAAGGGCATGATAAGGTTGCGTTCCAACTTGTGTCAAATCAAACAACCGGTATTGATGAAATTGCAGCCTTTCAGTCTGCAAGGTGGATTTCACCTCCGGAGGCTGCATGGCGTCTTTTCAGGTTCCCACTGAACGATATGCATCCTTCTGTCATTGCACTTCCACTTCACCTTCCTGGCATGCAATCTATTTCCTTCGACAAACACAAAAATCTTCCCTACATTGTCGCGGATAAGAAGTATGGAAAGACAATGTTGACGGAATATTTTGAAACCAATAAGCGTGATAAAAGTGCAAAGCGTTGGCTGTATAGTGAATTTCCACAACATTATGTGTGGAATAACACACATTCATGCTGGGAACCTCGGAAAAAGGGCTACAGTATTGGACGTATTGTTGCTGCTAATCCTTCAGAGGGAGACCGCTTTTTCCTTCGCTTATTACTGACTCATGTCCGAGGTGCTGAATCATATGAGCAATTGCGGACAGTTAGGAATCACGTATGTGAATCATACCGCGAGGCGTGTGAGAAGCTTGGCATGTTGGAAAAAGACACAGCACTCGAAGATTGTTTGGAAGAAGCTGCGACTTTTCAAATGCCTCAAACATTGCGGCGTCTATTTGCCACTGTCCTTGTGTACTGCCAACCAGGCAACCCACGCTCTCTGTGGGATCGGATGTACGTGAATTTGTCTGAAGATTTCCAAAAAGAGGGGAGATTAAGTGAAGCTCAAATTCTATTTAGAACTGTTAATGAGTCAATATATTTCTAGAAGCAATGGGGAGACAACTGACTGATTTCATTACTTCATTACCAGTAAGTCATCCTGAAGAAATGTCTTCAGTCAATCGCGAAATTGAAGAGGAATTGGCAGTACCGATTCCAGCCGAAGACATTGCTGCAATCGACCAGCTAAACAATGAGCAATCAGCAGCTTACAAAATTATCACGAATTACATCAGTGAAATGAGGAGTGGGTGTTTTTTTGTCGACGGACCGGGTGGCACTGGGAAAACATTCCTATACAGAGCTCTGCTGGCGTATGTCCGAGGTCGTGGTGGGATTGCTCTAGCTACTGCTAGCACTGGTATTGCAGCTTCAAACTTGCCTGGTGGAAGGACTGCACACTCTCGCTTCAAGCTCCCCCTGGATACTACAGATTAGAATACATGCAATATTGGAAAACAGACAGCTCTCGCTCATCTTATTCGTGAGGCCAAAGTTATTATATGGGACGAGGTTACAATGGCGAAGAAGCAGAATATAGAGGCTTTTGAATGTATGCTGCGCGATATATGTTCTGATGAATCACTATTTGGAGGCAAAGTCGTTGTTGCTGCCTGTGACGGTGCGTGCAACTAAGGAGGAATGTATCTCAAACAGCATTGTGGACTCACCTCTATGGGCCAGTATGCATTTGCTTTATCTCACAGAAATGCGCGCTATTGATGATCCCACCTTCTGCCAATTTCTCCTTTCCATTGGAAATGGTAGTGTGCAAGATGTGGACGAAGCCACAATAGATTTGCCACGATCAATGATCGTGCCATTCATAGATGAAAGCACGTCAGTAGACTTGTTTATTAATTTTGTATACTACAATTTCCAATCTGACTGTCTGAACCCGAGGTACCTTACTGAAAGAGCAATTTTGACTCCTCGGAACGATTGCGTAGACCGAATCAATCAAATTCTGCTATGTAGATTTCCGGGACAATCTCATACATATAATAGCTTTGACCGATCTCTGCCAGAGAACCAGTCGACTCATCCAGTGGAATTCCTGCACACACTGACTCCTAATGGGCTGCCACCCCACCACTTAGAACTGAAGCCAGGTTGTCCACTAATGTTGCTACGCAACATTGACCCTTCATCTGGATTGTCAAATGGTGTCAAAATTATTTGCAAGGAGTTGTTACCTAATGTAATATATGCTGAGATTGCAGTTGGTCCAAATAAGGGAAAATCAGTGTTCATTCCTCGGATCCCGCTCAGACCGTCCCAAACAGACCACTATCCCATAGAGTTCGAGCGGAAACAATTTCCAGTACGACTATGCTTCGCTATGACCATCAACAAGTCGCAAGGCCAAACTCTGAAACGTGTTGGTGTTTACCTACCCCAACCTGTATTCTCCCATGGTCAGCTGTATGTTGCATTATCTAGGGCTAAGTTAGGATCTGCAGTTAAAGTGTTAATGGAACCAATTGACGGCATACAATTTAATTGCACGACTCGAAATGTTGTCTACAAAGATCTGTTATGTAGAGCAACACGCGCACAAAACACAGAATAGATTCCAACCATGGTTAGTGCTTGCTGATTTCATCATGCAGAAGTGACACTCCTGTGTTGCACAGTAATATAGACCATAATGTTATTCACCGCACGCTTGATCATTAATTGAAAATCTCTATATGTTATATACTAACAGCATTCAGCTACCTTTTGTAGGAATTCATTCAAATCATGGAAGGTAAAAATTTTAAGTTGTCTGGATTGACGGACCAATGCAAAGAATGGAAGCTTCGTTTGCGTGTCGCAGAACAATCACGGATACTGACGGGAAAGGCTTCAAACACAAAGTACCAACGTTTTGTTCTCTGTGACAGTGAGGTTGTAACTAAAATTGTGCAAACATATCAGTCAATCTACCAGTGATTAGTTTGTTTAATTTGCCAAATATAATGTGCTGTCGCTACTGTTCTTACAATTGTTATTATTATTCTTTTGGTTTCCATATTCAATAAATTTCTATTGAATTTGCAGGGTAAGCAAATCCAAGCAACGTCATTTGATGCAGATATACCCAACTTTGACAAGAAATTACAGGTTTATCATTCCTACTGGTTCAGCAATGGTGTTGTCCGACCTGTCAACCCGAAGTACCGTTACATAGATCATGATTTCTCTCTTGTCCTTAACAAAGAAATGGAGGTGACTGCAGTGGAAGATAAGGTTGATGAAGGATCTGGGAGCAAATATAATTTGAAAAGTCTGAAAGAAGCTCGCACTCTTGTGAATTCCCGTGAGAAATTTGGTAGGTTATATGCACTGCTTTGCATCATTGCTACATAGAGATTTCATATTAATGTAAAGTCATAATTGTTTTCCCATAATTACTAAACACTCTTATTGTTATTGTTTGTCTTTCACAATGGTTATAGATATTGTTGTCATCATCATTGCTGTTATGTCGACAAAGACTGTACCCCGGAAAGATTCACCTGGTCGTGCTCGAGTCAGGGATGTAATTGTTCTGGATGACTCGTAAGTACTCTGCTTATGTGTGTTGTGTTGTAGTAGGTAGTGTTCATTTGTTGGTGTTTACTGTATGCAATTATTGACTGTCCTATTCAAATATGTGAATTCAGCGGTATACCAGTTTGTTTATCTTTGTGGGACGATGCAACTACAACAGAAGGAGATAAACTGAATATACTGGCCAGTGCTCATCCGGTTGTAATTGTGATGAATGTGTGTTCGACAACATATCTGGGTAATTTTCACCTAACATCAGTATTTATGAGTATGGAAGTATAAAGTTATAATCCTAATGGATATATGAATGCATTATATGTAAACATAGCTTACATAACATTATATTCATGTAATCACTATTTCACTGTTTGTAGATTTCTCTCTGAAGAAAACAATGTAAACTATGTTCCTGCACAATGTTGAGGATCCAAGAGTTGAAGAATTAAATGACTGGTATATGAATGAAACTACTTGCACAGTTTCTGATTTCGACAACATAGCATAATTTTCAAATTTAATCTCATATATGTTCCTCCTGCTTAGGCGTAACGCAAATTATGAGAAGATCGATAAAGTGAAGG
The DNA here is from genome assembly GCA_023055425.1 of Linanthus parryae. Lineage (NCBI taxonomy): Eukaryota > Viridiplantae > Streptophyta > Magnoliopsida > Ericales > Polemoniaceae > Linanthus > Linanthus parryae. Next base: position 69,791,463 of record JALGPY010000001.1, on the reverse strand, counting down.
ACCCTGAATTATTACTGGCACAGAAAAATCCTAAGACAAACAAGACTGAATTCAAGTTGTCAAAGATTGCTGATCTCCCAGAAAAACCGGTATATTTTACGCCATAGGTATCTCATTTTCTTGGGAATTCATTGTTATGTTTGCCTGACAGCTGTGTCCCGATTGTTTGCAGTCCGTAGATACTGACGTGTGGGTCAAAGTGTCGGTTCTTGCCTTACCTGAAACTCAACGACCATGGTATCATGCTTGTAGTATGTGTACTTGTGCAACAAGCTATCTGCCCGGAGAAAAATTCAATTGTTCTGGTTGCCACAATTCTGATTGCACTTCTGTGCCGTGGTAATGTGATATAATTCTCTTGCCTCCAGTTTAAGATGTATATTCAATTTGCGATGGGAAAATATAGGAGAGTAAGAGAAAAAAAGGGGGGGTATTGAGTGCACCCATTTTTGCTCTCTGTAGGGGTCGTCTAGAAGTTCAAATTGGAGATGATACTGGAGAGCTGAATGTCGTCGTTTTTGGGCATGGTGTTGAGGCTGTCCTTAAGAAAAGTGTTGTTATATTTGTAGTAACCCCGATATTTATGTTACATGTTTAACTTTAAGTGATGATAGTATTATCTAAAAGGGTGTTTAAGGAAAATATTTTGTTAGTTATCCTAGACTTTTTCTTAAGAAAAGTTATAAAAGAAAGTAGAAACCAAGTTGTATGTTTATTCTATTTGCAAACTAAAATGTCTTTTAAGTAATGTTTAGGGTACTTTGTGCAATATTGTATGAGAAATAAAATATAGTATTGAATTTTAGTTTGATGTTTTGGTTACATCAAACACTTGCATCAATATGAATATATGGTGTGCATTATATGATTTGGAACATACTTGCTCTCACTTATTTTGGTGTGACCATCACACTCAATTATTTTGAGACTATATAAGCACAAGTTGCATCATGGTCATCATTTTTCCTCCTCATTTTCTCACTCATGAATGCCACAAGCTCTCATTTCTCTCCTCACTTCTCTCAAACCCGGTTTTGTTTCTCACCCACCAAAAACATGACCCAAACATCAAAATTTTGAGGTTCTAAGTGAAGAAAACTCATCTTGGGTGTTAGTATATCAAGTGAGGGGCATGTTTTGAGCATTTTCATCAAGATTAAAGGTCCTAGGAGTCATCTTTCATGTCTTCCCCAAACCCACTTCAAAAACACCATGAAAGTATGAGTAAGCTCTACATCTTTTGCATCTACATCATGATTTTATTCATTCACTCCTCATTCTTGTGATTCTATGAAAAATCTTTAGTTGCATGTTAGTGGATCGTCATTTTTAAGATGCAATCTTAGCATTGACCATCTCATTTGTATGCTAGCATTGTGGATTTGTGATTGCATGTTCTTGATTCATCATCATCTTCATAATTTTCACACATGCAAGTATAAAATTGAGTTGTTGGGTATATATGTATATGCTTCAAATATTTTGATTGTCCAATTTCAGATCTTGGAAGAAAATTTCTTGCATGCAACAAGTTTTGAACTATACAAAACCATCAAACTCATGTTTTGAGCTGATTTTCACAAAATCGAGAAAAATACTTAATTACTTCAGAAAATTACGAAAAATGCATGGTTTGTGTATTTTCATATGATGTTTCTACAGTAAAATTTTCAGAACCATTGGATTTGTATTTAATTTTTAATTGGCCAAAAACTTGGGCTGTTTTTACAATCTGTCCCACCCAGACCAGAGAAGTTTTTCATCGATTTTATATACTTATTCTACTCCAATAGTTACAAAATTTGGATATGTTGTTCACAGAGGTGTTCTTTACTTCCAGTGAGGGGCATGTTTTGAGCATTTTCATCAAGATTAAAGGTCCTAGGAGTCATCTTTCATGTCTTCCCCAAACCCACTTCAAAAACACCATGAAAGTATGAGTAAGCTCTACATCTTTTGCATCTACATCATGATTTTATTCATTCACTCCTCATTCTTGTGATTCTATGAAAAATCTTTAGTTGCATGTTAGTGGATCGTCATTTTTAAGATGCAATCTTAGCATTGACCATCTCATTTGTATGCTAGCATTGTGGATTTGTGATTGCATGTTCTTGATTCATCATCATCTTCATAATTTTCACACATGCAAGTACAAAATTGAGTTGTTGGGTATATATGTATATGCTTCAAATATTTTGATTGTCCAATTTCAGATCTTGGAAGAAAATTTCTTGCATGCAACAAGTTTTGAACTATACAAAACCATCAAACTCATGTTTTGAGCTGATTTTCACAAAATCGAGAAAAATACTTAATTACTTCAGAAAATTACGAAAAATGCATGGTTTGTGTATTTTCATATGATGTTTCTACAGTAAAATTTTCAGAACCATTGGATTTGTATTTAATTTTTAATTGGCCAAAAACTTGGGCTGTTTTTACAATCTGTCCCACCCAGACCAGAGAAGTTTTTCATCGATTTTATATACTTATTCTACTCCAATAGTTACAAAATTTGGATATGTTGTTCACAGAGGTGTTCTTTACTTCCAGTTAAAATTCTATAATTTTTGGAATTACTATGAATATTTTATGAATTTATTATCAAGACCGCTTTTCAGCCTCTGTTTTATACCTAAACAGCTCTGAAATTTAATGTTTAAAAATACTTAGAAGTTTTCATAATTTTTGATATTTTTATATGTCATCAGTGAACTCTTTATATATGTTATGTAAAAATTTGAGGTCCCAAATAATTATTTTGTGTCACGTATGAATTTTGTACTAGCGATGGTTACTCTTATCTTATAAGCATGATTTAGAAGTTTATCAAGTTATTAAAGCTAGTTTATGCAAGTTACATTTTAGTTCATTATATGTTATATTGCTCTTATGTGCTACATTTTACATTGCATATGCATCTAATAATATGTTTAATACAATACAAGTATATGGATGTGTGAGAAGTTTGTTTATCTTGCATTGATACGACTAGTATCATTTTGGTAAGTGATTTAGGCATGTCTATGTTTGGAATGATTTCATGCTAAATCATTATGTGCTATGTTTGGAATGAATTCATGCTAAGTTTTTATGTGCTATGTTGGAATGATTTCGCGCTAAGTGCTTATATCTATGATTTGTAGCCTTCTTTGCTATTTACGTGACGTGGAGTTGATGCTCGTACGATTAAGGAATGAATTAAGGAATGTTAAATAAATGGATTAAGCTCGCAAGGTGAGTTACCCTACCTCCCGAAGTTTGTACCGAGCCTCAAGTTTCTTAAAAGCTTATGTATGTTCATGTTGTCCCTATTATGTATGTATGTATGTATGCTTTTTACTCAAGTTAAATATTTATGCCCCATGGATGCTAACAAACAAAATAAATGAACGTTTCATAAGATAAAATACGTTTTCAGAAAGGCCGCGGTTACCGTAGTGAAACCCCCTGTCGGGTATAGGCAGGCTACGGCCCTTTTGCCGGGGCAATATAAAACGGCACGCGTCGCCTCACGAGCCGTCGCGATGGACATGTCCCTACGTTATGTTAAGTCACGAAGGTTACACGGGCCATAAGATAAGAAAATAAGCAAGCATGTTAAGTATGTTAAGGTCTCCACGTGAGACAAAGCAAGGTTCCTACTTGGAACAATACGATTTCTCACGACTCACGTTATGCTTTACGTTATGCTTTCTTACAAGTTACGTTTTATGAATGTCATGATCTTTCAAGTTCCACAAGTATATGTATGTATGACTATGTCTTATGTTCATGATGCTCCATGGGAAAGTTAGCCCTTTTCGTTTTCCAGACCTACGGAGGGGCGTAGATGTAACTCACTGAGCTAGCTGAGCTCACTCTTTCAATTTTAATGTTTTTTTCAGGTATTAATAACATGTAAGAAGCAAGAAGTAGCATGGAGTTAAGTTCATATGTGATTACGTGCTTGATGACGCTATGTGCTTAGATGCCGAGTATATGCTATCCGACTTGGAGTTACTATGAAATACATGTTGTTGTTTTTTTGGTTTAAGAATGTATAAGTTATATAATTATGTATATAAGACTTTGTATGAGCCTTGTATGATACCTACAACCTTTCCCGAGTTATGCTTTGTTACGATACGAGTCGAGATGGCTAAATGACATTGAATTTTTATGTTCCAACTTTCTTTTCTTACAATTCAAATTGTTTATCAAGACGACCCCAAGTTATTTGTTATTTACGCTTCCGCAAAGTTATTTTTTTAGAAACTTTTATCACGACTTTTATAAATTACTTATTTAGCCTCTCGACGAGTCTAGGTCGCGCCCTCCTCCCGTTAACGCAAAGTTTTATTAATCGCTAATTGGGGTCGGCGGGAGGGGGATGTGACATTTTGTGGTATCAGAGCATTAGGTTGTAGATACCTAAGATTAGTAAACCATAGAAACCCATTATGTGCTTACTTATGTGAAAATTTATGTGTACATATGTTATGTGCATGATCCTATACTATGTTAGTATGACACTAATATTTAAAAGTCCCAAGATCATTAGTTAGATCCCATGTTTATATGATTCTATGTGACGCATGTGGCTAAGTATCGATTTATATGCTTTAGTGAATTATGTTTAAGTAGTCATGTAAGATCATGTTCGAAGTTAATTTGATTTCTTTTAGATACATGAATATGTCTTATGCATGAGAGTGGTTTTACTTTTTAGTCATGGCTAAGATAAGAAAAATGAATGTAAGTTTCAAGAGAATGGTTAAGCTAAGAGCATGTCTCATATGAACAAGATAAGGAATATATTTTTGCTAAGGGTTCGTTGATAAGTATAGTTACATGGTTATCATTTCTCAAATGTTTGCCTAAGTAAAGTGATAAGTTGGATAATTGAAATGTTATGGTATGATAAGCGTGTTTATGTGATTCATATGCTATCATGACGTCTTTTTCATATATGTAGGATGTTATATGTGTAAATGCATGTACATGTTATGTGAAGATCATGGAAACTATGTACGCTATCTTTCTTGATTATGTATGATGTTTATAAAAAAATAAAAAAAGAATATATAGCATGCTTTGAACTATGTCATTGGATGTTCTAATTGGAGTGTGTATATGCGACAAATGTTATTTTCATGTCCAAAATAAAGTTAAAAAAAAATATTTGTTATGTTATGTCATTACACGTTATGTTATGTCCAAGTTATGTGCTTGAAGTATGTTTTTATTTTTATATTAACTAAGTGAGCATATAAATTATGTGATGTATTACGTGTAAATTATGCATGCCATGTATGTTTTGCGCCTGATAAGTTATTTCCATGTATATATGCATGTTAGTAAGTAAATAAATTATAAATCTGAGCATGTCGAAAGTTTAAACCGATGTGCGAATGTCAAGTGTTTCGTCCGCTACATGTGCAAGATTGGACGAGCAGCTATATCATTACGATGGTATAAGTTGTTCCCGCTATGCTGTACGGTCGAACGGGGACTTCTGACACAATTACGAGCTTGCTGGAGCGGTACAAAGTGTGACGGCACGATGTATTGTTCCCTCTCGTAAGCGTGAAAGACAGGACCTCTGAAACAATTACGGGCTTGCTGGAGCGGTACAAAGTGTGACGACACTGCGTATTGTTCCCTCTCGTAAGCGTGACAGGCTTGATATATTTGCCAACACGAGTTCAATGGTAAGGTAACCTATAAGGATAAGTTGTGCATTGAGGTCATACTAGTTAGAATCTTATATGATTGTGCTCATGTTAGAAATGCGTTAAGCGAATTCGAGGACGAATTCTTTATAAGGTGGGTAGAATGTAGTAACCCCGATATTTATGTTACATGTTTAACTTTAAGTGATGATAGTATTATCTAAAAGGGTGTTTAAGGAAAATATTTTGTTAGTTATCCTAGACTTTTTCTTAAGAAAAGTTATAAAAGAAAGTAGAAACCAAGTTGTATGTTTATTCTATTTGCAAACTAAAATGTCTTTTAAGTAATGTTTAGGGTACTTTGTGCAATATTGTATGAGAAATAAAATATAGTATTGAATTTTAGTTTGATGTTTTGGTTACATCAAACACTTGCATCAATATGAATATATGGTGTGCATTATATGATTTGGAACATACTTGCTCTCACTTATTTTGGTGTGACCATCACACTCAATTATTTTGGGACTATATAAGCACAAGTTGCATCATGGTCATCATTTTTCCTCCTCATTTTCTCACTCATGAATGCCACAAGCTCTCATTTCTCTCCTCACTTCTCTCAAACCCGGTTTTGTTTCTCACCCACCAAAAACATGACCCAAACATCAAAATTTTGAGGTTCTAAGTGAAGAAAACTCATCTTGGGTGTTAGTATATCAAGTGAGGGGCATGTTGAGCATTTTCATCAAGATTAAAGGTCCTAGGAGTCATCTTTCATGTCTTCCCCAAACCCACTTCAAGAACACCATGAAAGTATGAGTAAGCTCTACATCTTCTGCATCTACATCATGATTTTGTTCATTCACTCCTCATTCTTGTGATTCTATGAAAAATCTTTAGTTGCATGTTAGTGGATCGTCATTTTTAAGATGCAATCTTAGCATTGACCATCTCATTTGTATGCTAGCATTGTGGATTTGTGATTGCATGTTCTTGATTCATCATCATCTTCATAATTTTCACACATGCAAGTATAAAATTGAGTTGTTGGGTATATATGTATATGCTTCAAATATTTTGATTGTCCAATTTCAGATCTTGGAAGAAAATTTCTTGCATGCAACAAGTTTTGAACTATACAAAACCATCAAACTCATGTTTTGAGCTGATTTTCACAAAATCGAGAAAAATACTTAATTACTTCAGAAAATTACGAAAAATGCATGGTTTGTGTATTTTCATATGATGTTTCTACAGTAAAATTTTCAGAACCATTGGATTTGTATTTAATTTTTAATTGGCCAAAAACTTGGGCTGTTTTTACAATCTGTCCCACCCAGACCAGAGAAGTTTTTCATCGATTTTATATACTTATTCTACTCCAATAGTTACAAAATTTGGATATGTTGTTTACAGAGGTGTTCTTTACTTCCAGTTAAAATTTTATAATTTTTGGAATTACTATGAATATTTTATGAATTTATTATCAAGACCGCTTTTCAGCCTCTGTTTTATACCTAAACAGCTCGGAAATTTAATGTTTAAATATACTTAGAAGTTTTCATAATTTTTGATATTTTTATGTGTCATCAGTGAACTCTTTATATATGTTATGTAAAAATTTTAGGTCCCAAATAATTATTTTGTGTCACGTATGAATTTTGTACTAGCGATGGTTACTCTTATCTTATAAGCATGATTTAGAAGTTTATCAAGTTATTAAAGCTAGTTTATGCAAGTTACATTTTAGTTAATTATATGTTATATTGCTCTTATGTGCTACATTTTACATTGCATATGCATCTAATAATATGTTTAATACAATACAAGTATATGGATGTGTGAGAAGTTTGTTTATCTTGCATTGATAAGACTAGTATCATTTTGCTAAGTGATTTAGGCATGTCTATGTTTGGAATGATTTCATGCTAAATCATTGTGTGCTATGTTTGGAATGAATTCATGCTAAGTGCTTATGTGCTATGTTTGGAATGATTTCGTGCTAAGTGCTTATATCTATGATTTGTAGCCTTCTTTGCTATTTACGTGACGTGGAGTTGATGCTCGTACGATTAAGGAATGAATTAAGGAATGTTAAATAAATGGATTAAGCTCGCAAGGTGAGTTACCCTACCTCCCGAAGTTTGTACCGAGCCTCAAGCTTCTTAAAAGCTTATGTATGTTCATGTTGTCCCTATTATGTATGTATGTATGTATGCTTTTTACTCAAGTTAAATATTTATGCCCCATGGATGCTAACAAACAAAATAAATGAACGTTTCATAAGATAAAATACGTTTTCAGAAAGGCCGCGGTTACCGTAGTGAAACCCCCTGTCGGGTATAGGCAGGCTACGGCCCTTTTGCCGGGGCAATATAAAACGGCACGCGTCGCCTCACGAGCCGTCGCGATGGACATGTCCCTACGTTATGTTAAGTCACGAAGGTTACACGGGCCATAAGATAAGAAAATAAGCAAGCATGTTAAGTATGTTAAGGTCTCCACGTGAGACAAAGCAAGGTTCCTACTTGGAACAATACGATTTCTCACGACTCACGTTATGCTTTACGTTATGCTTTCTTACAAGTTACGTTTTATGAATGTCATGATCTTTCAAGTTCCACAAGTATATGTATGTATGACTATGTCTTATGTTCATGATGCTCCATGGGAAAGTTAGCCCTTTTCGTTTTCCAGACCTACGGAGGGGCGTAGATGTAACTCACTGAGCTAGCTGAGCTCACTCTTTCAATTTTAATGTTTTTTTCAGGTTTTAATAACATGTAAGAAGCAAGAAGTAGCATGGAGTTAAGTTCATATGTGATTACGTGCTTGATGACGCTATGTGTTTAGATGCCGAGTATATGCTAGCCGACTTGGAGTTACTATGAAATACATGTTGTTGTTTTTTTTGTTTAAGAATGTATAAGTTATATAATTATGTATATAAGACTTTGTATGAGCCTTGTATGATACCTAGAACCTTTCCCGAGTTATGCTTTGTTACGATACGAGTCGAGATGGCTAAATGACATTGAATTTTTATGTTCCAACTTTCTTTTCTTACAATTCAAATTGTTTATCAAGACGACCCCAAGTTATTTGTTATTTACGCTTCCGCAAAGTTATTTTTTTAGAAACTTTTATCACGACTTTTATAAATTACTTATTTAGCCTCTCGACGAGTCTAGGCCGCACCGGCATGTCGCGCCCTCCTCCCGTTAACGCAAAGTTTTATTAATCGCTAATCGGGGTCGGCGGGAGGGGGATGTGACAATATTGTCGGCAATGACAGGAGATGTATGTGGCCAACATTTACCGTCTTGAACTACCCACTACTAATGCCATACTTAATTAGTTAGTGTGCTTTATGAACACAGTGCTAACTACAGTACATTGCTTCGTTTCAGGAACAGAAGGAGCTATTACTTAAAGCTAATGAATCGAGTGTGAAGAACATGTTCTACTTTCGACTTGCCGGATCTACAAGCATGAATCGCAGATGGGTCAACAAATGGAGTGTTTGTCAAGTGGAGATGGCATAGTTTCACACAATGCTGGCACATGTGCCCGATTGCAGATCAAGTATGCAATCACATGTGTACATAGAGGCATTACTACAATACATGCTCTGCTATGACCCATTACAACTACTACTGTTGTCTGCTTCAGAAAATGCGGGGAGATAATGTCATGCTGATGTTCCATTGTTATCTCCCTGCTTTTTGCCCTCCCCCCCCCTTCCTCGAAAAACTGTTTTATTTTTGAACACGCACCTCATCTGCCTACGGTCTAATGTTAAGCCATATCGATTTGTGCATGTTCACAGTTGCAGTTCATTGAACTGATCTTGCATACTTAAAAAACTTGCAGTTACAAGGATATAATTCTAATACGCATGTATAATATAATAGCATGTACACAATGAAAACAATAAATGGTACCTGGAAATTTTGGTGAGGAGGAGGGGAGTAGAAAAAAATAAAAGAAAAAAAAATTGCATAAGTTATTAGATTTCATAACCAACACGAAATATTGTTACCCACATTTAATACACATGCTTGGAAATAACTTAAAATATGCTCCTCCTAGGTCTCCTATATAATGTTACGACATTGACTGTGAGCAATTCATGAAATATTTCTCAATATATTCACCATGTCAAACTATACTTCTGAGGAGGAGCATTCTTGCTGGAATTTTACCACCTTGCTAACAGATCTTCCCACTGCTGAAATCAGCATCCCAAATCAGAGCTATGTCCACGTCTTCTCACCCAACAATACAGTGCAACCCAACATGGGTTCACCCTATCATCCGATAACCGGAAACACAATGTATGATGCTGGTAATCACCAGTTTCATGTTATTCGCAGCCCAACATCAGCAATTTTCCATGCATCCCCTCCCGCCAACGACGAATTCATGCATGCGTCCTACAGTGCAAGTATAGCACAACCGCACTGTCCGCAACATTATAACTGGACCAATTCCGTCGTGCGAAGTCCAACCTCACCAGTCTTCTATGCATCACCGCCTAACCGCGCAGAGTTCTTGCATGGCTCATATAATACAAGTATCCCATTAGCACATTCCCCTCCGCAGTATAATTACTGCAACTCCATTGCATCTCCCCGATATCAGTACTCCCCACTATCGTCAAATATTCACCCACAATCACATTTTTACTCAACTTCACCGCAGAATTATGGTTCACCAATTCCAATACCGGACACTCAGCTATTAGTTCCTGTACATTTCCCTCCCCACAGATCGGATTTTCTTCCGCAAATCATTGAGCCATCATTTGTATACCAAAGTGATCTGCAATTGCCATATGCTTCAGATAATGTTGATGATGACTGTATATTCTTCCTCGAGAACTCGCCTCCTCAGAGAAAATCCAGTCCATGTTCGACTCGCAGCCAAACTCATCAGAGTTCTATGAACCAAAAGAAAGGTAAGAAGCTGCGTCCTCTTCTTCTACTAGCAACAAGATCCTTTCCCCATCTACATCATCTCTTAGAATCCACTGGTCACCTCCTGCAAAACATATCATCAAACTTAATTTCGATGGTTGATTCTACTGCGACTGCAATCGCCCAACCTGGCCAACTATAGTTCGTGCTGGTTTGTATAGGAATTATACAGGAGATTGTGTGTATGCTTTTGCTGAAATTGAGCATGAGAAGAACTCTGACTTTGCAGAGGATTAAGAAGCAATGAATTTACAGAGATATTTCCGGTGGTGGAATTTAAATGCTGTATTTCTGGGACTTTTGCACTACTATGTTGAACCCCTTTGATGGAAACTTGGACTTCATAGTTTCGGCATGTCGCCAAGTTCTAACAACTCTGGTTTTTTTGTAATGACCTCAACTCCTGCTCTTCTTGAAATGTAGTCGTTCAATAATGTTGGTTTGCAATTCTTAGTCTATCTTAAGTTAAAGATATAAGGGTTTTCCAATTTTCATTTTAATTTGTCTATGTAAAAATCTTTGCGTTACCTTACTGCAGTCACATGTCATCTCCAACTGCGCACGTCTTACTGAAACACAAATGAAATATTTATAAAATGTCAAATGGAGATACAGTATTTCCATTATATTATTCCACAGAAAGTTATTCATTTGTTGTAATTTGGGAATATGTGTATGATACTTCACATAATGAACTTGGCGTCGGGTATATATATTACCAAGATATAATCTTCTTATTAGTCAGCATTGTCGAAGTCGTAATTAGACATGTATTATAAATTAATATTACAATTTACCAGACAGAATTCATTAAAAGGTAGCATCAGTTAGCAAAAGGGTTAATAAAGATTATTACAAAAATGAATCACTATAGTGGTTATTACCACCCAACCTGTAGAATATAAACAAAAATAATATTATAAACTTTATCAGTGATACCTTGAAAGCAGAGCTAACTTAAGATTTCAATGAATAATATCCTCATTGTAGATTTGCAATTACCCAACTTCCTACTTCCGGTAAGAAGACCTTCCAACTTCATCTTCTCATCCAGATCTTCCCTGACTTCTAACTATTCTCTAACAGGTATTCGTACTTATCTTCTATCTGTAATTTCGAACAGGTACTCCGTGTTATGATGTACTTGTCATCGTCATCTACTTATTCGCCGTACTGCTATCTGTGATTGTTTAGCTGACAAATTCTCCCATCTCTATTCATCAGATCTCTGCGGCTCACAAGCTTCAATAACACCACTCTACAGGTACCTGTTTCCAAATGCCGTATCCTCTGTCTGAATAATTTCACACAGAAAAAATCTTACATTATTCATACTCATTCCCTGCCATCAACAAATAATTGCCAATTATCGTATGGTACCCCTTTCAGATGTTATTTTGGTGACTTCCATTTCAGATCTGATATGAATGTCTTGATTTAGAAATAGTAAATTATGCGTATGTACGAAATTTGTCTGATTGGTACTGAACGTATCTAAATCTGTTTGTTAATAAGAAGTTCATAGTTTGATTGAATTTCAGACAGACATTGGTATATTTGCCTGGAAGCCAAATAATGAAAAAATTAAAAAAAAAAAAAAAAAAAAAAAAAAAAAAGAAACATAAAAGAAAAAAGAGCACAATGTTATAAAATTGTAACTACAATGTCTATGAATTTACTGTTGTTAATCTTACTAATAGATTGAATCGTAGTCATGTGAAACGTGTGGTTTCGAAAGATGGCCTTTTGCAGAAATATAAAATTAGTCTTATGGGTGCAACAGTAGCCATACTTTATCCAACTGTGTTAGCAAACACATAGATAAGTTAATAACAATGGATATTTTTCCAAGATATATAGGCCATCAAGTACTGAGATACTGAATATTTAATACGATAATATGATAGTTGAAAAATTACAATTCTTGGAAATTCCAACTCAGTTAACACAAAACTTATTAATCCAACAACTGAAGGAAAAAAGGCTGGGAGTTGAATGATGTTAGGTACAATTTACATTTTTTCTCGAAAACATATCTGAGTTCATGTGTTTAAATGTACACTGAATTTCAAATAACTTTGAAGGTCAATTTCATGATGTAATATCAGCAATACAATACATGGTAGTTTCCAATACGTATTGTTATTATACGTATGAAGACTTATGAGGAATTACGTAGCCACACATCACTCTTTATTTCTTAACATTATCCATAGCTTGTGGTCATGATAGCTAAACAATCGATATTATGTTGACAACCAGTTTTTTCGCATTACTGTGTGAGTTCATCACGAGATAGCTAAGGAGATATCACATCCCAAGTACTTTGCACTGACATTTATCGTTCATGGTTTTGGAAAATAATCATCTATGGATTTCAAACCCAATTATTCCCACTAAAGCTTATTACCCTACGCAAGACACAATAAGCATATCACAACTTGTGTTAAACCGCTTGCAAATATAGAATAAAGGAATGGGACGCCTTAAAATCCATATATTTTAGTTTTTCTTCTGTATGCCACAATCAGTAATACATATCAGGATATTTTCTGTGCAGCTATCTGCAAATGAAGTTCTTCCGAGTTATCACAAATCGAGATGAAGACAACAAGAACTTGGTAAGCCTTACGTCGCATATATTTTTTACAAATAAGATTGAATGACATTAATATTAATTGTAACAAGAGGTAAATTTATTAAAAATAACCAACATCTATTCACTGTAGAGATTACCAGATGACTTTGTCCAACGTCATCGATCCTTTCTTGGAATAAATGCGGAGCTTTTAATCCCAGATGGCCGAGTATGGGAGATTAAAATGAAGAGTAGAGGCAACGACATATATCTAACAATAGGATGGAAGGAATTTTCGGAACATTATTCGCTGTCATTTGGGCACATGCTGACTTTCAAGTACCAGGGACATTCCAAATTCAAAGTGACAATCTATGGTCTCACTACATCAAAGCTAGATTACAGTGCCAGAGCTTCTGTTCTGAATGCGAGAAAGGGTGCAACTACTCGCGCATTCAGGAAGGCTGCTTCTTACGAGACTCACTGCAACAATCCATGCTTTGCAGTTGAAATACAGAAGTCCCATTTGCAGTCGTCTGGTGGACTGGTAAGCCTACAATGTTAACTTTCATTTACACTGCTATTGCGTTCGATTTCAACAGTAGCGGTTGACAACCAAATGTTCATATTGCAGAATATACCAGCTCATTTCAGCAGGGAATATTTGAAGGATCGAACAACGCTGGTCCAGATTACAGGGACTGCTGGTACTGCAACTTGGAGCTGCCGTTGTAAATTCCCAGGTGGAGAGAACAACGACAAGAGACGAGTCTCTTGGTATCAATTCACCAGAAGCGCTAATGTACGTACTGGAGATGCATGTGCCGTGGAATTAGTTGATGCAAGCATTCCAAAATTTCGTGTGAAAGTGTTCCCAGCATAGCTTCAACGTATCAAAGTACTATGTCATTTGAATTACCAGACATCTTTTTTAATAGCTTCTCTATGATTCTGTGTTCCGGTCTTGTTCTATGTTATTATCTTTGCAGAAACATAAGAACCTGCTGCTGCGGTCTAATTTTCAATTTGATGACATGCATCTTGTATTAACTATTTTAATGCTTTGTCTGTGGGTTGCTTAATATCTAATGCATGAACTTACATACTGATTCACATATATTGTTGGATATCAACAATCAACTTATTCAGAACAAGTTTTAGGATAAATAATCAAAACAAGTATCACATGCTACCTCTGTTTCTTCTGTTTCAATCAAACATAGCCTCTTCAGACATAACCAATCCTAATAATTTAAGATGCAGTACTAATTTAGGCAAATCCTCCACACACAAAACAACAGCATTTCAACTGCTGCATTAGATTGAATACTATCCAATTAGAATGCACACCTGCAGTTGTATAATTCAATGCCTCGAGATTCTACACATGCAAACTCCAGAGAATGCATTTGTTGCAATATCTACCAGGTCATGAAGAAGAGCTATACCTGTCTACATACTGAATCTACACATTGAAAGTCACAGTAAATGAACGGTTGGCAGAGGAGTTTGCAAAGTATCTCTTTTCAATTTCAGCTGCAATGTGCTAACAAGGCTCCAAATAACTCATTGATATATGAAACCTCTTGGAAATCACCCACTGATCAGATAGTGTGGAAATATTCATGATCATGTGAATAACCTCTGCAAATTGCATGGGAAATTATCTATGAATGTGAACTGTCAATGCAAGACACCATCAACACATATGAAATAATATGATGAAAATTCAATCTGCAATGGCTACATCGAAATTAGGAAATACATTAATTATATATTGCACAAAATGTGAGCGGAGTTAGAGAAGAACTCACTATATAAGAACTGCGTCCCATGTTCAAAATCAGTATCAAATTGCAAGCAATACCATTCAGCTCTACAAGTTGTATCAGAATACAACTAAGAAATCCAGTGTAATTTCAAGATGATGCCATCCAAGATTGCAGATATTCGTGTGTCATTGGTAAAGTAACACAACTTCCAATTATTTTTATCGCATATTGGATCGAATACCACGATATCCAACTATGTCATAATATATTGATCTTCGTATATTTTCACCTTTTCAATTTCCAAAAGTTATTTTTTCAGACAATCTTTCGACACATTCTTCTCTTCGGATATATCTCCCTCTTGCTTTTCAATATTTCACCTTAATCATAATTTAACTTACTTTAAACATGTTTATTTTATAATCTGTCCTTCTGATATCTGTTTCTTCGGCTGCATCCAACACCGAAAAGCCTAGGTATGAAGAAGCCTGGATTAAGGTATCGGCACGGATCTTTCCGACAAGTCAAACCACATGGTCCAATGCCTGCAACCTTTGCAATCTTGTGCGTCGACGTCCAAACTGTTCCGTCTGTAATAACACCCAATGCAACACGAGCCCCAGGTTGAATGTTTTTATTCCTGATAAATGCATGAAAAATAACCGAATTCACTGACTATAATTGAATACTACAAATTCACAAATTAGAAATACATTCGCGTATAATACGATTACATACCATTTTCACAGATGCCGAGTTATGGTGGAACTTCGAGATGACACTGGAATAATGGATGTGATGATTTTCGGCCAGGCTGCGGAGACACTCCTCCGAAACACTGCTGCAAATCTAGCAACAATGACACCACAGGTACTGCCTAACTCGCCCCAAATGACTTCGCCCATGACACACAATTTATTCCTATCAAATTTACAGTTACTCATACTTATATAGCACAAAAAAAAACCGCATTCCATTCTCAGGAACAAGAAGCTCTACTCGTCGGCTTGAACGTGGAGAATGCAAATGAAAATTTATATGTTCGGGTCTTAAAATGCACTCAGCCAACCAACCACAGGATAACCAAATGGGTTGTTAAGCAAGTTCAGTATGCATGGTAAATAAATTGATAATCCATGCATAAGCCAAGACGATGCCACTCAACATCTGCAGCAACAGATCAGTGAATGTTTGCCTGCTTCCTTCTACAACGTGTTGCACTATTAGCGATCATGTTTCCTCTTCTTTATGTTAAATTAGAAATTGTATCACTTTATGCTTCTACCTCGAATAATAATAAAGCCACTAATAATGCTTCTTAAATTATCAAGTTATTTTATTTTATTCTTCAAACAACAATAGAATCACAAGTATGTGACAGCATCATCTGGAAACAGAAAGAAAGCATTTCTGAAGTTATAATGTTAGAACGTCCTCAGTAAATCCAATACTTACACAATTTCTTTGGTCAGCAACTCGATATCATATGCACATGCAATATAGTATGCCTGTTAATGAAAACCGGCAAAACACGACAAGAAATTCCCACGATACATACTTCACGATGTAATATTTACATGACACAACCCCCCCCCCCCCAAAAAAAAGGAAAAAAAAATTGCAGTCTTCAGGCTATGCCTTCATTTCACAAATATTGGGACGTCCATCACGGGTATGTACAAAAAAGCTCCGCATGACATCTGAACAATGACACAGTAGTTCACGGGACTATTGTCATTGATACACATATTCATGCTACACATGAATCCAATGACAGTAACTCAGCGCTGAATTTGTAAACAGTCAAATGGAAAGAAACAAATTACCTGACAAACTCACGGACTAACTGTATGCTATAATCGGGCATTATGTTCTATGCATTTCGCCTCACATGTTTTATAAGGAAGCTATCATCAACATAACAAGGTGCATAAACTATCTACTGATAGCATAAGCAGTAACAATGTCAATGCACAAAAGAACAGTCTCTGAAGAAGAAGTCACCAGTAATCAAACTATTGCAAGTTCCTCAGCTTCAGGTCCATCACTATCGCAGTTTGTTACTGCAGCAACTCTGATTCAAGAAACACCTCCGCGTCCCATTTCGACTCCTCGCAGTAAGTTGTCCATCATGTTTTGATATCAATAGTACTTTGAAAATGTAATACGGTCATGTTATTCTATAATATTAGTTAACCAATGAGATATCATACTTCCTACTACATTAACTGAAATATATCCGTGACATATATTCTAATATTTGATTCTCTCCCTGGAAGGAGTGATCAGGATAAGTGTGCATGGGTTTATCTCACCGGCAACAAATACCGGTGGAATTGGTGGTGTCTGCCGAGATGACAATGAAAACTGGCAGCTTGGTTTTATAGGAAGACTTGATGGTGTCAGTCAGCTGGAAAGTGAACTGTGGGCAATTTATCATAGTATTCATTCAGCTTATGAGAATGACTGGAAAGAAATCAAGATTGAGACCTCCAACTATGAAGCGAGCAAAATCTTTCATTTGCGGACCACTGCTCCGCTCTCGATGAAGCGCGAGATCCATGACGGATATGCATTACTGAGGCGAATGAAAATAGCCTTGATCCCTATCGAAAGACTGGACAATAGTGTCGCAGAGCGGCTTGCATCTATAGGATCACAACAACCTGATCGTTACAAAATATTGTATGATGCTCCAGATATTATTCAAGATCTAATTGTCGAGGACAAACTAGAAAATTGTAAGCGTTACATTTCTTCCCCTGACACAGACTGATGCAGTCTCATCAGTACGGCAATTAGGTACCTATATCCATGTTATTGTGCAATCTTGGTTTTTAAATAAATGATAGCTATGTCAACAGTTTAAATTTGACATAATTAATTTATAGGTATGTTAAGAGCTATTATTTCACCTAATTTATCAATATTACAACATTAATAGGAATCTAATTTTCTGACATACAAGAAATTAAATAACAACTACTTAGTACAACTACATATCATGATTACAGATAAGTCATGGAACGATGACGCAGTGTATTAACTCAAGCAAAAATATAATCATTTGTTGAAAATACAATAACATCAACAAATGCGGTGCCAGTACATACATATGATCTCAAAATAATGCAAGATATGCATTCTAGATAACAAAACTCGATCAGACCACAGTTTTGGCAGATTGAACCAAACAATAACATATATTATGGATTCCCTAATAACAGCGGATTCTGGATTCACAGTGGAATTGCTGTACAATTTGACAGTCCATTGCATCGTGATTGTCTCACAGCTCCGAATTTCAATCCTGTGTCTCCATAAATCCAACGTCTAACATGGCAACTAATATACATCATAGCAACCAGTGGTATCTTCAAGTTCTGATACGATGAATTCATAGCGAATGACGAATACCAATGAGCTTTGTTTAACATACGTAAATATGTAATTTGTTGAGAAAGGGGGTTTTAAAAAATATCAGGTCCACGAAAGGAATAAATATAATCTTCCAAATACGTAGCGGTGCATATCTGAAGTTGCCTGCACTGCATTCCGGAACAGCAACAAGCAAAACAACACCGAAGACAAGAATATAATTTTCCAACAGAATTAAAACAAAGCATGATGACATTTATTCCATTAACATCCAGGATCGGCTTACCGAATGAGCAAATCAATCGTACCAGTTTATGAGGGCGAAGAAATAAAATATAATAAATCGTTTGATCCAATATACAAAATTTGCGACGTTCTTTGATTAAGATTATGCGATAAATGATTGTAACCAAACATTAATTTAACTCAAATTAAAAATGGCATTGATCAAGTAAATATATCGCAAGATTACAGTAGTTCATATCCGTCATTCGTAGCAGTGCATATCCAAAGTTGCGTGCACTGCGTTCCGGAACAGCAGCAACAACAACAACAACAACGAAAACAACACTATAATTTACAACAGATTTAATACTATGCATGATGACATTTGTTCCTTTAACATCCAGGATCGGCTTACAGGATGAGCAAATCAATTGTACCAGTTTATGTGGGGGGAAAAAATAATAACTTGGTCGATCCGATATACAAAATTTGCGACGATCCATGATTAAGATTGAACAATAAATCATTGTGAACAAACATTAACTTAACTCAAATTAAAAAGTGCATTGATCGAGAAAATATATCCCAAGATTACATCAGTTCATATAACTACTTGAACATAAACATGATCCAACTTCACGATACTGCTCATAATACCTAACATGAAAGTACACTTGATCAGAACAGAATATTAAAGATGCTGGACACTCTATATTCTTGGTTTCTTCTTGCACGACTCCAGAACATTATCATCTGTGTTTTTCCTCTTGCCGCCCTTATCTGGTGTCACATCCGGTGGAGAATTTGCTTTCTTCCTCTACGAATCTTCCGTACCTTTACCTCTGAATTTCTTCTTCTTACCTCTACCGGAAGTGGAAGAACGGGAAACAGAATGCTTCCACTTCAGCGGATACGAGGAAGCCGTGTCGGTTCGCCAGAATTCATCTTCCTCCAACGCGTCTGAATACACAGTTGTCTCCGACCCCTTCCCGACCACATAACCATGTTTAGGCCAACTCTCCCATTCAGACTCACTCTCTGTGAATTGCAACTCACTCTCATATTTCTGACTTTTCTTCACCTTTTTCTTCATCTTCTTCTTGGCAGTCTTCCTCAACTTGTCGTCAGTATTTTCTTTACCAGAATCCATTGACTCGCTCTATGTTATGACCAGAGGCAATTGCTTGTGCTTATATACAAGATGTAAGTATGAATGTGAAAAGACCATCGCAACTGTTCATATCCTTTCACAGAACTTATTACCATGCATCTTCATAGAGACACGTTTTTAATAAATGCATGCTTTGAAACAGATGAATCAATGGGTAGATATTGCAAACCCCACTAAATCTACCGCAGAGATCTTCCACACACGCGAAACAATGCATCTAAATGATGAAACGTAAATCAGAAGGACAGAGATAGTGAGTGATTGGAGATGAAAATAGGCGTTGACAATAGATTAGGTTTTTAGGTTATGAGTGTGATTTTGTTGTGCCGGCGGAGCAAATGATGACTGTGGGAGAGCAGCAGGGCGTAATTATGAAAAACAATTAAATATGGGAGGAAAATTTGGAATACCTCCTTCTGTCAACTATGAACTTGTTTGGTATCCGTTTAAAAAACAAGAAAAACAGTGCGATAAAAACGTACCAAAAACACACATTAGTAAACAGAATAAAAAAACTGTTTCTTATCCGTTTATAAACATTGTTGGAAATAAAAAACACATTTAGCAACATTACTAAATTTCAATGTTAACTTGCTTAAACATCATTATTACGTACAATACGTGAAATCCAAAACACGTTTAGCAACATTACTAAATTTCAATGTTAATTTTCTTAAGCATTATTAGTACGTGCAATACCGATTTGTTGCATCAAATCATAGTTCAAATGTCTCTCAACACCAAAAGTATGGAAAAAAGACCAAAAAAACACCACATTTGCTGTTTTAAAAAAAAAAAAAAAAAACCCATTTCTATTATACTGTTATTGCGAAACATGAATTTCAATTGCAATGACAGCGACACAAATGTGAACTTCCAAGCTCGACGACAACGCCCGGTGCAACGACACGCCGCGCGCGACGCGCGCTGAGTGAACCTAGTGTCTAGAAAGATAAAAACTAAACGCGAAAAATCTAAAATTCTCACCCGAGTTTTCTGTATAATAAAAATCCGGAAAATTACCCAAATCATCACTCACTAATTTAAAATTTAATTGTCACGTCCCAAATTACTAAATTGCCCTTTAGTTAAGCACGGGGTATTACAGGTGCACCGTGGACGATTGTCTTGTTGTGGTCGTAAACTACCCTGCTTATGGGTTACAATAGTGAATCGTTCTTGGAGTGCGACAACTTCTTCCAGATCATGCAAATCATCGTGAGAGCTTCATAGCGGTGACTAATTGCCGAGGACGGTACAATTAGTTGATGAGGAGTTCGAACAAGGCTAGGAAGGATGCCGAGTCTCCTCCTAGTTAATTCACCAAATCCATAGTCATTATGCGATATTTGTTTGGCTAAATTGCACTGGAGGAACCCATATTTTGCAAAAACAGGCAAATGGGTACCTAAATTTCAAAATTGAGCACCACGGGTACCCAAAATTTTGATTTTCAAGCAAGTAGGTACCCTTCCGTTAATTTCTCGTTCATATTGGACAGAAAAACATAAAAGACTATTGTACCCCTTATTTTTACCTCAAATTTGTTTTTAAATACAAGTTTTACTACGAAATCTAAAAAAAAAATAATTTAATAATTTGATATATGCAAGATACTGCAATATATTTCATTAACATTACATATTTTTACATCATTTCAAGATATGAAATATGTTTTTACTAACATATATCCGTCAATCATAAAGTCTTTAAATCTTTTTTAAACGTTTTTGAAAGAAAATCTCAAAATTTCATAAATTCACGTGTATTTTTTTAATAAAAAAAATAACACACTGGTATCTTTCTGCATTTATACAATAGTCTTTTTTTTTAGGAAAAGACTGGAATTTCATTAATAACTAAAACCTGGGCTTGAGAGGCCCTTTACAGTATTTTGTAGAGTAGCAGATGCCCGATGGGGCTCTTGGTTATATCATTCTTCCCGGCCCAACAAAGTAAGCCCAAATCTAGCGTGTAAATGAGCGGCTTCATTTGAATTTCTTCCCGTGTATTGAAAACGGCACTGCTCGAAGCTTGTGGAGACTTCGAGAGCTTCATTTAAATAGTTACCGATTTCCGAGAAGCTTATCTCTTCGTTCCAAATACTTTCCATTTCTTTGTTGACAGCTAACGCGTCTGTTTCAAACTCCACTTTCCGGTAGCCGGCCGCTGCAGCAAATGTGACTCCTTCAACAATCGCTTGACCCTCTGCCGTTCTTGCTTTTGTTCCGAAAGGGACTCTCATCGCAAATCCGACGTATTTACCCCTTGAGTCTCTTACTACTCCCCCTGCTCCGGCTTTTGCACTTCCCAAATCCCACGCGCCGCCTAGATTGATTTTCAAAACACCCTCCTCCGGTGGTCGCCATAGATGGGACGGTGAGATCTTCGGCGTAGGTGTATTGGGGTTGACTTTATCGAACTCCTCTAGCTTTGCCCTCGCAGATATGATAATTTCCATTGTCGGTAAGCTAAACCCTTTGAAGATCTAATTGTTACGGTTACTCCAAAGCTCCGATACACACATGCAGATGATTTTTGTAGCTTTTTCTCTTTTGTATCTTCCATCCTTTCTCTGTTCCAATCACTGAAGTCAGAGTTCTTTATTTTCAGGTCTCGATTTGGAAACGCCAACCTCCATGTCTCTTTCGCAATAGGACATTGAAGAAAGATATGCGTTTCGTCTTCTCGATCTTTCCCACATAAATCACAGAAGGTGGGAATGTCTATTTTGCGCTTATTAAGGTTCATCTTGGTCGGTAACGCCTTCCTCCACCCTCGCCAAACTGGATAAATGTTTCTTTTTGGAATCTTCACCTTCCAGAGCTTTGCTAGTCATTTCTTTTCTTCTGTACTATTGATGGTAGAACTGTGATGATGACACTCCGAAACTTGCTTTCTGGCAATATGATAACCGGTCTGAACAGTGTATTTGCCAGAATCAGTGAAATTCCACATCATAAAGTCTGGTTTTAGGGTTGATGGAAAGGGGATTTTTAGGATGTCATCAATATCCACCGGCCAGAAGACTTGTTTTAGCTTATCTTGATCCCATCTGGCTTGCCCTTGTACAATGAAGTCGCTGACATGATAACCTTGATTTGGGGATTTAGTAATTGGTTTGTAGGGGAAATTCCTAGGCAGCCATGGGTTGATGAACGCATTATTACAATAGTCTTTTTTACATTTGCATGAAAAATACAAATCATTACAATAAAAAACTATTCAAGAATGTACAAATTATTACAATAAAAAACTATTCAAGAATGTCATGTGTCAACTCTTCTGTCATATGTTAAAATGCACAAAGATGCTCGCATGTTATTTTTTTATTAAAAAATACATGTGAAATTATGAAGTAGGGACTTAGTGGTTTGGAGGCTAGAGTAAGCCCTGTCGCGTGCGAGCCAAGCCCGCGCGCGACCTTTAGTAACTTCTTTGAGAGATTTATGGCACGAGCTCCATAAACCCGGTCAATCCGGTCAAACCCGGTCAACCTCGTAACGGTTCCGGTATTCGCGCATAACGTGCTGTGACGGTCCCTATATATGAGGACGAACGTGCCGTTGTGGTTAAGCTAGTTGAGATATTTTTCAAAACTTCTAAGAAGGTTAAAGATTTTAAGATTGACGGATATATGTTAATAAAAATATATTTCATATCTTGAAATGATGTAAAAATATGTAATTCTTATCTTATATCAAATTATTAAAATATGCAAAAATGCAAAAAAAAAAAAAAAAAAAAAAATTAAAATTTAATTATTTTTAATTTTTTTAGATTTGTTAGTAAAACTTGTTTTTAAAAAAGTTGAAGCTAAAAATAAGGGGTACAATAGCCTTTTTATATTTTTTCTGTCTAATATTGACGAAAAGTTAACGGAAGGGTACCTACTTGCCCGAAAATTAAAATTTGGGTACCCGTGGTACTCGATTTTGAAATTTGGCTACCCGCTTGTCTGTTTTTGCAAGATATGGGTACCTCCGGTGCAATTTAGCCTATTTGTTTCATATTAGGGGATTGCCCGTGTCCGAGGGCACTATTCCCAAAAAAACACGTTTCATAATCGATTTTACTGGAGGAGAAGATGAAAATTGCGTCCCCGGTAATTTTATATGATAAACATCAAGTCATGTTCTTACACACTTTTGATAAGTTACATAAATAAATCCGAGATAGGGTAAATTTTCAAATAGTGAGTAGTTAAGTGGGTAGTTAAGTAGTGAGTAATTAAGTGAGTGGTAGGTGAGATCTAAAAGCTGAGGTTGATTTATTTAATCTAAAGTCTGAAAAATCACAAGTTAGTTAAACCATGCTGTTTTATAGTAGAATAGATGATTCCGGGTAGAATTTGATTAAACCGGTGGGGTCTAAATCTCCACTTCTTCACCAAATGGAAGAAATTGAGATAGGGAGGTTGATCGGTTTGAGACCACTCCGTTTTCTACCACCAAAAATGGACAATGGAGGTAACAGAACAAGGCCTTATTGTATCCTGAATTTGAGTCTCCAATGACAGCTTCTTTTGCTTCTATCACTAAAATTATAGCATCTCTAATAGGTTATGTAAATCAGTTTTGTTAGGTATATTATAAATAATTTGGTAAAAATTGGGCTCCAATAGCATACTCCCTCCGTCCCAGCCAATTCTTGAAAATAGTAATTGGGTATTTTCGGGCCTAGCGATTTGATTAGCAAAAAAAAGTAAGAATCTAATAATTTTTGCATGGTCTAGTAGAGTAAACTTTACACTACAAGACCATGCAAAAATTATAAAATTCTTATCTCATTTTGTTAATCAAATCTTTAGGCCCGTATAATACCCAATTACTGTTTTCAAGAATTGGCTGGGACGGAGGGTGTATGTATCTTGTTATGTAAAACACAAATTATGTATCCACTTCGCCAAATTTGGCTATGATTTATTGTTATGTAAATTCAACTTCCGTCCCTATTTATGTGGGTAATGACATCTTTCCTAAATTTTCTCACCAACTTTCACAATTTTCTCTCCACTTGTCCACATTTCTAATATAAATAAATTAAAAATGCTAATACATATCTTTTACATAATCACTCTTGAAATCATCATTATTTGTTATGTAAAATAATAGTTTTCTCAATAATTTAGATAATTTTCCCCTGCTAGTACTGGAGATGCTCTTAGAAAAGACTTGCAAAAAGAATAGAAAAGACTATGCATTGCCACACTAAAGGAGAAGGGTGAACGCATGCCAAATAAGAGTTACTCTGTAAAATCTCTAAACAGTATGCCTGGAATGCGGGGCTTCAACCCCTTAGAATAAGTAGAGATAGTGAGACTTCTTCACAAGCCACCAGCTATAGGAAAATGACTTCTGACAAATGAGGATCTAGCCGAGTCTACAAGTACGCTTATTCATTCCCATACTCAGAAGCACTCAGATATTCAGCATACTCCTCGAAATACTCTACCAACCGCTTCAAGAATCCATCACTGCTCACAGTTTCGGTATCACAAATAATGCAACATTGTCTTCTTGCTCGTGTCACAGCTACATTCATTCGCCTGCGATCACTTAGAAACCCAACCTGGATATTGACATTTCCAAGTGATTTTCTTTCTCATGTTCTCCGAGTATGAATATGATAGTTGTTCAAAACCAAAGAGAAGAGTGCTTCTTTACAAGAATTTACCTCTTTTTTCGAGTTTGAGCGGACCATTGAAATGATAATAGCTTCCTTTTCCCTACCCTGAAAGCCATCAACTGTTGATACTTCCAGATTTTTTAGTTTGTCATCACTGCTTCTTAACATCTTCAGCAAAACAACCTTTCGTAGATGGTATAAGATACAGAATAGTAAGGTTATACTTGTGATAGTCTTTCAGAAATGGAAAACGAAATATAATTCTAACCAGGTCTCCAATTAAATCAATAAATTGATGTTAAACCTGTGCAGCATAGGGGGTAATTATTCCGATATCAGAAGCTTGGACTCCACTTTGAACAAGTCTCTTTGCATGGGCAATAGCAACCTGAGCTTCACCTTCATTCATCGTGCTATCTTCTTCATCCTTCTTTTCTTCCATCTCACATCTGAAATAGATTGGAGTTAACCAACCACGCAAGCGTTAGTAAAATTCCTGCATCTAATGATTGTAGGAAAGCAGGAACAAACTAAGTCATTCTCTCTCAGGGTCATGACGAAAAACCAAGGTTTTCCACTACCCAGTGCTGTTTTTGATAGTTTATTCACATGGAAAAGGACACCATTATTCACCCTCAAGGGATAAGATACTGATGTGACTAACATTAAGAGTTTAAGACTCTGAACTCTCATTCACAGGCTGAGAAGCATTCTTCCTAATTATGATTCTCTTGGAAAATATATGGACTAGTTTTTAGACCTTAGCCAGTTTCATGGGGATACTTCTCCCTCTAACTTCACTTAAACATCTCTTCCACCAGTCTAAAATCAAGATCAACTAAGACGCATCACAAACATCAATAAGAGGTGTATCCACCAGCTTCCGATATGGGTAGAAACGAAAACGCATATATTGGTACCTTAAAAGAAAGATTTTTTGACAGAAAAACCCCCTGCAATATCGTGTCGCTCACACTTAGCTACCAGCAGTATTGATTTTGTCAGAAAACTCCACTGAAATCACTTTTACCGACATCGCACACCATTTTACTAAAATTGCTGGTAGCTAAGTGTCGGTAAAAGTGAAACTGCAGAGGGGTTTCTGTTTGAAAAATGGTGTGTGATGTCAGTAAAAGTGAAACTGTAGGGGGTTTTCTGACAAAATCAATACTGCTAGTAGCTAAGTGTCAACGAGACGATACTGCAGGAGGGGTTTTCTGTCAAAACTTTTAAAAGAAAATACCAAAAAGGCCGTCGACCCATCTATTAACCCTTAAATCCCATTCTACAGAAGCGGACAGGACTCAGAAGATAAGGACCATTAAAGACCGAATAGGCGACTCTAGAAATACTGAACCAATAGTACAGTCATCTGTTATGAAAAACGGAAACACACAGACAAGAAAGAATCAAAACACAGATTTAGGTGGTTTGGCGAAACAGCCTCTATCCGCGGAGTTGCGAAGAATTCACTAAAACAGGCAAAAAATGTCTCATAGAGAATTACAAGCGATTTTTTATAAAAAAACGGACTAAACGAAATGCTACGAAGTACGAACCCTAATAGCCCGTATAGACAACTATTAAACCGGGCCGGATCCAAGCCGAAACAAGTCGGCCCAGATCAGAACCCGCACAAGACATGTTCGTGATAGCTACAGAGGCCCAAGCCTTCGCTTCACGAAACATGTCTCCATTATTTCCCTACTTTCGGGTTGTAGAAAACATGCATCGCGGCAGGTTCATAAATGAGTCACCAGAACCAGGCTCCATCCCTACATCACCAATACTGCTATAGAGGCACCAGGCATGCAAAAGAAATTCAGTTCATCGGTCAAACATGTACTTGTGATCTCTGAAATGTGTCATATTTTTTACAGAATAAATTTTAATATAATGTGTTGCATGAAAAGTACCATTCAAGTTTAAAACTCAATTGCGTGTCCCCATTACAACATTATTTTAAAATTTAATGTGTTGCGCACCACCATTTATTCATTTACAGTATTAGAATACATGAAAGCAACCAATGAACTTATGTTCAACAGTTGAGCTACTGTATATAAGTTTGTAAAAAGCATACCCAGCTATGTCTATGAGAATAAGAGATGGTTCTGTTGACGATGTCTTATTCACACCCTCAAGGTCATAGAGCATGTGTGCAGCAACGCTTGGATGGGCTTTTACCTGTAAAGCATCAATACTTCATCTTTTATTTTCTCTAAAGAGATATCTATACTCGCTCAAATAAAAGAATTTTACGTTGTGATTTACCATCTTCTAGATATGATAAAGATCACCTTATTGTCATAAAGCTCTTTCGATGACCAATTCATAATGAGCTCATGCATGCGGTACTGAACAGTGAGCATACATTTGATTTCATCCCCGTACAGGTCGGCGAGGCGTTCAAAAAGGGTTCTTCCCAGCCCCTTCTTCTCAGCTTCAACACTTTGGATGGTTGGTGGAAGCTGAAGGTGGTCTCCTGCAAGTATACACCTTGAACCCTAGAACACAGAACTTGCAACTCAGACAAATCATTCAAATCCCAAAAACATGATGGGTGTGGAGTTGATTACCCACATCCTTATCAGTAAGTAAGCTCACATAGGAAAACTCAAGATTTATCATTTGTTTGACCAATACCTTTAGCAGAGCTATCCAGCATGCTATCTCTAGTGCCTGAGCAGCTTCATCAATGATTACTAAGTCGAATGAAGTACCATCCAACTTGCGAGTTAATGCACCAGTCAAGGTTGTCAAGACCACATCAGATGTCTTGATTACATCTTGAACAGCTAGCTGCTGTCTTTTACGCTCTTCCTTGGAAAGATTCTTAAGCTCCTTTCTTATGTCCCTTTTAGTGTTTCTGTCTTTTGTTTTCAAGAGTTTTCCATTCAGTGCCTGCACAAATTCGTGGATATACATAGGACTAATTATACTACACAAAACATCAACAATTTGATAGTAATAAACATGTGTTGATTTCATTAATCTTTTATTGTTAAACCTCTAATAAAGTTAATTACCAACCCCTTCCAGATTGCTAAGTTCATAATAGCTTGAAGCTGGATTAAATCCAAAATTTCTGTTTGTTTACATCGAAGCTAGAACAATTATGCATGTCTTTGGTTCTTAAGCTACTAGCAGGATTACCTTGTTGCAGACTTGTGTCTAATGCTGGAAGACAACTTCAATGGAGATGCCTAACAACATAAATATATACATATATAGTTTACGCCTGCACTCCTACAAGATACCTTGCTTCAAACTCTACGCAACATGAATGGACAACTTCACTTAATAAATTCTTAATGTCCTCTCCTTGAAGCCTAATAGCTAAACCAGATATTTGTGTTTAAATTATGGTTTTCATGTTTCCACGGATAGATTAAGACCACATACAAAAAATGCATGTAAAAAGCTTCTGTTCAAGTTAAGAATTATGCAAACTAATCCACACTAAAGTAACATGCGACAATGCAAAAAGGATGACAAACAGATAAAAGTTAGACTTAAAAGAGCGTATAAGATGCAACCGCTACAAATTAAATTATGGCCATTCGTCCCAATGGTCTTGCATTGAAGGTTATGTTTAAGGCCAAATTCTGTCACTTTATATCATTTACAGCATTAAAAGTTCACGGAGTACAAGTTTTAGATTCAAACAGATTACGTCCTTTTAAACATGCCTCATTTATCTCCTATAAACCTGCGGAGTGCGAGTTTTTTATGAACTGTAAACAAAAAACAGACACAAAAGTCGAACTTCAGTGTTTGAGGGGCTTCAGTATCCAACAACAAAAAAAGATGGTAGTACATGTGGGTTCGTATAGAAAGAACAAAACCAAGTAGTTAATGAAGGGTAAGAGCAGAAAAAGAAGTACTCCCTCCGTCTCGCAAAGATAGTCCATTTTTGAAACTACAACTTTTTTTGGAGACATGCAATTAATGCAAACCACTACAAGTTGTTGACATGCTATTTCCACTATTATCCTTGATTTTGTTTTCTCCAAGACTAGGTGCATTGAATATGAATGGGTAGTATTGTAACTTCATTTTATTTTTTACCCTGAAAATGTAAGTGGACAATCATTTTGGGACAGACCAAAATAGAAATATTGACTATCTTTGCGGGACGGAGGGAGTAGTAAATTGGTTGTATTTCCAAAGGAGACACAATTTTAGGACAAGCCAAAATGTCAAACAGGACAAACATTTTGGGAAAGAGGGAGTAGTATAGGAAAAATAAGATTTAAAATGGCAATTACATAGTATGCTCGACAAAAATTTATACAGCGGTGACTATGATCCATTATCAATTCGAAGTGTCAATGTGGAAAAGAAAATTCCGTGAGAATCCTGGGATGAAAACAAACAGATATTATGAAACATTTAGTTGCCTATGCACATTCAGCAAGAAAATAACCATACACTAACCAATATTTGTTACCTTCATCTCCTTGCGTATGTCATTTGCAAGAGCACTGTTATCCCCACGTAGAACCTATGAGAACATAAAATGAATGTATCTACAATTCAGAAACTAATATGTGCTGCTTCAGTAGAAGTTACACTATCACATTCATAAAATGGACCCCTCTCTAGTACCCTTCGGTCACTAGGCATTTGACGGAGTACATAAGAGAGGTTACTACATATAAAGAAAAAAGAAAAAAAGGTAGCATGTTATGTATTCTAAACCCATTCCTTAAATCAAGAGTGTAATGTGATACATGGAAGGTTTTAATCATACAACTTCACAGGGGAAAAAAAAAAAAAACCCTCGAGAAAATGGCATTAGCTGTGGTGATTCATCTTTGTACTATGTGGGAGTAAGGAAAGGTCAACAGTGCAATGTGATCAGTGGAAGGCTCAATGCTTCTTGGTTTTATCTATTGTGCCTCATTGCAGCAAGGAATGGCTAGCTTAAGAGATGTAAGTATAGGAAATAACTAATTATGGCAGTAATAAGTATGGAAACTATAATTACGGCAGTTATAAGTATGGAATAACTAATTATGGCAGTAGTTTCCATAACTATTTATGGCATTAATACTTTTGGCAGTAGTTAGTTTCCACAACTGATTATGGCAGTACTAACTACTAACTGATTATGGCAGTAATACTTACGTAATTATTATAGAATTACCAATGTAACCTTAAGGAGTGCATATAAACTCCTTCAATCTCAATATTCATTATCAATAAATACCAAGGTTATATTATTGTCTACATGGTATCAGAGCAGGTAGGACGTTCCTGCTCCGATCCAAACCCCCTTCGCTAAACAGCCCAACTCCGCCGGTTTCAATACCAGCAGGAAGACCTGTCTCCTGCTCTGATCAATCCTCGGCAGCTCCATACCTCGTCAAATCACCGATCAACTGCCGGTTTTCTTCTCCCTGCAGCGCCGGACTTCTCACGGTCCGTCCATGGAACCAGCACAGCCGGTCATCAACCTGACTGTGTTTTGCGCCGTCGTTATCTCGTCAGCTCTGTTGGAAACAGTGGCCCCAACTTCTGTCACTTATCATGGCGTCTCTAACACCCACTATTCCCAACACTAATAACCTCGCCCAATCTCTAATCGTAATCACTGCTCACCTTAACACCCACAAACTCCAACCCAATAACTTCATCGCATGGAAGCTCCAGATTCAATCCGCTCCGCTCTCTGGTCTCATGGGACATGTTGATGGCCCACATCCCACCCCTCCTCATGTGAAATCAGTAACCATTCAAGTTCGCACTGTTACAGCAGGTCAGCGACTTGAATCTGGCACCGCACAGCAGCTCACTGCCACAGGACAGCCCTCTGTGCACTCTTCTGCAACGTCTGCATTTACTTCCGATGTTTCTGATATTGTTACAACTCAGGTGAATCCTGATCACAGTTGGTACCAGCAAGATCAGCTGGTCTTATCCTTTCTTATCAGCACCCTCTCTCCCACGTCTCGCGAGCGGAAACATCAAGTCGGATCTGGAATATTCTTCATAACATCTATGCAAAACCGTCCAGGAGCCACATCGCACAGATCAAAGAACATCTCAAACGACCGCTTCAGGGAAACAAGACGATCTCTGCTTATATGCACTTGGTAAAACAAAAGGCCGATGAATTATCCCTGCTGGCAAACTAATGGATGAAACAAACTTAACTGACAAGATTCTGGATGGCTTCAATGAAACCTATGCACCTTTAGTTGAAGCCATTAATGCTCCGGAGACAGACATCAGATTCAAAGAATTATTCTAAAAACTCACTCATAAGGAGCTATCGCTCTCCAAATCCTCCTTGGCAGCAGACCTTTCGACACCCGTCCCTGCCCATGCTCGCTTCGGCCCAACAAGCCGAGGAAGGGGCCGTAGCCACAGGCGTGGGCAGTTTGAGCACCAACAGCGAGGCTCTTCTAGGAGCCCCTGCTCAAGCCTTTTCGTTTCGACCTGGACCCCGCCAGCACAAGGCTCCTTTACACCAACCGCGCCCATTCTTGGATCTTTGCCAAGGATGCGGGACTCGAGGACATTGTGTTTGTCGGTGCCCCCAATTTGGCTGGCTCTTGCAACAATCGGCCTCCAGCACCACTCGTCCACTTGTACCACAGGCCCCATCTCTATCTGCCAGCTATTTCGGCTCCTGTCACTGGAACCCAAGGGCTCATGTTGCCACCGCCTCTGCTAGTCCATCCTATAGGACTCCCACTTGGTTACTTGACACAAGGACCACACACCACGTCACTGCTGGTTTGGATAATTTGTCCCTGCATCAGCCCTATCAGCACTCCGACAATGTCATGATTGGTGATGGCACAACTCTACCAATCACCTATACTGGTTCGATGTCACCTCACTCTCGTTCTTTTCTTTTATCTGATGTACTCTGTGTTCAAGCCATCAAAAGAACCTTATATCTGTCTCTAAGTTATGCTCCTCTTACAATCTCATTAATCTCATTGTTGAATTATCTTCTTCTGGTTTTGTCTTGAATGACCGTATTATGGGGGCGCTTCTTCTGACCGGTCCACTTAAAAAACTGTCTATCAGTGGCTAACATCCTCTGCTTCCTCCCCAGCGCTCGTGTCTCAGTCTCGTCCGTCTGCTATCTCCTAGCATCATCGTCTTGGGCATCCTGCTACCCCAACTTGCCAGCACATGATCTCTAGGTTTCCTCTTCTAGTTAGTAATTATTATTTTCATTTCTGTAATGTGTGCGAGTGTACGAAGAGTCATAAGCTATAGCCTTTTCAAATTCCAGTTTACAGTCATCTCGACCACTTGAACTTATCTTTTCTGATGTTTTGACGTGTCTTGTCTTTTCTTATGATGGAATGAAGTACTACGGTATATTTCATCATTTTACTAAGTGCGTCTGTCTTTACTGTTGGAATGTAAATCTCAAGTACAAGATACCTTCACTCACTTTCGTGCCCTTGTCGAAAAATATTTTGCTTTTCCAATCAAAACCCTCTACTCTGACAACGAGGGTGAATTCTATGATCTTCGTCCTTATCACTCCATTCATGGCATCACTCACCTAACAACGCCACCTCACACGCCCAAACATAATGAGTATGCTAAGTGCCGTCATCATCACATTGTTGAGACCGGCCTCGGCCTTCTTCATCCATCATGCATCTCTCTTCTGACTGGCCCTTTGCCTTATCCACTGTTGTCTATCTCATTAACCCAGTCTTTCCCTAAATATGATGTCACATTTTGAATCTATCTTTCATCAAGTTCCAAACTTTGTGTGTGTCTGTACTATCCCTAGCTCCGTCCATAAACCTACCACAAACTCGACAACCTCTCCATGCCTTGTGTGTTACGCAAAGCACATATATGTGTCTTGACCCCGCAGCACATTGCCTCTACGTCTCTCGTCACGTTCAGTTTGTGGAATCTTCCTTCCCCTTTCACTCTCTTAATTCCTCCTCCGCACTACATCGACTGGGTTTGACCTTTCACTACGGTCCTTTCCCTATCTCCCTCCCCATCGCCTACCTAAGTGGTAACTCCCCTGCCTCCTCCTTTGGCCATCTTGCCCACACCATCTCCGGCACCGGATCCGGATCCGGTCACCACACATCATTCCCTACATTTCCTCAGCATTACAGTCACCCTTTATCAGCACCAAACCCGCAACCAGCCCCATGCCCCTCGATTCCCCTAGCTCAACCCGTCCCTCCTCCTCCCTCCCTCCATTCATCTCATGACGACTGACGACTCGCTCTAAATCCGGGGCTCTTGAAGTCAACCCCGACATACGCTTTGTCAAACTCTGTCTCTCGACCTGGTTTTGACATCAAACCCGATACTGTTTTGCAGGCTCTCAAGCACCCTCAGTTGCGCTCTGCCATGAGTGCAGAATTCGAGGCTCCACTTCACTGATGCAGGAGAAATTTTGAAGAAATCTCCGCCAGATTCAGAAAAGCTGTTTCGGTCAAAACGCAGAATCAGGCGCAGAATTGAAGGACGTCGGATTTGGGCAAAGTCATATATTGATTTGAGTGGAAACGACGTTCTAAAAATAACGCGTGATATATCACGGGCACCGCCCTGATTTGGTCAAATTCGGCCATTTAAAGGTCCAAATTGTTTGTTTCCTATTTTCAGAATATTTATTAATTAATTCGGATTTTGATTTGAACCCAATTTGGGTGAATATTTTAGCTGAGCATTTAATTAGGTTAGAATTATTATTTAGTATTAATTTTTGGATTTTTTCTATATTTAGAATAATTAGGATTTTCAGTTTTGTAAGTCCTGTGGACTGATTTTCCTATGTTATGAATTATTGAAGTTTTATCAGAACCTAGAGAGGTTATTCCCCTAGTGTTTTCATGATTTTCCTTCCTTTTGGTTGCTTCTTGCTTCTCCCATAAAACGCCTGATTCACTCCGGCGTCAGTTGGTATCAGAGCTCAGAGCTCCGTGGGAAGAACATTGTCATAGCAATGGTGCGTAGGCGTCCTGGGGGCAGGTTCCGGCTGAGGAAGCCCCCCAACGAAGACGCAACGTCTAAGACGTTATGATGATAAAAGATCTGCAGAGGCAACAACGGGATCTGCAGAGGCAGATTGGTGTGTTAGCCCAGCGCCTAGCATTGCGGGATTTGCAGCGACAAGTTGCGAAGTTAACCCAACGCTTGGCGACGCAGGATTGCAAAGATCGCAAGGTCTTTGATCGTTACTCGCAGCCCGCGTTCGAGACCCACTACAACAACAATTCCGGTGGTTGGAGCGAGCGTTATGGAGGAGCAAGTTTGATTAATGATATATCTTATCACTCAGGTACAATTGTTTTCGTGAAGTTGATGAACTAGTTGGAGAAAAAATTGAAAATACTTCATATGGTGATATATTTCATGAGGCAAATTCATCTTCATCAGATTGTGAGGTGGACTGGACAAAACCTCCAGCAGCAGCAGCAGGAGGAGAAACTATGGATGATTGCGAGCAGGCTTCATATAACCCAATTCTATACGAGGTAATTCAGGTTCTTAATTAATTTGCCCGGAAAAAAAGTTATTATTGAAAAGGAAGATGAGGATGTAAAAATTAGATTAGAGGAGTCGGTGTTTCCATTCAAGTTGCCATCTTACTATTGTGATCCGTTCTTGGTGGAGACTTTCATTCATGTGTCTAGAATGAACTCGAGGACGAGTTCTTTTGAAGAAGGGGTGACTGATGCAGGAGGAATTTTGAAGAAATATCCGCCAGATTGAGAAAAGTTGTCTCGGTCAAAACGCAGAATCAGGGACAGAATTGAAGGATGTCGGATTTGGGCAAATACATATATTGATTTGAGTGGAAACGATGTTCTAAAAATAACCTATCACGGGCACCGCCCTAAATTGGTCACATTCGGCCATTTAAAGGTCCACATTGTCTGATTTCTATTTTCAGAATATTTATTAATTAATTAGGATTTTGATTTGAACCCAATTTGGGTGAACATTTTAGCTGAGCATTTAATTAGGTTAGAATTATTATTTAGTATTAATTTTTGGATTTTTTCTATATTTAGAATAATTAGGATTTTCAGCTATTTAAGTCCGGCTTGTGAGCTGATTTTCCTATGTTATGAATTATTGAAATTATATTAGAACCTACAGAGGTTATTCACCTAGTGTTTTCATGATTTTCCTTTCTTTTGGTTGCTTCTTGCTGCTCCCATAAAAAGCCTGATTCACTCCGGCGTCAATAATCACACATGGGATATAGTTCATCTATCACCTACGCAGAATGTTGTTGGATGCAAATGGGTCTTTCGGATTAAGCAACTTCCTAATGGATTTGTTAATCACTACAAGGTCCCGTTAGTAGCTAAGGGCTTTCATCAGAGACCCGGTGTTGACTATGCCGATACCTTTAGTCCGGTGGTAAAATTGTTACTGTTCGCCTGGTCCTTTCTCTTGCAGTTAGTCGTCAGTGGGTACTTTAGCAACTTGATGTGAACAACGCTTTAATACAGGGCACTGCTTATGTTTAGGGCGCAGCCGCCTAGTGATCACGATCATCCAGACTATGTAAACTTCGGAAAGCGTTGTATGGCCTTAAGCAAGCTCCGCGCGCATGGTATTCTGAACTCCGCTCCTTTCTCCTTTCTCCTCTAGCAGGGTGATGCATGAAGGATTTTGCGAAAATATTCGCGAAAGACTGTTTCAATCGAAGCGCAAAAATCAGAGGCAGAATTGAAGGCTTGAAGATCGGGGTCAAGCCATATATGAATCTGACCAGAAACGACGTTCTAAGAAGAACTCGTGACAAAGTCACGAATACCGCCCTGATCTGGTCAAA
The DNA here is from genome assembly GCA_023055425.1 of Linanthus parryae. Taxonomy (NCBI): domain Eukaryota; kingdom Viridiplantae; phylum Streptophyta; class Magnoliopsida; order Ericales; family Polemoniaceae; genus Linanthus; species Linanthus parryae. Next base: position 69,755,271 of record JALGPY010000001.1, on the reverse strand, counting down.
TCCGGCCATTTAGGAGTCCAAATCTTTGTTTTTTTCATTTTTAATAATATTTATTTCGTTAATCAAGATATCAAATAAAACTCAATTTGGGTGAATTTTTTGTTGCGTATTCAATTTATTTAGAATAATAATTTAGGTTGATTTTTGAAACTTTTACCAGTTTTGGTAAGATTAAGTTTTCCAGCATTTAAGTCCGGCTTGTGGACTGATTTCAACAAATTATTGATTATTGAAATTTTTTCAGAAAACATAGGAGTTTTATATGAACCTTAGAGAGGTTCTTTCATGATTTTCCTTTCGTTTTCGTTGCTTCTTTCTGCTCCAAAAAACGCATGATTCCGTTTTGGTTGCTTCTTACTGCTCCGAAAAACGCATGATTTAGTCCGGCGTCACAGGTGTTCTCTATTTTGGGGGCTGATGTGTCACTCTTCCTCCTTCATCACTCAGGGGTCACCATTTATGTGCTTGTCTATGTTGATGATATTATTATAATAGGGTTCAATGCTGGTCAAGTCCAACAGTTTATTGATCTGTTGTCCAGTCAGTTCTCTTTGAAGGATCCGGACAATCTCTCTTACTTTCTTGGAGTTGAGGTTATGGAACGTCCACTGGAATAACTTCTCTCCCATCAAAAGTATATTAATGATTTGTTACATCGAACTGGCATGGCTGCTGCTAATCTTGTTTCCACTCCACTTGATCCCGCCGTGTCTCTCTCCCAGCACAGTGGTTCTGCTCTACATGATGCGAGTGATTTTCGTATGATAGTTTTTTTAGGTAAAAGAGAGAATTTTCGTATGATAGTTGGCCGTCTTCATACCTGTCTCTCTCTCTCTCCCTCATGTTGCTTTTGGTGTCAACAAGTTAACAAGTTATCTCATTATGCACCGACCAACAACCACTCAATGGAATGATGTCAAGCGTCTCTTACGGTATCTCAAAGGCCCTTTTGATCAGTAACAGTCATTCGACGGGGTCCGTTTTCGCTTTATGCTTTTTTCTGATGCTGATTTGGGTGATAATAAGGATGACTACTCCTCAGGATATATAGTTTATTTTTGTGGCTCCCCGGTGTCCTGGAGCTCTAAGAATCAACATATGGTAGTTCGCTCCTCCACCGAGGTTGAGTACCAGGCTATCGCTGCAGCCACAGCTGAGCTCTGTTGGGTTTCTTTTCTGTCGTCCGTCTCCACTATTTACTGTGACAATATTGGTGCCACGTAGTTGTGTTCCAATCCGGTCTTCCATTCTCGCGTGAAGCATATCGCCTTGATTTTCATTTTTTTTTGGGGAATAAGTTGAGGCTGGTAGTCTCAGAGTGTCTCATGTCTCCTCCGCCGATCAACTGGCGGACTGTCTCACCAAGGCTCTTTCTCGCACTACTCTAGCTACGTTGAAGTTCCAGATTGGTGTCTCCTGCAGATCCTCCATCTTGCAGGGGCGTATAGGAAATAACTAATTATGGCAGTAATAAGTATACAAATAACTGATTATTGCACTAGTTTCCATAACTGATTATTGCAGTATTAACTGATCATGGCAGTAACACTTATATGGAATTATCATTGAATTACCAGTGTAATAATGATTGTATATAAACTCCTGCAATCTCAATATTCATTATCAACAACAATACCAAGTTCTATTATTGTCTACCAGTAAGTTGATATAACTTTGAGATTCAACTTCATAAAATGTTCTAGCTATGACAATCATTGTCTGTCCTTCTCAATAATAACAAGCACCTTAAATTACATACCACAAAGTCTCTTTCATGGCCCCTCCATCGCAAGGGGAAAGGACTACGAACTACATTGAAGCTCTGCTACAATCTTCATCAAACGAGAAACACTGGGATTAACTGGGGAGGGACAGGTGGGGTGAAAACTAGTAGATGAGCAGCCTAGAAAGATAACATCCATCATAATTCAAGAGTAATTAAGTACATCCATGTTCTTAAATTACCGTTATCGTGAAAATTAGGAAAAATAATGAACAGACTTATGGTATAGACAGTTGCGCCATGGGCCTGTGGCATACAATAAAAAAGTTTCAGAATTTATCATATGTAGGAAACGTATAATGTATGCAAGAATATAATAACCATGCCAACAAAAGAAATAGCTGGCATGGATGACAAAGCAGTACGAACACTTATTTATTAAGGAAAAGCAAAATTACATACACATGGATGAGCCTTCCATTTATTCTCCCTGACTTCTTTTTATTTGAATGGGTAAACTCAATTGACCCCTGCTATAGTTTGGCACTAGTCCAGTCAATAGTCAATACCCATGGTTTAGAAATTACACAAACACCCTTCCAATCTAACCATGTCAGTTTAACCAGTAGATGACACTATTAGTGATAAAGATGCAGGAACAAGATAAATTCATCTATTAAGAAGTCAACCTTGATATTATAAAGATCATTGGTTATCTATTAGGGCTATAATCTCTTAGATACTCTATCTAGTTATTATCTCATAATATGGCTATCTTTTAGAGAGTAAATCTAGTTTGGGGTTTTAATTGGTATACGACTCTTTACTGCTGCCTGTATATAGGGCTCCAGTTTCAATTGATTTATGAATAAAATTATCCTTTGAGATTATTGAGAGCTGTGACGGCTCCTTGTGAATCCTATGTTTGGTTCATTTTCCATTTGTGCCCAGCATCATTTTGGTATCGGAGCCCAACTCGGTTACACTACTACCAAAAATCAAAGACAGTTGCCATGGTTGCAGTATCCAAGCTAGCAAGTTTCCAGCCCACAACATCTCCTTCACCCTCGCTGTAGTTGATTGTCACAGTGAGTAGGCAAAACAGAAGCAATAAGGAGGAAGAGATGGCGGACGGACCTCTCCGTCGCAGACCGGTTTCCGTCTGAACCAGGCCACCGCCCAGCCACTAGACTTGCCTCCGTCACGCCATCAGATCAAGCCCACACCGGCACCAGACCCGGACTAGAACTCACTTCCGATACTTAACAACCCCTATTTTGATCCAGAGGCAGAGACATCCCAGAGGCTAGTTGAAGTTGTAATCGTTGCCGGTTTCGAGCTACCAAGCACCAGCTGCTACTACAGCTGCCGTTGCCGCCATTGTCTGCTAGTTTCTCTTTTCTCTATGAAGATGAGAAGTAGCAGAAGAAGACGAGAGATGAGAACTGAGAAGATGCTGACCTGATTGAGTGCTGAGCTAAAATCAGACCACCTTATTTCCAAAGATCGGCGTTCACCAGCAATTTGACACACCCAATCAGCCTTGCTCTCCTGCTCTTCCAGGGAGAAGCAAAGGGCCTCGCTTTGTTTTAGAAGTAAGGAGAGTCTGTTATCGGAGCTGAATATTGCACCTCTAACTTAGCTGAAGTTGAGGAAAAGGGCATCGCTTCGTTACAAACCTATTTGATTTAAACATATCAAAGTCCACCCAAACACATCTTGTGCCACTTCATATCCCACAAACTTTACTAACTTAACGCAACCCAACTTCCATTCTTTAAAAGTACAGGGGCGGGTGCGTTCGCAGGTAAGGGTGCGCTTCCGGGTGCAGCATTTTTCCAATATTAGGGGTGCATAGCGGGTGCGGCGAAATTACGTGTGTGTGTGTGTGTGTGTTTATACATAGTCAACCCCATGATACTTACAAGGCACCTCTACTCATGGTATAATGTACCAAAATTATACCATAGATCTTCATGCACATTCTGATGCAGATTTGACTGGCAACCTATCCGACAGAAGAAGTACTAGTGGATTTGTGATTTTTTTGGGCACAAATCCTTTACATTGAGGGCAAAAAAACAGCCCACAGCAGCAAGATCATCTACAAAGGCTGAATATAGATCACTTACTACTACTGTTGCTGAAATTTCCTGGTTCAAAACATTATTCAAAGATTTAAAAAAAAAAATAAAAAAAAAAAAAAAAAAAAAAAAAAAAAAATCTTCCTTACTCCTCCAACTCTATTTTGTGACATCTCTGCTATTTGAATGACTGTCAATCCTATAATGCATGCCAGAACAATACACATAAAATTGGACTACCATTGTGTTACGAAAAAGTTCTTCAAAGATAATTAGTAGTTGCTTTTGTTTCTTCTGCAGATCAGTTGGGGTACATCTTCACCAAATGCCTACAATCATCCACATCCCACAATCTCAAAACCAAACTCCTGGTTCAGCCACCAAGAGTTTGAGGGAGGGTATTTAAGTCAAAGGACCAGGTTGCAGTATCTCCTACACTTGAAAGACGTAAGGAGAAGTCGAAGAGCCAGAATGAAGCAACCTCAAAGGCGGAGGACCAATAACTACAAGAAGAAGGGCTAAAATGAAACTGGTTTCAAACCTCTCTGCCTTAGCTTAATATATATGTCCTCTCTGGTTTCTGTCTCAAATCTTAGAGGACCATCTTGCTATTTTCATTATCTATGTTCCAACGTTCCATATTGAGAATGTTGGCTACCCCTGTATAAGAGGGTCTAGGAAACCCTAATTTCATAATCTCTCTCATTTTGGTTATGTAACGCAGTCGTTCTCTCGAGTGAAACCCATTATTTTCTTCACCTTTCTGGGGTTCTTCCTTTTGTCTAGAGTATTTTTCCAGAAACCTTACGGTTTCTTTCACAGACTGTCACTGTTGTATACAGCCATCCAAAACAAAGAGTTCACAACGTCCACTGTCCTTTGTACTGCAGTGAAATTACGGATAAGACAATTATTTCTGAATGGCATAATTGCTTGAAGAGGCATACATTGCCTGAAGAAAGTATCAGATGCAAAAGTTTGTTCAATAAATGTACAAGTGCATATTTATGACAAACCAAACAAGGATGCAACCACAAGTCTGGTCTGAGAAAGGCATATTCAAATACCTGGGCATCGAGAGCACTGTCTAAGACTTGAGGAAGCAAACGAGCAGGATGCCCCAATCTGACCAACTTCACTCTGGTTAAGAACACAGTAAGTCAGTAAAACGCCCAGTTCAAAGCTGCTCAATAGAGTGGTATGATTGAAAGATTCCTCATTACAATCAGATCCTAGATTTTGAAAAAAAAAAAATGCATTTGATAAAAGCAGTAAGGAAAAAGCTTGTGTCAGTGCTTATCTTATAGGTAATGAATACTTTATAAAGCTAAAAAAATAAATGTTTACAAGGGAATCGGTAGGTCATACTCCCATACCCACCCAGCGAATGTGGAATGAAAAAAAAAAAACGAACCAAAGCCTACGACTCGAGTAAGAACTGATCAACTGAACTGAGCAGCATGCCGGTGCGCCATTCGCGTAGCAACTATAGAACAAGCCCTCTAACGAATGACATCAGAGATCTCTCTATTATGCATCCTTCAAATAATCCCCAATTCCCCATGAACAACCAAAGGAGCCAATCACCAAACTTTCCGCCTCACCTTCTCCACCCGAACACCACTTAAAGTTGGATGAAGATTGATGAGTAGCCTAATGAAACCCCAGCCAAACTCTCCAACTCTACGATACAAAAATATGTACCCATCAAAATGTATCTGCAGGACATGAGTATTATACCTGTGAGGAACAAGACGCTCAACAATGTTGTCTAGGGCAATATTTGAAGCTGCACAAGCAAGAATCTTTGATCCACGTTTCACCTCTTGCAAGATAATTTCCACCACGGTTGTAGTCTTCCCAGTCCCTGGAGGTCCATGAAGCAAGAATACGTCTTTGGATGAAAGGGCCTTTGAAATGGCATCTTTCTTTAAGGAAAAGGGAATTCACATTAGTGTACAGGAAAAAGCGGCATAGGATAATCATAGAAAACAAACTTATAAATGTTGCCAAGCGTAATGGATGCTGAAATACAGGTTATAAAAGTATACATGAATGGTCCAACCACATGTGATCTAATGATGTCATAAACCTACTTTCAAGAAAGTCGATAAACTCAAGTTGGGAAGTGCCAAAGCAGGCTTTATAAATAATAGTACTTCTAGTAGATTGGCTTAACACGGTTAATATAACAGTATGTCTATATCCCTTCAAAGCATGATGTTTAACACCATTCTGTAGTCTGCATAAACAGAAACTCTTGGGAATTGATGAAAAATTTACCACTTGCATATTCAAGTAAGGAAAAACCACTTGAATCTAATAAATCATAATGAATTTCACACGGGAAAGTTCGCATCTGTATGTTGGGTGTTCTTCCCTTGACCTACTAGCTAGGTTGTTCAATAATAATTCTACTTTTGAATCTTCTAATTTACGCCAAAGAGAGATTTCCCTTGTCTACTTTTTAAAAAAAATGCATCGGTTTTTCAACTAAAATGTGGTACTGTCCTCATTCACTCAAAGATCACAAGCTAGACTCACCAAGAGAACGCTTCACAAATAAATGGATTAATTGGGAGGTGATACGAAAGAAGCAATCAAATTGAAATCGGCCCTGACCACTAAGCCTCAAACATTAGAACGCCGTGTAAATTCTGGAGAATGCAGATCTTATCGCTGGTGCATGATTACTTCTCGCTCTCTATTTAACTTGCAACAGGTTTATTTCTGCTATTTTTTTCTGGCTCTTCTGTGACTGCTGCTCCTGTTGCTGCTTCCTTGTCTTATCTCTTTGCTATAACGGCAATCCCGACCTTATTTACTCATATTACATGCTGCTTCTGTTCCTATGTCAGCACCCAAATGATCGACTCCTTTCCTTTCTCACCACTTCTTGTTACTGACAAGTGGGAACTACTGCTTCTATTTGTCTTCCACCACCCCTCAATTCCTCCTTTTGTCCACGCTCTGTAGGACAGTTTTTATTTTATAAAGCTCATGTTCTCTCTTCAGTACACAGAGTAAAAAATGGGATTTGAATATCTTTTGTTTGCTGATTATTGGACCCAAGCAGTGTGTATAACATTTTTCAATGGAGGCAAAAGCAAGGATTGCAGCAGAGCACATCCACAAAGCTTTATAGAGTGCAAAGGTCATAAACACCAAGTGTTTACGTAGATAGAACCTAAGGAACATGAATACATACATATATCTGTTTTATCATTATAGTATAAGTTAAAAGAGGCATATATTAGTATCATCAAGCAATGGGTCTAATAGTGGATCAGAAAAAAAGCATTAAGTCTAATATCACCCTCTACACACACTTTTTATGCCATTTCACTCTGGATATTATCTAAAACCAGGATGCCAGTGTATTCAGCCCAGAATGATTGTCATAGTTGTCTTTCTAGCACATTTGCTTGGTTTGTTTATCTGAAAAATTTGCCAATGCTGAAACCACCAAAAAATAAGTCTACACATTTATTAGCCATCTTTGCATAAACTGAGGCCCAAATTTGTAAACCCTTATACACACACACCACCCCCGCCCCCCAAACCACAAGTATTATCATGTTGCGTAAATGAGAACAAGATTTTCCCTTTAGAAAGCTGGAATAGAATTCATGAGTGGGTTAGCAGATTTTAACACATACAACTCCAACCTAGTACAATTTTGATCCCAATAATTCCAAAGGTATTAATATAATTCAAAAGAAAGGTATTAACTCTTGGGTACCGTAAAAGAGAGATTAGTAGGCAGAGAAGTTCACTAAGGTAAGATCAATAAGTGAAAGTTGCCTCTATTGTTAGGTTGCATAGTTATCCAGTCAACAGCAAAACAAATTATGATATTTGTAAATGAATATATATGACCCAAATGTGGACCAACATTAGTAAAATTACTAATGTTATAGACTCGATACAGTAATAGGTTCTTCACTAATACCTAAAACGAAAGTTCACGCCTTTGCTTATTGACGGATTTTGGCAACTCCTGGTCTTAAGTTCAACCATGTGTTAAAATTCGTGATTGAAACACAGTCAATGTATTGACAAAGGATTCCTAAGGTGTTTTATGCCTAATATCATATGAAGCTCGTGTTCTGTTGCACAGTATATGGGTGTAAAATCTGGAGTTCATGACTGATTTCGTCTTTTTAGTTCAAGCAAAAGGCGTTATTTATTGGAACTCAAGATTTCCTTGTGATTATGCTAACATGAAATATTACAGATTCACAAACAGTTAACAAGTACTAAAACAGACTTCAATGATTTGCGGACACTCAAAATTGTAGTCCATTTAAACATTTAAACTAGCAAAGCTATGAAGGGAGAATTGACTCCTTGAAGGAAGAAGGAATAGAAGAACATGGGATATGAAGAGCAGCGGAGAAAGACATGTTGATCAAACGGAAGTTCTGATTGCGTCCTGTATCTATTAAAATGGTATAATGGGCAAAGAAACTGCTTCTATTTTAAGTTAAAGGGTAAATAAAATAATTAGCACAATTTGCACACCACTGGGTTTATTTTTCCTCTAACATGAAGGAGGAACTTAACCTAATTCCCGACCTAACGGTAGTCAAGTGAAAATCCTTGTTACAAAACTACAGATAGCTTTGGTAACAATTAACATTTCTTAGTTGCAAGCCAAAAATAATAAAATATATCCTGATTGAACAATCATTCACTAAGATTCGTTCACGCTGGACATTTATAGTTACTGTGGCTCTTTATATGGCTTTATTCTCTCAGTGGAAGGGGAGATCAAGGCTTTCTTGACTGGCCTGCTGCTGACCATGTGATGGCATGTTCTGGACTTTCGTGTATCAGTTGTCCCTCGGAAGAGCTACCATGATCTTTGAGATGAGATAAGTTTGTTTTCCGCCATCGCTCATTCTCCTGAGCCCTGAGAGCAGTATGGCAGGCAGTTCTTATTGGCTATTGCTGCTGTCGCTCAAAAGGATACTTCCTTACATTTGGAGGCTTCTAGTTTATGACAGCTTCAACTTATGCTATTACATTGTGTTTGCTTTTGACACATTAGTCAAGTTGGTAGCCGTTTTGCTTTCTCTAAACAAAATGGACAAAGACTGCAAACTATTTTAAGTTTACACCTTGTACGGCTTGGGTGGTAGCTGAACAGCTATAAAATCATATTTACTCGGACAACAAAATGAGAGAGAGAGAGAGAGAGAGAGATAGATAGAGAGAGAGGACCTGAGAGTGATCAAGATTCGCATTGAAAGTGGTAAAGCTAACATCCTTTGTTGACTTTGTTGGTAGCCTCTCTCCAAATAAGACGGGAACTAAATCTGCAGCAGGTCCCTTCAGAACACCCTTACTTAGTTGTATCAAGGTATCCTTCAGCCTTCGATAAGTCACCTGCAAGAACAATTGAAATGTCAGGCATACTTGCATAGTATTTAATCCTCTTCCTGCTAGAATCTTTTATTCACGCAACCTGAATTTGACTTCTTTTTAGACCATTATCCAAGGATGATGCTTGGGTTTTTCCTTTGTGGAGTTTATCACACTCACAGACAGTTCGAAGGCACATGAAACGTATCTTATAAATTGAACAATGAAACTAAAGTAGATCTGATGCGGAAAGGAAAACAAACCTAGGAGAAAAAGAGCCGGCATCAGAGGCATACCTCATTAGCCAATTTCTCCAGCCGAAGCGGACTATTTAGGCCATCTTCAGGGATGTCCTCAAAAGCTACAGTGATTGACGAATCCTGTTTAATATGAGCAACAAACATCTCAAGCAATGTAACTGAAAATGGTTTGCTTTAGAAGACAATAACCAGAACTATCACATATTCAAATTAAACCAGTCATTACGTAAAAGGCAAAAATTACTACCTTTAGACGGTAGACCACGCCTTGACCCAGCGGAGGAGATCCTAGGTCCGCCTTGTTTGGTTTTAGAACAACTACATCGTGAGATCCAAACTGCAAAAAAGTAAAACATTACATTGGGTCAATCAAAATTGCAACCAAGTTACTGCCTTCAACATTTATTCCACTCAACAAGAAAATGTGTGAATGACTGATTGTTTACATATCTGACCACTGGAAAATATTTAAAACAAAACAAAACAAAATTATGAATTCACCTTATGAGCAGGGAGAACATCGCCTTTATTAGATTGGAACTCGAGAAGAGATTTTCCCATCAATCCCGTCTAGAAAATCGGTAGAAACAAAATTAGAGGGACATAACAACAAACAAAAATGTTAAAATCATCATCACTACACAGAGGTGTATAATAAGTACCTGAGCATCTACGCACTTCAAATTAAGAATGGTTGACCCCTTCTTCTGAGCCTTGTCCAGAGTCCTTGTTGCCCCAGAATCCATGGAAGCTGATATTTCGGCTTCCTAAACCAGTCAAACATGTTAGAATTCGATTAAGCTGTTTCTCTTCCTGCATGTTGTTGCTCTCATATTACAAAAAACAATACCTTTTCCATATCGATTAACGGGGCCATCGTGGAGACGAACTGCTCCAAGGACATGGCTGAAGCTTTCTTGCCTTTCTCCATTTTTCCGTGCGCGAGAGAGTGTCCGTCTAGGCTCCCGGAGGCAAGGCCGGCCCTAGCCTTCCGGGGTTTTAAGCTAGAAATTTGAAAAGGCCTCTTTGTTCCGAATTCGCCGAACCTTCAAATTAACTGTGAAGCTTTTTTTTTTTTTTTTTGATGAATAATTGTGAAGCTTATTGCATACTACTACTACCTGAGTCCCTCTCTTTCTCCCGAGTTTACTTTCACCCGGTGATTTAATTAGTAAAACCATACAAGATTTTGTATAGTAGAGTAAAGTTTACTTTACAGCATCATTTCAAATTATCAAAAAACTACACCATTTTACTATCCAAATTACCGGATCAAAGTGACTCGATTACGAAAGAAAAAGTAAGATAACATCCAAAGGTTTCTCTCTCTAGATTTTGCTCTGCAAATTTTAGGGGTGAGAATTCTGGGTTTTCCATACCCTTTGTCCTTGGTAATTCAGGTTGTGGAGTTTTTCTTGCTCCGTCAAATCGTCCTTGTATATCAATTGTCCCGTTAGTCATTTACTATGTTTCCTTATTCCGCTCTTGTTCTTATTTCCTCTTTGTTTCATTCTCCCGTGCTTTCTCTCAAAGTGAGGACTATTCTTCCCTGTCCTCAAAAATGGATTCGGAGGTTATTCGACAAGATGAAAACATAGATCTCGAGGAGGATATCAAAGTTGCGAATCAAGTTGGTCAGAAAGTTCTGGTTGGCCACCTAATCCCCCAGAAATTGCTATCGGCGAATACAGTTGCAAATATCGCTAAGGGGATCTGGGGTTTGAGAGGCGATCTCAGAGTTGAAATGTGGAATATCTTTCGATTCCAAACGAAGAAGATTGCAAAAGGGTTATGAATTGAGTCCTATAACACCCCTTGGTTCCCAAGCTATCCGTTCCGGGCCGGGTAGCCTAGGAGGGTGCTACTCAAAATGATGCAGTGGAAATCGTGAACAAAACATTCCATAATTATGTATTACAAACTGATAAAATCGTCCTCAACATGATGCTTACTATTACACAGGGTGGAATTCAACTAAGAGTTTGATTGAATAAAGTGCTACCGACTACTTGATGAGTTTTGGGATCCCCATTATGTCAAGCTCCCAGCTCCTAGACCTGCGGGGAATGAAACAAAGACCGCAGTTTTTCCAAAGTCAGCAAGAAATGCTGAGTGAGATACACCTTAGCATGTAAAAACAGGAAGGTTAAGAAAGGCTGCAGGGTCACGTGTTAAATAAATAAGAGTAACGGAGTATAAGTAAAACGTTATCAAAGTGCGCAACAGCAAAAACAACAATGATAAATAATGAAACAGAACCAAAATAGAATCCAATAATCCAACTGTTATGCACACTAGCCGTATATAGTTATGACGAAAAAGGGTCTGCCAAATAATAATGCCAACAAGGCCGTTAAATTATCGATTATTCGTTTCACAGTACCCGGGTAGATCAGGATAATGACCACATAAGACATTCTAGACCTTAATTGTTGCAACACCCTCCTAAGAGCGTCAATCAAAAGAGTGGTATCTAGATGTCAGGGCACACGGAGTCCCTTAGCCATCCTAAAGATCCAAGACGTAGAAGCAAGGGGAACTAGCTGGTATCGGTGCTCTCGGCCGGAGCCAATCATAAGTCCAAGGCGTATGAGCCAAGGGAAACTAGCTTGTATCGGTGTTCCTGGTCGGAGCCAACTATAAGTCCAAGGCCTACAAGCCAAGGGGAACTCGCTGGTATCGGTGTTCCCGGCCGGAGCCAACTGTAAAAAATCAAGATCCAGGCTACAACAAGTAGACAAGGGGAACTCGCTGGTATCGGGGTTCCCGGCCGGAGCCGATCAAAGTAAATCCACTGGTTCCGGTGCATGCGATTCTTTTCACTTTACATTATTAACGATTTTTGATCAAGTATAACAAGTATCCAAGGTCAAATAATATTTTGAAGGTTTGAAAACAAATAAAACACATCTATCAAGTAGGGGGGTGAAACACGACAACTATTTTTCAATTAAACAAGTAGTGGACACGAAATAAGCTGGCACGAAAGGCTAAGCATGTAAAACTCACCGCACGTCGAAACAACAATTATCCGCAAGCTCCTACGGGTAGTCGACGTAGCCCACGTCTATGAAACCGTCTCCTACAATTTAGCAATCGTCTAGTCACGATGCCGGTAATTCTAAGTGAATAAATGTACTAATCCTATTTAAGTGCTCGGCTAGGACGAAAGCCGAATCCAACCCTCACGACCCCCAACGTAATAATTTTAAGGAGACGTACATAATAATTAAATAGTGGTTAACTCATGTATTGATAAAATATTTAGCATTTCACTTATTATTTATTTAATAGAATAAGAGTGATACTAAATAATGAAATCAATATTTAAAATATTGATAATATATTATTTTCACAACTATTTATTATTTAATAACAAGTACTAGAAAGTTATGAAATTTATTAACAACAATTTATAAAAGTGATATTTTTAGTTAATGAAATTGTTTCTTAATACTCTACAATTTACAACTAGCTTGTTTTATTTAATAAAAACAATATTCAACTTTAGAAATTTATTTGTAAGTAAGGAGATTATATATATTAAGTAGTTAATAAATTTACATATACAAATACTTTTGTTTGCTTATTCAAAAAAAATACTTATTGTGAAAAAATAGAATTACTACATACATATTCTACTTATAAAATTTAATAAACATTATTTATAATTTTAAACTAACAACAATAATCATAAACTATAACTAGTCTCCCTTTTATTAACATGTGTAAACAGCTTATATAAGGTACACACATACCCCCCCCCCCTTTTCTGAAAAGTTATAACAGCCCCCAATTTTTCAGAAATTACAAATATTACCCCTCATTCAAGAACACACATGATTCATCAACCCAAATCAATCTAGAGCCCCCCCCCCCCAAGATCACGTTTTGATTATATAGAATGAATTATCAGAGGGTTAAGAGTTTACCCAAGCCGAAAATCATGAGAAACGACCGAGAAATGGGTCGGGTCGAGTCACACGTCGAGGTCGCCGGTGATGGAGCTCGATGGCGGTGCTCCGGTGGCTCCTGGGCGCATATAAGTTCTTCTGGGAGCTGATCGGTCCTCCTAGGGTCGAGGAAGACGGAGGAAAAGAGATGGGTACCTCCCCGTTGGCTGGGCCGAATGTCTCGCCGGGAAAAATGGAGTTCCGTGGCAGCGTTTGCTTTGGCTGGAGATGCTGCTGATTTGGCCTCTGTTACTTCTTATTATTCTGCTACTGAGATCGAAACAGAGATGGGGTGGTCAAGAGAGAAGGTATAGGAGAAGAGAAATGGAGGTGGTGGATTCGGGTGATGGTTCCTGACGGGAATAGTGGCGGTGGCGGTGGGTGGCTGTTGCTTCCAGCTACGGCGGCTGCTTTCTGGCTCTGCTTTTCAACGAGAATGAGAGGGAGTGAGGGAAGAGGGGCAGAGATAGCCGAAGGTGGTGGTGTCATGGGTGATGGTGTGGAGGTGATGGTGGTGGTTGGGTGGGTCTTCGGCCAAAGCAGAGGGGGAGAGAGAGACATGTTGGTGCTGGTGACGGGAGTTGTAGTGGGTGTGTTGTTTCCGAAGAATGGGAGGAAGAGAAGAGGTTTAAGAAGAGGAGGGAGGGATGGTCTGGGAGAGAGAGAGAGAAGTTGTGTTGGAGAACAAAAAGTTGCAGAATGTGTTGGGAACACAAATTCTGCTGCAAGTTTGGGAAACATTTTTTTTTGTAATATTATAATGTGTATAATAGTGTGTATAAATTGTGTATTATACGATATGGGTAGAAGTATTATTATAAGTACGGTATATGTATAAATACGAGTACTAATATAGTATATATATATATATACATATAGTATTATGTTTACATACTAAATTTTTGGTAAAAGAAAATCATACCCCTTAATAAAAAGCATGGAGCTCCCGGAAAACTCTCCCTCTCTCTTCAAGCCCCCTCCCCAGCCTCCTCCTCCACGCGTACCGGCTGGCGGTTCCGGTGATCTTCGCCGGAACCAGTCCAACTTCAAACGGCGTTTGGTGGCGGACTCCCTCTCAGATGAAGATGAATCGCTCACAGGAAACCGGAACTTCCGTGATGCGGTGGTTAGAACTCCGAAAGGGATCTACATGGAAGATGAAGATCCAGGCGATGTCTCCATGGGAGATCTGGAAATTCACTCTGAAATCAATGCTGAAGGACAGATCCACATTCGTATTGGTGGAGCTTCACTCAAGCGCCTTCACAGGCCATGGAGTCGTGCGTTGATTGTGAAGATTCTCGGGCGTGAGATCAATTACCGCCTTCTGCGAGATCGATTGGATGATCAATGGGATCTGGCTCGGGGTTTTGAGCTAACTGATTTAGCGAATGGCTTTTACTGCGTTCGTTTCTTCTCTAAGGAGGATTATGAGCGGGTGCTACTGCGGGGACCGTGGATGGTTCAGGGGAATTATCTGACGGTCCAGACATGGTCGCCTCACTTTGATCCCTCGGGCCCGGCGGTGAGATCTACTCCGGTCTGGCTTCGTCTGAGAGGTATCTCTGTGGAGTACTTCGATGAAGACACTCTAATGGCTATAGGTAACCGTTTTGGTAAGGCTCTCAAGGTAGATCAAACAACCCTAGCGGCGGCGAGAGGCCAATTTGCTAGGGTTTGTGTTGAGTTAGATCTCAGTAGGAGCCTGATTCCTGCAATTTGGCTTAATGGTGTGAAAATTCTTGTGGAATATGAAGGCCTCCACCAAATTTGTTTTGAGTGTGGTACCTATGGCCACCGGAGGGACGCTTGTCCTCAGAATGTGGCAGATCCAGTGACGGTGGATGCTCCGATGGAGGGCTCTGAGACTGGTTCGTCTCCGGTTGGGGCTACGGAGGCACCGTCGCCTCCGGCTAAACAGGAGCCTCGTTTTGGTGCCTGGATGATCGCCACCAGGAAGAAGAAGAAGCCAGAACACCGGCGCCGATCTGAGAACTCCGTTCAGGGGACCGAAAGGGCACAAATGGATGATCCGAACCCGTTTGCCGCTCCGGTGGGGCTTTCGGTGCCGCCGGGTTCGGGTACGGGTGGGTCGGGTGAGGGACTTGGGTCCAGGTTTGGAGTCCTCTCATTGGATGAGGACGTTGCTGTAGGGGGGCCGCGAAGTAGGGGATCCTTTCCTCTTGGGAGTGCCAGGGTGGCGAAGAGTCGGTCACAACATCAGCCGCCAGCCAATGAGAATACGCCACGTCCTAGTCGAGGTGGCAGTTCATCTAATCGTGGTAAAGGGGCTGTAAACCCTAATTCGCGTCGTCCGTTGCAGAATCTGGATTTCAACAAATTTCCGGCGATTTACAACTTTCAGGCGTCGAAGGACGCTCCGGTGACGGGGGTGGGGGGCCAGGATGGTGATACGCCGGGTTCCTCTGGTCTTCGAGGAGGTTTCGGTGCTGGTAGGGCTCGATTGGGTTCCACCAACGCTCGTAACAGGAGCACCATGGGTGGACGTCATCGAGTTTCAGGTTCTTCGGAATCTAGCGACGGCGTCGGAGCCGGAATTGTTCATGGAGTTGGATCTCCGAGTTCCATTACGCATGAGGATTCTCATCCAGGCAATTCAGGATTGGGGAAGGGAAAGGGGCTTCATGCCTCAGGATCTGTTGAGCCGTCTGATCGGCTCCACAACTCAAACTAAGCCAATGAAGATAGCTTCATGGAACTGCCGTGGTATTGGTAACACTGATACGGTAAGGGCAGTGCTTGATTTATGTTTTTCTTCTGAAGCTGATGTTCTAGTTCTTGTTGAACCCCGTGTTTCTAGTACTCATTTGAGTCATATTAGCCGTAGGTCTAGATTGGATAAGTCCTATTGTGTGGAAGCTGTTGGTTTCAGTGGGGGCATTTGGCTCCTTTGGGATGGTTCCCTTATGGACATTGAGATTGTCTCTTGTACCAATCAGGCTCTTTCTGGGATTGTCAAGAGAAAGAACCAAGCTGATTGGCTTTTTTCTGGTATATATGCTAGCCCTGTTCCTCTTGCTAGAGAGGATTTATGGGCCTATTTAGCCAATTTGGCTCAAGCTCATGATCTCCCCTGGCTCTTGACTGGTGATTTTAATCAGGCAGGAGCTCTTTCTGAGAAAAGGGGAGGGAGGCCAGTTAATAAGAGGCACTGTAAACAGATGTGGGATTGTTTTAATGAGTGTCATTTGCAAGATTTGGGTTTCTCTGGTCCTTTGTTTACTTGGACTAATTCCCATCATGGTGGGGGGATCATTAGACAGAGGCTGGATAGATCCATGTGTAATGCTAGCTGGAGATTATTGTTTCCAGAAGCCTCTGTTAAACACCTAACTAGGGTGTGCTCTGATCATCATCCTCTATTGATTAATACTGAGGGGATTCCTATTCCTTCTCCTAACTTGAAGCCTTTTAGACTTGAAGCTAGTTGGTTCTGGGATGATGGCTTTAGTGAACTGGTGTCTCAGCACTGGAGCCATGGTAATGTCATCAATGACATTGTTACTAGTTTCACTACTGATGTTAAACATTGGAACTCAACTGTTTTTGGTAATATTTTCTCTAGAAAGAGGAGAATCAAAGCTAGATTGGATGGTATTCAAAGGTCTCTGGCTTTATGTGATAATCCATTCCTGTCTCAGTTGGAAGTTGAGCTTCAAGATCAGTTAAACACTGTTCTTAGACAGGAGGAAATGTTTTGGTTCCAGAAGGCAAGGTTGAATAAATTGCTTTTGGGTGATAAGAATACTAGATTTTTTCATTTATCTACTATTGTTAGAAGAAGAAGAAGCAAGATTGAGTCTATGAAACTGAAGAATGGGGATTGGTGTGATGATTTGACTGTTCTCAAAGCTGCTGTTACTGAGCATTTTAAGGAAATCTACTCTTTGAATGATCTGGAGTCTAGCAGAGAAGTGTCCTGGAAGGGATCTACTCTTTCTGCTGATGACAAGTGTCTCCTCTCTGGTGAAGTCACTGGTAATGAGGTCAAGGGGGTGGTTTTTGCTATGGGGGCTTTGAAAAGCCCTGGTCCAGATGGGATCAACCCTGGCTTCTATCAACATTATTGGCATGATGTTAGTAATGTGGTGATTAGTATGGTTAAAACTGCTTTCAGAACTGGGAAGTTACCTACAAATATCAACAAGACTCTTCTTGTGTTGATTCCCAAGGTTGATCATCCTACTACTTTCTCTCAGTTGAGACCTATAAGTCTTTGTAATGTCTCCTTGAAGATTATTACAAAGCTTATTACTCACAGATTAAGAGGTATTCTCCAAGAAATGGTTCACCCCTTTCAATTCAGTTTCCTTCCAGGGAGGTTTGCAAGTGAAAATATTTTGATTGCTCAGGAAGCTTTTCATTGTCTTAATAACAAGAAAGGGAGTAAAGGTGGTATTGCTATTAAGATTGACCTTGCTAAGGCATATGACAAGGTTAAGTGGTCTTGTTTGGGGGCAATCTTAACTGCTATAGGTATGCCTCCTAATTTGCATAGCCTTATTATGGATTCTGTCACTTCTGCATCTTTTAGAGTGATTTGGAATGGGGAGCAACAGCAAGAATTTGTTCCTCAAAGAGGATTGAGACAAGGAGACCCAATTTCTCCTTATCTTTTTCTCTTGGTTATGGAGCTTCTTGCTCAAAAGATCCAGTTAGCTGTTAATGCTGGTAGATGGAAAGGCATTAAGCTTGCTCAAAGTGGTATTCCTCTTACTCATCTGTTCTTTGCAGATGATCTATTGTTATTTGGAGTAGCCACTAAGAGACAAGCTAGGGTTATGAGGAATGTTTTGCAGGAATTTTGTGAAGAGGCTGGTCAAACTATCAGTTTTGAGAAGTCCAAATTATTTGTGGCCCCTTGTGTGAGTAAGGCTAGAGCCAAGGAGCTGAGTTCTTTTTTGAATATTCAGCTCACTGAAGATCTTGGGGCTCATCTTGGTATGCCTCTTATACATAAAAAATTTGGGGCTGCCAAGTTCAGATTTTTGGTGGATAATATTTTGGCTAAGCTTTCTTCTTGGAAGGCTTCTCATTTGTCTCTTGCTGGTAGGGTGACTCTAATTCACTCTGTTATGCAAGCTCTCCCAGCTTATGCTATGCAGACAGTATTGCTTCCCAGTTCTATTCTTAATGAGATTGATTTGATTTGTAGAAGATTTTTGTGGGGTGGTACCATCTCTAAAGCTAAACTTCCTCTTTTAAACTGGGAAACTGTTCTCTTACCTAAGGAGAATGGTGGTCTGGGTTTGAAAAGATTGAAAGATTTTAATGTTGCTTTTCTTGCTAAAGCTGGGTGGAAACTTCTCACTGATCACTCTTCTTATTGGTCCAAAGAGCTCACTTTAAAATATGGGAAGCTTACTGTGAATTCTTCCCAAAGACAGATTAAACCTTATCAATCTAGAGTTTGGAGACATGTTTATAAGAGTCTGTCTGCTGTTTCTGCTGGCATTGGCTGGAATGTGAGTTCTGGAAATGGTGTCCTGTTCTGGATTGACCAATGGCTGGGAAAATTCAGTCTTGTGGATGTAGCACTCTCTTCTATAGATGAGGATGAGCTTCTTCTTAATGTTAGATCTTACTGGGATGGTGATTCTGGCTGGAGAGTTCAGCTTTTGGAAGGGAAGCTGCCTACTGCTGTGCTGGACTTACTTTCTGACATTTCTCTACATGATTCTCAGTCTTCTAGTGATCAAATGACATGGTTGCATAACAAAGGTACCTTTTCTGTTGCCTCTGCTTACTTAGAATGTACTGCTTCAGTGTCTAAACCACCTCCTGATAAGGGGTGGAAGAGGATTTGGAAAATGAAGGGTTTTCAAAGATGGAAAACTTTTATGTGGATTGTGAGACATGATAGGTTACTTACTCAAGAAATGAAGTACAGAAGGGGTATTTGCAGTAACCCTCTGTGTCTTCTATGTGGTAATGATATTGAGAGTACTATCCATGCATTAAGAGATTGCTCTGCTGTTATTTGGATTTGGAAATGTGTGGTACATCAAGATTACTGGGATTTATTTTGTCAGCTTGGTCTAGTGCAGTGGGTGGATGCTAATTTACAATCAAATTGGAGTGCTTTTGAGGGTGTTGACTGGCCAATTTTGTTTTTGGTCACTGCTGCTCAGGTTTGGTTATGGCACAACTTAGAATTGCATAATGAAAAGGTTGAGAAGCCTGTTAAAATTGCTGAGTTTTTGTGTGGTCAAGCCAGGAGAATTATGGCTGGACTTGCTTTCTCTCCCTCTAGAATCTCTCTTCCTCCTAAATTGATTAAATGGGTCTGTCCACCTTCTGGCAAAGTCAAACTCAATGTTGACTTTGCTCAAGGGGTGAATGGTGACTCTGCTGTTGGCATTGTCTGTAGAGGTGATGATGGTCTCTGGATTTGGAGTTTGCAGAAGAAGGTGGTGGCCACCTCTGTTGTCCATGGTGAACTCTGGGCTATTCATGAAGGTTTGATGGCTCTTGTTGAAATGCAATATGATAATGCATTGGTTGAATCTGATTCTTTAGATGCTGTTGATTTGGTTTTGAAGAGATGCAAGTCCTCCCCTTTTGCTTACCTGCTTTGTGCTATAGATGATCTTTTGAAGAATACTGCTAGCTCTCTTGATTATGTACCAAGGGAGTGTAATGGAGTTGCTGATGTTTTAGCCAAACAAGGCCTGCTGCTGCAAGATGATCAGAAGACTTTTCTTTTTCATTGCCCAGATTTCTGCAATTCTATGTATAGTTTTGACAGTTCTGGTATAGGTGCTATTAGTTCTTTGTTTTAGGGTGTTACTCTCCAATGTACCAAAAAAAATCATACCCCTTAATTTTTATAAACTCGTGCTTTAATTCACAACTTAAAGAAATTAATTGTCAAATAACCCCCAAACTTGGTGTAAAGACTCAAATTAGGTTATGATTGATGTCGGGAAACCTCTAGCTCAAGCGTTTTTCTATATGAACAAAGATCGGAGAATAAGAGAGGGTCTTCACTATGAGAATTTAGGAAACTATTGTTACGGTTGTGGTAGACTTGGCCACCGTGATCGGGAGTGTCGCTTCTTACCTGTAAAGAAACGCGGTTGCAACGATTATGGCTTCTTCCTCCGGTGTGACCCGAAGAAGCATTGTGGTCCAAAGTCGGCGTGGTTAACTTCGGAGACATACGTTTTTCTTAAATTTGGGGATCGCCGAAATGGGAAACTCAAGATCCGGCTCCGGAGAGTGTTGAAACTCCGGCACTGGAGAGTGGAGTAAACCCAACAATTCAGCGCGTTGGATGAGTGCATGGGGATGATGATTGGTTTTCCACGTATCTAAGAGAATAATAGTACATCTTCAGGTGCTGCTCAGCCTGAATCTCAAATCAACGGTGTAAAAATGAGGAATTTGGTTCATACATTCTCCTTTTCGGATACACAGATCCTAGAAGGTTTGGAGAAGGAGAGCGACATCAACAAGAATGTGAGGGCCTCAATTTAATTAATATTTTGGACCCGTCTAATGTTGTGGGCCTATCAAAAGGGAAGTGTAATGGGCCAACTCATAGGCCCACAGTGGTTAATGAGAAGTCCAGTGGGAAAGTGGAAGCCCATAGTTATTTAGTTTGTCGATTTAATAGGTACCATAAACAAGGGGTACCTAAGTCATTTACCACTAGTAATGAGGGACATGGAGGTAATTTTAGTGTTGTGAAAATCCCAATTCTGGTAATCCCTTCACAGACGTCTCGCTTGCTAGGGTTTTTGATATACTTTCTGTGTTGGAGATAAAGGGGATCGGCGATGTGGAGAAATTTGGTTCTGCTAAGAAACGACGATACTCGATTGGCCATGATCAGGGTTTATTTACCAGTGGAGATGCAAGCTTTACAGAAAGAAGAACAAAGCTATGTCAATTTGGTATGTCGTTCCCAATCCTCCTAAATTGGCAATTCCTCTCTGGCCGTTTGGTGGAGCAAAAGTTTGGAACAGAAGGTTAGTATCATCTCTCAATTCTCAGAAGCTCAAGATAGCTTTTATGCTAAATATTTAGAAGAGTTTGAAATTGAGATGGGTTTGATGTCTAAGCTATTGACATAAAAGGATAAGGTGGTGGTGGCTACCTTAACAACCATACGACCAATGTTGAGTTTGTACTGGAACTGTCAGGGCTTGAGGCGTAACCTGACAGTCCAGAGACTCAGAGGTCTTGTGAGAGACCATCGTGCTGCTGTGGTTTTCCTTTCTGAAACAAAACATAAAATACAAAAAAATGATGGAAAAGGGATATCACTCCAGTTTGAGTGTGCTGGATATGTTGATCCAATTGGCCTTTTCTGGCGGTATTGCTTCGTGGTGACATGGTGATGTTAACTTATCTCTTGTGTGGAAATCAAAAAAATTGATACATGTTGTGTTAGAAAAAGAAACTGATGTTAAGGAAATGTGGGTTTTTGTGTATGTTTCTCTTAAAATCAGAGCTAGAAGAGTCGTCTGGAAGGAGATTATGGTGGTATCCGGAAACATAACAATGTTTTGGCTTATTATTGGAGACTGTGATGATTATTTGGATCCAGAGGAGAAGCAAGGAGGTCTGATGAGCTGTCTTGGAGATGAGATCAATTTAGATCTCTTATAAACAGATGTGGTCTTATAGAATTGGAGGCTCAGGGTCTTATCTATAGTTGGTCCAACAACAGAAAAGTGGGTAATGTTAGAGAACTGATTGACAGAGTATTCTTTTCACCTGATTAGGGTCACCAAAATCCTCGAGCAAAGCTCAACAGATACTTTCTTTTTGGGTCTGATCACTCTCCTTTGATTTTGGAGACTGATTGGAGGAATAGTAAAAGAAGGTATCAATTTTCATCAGCAAGAATTGGCTATCTTATGGGAGTGTGCAACTACTATTGAAGGTATGTGGAATGAGAAAGGAGCAACTGGTGCCTTTACTAACCTGACTTCCAGATCGGTAAATTGTAGAGAGGGCTTGAAGAGATGGAGCAAGGATAGTTGCCCAAATTATGTCCAACAGATCAAGAAGATTAGCCTGAAACTGGTTGAGATACAAAAAAGAGGTGTGGAATGCTGAAAATGAAAATTCCCAGAGGCAGCTCAAGATGCAACTTGCTGAATTGTGGGTTAACAAATAATTTTTTTTGAAAGAGAAGTCCAGAATCCAATTCCTGAAGGAGGGGAAAAAACTTTAAGTTCTTATTCTTAACCACCATGAGGAGAAGAATGTGAACAATATATACAAATTACTTGATGATGATGAAGGAATTTCGCATGAAGAAAAGGAGAAGCTACCTTCTATGGCTAAATATTTTTTTGCTAAGCTATTTACATCTTCAAATCCTATTTGAGTGATGAGTTATTACAGGTTATTCAGCCTTCTATTTATTCTGAGGAAAATGCTGATTTTTGTGTATGATTTCCTCTGAGGTAGAGATTGAGAAGCTACAGGTTATGATGGGTACAATGGTGTGTTCTACCAGTCTCAACGGGTGTGATAAGAAAGAAGTGGTTACAACACTTCAATATTTCTTTGAGTCTCAAATTATGCCCTCTAGCTTCAACAAGACAGTTATTGCTTTGATTCCCAAAGTAAAAAAACCCTGAGAAGATGAAAGACTTCCGGCATATAGCTCTCTGCACTTTCATTTATAAAGTCATTTCTAAGATATTAGCAAATAGACTTAAAGTTACTCTTCCAAGGCTCATTGCTCTTGAACAGGCTGCTTTTGTCCCTGGGAGAGCAATTCAAGACAATGTTCTTATGGATCAAGAGGTGTTACATCATATAAATTCCAAAACAAATTGGTAAGAAAGGCGTCTTAGCTTTGAAGTTGAACCTTCATAAGGCCTATGATAAGGTGGAGTGGATCTTTCTTCTGTAAATTATCTCAAATTTTGGTTTTCATTCTTCCTTCATCAATATGATAAGCCAATGCATAAGTACAGTCTCTTGTTCATTTCAATAAATGGGGAATGTGGTGAATATTTCAAGTCTGCAAGAGGAATTGAACAAGGAGATCTCATTTCTCCATATCTATTTGTCTTGGTGATGGAAGTTCTCTCAAGGAATCTCAAAGCTGCTATGTCTAATGGTGCAATCAAAGGTATTCAAGTCAGAAGAGGGGTCCTACTTTAAATCACCTTCTTTTTTTCTGATTTTGCAATTATTTTCCTCCAAGCTTCATGTGAAGAGGTTCCAGTTTTTATGAATTTGCTTGGGGTCCACTTTGCTTCCTCGGGTATGGAGATAAATCTTAATAAATCTGTTATGTTTGTGTCTCCAAACACTTCTAAAAGTGATGCTAATAGCATTACAGATGTGTGTGATATCCCAACCATTGATAAGAGCACAAAATACTTGGGCATTCCTGTCTTTTGGGGAAGATCCAAAACTCAAAATCTGAGATTCATAGGTGAAAATGTTGAAAGAGTGTTTCAAGGGTGGAAAATGAAATATTTATCTTTTGCAGGGACATAAATCATTATAAAGGCTGTAGAAATGGCAATTCCATCTTATGTTATGAGTTGGACATAAATCATTATAAAGGCTGTAGAAATGGCAATTCCATCTTATGTTATGAGTTGCATTCAACTCCCTAAGTCTTTGTTGTCAAAGCTGAAAAAAGACTATGAGGAATTTTTGGTGGGGAGGAGATCCTTCTGCTAAGAATTTTTGTTGGGTTGCCTTGAATGATTTAGTGAATTCTAAGAGAGAAGGGGGTCTTTCTTTCAGAGATTTAAAATCCATTAACTATGCCATGTTGGAAAAAAAATGGGTGGAGGCTTCTTATGAATCCAGATTTCTTGTGTGCAAAGTTTCTCAAGGCAATTTACTTTCCAAGTTCCTCTATTTTAAATGCAAAAGTGGGTGCTAATCCTTCCTGGACATGGAGGAGCCTTGTTGCTGGAATTGAAATTTTGAAAAAGGGTATATTGTGGAAAATTGGAAAGGGGGATAATATTAAAGTTCTTGAGGATAGTTGGTTGCCAGGATTTGTGGGTCAAAAGCTGCAAAAGAGGAATAATCATGGTTCTTTGGAGAAGGTGGCTCATTTGATTATTGATGGTTCTAGAAGTTGAAATGTTAGTATGATTATGAATGTGTTCTATGTGACTAAAGCTCAAGAGATTCTTGCTACCCCTCTTTCTTGGAGTAATGTTGTTAACAGACCTACTTGGAGAGCTACCAAATCTGGCACTTATTCTGTGAAATCAGGCACTGGTATTGCAAAACAAATATTCCAAATAGCTGCTAGTCAGGGTAAGTTCGGGTTTAAAATTTACAATACTTGCAAAGCTTCTTTTTTCTTCAGATTCTCCAAAGAATTTTGGTGCAGAAGTTGGAGTCTGTGTCTTCCTCCCAAATGAAAAAAATCCTAGGGGAGAACTCTTGCAATCAAAGTTAATTTGTTTGAAGAGGGGTTGTGCTCTTTCTGCTTGTTATATTTGTCAAAATCAAGATGAAGATGATTGACATTGCTTTGTGGGATGTGAATGGACTAGATTGATTTCGTTCAAAATGGGGTGGATGGCTCCTAGTGAAAATGTTGTTGGTGCTTCTATGAAAAAGTGGCAGATTGCTATGTGGGAGATTGATAAGACTTTGACGCCAAAAGAAGGATTCTTGGGAAAAATAGTCATTGCTTGTTGGCTTATATGGAAAGAAAGAAACAAGACTATTTTTTAAGGTAGTAAGGTAAATCTTAGTACTGTTTCTAACCAAATTGACAGTTTGTCTCATATTTATAGCAGCTCTTTTGGTCCACAACATAGTATTTCTAAAGTGCAGCTTCTAAAGGTCCCAAGGTAGTGTCTAAATGGCAACTCCCTCCAATTGGAAGACCTATGTTTAATTTTGATGTTAGTTGGTCTGAGGAAACAGCTAGCTGGATTATCAGAAATGACTTGGGTATAATGGTGGATAGTGGATGGATGAAATTCTTGGCTCATTCTGCAATTGTGGCTGAAGCACTGGCGTATGGAGAAGATGTGTATCAGAACCAGAACATTATTCAACAATGTTCCTTTGAAAGTGACTGTAGATCTCTTGTTGAGATGTGGAAGGGTGGTTCTGGAAAGTCCTGAGATGTAGGTGATATCATTTTAGATGTCAAAACGTTGGCCCATCCTGAAGCTATTCATCTTGAGTGGATTAGAAGAACTGGGAATGAAGCAGCTGATTTAATTTCAAAAACACTTCAAAGTGTAGTTGCAGATGGTAGTGAAATTTGGTCCTTTGTAGAGTTCCTAGATATCCTTGCAAGGGACCGTTGTAATTTTGAAGGTTAATGAAATAGTTTTATTTGAAAAAAAAAAAAGTTACAAAAGAAAAAATCAAAGTGGGGAGAAAGAGAGGGAACGGAGGTAGTAGTCAGACTAAGCTTGACAACATTGCATATCCAAAATGTGTTTTGAGATTGAGTGAGTCTACTTAACCCTCCATACATACAACTACGAACTCGGGTGGGCTGTGCGCGATGAGACCACTGTCCTAGTTCAAGCCTAGATTTTTTTAAGATTGTCCAAGCACGGCCCAACCCGAGTTAGGAGTATAATCATTCTGTCTAAATTCAAATCCATAAAAATAAGCTCGTGTTTGGCTGAATTCGATCTAATCCATTGAATTTGAATTTAATAAATTAGTTTAGTTATCACGTCCTGCTCACTTGAAATTTTCCCTTGAAATTAAAATAATAAATTAAATATAAATGAATGTATTGAAAGTATGCACTTCAAAGTCTGTATAGTCATAGATCAATAGTTTTTATATAGACCTAGATTGCATTCAATAAAAGGTCCTAGGTACACGCCTGTACGAGGGGCGTCGTGTATTTAGGTCACTAGTTTCAGGAGTTAGTGTGCTGCACCAGACTAGACTTAACCGAGGCTTGGATTATCAAGGCGTGAAGTGATATAATGGATATTACAGGAACTAGGGAGATAGAGATATAGTGCTAGTATTTGATCCGGTGTGATAGCTCGTGATATATATTTTTTATGAATCTGGGTATCAAGCAAGAATGATGAAAAAATAAAGAACGAGACACGCAGAACTAATGTGGTTCACTAGTTGTGAAACGAGCTACGTCCACGACCTGAAATCCGAATTTATTAGAGAGAAACAACCCGATTACAACGCACACTACACCACACCAAGTCTATCCATGTTCTTCATGTTTGTATAGACCTAACGTCCTCACTTGTGGCCAAAGCAATGCGTAAACGTGCCTAAACTTATAAGGAAACAACCCAAAAAATCACCTGACCTATCCAGGTCGTGTGACCTAGCCTTGCAGGTCATGCGACCTCTGGCCACAGGTCGTGCGACCTGCAAACCAGGTCGTGCGACCTCTGAGAAATCCTGAACATTGCAGATTAACGCGATTTCTTAACGCGTATGCGCAAATGCACGGTCAAGTAACATAGGGGTGGTATTTCAACCCCGAGTTATCGATCCCACGAGGACAGTCTCGAGATTATTTAATTAGTTATTTAATTTAGAGTACGATAACAAGAGGACAAATTTTGATTAAATAAGTTGTAGCCCCCAAACAAGCGACTGAATTAAAATAACAACTAACTAATATTTTTTTATTTTTATATTTAAGAAGAAAAGATGGAGAAAGTAGGCAATCTCTAGATCACCTAGGGTTGTAGACGATTTACAGATTATCTGAGTAAACGTTATTTTATCCTAATCAAACCGGGTAATAGGCTATGACATTATCCTGTCGGTCTCATGTCATTTTACATCTCGGTTGACTACAATCTCCTCTCGGTCTCATGTTGTCTATCGATCCATTCTAGCAGGTCATCTACTGGTAGGGTAACGGGTCCTGTAGGTCCACCGTTTCACGGAACAGTTGAAAAATCCTACCGAATCTACCCACACTAGCCAATCCTATTCACTTCTCCTTCCGGTCTTGGCGATTCGGGATTGATGTTCGTATCTCATCCAAACTAGTTAAAGTCACTGTCTCGCGCTTAACTAGCCCACTAACGGTTCTGGTTAATAACTCCATCCCCATTAAGAATTAAGCGTAGATTATGAACAATTGAATTGGGAAAAATCTAACATTTAAGCATGATTCATCCTAATGAATAAACCATAGATTCTTGATTAGAAATTCCTACTCTAACCATGTCAATAGGCTAGAATCATTAACAAGAATCAAGAACTACAACCTATACAATAAAGAGAAATCAATAGCATGAAACAAAGATTAAAATCCAGAAAACATTCGTCATCTACATAAACCCTAGGCTCTCATAGAGACGCCTAGTAAACGTTTAGATAATTGTGTTACAAAGAGCAAAACAATAGAGTTTCTCCATAGAAAGATTGATAAGAGAAGAAGAAGATGAAGAAAAAAACCCTAGATCATCAATGGAGGTCTTGTGCTTCTTCCCCTATCTTTCTCGTGGCCTCTCCTAACGTGTATCTCTTCAAAACCCCGTAAATATGTCTTGGAGTAATCCCCTAGGTCAAATATTAGTCCCCTCTAACGAATGCCCCGTCCAAAATTTGTTAAAAAATGCATTAAAACCTAAAATTTGTGTGCTGGTGAGCAGACTGGTAGTAGGACCACTCTGACTGGTCGTACGACCAGCAGAGAGTCAGCTCCCTACCAGCTTTTTGACTCCAACTTCGACGGGCCTGAACTTCTTCTTCCGATCTCCGATTTAGCTTCGTGACCTACCGTTGGAAAGGTATTTGAGTACACTTTCATTTTCCATCGGTCTCACTCCAAACTCATTGTAGAACTCAAGATGTATTCAAAATGGGGAAGGTTGGCCACTTTTGCTCCTCCAACTTTGCTTTCCTTGCATCCTCTTCAGCTTGCTTTGTTTCGGAGGTTCGTTTCATGACTCCTAGCCATCTATTAGCACCCGTACCTGTCAGACAACATGAAAAACCATACCAAGCGATTATATTTGACAAATAATATCGAAATATGCATCGAAACGCCCAAACTAACAATAAAGTTCATAAAGCTCATTCTTCTATATTTCCTCAACATTCATAGTGTAAAACTATGATTATCAACCCGAAAAATACGAAAAACGTTATAAAATGTGCTAGAAATATAACTCTAATAGGGAGTTATCACAGATTGATTTATTGGTCTTCCTCTTGCCTAATTTGCTCAATTTTTCTTGACTTTGAATCACCCAAACGAATCTCCACCTTGATTCAAACATCCTAGCAACCTGAAACCAGAATCGATGCTTCTTTCGAACCTGAACTTTAATCGTTGCACTCCCAAGAAACAACTGAGTGCTCCAACAAGAACCAGACCCGAATACATTCATTGAGAAAGCAGGACCGAATATATTCCCAGTGCGCCTCAAACAGCGCCAGAACTAGTGCACCGTGACAAGTGCCCAGATGTCATCCAGACCAGATGCACCGATGACGAGTGCCACAAATTGTCATGCCAGATGCGCCCACGTATGCCTCAGATGCGCCCATACCCTAGTGCCAGTCAAAAACCAATCACGCCTAGAACTAGAACCCGATTCGCGTGCTTGAAATCTCACACGCCAAATCGCTCCAGGCCAGGATTCCAGAATCGCCCCAAGGGGCTCAGAGAAGTAGGTCGTCCTCCGAAGAGGTCCCTCCACCTGCAGCGAAAGCTATAGATGTCTGATTCTTCTTGAGACACTCCCTTTTCCTTTGACCTTTCTCCTTACAGTAGGCACATGCGTCCGGTCGTAAGTTGGATCCTACAAATCTCGTGTATCCCTTACCTTTTCATGCTTTGACCATTAAACGAGATGCATAATGGTCACCTGAACCCTGACATGTAGCGTTGTGCCTCAGATTCATGGTATAAAGAGCAGATCTAACCTCTTCTAGGGTTATCCTATCTTTCCCACCGATGAAAGATTGTAAGAAACCCTCATTCGATGGAGGCACCGACACCAACATAATTAAGGTTGCATCCTCATCACATATTTTCTCCTCACTATTAAGTAATTCAAGGAAAATAGTGTTTAGAACATCTAAGTGATCGCTGTCATGCTTACCTCCAGACATTAGCAAGCTGCATAGCCGTTGCTTGAGCATCAACTCATTGGCCACGAATTTCTTCATGTAGATATCCTCCAACTTTATCCACAGAGCAGCCGTTGTCTCCTGATCTGCGACACCCGTGATCACGTTGTCCGTCAGACACAACATGTTCGTTGCGTGTGCCCTCTCCTCCATCTTCAAATACTTCGGGGTGGCATTGTCCACGTTGCCCTTGTTGGACGCCAAGGGCAGCACAACACCTTCATCTTGATCTGCCACAAAACTAAAATTGTTTCTCCCACCAAACTTATCGATCTTCATTGAACCTGTCATCGTTTCTTCTTGAAACCCTAACCTAACCAGGGCTCTAATACCAACTTGTTATGAATCAAGGTATGAAGCAAGAACGATGAACAAAAAGAACAAGACATGAAGAATTAACGTGGTTCACTAGTTGTGAAACTAGCTACGTCCATGACCTGAAACACGATTTATCAGAGAGAAACAACCCGATTACAACAAATACTACACCACACCAAGTTTACCCACATTCGACATGTTTATATAGACCTAAAGTGTTGAATTGAGGCTAAAGCAATCCCTAAACGGTGCCTAAACTGATAAGGAAACAACCCAAAAAATCACTAGATCTGATCCTGGTCGTGCGACCTCTGAGAAATCCTGAACAAGGCATATTGATTTATTGGTCTTCCTCTTGCCTACTTTGCCTGATTTTTCTTGACTTTTAATCACCCCAACAATCTTGTATAAGGAGTTTCGAGAAATATAGTAGTCTAGCACTGGTTGGTGCTAGCATGTGGGGTTTTACTCCTAACTTTCCATCTTAGGCGGAGAACACAGTGAAGATTTCCCCACGGTAAAATTCTTGTGTGTAGTGTCTTTTACTTTTCCTATAACTATTATAACTGCTAGATTAGTTATGTTTCAGTTATACTAATGCATCCACTTTATCTTTACGTCAATTTTTATAATTAGAATAGGTAATGTCTTCTAGTCTTGTCTATCGCTAGATCTACTGAACCATCATACAAGAACGGTTACATTTGGCTCTGCGATTGTATTCTTCCATTGTAAAGAACAATATTGCGTATTGAGGGTGTATAGGAGTAGAGACTCATACTCGTGTGTATCACTGTATGGAAATATGCTCTACTCTCTTTTTCACTCCCGGACATGCTCCAAGCTCCTAAGCCAGTACCCAACGTGGTGTTCTGATCAAAAGGTTCCCTAGGTCGTTCTATAGACTTTAAAATAATCCTAGTCATAAACTATTGAAAATTACATAAATTTCACATAAATTCATTGCATCTGCCGGATTTTTATTCGTGCCAACAAGGAAATTGTTCATGCAAAGACATTAGTTCATGCAAAGACAAGTTTTTTGCATGAATTCTTGGTGCTGCTACTGAGTTCTGGATTTCATTCTTTTTTGGGCGAACTGCTGAGAACTCTGCAAGAACTCCTATCCTAATTTTTCTCCTTAGTTGCATGTGAGATTATTCTTTTCTTCTTGCCAGCATTCCGTGCGAATAGATGGTGAATTCACAGGGAATCGTAGGGCACTCCAAAGCCTTCCTTTGCTCTGCAACTCCTTTCTTCTCCCATCTCTAGCCATTTCCCGCGCTTTGTTGCTCTTTTGAAGTTCATTCTTGCCTCCAATCTCATCTCCAAGCCTTCGGTCCTGGAAGTGCACAACAATAACAATACATGATGTGACGAATAAAGTCTGAAAATAAAACAGGATAAAGGCCCGGACTTCACATTTAAGTACAACTAGCTCAAATTAACAAATATTTCAATATAATGGCCAATAAATCTTCAAAATACCTCGGGAATCACCCGAAGCAATAGATAATCAATATGAATATAACTTCAAATACGGAGTTATCATGTAGCAAATCCGATGTTGTCCGTTTACATGTGGATTAGATATATATCACATTTTTTATGATATGTGAAACACGATCCAATCCGGTTAGATTATTGTACATATTAAGTACAATTGTGTACATGTACTAGGTATTGCTCGTGACTAAAGACACTAACCAAAATAACAATAATCAAACAAGCCACAATTATGAATTTACTTTCATATAAAATGAAAAATAAATTATTAGCTTAATGACATTTTTTTAGGAAATTTTTCGTGGTGTTTGAGCCAACTTGCTTAGTGACAGTTTCGACAAATAAATGAAAAATGACAGCGCCAATGTCTTTAAGATGAAGAAAATAAAATATAATGGAAAGGTATCTCCTGGGCCTAGAGGCACTAACCAAAAGAACCATAAGTAAACATGTAACACCCCTATTTCTCAAGCAAGCTCTAAGTGCAATATCAAGACTTTGGGGGCGATTTTGTAAATATTTTGTCACGGCTTTAAAGTTGGAACTTCGGAGTGTTTGCAATATTTGGGAGTCGTTTGAATGATTTTGGAGCACTAGAGATGTTCAGGGTGGTTTTGCAATTATCCGAAATTAAGTAGGAACCTCTATTTCTAAATGTACCCTAAAGTTTAGAAAATTAAACTTTGACCGACATGCATGCTTGCCACTTGTCAACTCCAATTTGACAACTCTCTTGGTTAGGTGGTAACCTCTTCTTCACATCCCCCACCATCAGAGAGAGAGAGAGAGAGAGAGAGAGATAGAGACATCATCCCCTTCATCTTCATCTCCTTTGTCCTACTCAAGAACAACCACCACCACTACCACCCTAGCACCACCACGACTTTGCCATTTCAAAAACTGTTATAGCTAGAGGTAGAGGGTGATAGGGGGGGGGGGGGGAGAAAAATGCACAAATCAATTTCATGGGAGGAGGCGTATCGAGGGAGAAAACCCGACTTGAAGGTATGAACCCTAGCTTTGTAATCGATCGAATTCTCATCCTTGTTTTGTTTGAGCCTTTCTAATCGGTCTTGCTGTGTTCACGTGATGATCGCGAGCCCAACACACCAAATTTCAGCAGCCAATTCGTTGTTTCTCGACATTCGCCGGAATCTGGGTCGTTTTTGGCCGCCGGCAACCACCATGAACAGAGAGGATCGGTAATCTTCTCTCACCACGATTTCTTTAGTTTAATTGCCTTCCATGAGGTCTCTAGATGATTCAGAACTCATTAATTGGCCTAGGAATCGCTGGGAACCCGTGGAACAGAGCAGCTCGCAGCCGGAAGCTCCCCACGTCGCCGGCGATCCGCCATGGACAGCGAAGCATGAGTAAGCTTCGTTTCTCCCCCAAATTTCGCATTCTTTACATCAAATTGCTCCATATCATGCGTTGAGTCCTCTAGGAGCATCTAAAAAAGCCGAGATTCACGTTTGAATGATTTTAGATTCGGATTTCATGAGTTTTTGACTAGTTTTGTTCACCCTGAAAAGCCAACGATAACTCCTTCATTTCTTGTCCAAATCATGCACAGTTTCTTCCTGTGTAATCGTGGGTATGTTAGCTACAAGTTACGTTTGAATTTCGTGGTCCACTTTCATCTCTTAACCCTTTGAAATTGGGCTTGAACATGGCTAGTTAGCGAAGTGGTTGATGTGTTCTTCGCTGCCAAGAGCCAAAAAATTCTAAGTATGAAAAGTCATGGTGAAACACCCATTTTCTAACCATTGTATCTTCTTCAAAACTTAATGAAATTTAGATTTGTTTTCTTCTGTGTAAAGCTGATACATAATACTTCATTTCATCGTCTCTGGGTCATCTTCAAATTTATAACGGATTTCTCACAAAACGAGCCTAAAGTTGCTAGTTTGAACTCATGAAACTTTCTTGAATTTACTAAGTGTTGATTCGGAATTTTTGTCCAACTTTGACTAGTGATATCTCTTTGAATACTTAGAGTTTCTAGGAGTTCAAATATGTTCTGGAATCCTTGAACTGTCATCTTCAAAACCCTATTTCCATTTTCTTAAAACTCCTTCTCAATTGATCAGAAATCAGTCGCAAAGTTGACTACTTGAAACGACTTTTCGCTATCTTTGATATTCGGTTTTGACCATTTGAATGACATTTCTGGCCTGAGCGTTCTTCACGAAACTTGTTCTTACTCATATTCTGAGTCTAAATATCAAGTTTGACTGAACTGTATAGGAGGGGCAAAATAGTAATTTCACTTAAACTTTGAATTGAGATTAGTTTAGTAACTTGGAGTTTGTCAGCATGTCTTGTATGCGTATTTGGAGTACTTGTATGTAATTCTGGGCTAGGGTCGACCAAGTCAATTGTTGGGGTCTTTTTGCAGTTTTACTAAACTTTAGGGGCCTAAGTGTAAATTACTGAAAGTTGTAGATTTCGATGATAAGTTCATATGGGAGAATAAGGGGTTATCTTTACATGTTTTCAGACGAGTATGAGTATAATTTGGGGTCCAGGCACAATCAAGGACTGTACTGGCCAGTTTTGGAGTATCAGGGGGCGTTTTGGTCAAGTTAGCTTGCATGACCTGCATTTCGTTGTATTCTTGCATACAACCTCATATAAAGGGTATATGCTAATAGGTTTTATACTTTACTTGTTTATTTTTAGCATCAAACAGGAGAACTTCATTGATGAAACAGAGATTAGAAACATTGACAACGTCTAGCCACATGAACAAAACATTGAAAAACAAGAACAAATGATGCATCAAACCAACCATGCATCAAACCGTGAAGAACTACTGGACACAAATCTGGACACCAACTAGACCCCAACAAGAAAAAACCAACTGATCTGGACCTTAACAAAATGGACATCCCAAAACAGCAGAAACACAAAAGGAACACAAATGGAAGACAATTTTTTAGATTGACTTTCCTTTCGTTGAACCAGATTTCTCCTTGAGGAAGGTGATGAGAGCTTCTGCATTTGGATCAACCATTCTTCCATCAACAAGCATGAAGCCAGTGTTATGCGCCCTGTACTCCGCCGCTAACTCTTCTGCCTTCCTCTTTTCTTCTTCGAACTTTATCTGCATCTGTTTGTCTTCAATAGAATTGGCTTCCAAGAACCTATCAACAGCTGCTGCAAACCCTGTCTTCTTGTTAACTTCTACTTTCAAATCTCCAGCCTTCAATGGAGCTTTTCCCTTGTCCAAGCTTGATGCTTTTGGCTTTCGCTTCCTTGGAGCAGAATTTGCACTCTTTGATTTCTTCTTAACCTCCAAAGTCCTTCCTAATTTTGTGGAATAATAGGTGGAGAAGCATTATGAATTTGTGAAGTTAGTGAAACAATCTGAAAGCATCAGTCATCCACCAAGGGTGTAGTATCTTTGAAAAGAGTTGCATTTCTAGCTTTCTAGATGATCCAGCAAGCTATTAACCAATGGTTGAGTTTTTGTGACCAAAATTGAGATTTTCTAAGGCAAATTTTGAAACAGGCTTCAGTACTACTGGCGGGGA
The DNA here is from genome assembly GCA_023055425.1 of Linanthus parryae. Taxonomy (NCBI): domain Eukaryota; kingdom Viridiplantae; phylum Streptophyta; class Magnoliopsida; order Ericales; family Polemoniaceae; genus Linanthus; species Linanthus parryae. The sequence goes on along the minus strand of JALGPY010000001.1, from coordinate 69,720,447 downwards.
TGCAAATTCTTAATCTCTGGGAAACAGTTTTGGAAAAGACACAGCTAATAAAAAGATGTTCTATTGTTTCAATGGCATGGTGACAAAAAACACAATTAGAATTACAGTCAATCTCTCTAGCTCTCAATAGATCCTTTGTTGGCAAGATATGGAGTGCCGTTTGCCATGAAAAGAACCTCAACTTGAAAGGTAACTTCATCTTCCAATGTTTCCAGTTTAGTTTAAGAGTTGTGGCATTGAAGGATTGAGAATGTGTCTTAAAATTGGGCCTAGGCAGAGAGGAATACAAGTGATTATATAGGGATTTGACAGAAAAAGGTGATTTGTGGTAAGAATCCACTGAGGGTCATTTGAGCTAGAGTTGAGAGGGGTATTGATCACAAGGTTTGCTAGCCATGATGTGATTGAATTAAAGATAGTGGTATGATTCCATCTCACCCCCCCCTCGTCACTATTTGCAGTTAGGTCCTTGACCCATCTAATAGACAGATTACCATTTAAACTATCTTTGATTGATGCAGGAGGAACCTCATGAATCCAGGGATGTTTGTTAATAGAAATCCGATCACCATCTGCTAACTTCCACAATAAGCAGCCACCAAGATAGCTCTTACCTTTTATAATCGCCTTCCATGTTGGAGAAGCATAAGTGGGAGAATTATGGATCCAAAAAGAATTCCTTTTGCAATACTTAGAAGATAGATAATTTGAAAAGAGGGTTTGTTGGTTAGCAATTAAATGCCAAGTGTTCTTGCAAAAAAGTGCACGATTAAAAGCTTTTATGTTTTTAAAACCAAGACCCCCTTTGCCAGTTCTTAAACAAAGTTTATCCCAAGATGCACAATGCAAAGATCTAACCATGGGATTGCCTGCCCAGAAAAAGTTGCTAAAGATGGTGGTGATAGTCTTGATTGACTTAGGGGAAAACAGAAGAACTGAGAAGGGGTAAACAAGAAAACTAGTGAGTATGGATTTAATTAAAGTGGCTCTCCCAAACTTGTTAAGGAGCAAACCTTTCCAAGAAGCACATTTATTTCTAATTTTTTTCAATTATGATTTCTTAATTTTTATTCTTTGATTGAGTAAAGGTTGGTGCAAAGAAAAAACCTAGATAGGAACCTATTTGATCAGAGTGATTAACTCTAAGATTGGCAGTAAAGGTTTGAATATCCCTTTGGTTGCAGTTTGGAGAGAAGGTGATGGATGATTTGGAGAAGTTGATAACTTCCCCAGATTGGTTGGCAAATTTGTTGAGGATATCCAAGGTAACTAGATCCGTATTAGGTTTCATTTTAAAGAACAGAATAGTATCATCTGCGAATTGTAAGTGTGACACTAATGGTCCCCTATTTCTGGAAGGTAACCCTTCAATAAGTTTCATATTACAAGCAAAATTAATTGTTTTCGATAAAGCTTCAGCGCATAAAATAAAGATAAACGGAGAAAGAGGGTCCCCTTGTCTGAGTCCCCTTTGAGGTTTGAAATGCCTTGATTTGGACCCATTGACAATGATGGAGTAAGAAACTGTAGTTAAACATTGCATAACTAGCCGTATAAAATGAGAAGGAAAATGAAACTAATGAAGAGTGGCTTCTACAAAATCCCATCTTAGTCTGTCAAAAGCCTTTGAGATGTCTAGCTTAAGGGCACCATATTTAGGCAAACTAGGGTCAGAAGTTTTGGAAATGTAATGCATAATGTCTTGAGCTAAAATAATGTTATGCTGGATAGAGCGGTTTGGGACAAAACCATTTTGATTGTTAGAAATAAGAGATGGTAGGACTATTTTAATACGATTGGCAAGCACTTTGGAAATGATTCTGTAAAGGACATTACATAAACTAATTGGACGAAAATCACTAACTGAAGTGGGATTTTTAGTTTTGGGAATAAGAACAATGTTAGTGTTATTTAATTCAGTGAGCAAGTAACCAGAGTTAAGGAAAGATAAAACTGCAGTTGTAACTTTGGTGGAAATAATAGGCCAGCACTTTTGAAAGAAAAGGGGTTGAATTCTATCCAGACCCGGGGCCTTAAGAGGGCCCATATTAAAAACGGCCTGCTTAACCTCATCAGCCGTAAAGGGGGCTGACAGCATGGATTGTTGTTCAAAATCAAGAAAGGAGTCAATATTAAACAGTAAATCGAAAGCACAATCATGACCATATAAAGATTCTAATTCTTGAAGTGAAGGAGATGGTTCTGAAAAGATATTTTGATAATAACTTACCAAATGGTCGGAAATAGCACTTTGATTATTTATCAAGGTCCCATCTTCTAGCTTTAAAGAGTAGATGTGGTTCCTCCCTTTTTTGAGACGAGCATAATTATGAAAAAACTTAGTATTTCCATCCCCTTATCTTAGCCATTTACATCTAGCCCTTTGAGCCCAAAAGGTTTCATAATCATTTAAAAGATTGGAAAGCCTGGAGTTAAGCAATTTACAGCGACTCAAAGAGTCAGGGTTATGCAAGGAGTCTTGAGTGCTAGCTAATTCTCTTTTGCAGTTTTCAATTCGATTAACCAGAGAAGGGAGATTATTACTCCAACACCTAAGAGATTTAAGGGTTAATTGTAAATACTTAACTACCCTAAAATAGGAGAACCAACCAAAGGAAAATTCCAAATAAACTGGATGAGATGAAAAACTTCATGTCGATTTAACCACCAAGCTTCTAGACGTTGTAATCTGTTGTAAGTAAAGTTTTGATAAGAAAGAACTAACTTAATAGGGGCATGGTCAGAAATAGTGATTCCTAGGTTATGTAAAATTGCTGAAGGAAAAAGGTTAAACCAACTTGAGTTACACCAAGCCCGATCAAGTTTCTCAAAAGTAGGAAGGTCCAAAAACCTGTTATTTGTCCAAGTTAACCAGTGTCCTAAATTTGGAAGTTCAAAAAGAGATGTGTGTTCTATGAAAATTTTGAATTGAGAAGCCCCCGGCAGAGAATTAGCATTAGGTCCTGTCTTATCTCTCGGATTAAGGACTTGGTTAAAATCCCCTATAAGAATAACCGGTTGATTAATTGGAATCAAGGATTACATAAGTTGCCAAACAGATTGCCTTTAAGCTAGGATCGGACTACCATAAACAAGCCCTAGATACCATGATGCACTGTTAAAATCTACAACAGAACAGAGTATAAAGTTCAAATTACTGAACAAAATTTGAATTGAGAAAGCATTATCCCAGGCAAGCCAGAGCCCCCATGCAGAGCCTTCCGGATCAACTCCAAAAGTGGAGTGAAAACCGAGGTTTCTAAATTTATTAGTGACCCAGTGAGAAGACTTTTTAGTTTCAGAAAGGAAGAGAAGGGATGGTTTTTGTTTGCGGGTCAAGTTAAAAACTTCTTGAATTGCAGAAGATTGACCCAATCCTCTGCAATTCCAGGCTAGGAGGCTCATGGCGCCTGTGATGGTTAATTAAGGTCAACCATCAAAACCTCATTGAGAAAATTAACAGTTTGAGAAACAGGGGGTCTTTTTTGAGAAAAGGAGGGATAGTTGGGGTAAAATTATTTAAAAAACAATTTAAAAATTTAATTCGTTTAATACCTTTATGCTCCTGTTCCGCTTCTCCCTCCATGGCAGACGTCTCTGCTAGAGCCCTTTTCTTTGCTGGCTGCACCTTATCAGCTTTCTGAACAATGAAACCTTCCTCCTTCTCTCCCATAGGGTCTTTAACAGCAAGAGAGCGCACCCCGCAAGTCTCAGATGCAGCCGTTTGCTATTTGCCTTCCAACATCAAAGGTAAGGTTTCTGAATCCTCTTCCACAAAATCAGGGGCCCTAAGAATAAAGGCCGGAGGTTTGATGGTTTGAAGGGGTTGGGCATCAACGGGTTCATCTTCAAACGGCACAATAATTAGCTCTGGTGGAGCCGAGAGTTGAGATGGAAGGATTGGGGAAAAGATTTCTGTGGTGGGGGAGGACGTTTTGATCAGCGGGAGACTAAGAATGAAACGGGATAGGTCGTCGTCCTCTTGAGCAAAGCTAGAGTTATTCACCGCCGGGAAGGGGGAACGGACGCCGGAGAGAGAGAGCCCATCGATTCAGTGCAGGAGAGAGTAAGATCCGAGGGATGTTCTTTGAGAGATTTGATGAGTGATTGTTCTCTGTTTTCAAAGTGAAGGAGTGATTGGGGGGTAATAATGGGTGCTTGAATGTTGGGGGTTACCGAAGCGTTTGTTGTGGAGTTCAAGGTGGGTCAGGCAGAGGTGGAGGGGTTTTGTGAAGATGAAGTGGCGCGAAATTGAAACGGTGGGATGGGTAATAAAGATGAGAGATCCGAAAAGGGCAACGATTGGGTTGTAGTAGACGGGTCGGGTTGTGGTATGGGGAGGGGTAAAGGGTTATGGGCTGGGTTTTGGGCTAGATCTTGCGATAACCCCGAGAAAGATGGGCCTGGCGAAAAGAAATTGGTTGGGCTAAAAAGCTGACCCGACGGGTGTGGGCCTTCTCCTGGACCAAACATACCCACCGGGTACGGGTTGAAAGGACCCGACGGCCATGTATCACATTCCCATCCATCAAAAGACGAACCGGGTGTGAAGTACCCATCAGAGGATGACCCGTCCAGAAAGCTAATTATCAAATTGCTATTTCGGGTTAGGGTCGCTTCTTCTTCGCCCGACTCCTCTGGTTTTTGCAACAAATCCACGACCGTGGTCCGATTTCTACCAGTCGCCTTAAACGCCTTCATCTTCGTCGTGAACATGGGCCCGCCAGCAGCTATGTGAAAGTGGAGTGAATCATGGAAAGGGGAATTTCTGTAGCTGTCTTCAAGGATTTGCAGTACCTCAACGAGGTTTCTTCGACAAGTTTGGTTAGAATGTCACACAAAGCCACATCTGAAACACACCTTGTACACATTCTCATACCTGAAGAAAATCCACTTTGGAGGGTGATCCGGGTCTGTGGGCTTGATGTAGGCTCTTGGGGTTAGAGGCTCATTGAGGTTAACACGTACTTTAACCCGAAACTCCTCCATGTTGGCAAATCTCTTGATTGTCCAATCAACATGCAAGACTTCTCCTGCAACCCTTCCAAGGTTCTTTGCCAAGTCATAATAGAAACCTTCCATTGGGATGCCTGGCATGCAAATCCATACGTCCATCGTAGGAAAGTCAGGCTCAGAGATTGCAAAGTTTGGAGGCCTTTCTCTGAGGATTAGAATCTTTCCATGAATCCCAGAAACTCCATAATCAAGCAAGCGAGTCTTATCCTCCTCGTCAAAACAGTGGAAGAGAAAACAAGCACCTTTCTTCTCTACCCAAATCTTATCTCTTGTCTTCCAAATTTCATCAACAACTTGTTGGATTGTAACTGCTGAGGGGATGGATTCTTTTGAGTTGGAGATGAATCTTCCAATGAGGCAGTTTTTCCAAAGAGCTTTATAGATATTGACTGTAGTGGGATCAAGGTCCAACATCACTCCACGCTGATCTATTTGCTCACATGCAGAATTATTTGATGAACTGGGGGGTGAGATGGGATGAGATTTCCAAAAATAATCCATACAAGTAAATCAGGTGAGGAACTGATTTGAGGTGTTAGCTAAAAGGTTATGGAGTGGTATATGGGAGGGTTTAGGGTTAGGGCTGCCAAGTGTCTGGAAGCCGTGAAGAAATGACAAAGAGGGTTAGAAATCAGTAAGTGGGTATGGGGTTGAGGTCGGGTATTAGGGAGGAGAGGAGGTGGAAGCTAGATGAGGTAACAAAAGGAATGATGGAGATTTCTTGGAAAGGGACAGAGATCAAAATAGGAGATTTAAAAGCTAGCCACAATTTGATTGGTAGCAATGATGAAGATGAAGATGATGATTGTGAAGCTCATGCATGAGCAATGTTAGAGAGAGAGAAGGTAAAACAAACCGTTGGGTTGCAACCTGGAAACTACTTTACTTGTTTATATCCAGCCGATGTTGAGGACTGTGCCAAATAGGCGTACGTATTCGTATCGCTACATTGACTGTTAGACCCGGATTCACATGAGACGAGCGATGTATGAGTGCTAGCTTCGCTTTGCAGATTTCTTGGCTCAGAGGTATGTACATATGTACGGCCTTTTCATATCAAAATCTGCGTATGTCATTGATGTTTCAAATGAATGTTTGCTATATGAAATAGTATGAGAATGCATGTTTTCCACTCGAATGTTGTTAAACTATTTTATTCATCTCATTTGAGAACTCTCGGAAATTACTTGTGAAATGTTGATATTCTGATTCTGGTTATGTGAAAGAGAAGAAATAAAGTACCTCTAATAGACTTAGGACGATGTGCAGAGTACTGTTATTAATGGGAGGCGTCAAGCGATCCTCCTTTTTATTATGGCCAAGACCATTGAAGCAATGCTTCTTATTATTGGATAGAACGTTAATGTTCACAAATCCGCCCCCGATGAGCCAAAATGTATCAAGATATTGAGGCCAAGGGGTTTATAGAGCTATAGAGTGCTACTTATACTTGTAAGGGTCACTACGGTAAAGGGGTGTCGACACTTAAGGCCTTTTAGCTAATGTTGTGAGCGGGGTTGACGAATGGGCTCCCTTAACGCTCGGGTGAAATAGGGTTTGATAGACCCTAGAAGGAACCCTTAGTGATTATTTCGTGATCCCTCTGTTTACATCGATCCTGCTGGTGGCTCTGGACATGCCTCAGCTAAATTAAACTGTTGATTGAAGTCGAAATTAAAAATTGACTGCTTTATTAATGTTGTTTGTGGCTCTGGATTTCCCTAATCAATTTGAAATGATTTGAAATGATTTAAAAAAATAATGGGTTTCCAAAATTATTGGGGTGTCGAGCTACCAAATGCCAAGTGATATGGACCACTTTGTTTATCAGTCCGCTGGCGCGACTCTTAGTACGACGGTACTATAAGTTGTACCCGCTGTGTAGACTAAGTTGGAACATTTGAAACACATGTGAGTTGTGTTGGAGAGGCACGTTGTGTGTAGACACATAGTGTTCTCTCTCCCTCGTATGCGTGGAACACTTGAGGTGATTGGTTTATCTAATCATATACAGGTAAGACAATATTTTCAATGTGGCCGAGTTTCGAAAAAATGAGATGCTAGTTTTGATCAAAGTATTTGTCTAAAAGTTTCAAAAAAAAAATTGTTTAAATGCTAGAACATTTTCGGAGCGCTTCTAAAATTGGGAACTTGCTCATTGGTCTTGAACTTTCAAAACTTGTTTCAAACTTTTACTTATATCAATCGTATACAAAAATCTAATGTGGTGCGAGTTTGGGCTGCTACGTAGTATAGACCCCGCCATGCGGAGAGTGAGAATGAGAAATTTCTGTTAGTTAAGGTGTTTCAAGTTGACCATCTAAGGAAGCCATCTTTTGGGAGCAGAACATTCGACGAGAGCGGTTTATGTGCTTGTCTGGCTAAGTCAAATAGACTGAGTCACTGTGCTACATTTCATGTGCATTTCATTTATGATGGTAAGTATAGTATGAGATCTTCGGGGACAAAGATTCTTTTAAGGTGGGTAGATTGTAACACCCCTATTTCTCAAGCGAGCTCTAAGTGCAATATCAAGACTTTGGGGGCGATTTTGTAAATATTTTGTCACGGCTTTAAAGTTGGAACTTTGGAGTGTTTGCAATATCTGGGAGTCGTTAGAATGATTTTGAAGCACTAGAGATGTTCGGGGTGGTTGTGCAATTATCCGAAATTAAGTAGGAACCTGTAATTCTAAATGTACCCTAAAGTTTAGAAAATTACACTTTGACCCACATGCATGCTTGCCACTTGTCAACTCCAATTTGAAAACTCTATTGGTTAGGTGGAAACCTCTTCTTCACATCCCCCACCATCAGATTGTATATATATATATATATATATATATATATATATATATATATATATATAGAGAGAGAGAGAGAGAGAGAGAGAGAGAGAGAGAGAGAGAGAGAGAGAGAGAGAGAGAGAGATCATCCCCTTCATCTTCATCTCCTTTGCCCTACTCAAGAACAACCACCACCACTACCACCCTAGCACCACCACGACTTTGCCATTTCAAAAACTATTATAGCTGGAGGTAGAGGGTGATCAGGGGAGAAAAACGCACAAATCAATTTCATGGGAGGAGCGTATCGAGGGAGAAAACCCGACTTGAAGGTATGAACCCTAGCTTTGTAATCGATCGAATTCTCCTCCTTCGTTGTGTTTGAGCCTTTCTAATCGGTCTTGCTATGTTCCCGTGATGATCGTGAGCCCAACGCACCAAATTTCAGCAGCCAATTCGTTGTTTCTCGACATTCGCCGGAATCTGGGTCATTTTTGGCCGCCGGCATCCACCATGAACGGAGAGGATCAGTAATCTTCTCTCACCACGATTTCTTCAGTTTAATTGCCTTCCCTGAGGTCTCGATTCTGAACTCATTAATTGGCTAGGAATCGCTGGGAACCTATGGAATAGAGCAGCTCGCAGCCGGAAGCTCCCCACGTCGCTGGCGAACCGCCATGGACGGCGAAGCATGGGTAAGCTTCGTTTCTCCCCCAAATTTCGCATTCTTTACATCAAACTGCTCCATATCAGGTCGTGAGTCCTCTAGGAGCATCTAAACAAGCCCAGATTCACGTTTGAATGATTTTAGATTCGGATTTCATGATTTTTTTCGACTAGTTTTTTTCACCCCGAAAACCCAACGATAACTCCTTCATTTCTTGTCCAAATCATGCACGATTTCTTCCTGTGTAATCCTGGGTATGTTAGTGCGTACGAGAGAATCCTGCGGAGAGAATTCAATATACACCAAGAGTAGGGGATAATAAGGACACTGGAAGTGTAAGGTTGTGTGTAGGGAGAGAGTAAGACAATAGCACTGTATGAGAGAGACATGATTTTGGCAGAGCTTCCGCGTATCTCAGGTGATTCCGCCCTTGTATGGAAGGGTTAACGATCCTATATATAACGGAGAATGTGACCATTGTAGTGTGGTTAATGCACCCTTTAATGGCGGCTTAATTAGCTTAACAACAACGGCACGTTTGTCCGCATATATAGGGACTGTTATGGCACGTTACCCGCGTATACCGGAACCGTTACGAGGTCGACCGGGTTGACCGGGTTCATGGAGCTCGTGCCATAAATCTCTCAAAGCATTTACTAGGGGTCGCGCGCGGGCTTGGCTGTCGCTCGCGCGCGACAGGACTTACTCTAGCCTCCAAACCACTAAGTCCCTACAAGTCCCGTGTGGTGGTATGCGAGGGCCCTGTCTCGCAGCCCCCACGTGGATCAGCGCGGCTGGTGATCCAGTGTGTGTGGAGCACTGCTAGGTGTGCTGGATGGTCGCCACGTGGCTAAGATCTTCCTGTCTAGAAAGCACTATCTACATTAGCCCCTTTCTGCGCGTGAAGACGCATAGCCGGATAGGCTTTAATGCGCAGGAACCAATGTACGCGTCGCCGCCACGCACCAATTCAAATACACGCAAATTCAGCCCCCGTGCGTGTCATTATGACCTAAAATCCCTAGAGTCATGCCGTCTGGTCTTTTAGGGTTTTAGGCATGACGTCAGCTTGTCCTGTGATTGCGCGATTCGACGGTGACGGTTGCGATTCGACTAGTGAAAGGACGCAACCCTTCATTTTTTTGGATAAATACTCTGTACCCTCCATTCTTTGCAGAGCATCACTTCTTTCTCTTAAAGTGAATGATAAGCGAAAGCCTTCAAGAGCAGATCCAAGTGATTAATCATCAATTCTTTCTTGTCAACCGTCTTCTTCAACTGGCTTCATCCAAGCAAGCTTTACCAATACAAGGTTGGCTTTGCTCAATTCCATTTAATGTACTGATATATGATTTGTACTGTATTTGATCTGCAAACCCGTGACTATCTGAAACATGCCATTCGTTGGAAACTGCGAAAGAAACCTTGTTCTTTAAACTCAGAACTGATTTAATCCCCAGATTGTAAGGGTTTTGAATGTGGGGCTTCTGAAATTCCAAGCAATATAAACGATTTTGAACTTTCAAACCCAAAATTGACACTGAACTGTTCATCTTCTCTTTGACAAAACATCGTTGCTTCGAACTGAAATTCGAACTGATTCTTGGAATTCAAATTCAAACTGAAAGTGTCTGAAAGTGTATGTATTTCTCCCCCCTTTTTTCTTTCTCTTCTACAGGAATGGCAAAGACAAAAGGAACCAAACCCGTTAAAGAGGTCGAAGAAATACCTGATCTTCCTCAAACCTTATGGCGGAAAGCCTCCTATTTGGGCGGAAAAGACTTTTACCGTGCTAGGGTTAAGGTGAAGAACCTGCCAACTCCCGTTCCTCCTGAAGAGTTGCAAACATTGACCCCACCTGTTAACGCAACCATGCTTGAATTGATCGATTCCAAGGATGTGGTTCGACTAGGGGTTGAAAATGGGTTTTTTCCCTCATACTGCAATTTCTACTCAAGCGTTTGTTCAGAAATTGGACTTTATGGATGAGTGGATTGACCACGTATTGACCCACCATGCCATCGCATTGAACAATGCTGGCATATATTTCGCAGTCCGTGCTATGAAGGGTGCTGCCGTGAAGTTGGACCAGTCCATGCTTCTAAACCTTCTCTCGTGCTATTCGCCTGCGACTCACACATTCCACTTTACTGAGTTCGAGGCTTCTCCCACTCTTGAAGATGTACACATGTTGTATGATCTTTCTCCTTTCGGTGAGGTGGATCCTTTGAGCCCTTTGAGGACCGATCCAGAACTTGCTCTGTACAAGCAGATGGAGGAATTCTTGTCAGAGGTAAAGAAAATTTCCACCCGGTGGACACCTGCGAAGTTTTTTCCGACTGGCAGCTGGTTGATACATCCGCGAAGAACACTTGGGGTAAGTGGGTGCATTACTTCTTTCGCGACTATGCGAATAGTAGTATCACCAAGAAACTCCTGATCCAGAACCCAAAGGCGAAGAATTATGTGAACCGGAAAGGTTACCATCTGACCTTGTGTGCTTTTCTCTGCGCCTAGTTATCGAGGTATTTAATTTATGGTCACCCTCATGATGGGGTTTTCTACCATGTCCTCCCTTTCGCTGAGAAACTGACCCTTGGTCAAAGAGTTGCACTTGGGCCGCTAGTCACCCTGTACCATAGATTGGACCAATTGGTTGTGGCAACCAAGGATTCTCGCGGTCGCCTTGATGTATTGACCTATGTCAACATCGCATTCCTGACTATGTGGGTTTTTGAGTGATGGCCTTCTTATGCTCCTGTTCCTTCTAAACCCAGCAAGTGGTGTGTCCCAGGTGCGGAGGAGGAACTTTCCAGTGGAAGGGCTGCTAGATGGTTTGGAACTCATTTTCCTAAGTGTACATGGAGCTTGATATGCGATGATCGCAGCAAGTTTACGGCTAGGCCTTATGCCACGCGCATTGAAAATGTGCGATGGTTCCCAAAGTTGTATCCTACCAGACCTGTTGCTTTCTCGAAAGAACTTCTTTTCGAGGGTCATAAGCGTTTCCATGAGCGCTATCGCGATTTCTTCTGCTGGTGTCTAAGGGGTTCTCTTCCTGCTCTTGCTGAGTATGTTTGCGAGCTTACTCCCAAGTACGAGAGGATCACAGTCGATGTCGATCCCACTCGCGTTTCTCCCCAGTTTGGGTTTGATGCGGTGGCGCCATCAGTCTGGCCCAGATCCATTGTACGAGGCTGCTACAAGCGGCTACTGTCTGGCGAGTGCCAAACGATTCTGAGGAGAAATCTTCCCTTTGATCAACCTGCAGGTGGCCGCGCAGGTGGCTACTCCAAGAATTGGGTTGCTTACTGGACTACCCAGCAGGCCAGATTCGAGACACAGTCTACTCCTCCTCCGTGCAGAGCACCTGTGATCAAGAGAAATTCCTTCCCCTTCCGTCCTAACTGCAGCTTGGATGACTCCCAGTACGGATGCTACTCATTGCTGGACCATGAGAATCACTTGTGCCCCGCCACCATCCTTGAAGAAAAGATGGCCGCAGTTAGGGAAGGTGCTTCGCATGTCATCAAATACATCGAAGATTTTGCCAAGGTAAATAATTTCCTTTGCGCATGTTGAGTTTCTTTACTCTGTTGTGTCGAAACTTATGCTCCATTTTCTGTTGTAGTGCTACGTGAGGAGGTTTTCATCCGGTGAGCGCTCCAAGTCGCTGATCAACACCATTGTTGCTGCGAGAAGGCAGGGTGAGCCAATTCTGCTAGTAATGAGAATGGCTCCCGCAATCGAGGCCCGATTTCGCGAGGTACTGGACGCATTTGCTGATTCACTGATAGACAACACTCCAGCTCTGTCTCCTCCCGCCGACATTGCTCCAAGGGCAAAGAGACCCAGGCAGAGGGGAATCACAATTTCTTCCCCTAGAAGTGCCCCAGCTTCCTCTCCTGCGAAGTCCCATGCTTCAAAATATAAAGGTAAGGGTCGCATGCCGAGCAGGGCGCGAAAAGAGCTCGCAGTCGAGACTTTTGTTCCGTTTGGTCAAGAGGAAGAGGAGGATGAGAGGAGGGAAGTGAGAGAAAGAGATGATGATGAAGAAGAAGAGAGAGTCGAAGATGACAGAGAAGAAGAAGGAGGTGAGATACAAGAGGAAGATTCAGAAGGTATCTCGAACGAACTTATCTTCTCATTATCTTAGCTCTCGCAGTCTTTATTGAACAGTTTGCTCTTTCGCAGATGATGATGCAGAAACTATCAGCGGTCTTCTGGCCAAGAGGCAGAAGAGAGGTTCCCATTCTGGTGTTTCCAGCGAAGCCATAGACGAGGACATCCTTGCTGAGTCTAGAAGAACAGCTGCGGAGGCTGCTGAAAGAAGAAGGAAGCGAGAAGAAGATGAGATTGAACGCATAAAACAAAGGAGCTTGGAAGAGCAACATGTTGACGACTTGGCGCGACAAACCAATGAGGAAGATGCGGCTCAAGTCGATGAGGAAGATGCGGCTCAAGAGGAAGATGGGGATGCTCTAGAGCAGGCTCAAGCCGATTTTGAGGAAATCGCAGGTGGTAAACAAGGTGAGATTTTTAATCTCGCTGTGACTTATCAAGAGGTAATTAGGGGTGCATTAAAGCATGGCTTGTCTAAAGCTGTCATCCGCCGCTGGCTAGTAAGCAAGTGCGGTGAACCTTCTGGTAATCATTCAAGCAATGTTTGTAAACTAGGCTTAGTAACCCAAGCATCATCATAACTGGTTTCTTCGCACCCCAGGTTACGCTCACCTTAAGGATGTGCTTAACGAAGATACATTAATAGGACATGGTGTCGTGTCTTTAGCATACGACGAAAATGCTACAATCCCACCTACGCGTGGAGGTGCTCGCTCTTGGTTTATCAAAATAATAAAATATTGTATGACACAAGTTACCTCACATTTTCCTGTCTTGTATCGCAGGTGATGCTGATGAGGCCGTGCTGGAACAAAGAAGTCAACCCTCTGCATCTTACATCCCAGAGCGGAGATCTCGTGTCGAGAAGCCTGTCGCAGCTGCTGAGTATGCAGGAGAGCCCCTGGAGGATGTCATCGAAGTTTCTGATGATGTCGAAGCTGACACCGTGCTGATGAAGGAAGATACTAATGCTGCAGCTGAGGGGATAGAGACAGATGCTGCTGAGGCTAAGGTTCATGAGCAGGTCGCGGAGGACACAACATCTCATGCAAATGTGAATGTTCAAATGAGTACTCCCGAGTCTCACGAGCCCCTCGCGCCTGACGGAGTTCCTGATCGAGCAGCAGCTACTGCTGTTGCCATTCCTCCAGCAGAGATGGAGCCTCCAGAGGTTCCCCAAGCTAGGAGATTTTGGAGCTCGCAGGTGGGAACTGCAATCGCGCGTGTGGCGGCCTATACCCTTCCTGCCAACTATGAGGAGCTAGAGCTCGCAGCTGATAGACGAGCAATGGAGCGAGGACAGACTTCAGCTGCTCCAGGAATGCGCATTCCTTCTTTGCGCGAGATCCTTGAAGGAACTGGTATGTTACCATTTTTCGCATTTTTCACTTGTTCATTTACAAGTTTTATGCTCTAAACTTGAATCATCACTATCAGGGTTGAAGCAAGCTGATGTGGATTGGCTAGTTCGGATGCGTCTCTTCTATCCTCGGTCATTTGCGAGGTCTCTAGAGATAGAACCTTTTAACAGAAGACTGTTCTTGACTGAAGCCATCTGGATTTTGGAGCAGCTATCTGCGGCCACCCCCGCGACCATTTCTCCCCAGAGTGCGCAGCTGCTTTTCAGCATGTGCCAAGGCCTTCAAGCCAAAGTTCAAGGCAATCTGGGCTTCGGGTATCTTGTCAACAGAGTCACCCAGATTCGCGCGACTGTGAATTTGAAGCGCGGTTTCCATAACCTCACAGCTGAGGGGCAAAAGGTAGAGAAGCAAAGGCAGAAGGCTGAAGAGGCTGTCAAGCTCTTCCATGAGATGAGCACCAAGTACGAGCAGCTGAAGCGAGAAGTGGACCAAGTGACAAATACATCACTCTTGTTTTCTCCTGATGACCCCCTGATCAAAGATTTATTTTGAAAAATAGCAAGTATTTTTTTTGAACAAAATGTTAAAACATTATTTTAATGTTGCTAGGGTTTCTCCCCCCTTTTTTTTATTCAAGGCTTGAATGCCCGTTTTGCCCTTCCCGGGATTTGCTCGAATATTTCATGCGTATCAATTATGACATCAGCTGGTGACATGTCCGCCTTGATTTTCGCGCTAACTGCTTATCAGATAAGCACGCTTTCCTTGGGAAGTCCATCCGTATTATGACCTTCCGTCATTAATTAGGGCACGCCACCGAATCGTCATAGCCTTTAGTAGGGTAATTGAATGTTACCTCATTCAAGACGTAAGTGATTGATTCTTACCCTTTTTTCAAGCTTTGCTGACTCAGCTGGGGAACTGAAGGGTATCCGTAGGGTCTATATAAACCCTGCCTTCTGCTGTTTGGGTTCTTCATCCCAAAATGTGGCTTGCCATGAGTCCTTACGACTGCTGGCTTCAAGTTGTGAAACCTGAGTTTGTGCTTTGTGCCATAGAAATAGCTTTCAAGATCTTCATTACGAAGCTTATTAATCTTCATAACCATCGTAAAGAAGATGCACATAATACCTCATGCTTGCTCGAAGAATTTTCTTCGTCTATTATGTTTGCATGTCGTATTTCCGGCTACCTCCCGGCAATGTGCAGTGCCGTACTGACCTTCTTACCAACTCGTAATGAACGGGGTGTTTCTCCTCTAGCTTTGCCGGAGGAGAACTATTTGCCTCCACGTTCTTGATGGCTCGCCTCCGCGGACAAGGAACCTCCTGCCGCAGGAGTTGCTGCTTGCCTGTTCTTCACCGCCGCATCCGCCTGAATAGGTGGTTCATCTGGCATATCTCTTGGGGTGAAGACCAGACAGAGGCCTTGTCAGATCCTGGGATCTTGAAGATGGCATCGCATAGCTTTTGTAGCGTTTGTAGGCCGTTCGTTTTATAGTAAAACTTTTCTTGTCATAGATTTTTGTTCGCCGGCTATTATGTCGTATAGCCTTTGCTAGGACCAGTAGGCCGATCATTTTACAGTAAGGATATCCTTTCTATGAAACTTTCTCCTGTAAGCTGCTATCTAGTTGAATTGTAAGTCATTTTGACTATGTAATTAGCTCAGTCTGAGCTTTCGCATGTAAGCTGCTATCTAGACAGATAAATTGTAAGTCATTTTGACTCATTATAAAGCACTCTGTATCATTTGCTGCTCTTGTTACAACAAATCTTAGTTTCGCATGCGTGCTGGCAAATTTTGTTCTTTGTAGTTTCGTATTCGCACGATGCATTATCGCTATAGCTGGCTATCTAATAGATAGATTCGCAGATCATAAAGATCATACATTAGAGCTGCTATCTTAGCAGGTAAGCTTTTAGATAATTTGAGATCGCATTCGTATAGTGCTGCTATCGCGGCAGATAGGATTTTAGATCACTTTAAGATCATATATAAATATCACTGCTATCTCGACAGATAGGCTTGGGATCAGTTAAGATCGCGTTTGCTTAGTGCTGCTATCTCAGCAGATAGGCTTAGGATCACTTAAGATCGCATTTGCATAGTGCTGCTATCTCAACGGATAGGCTTTCGTTTTTAATAAACAGAGAGGTAAACGAAGCGACAAAAGACAGCCATAGTCATAAAATTCTTCCCATATGGGAGAAGTCTTTTATTATAAACACCCTCATATGGGAGAGGCGAAATTACAAGTCCCTCATATGGGAGGGAAGACGCATGAGTCTATCACAATACTAAGCATAAAGTAGGCATTGTAATCTAATGCATGTAATGAGAGAAGTTCAGGATAATACTTCTTAATCCAGCGCATGTTGACCGATCTTGGGGTTGTGGCTGTCCCATGTAGTCTTTGTGTATTGCAGTAGCCACTATCAAAGACCTCTTTGACTTCGAAAGGTCCTTCCCAGTTGGCTGCGAACTTTGGGTGAGCTGCCTCCCGCATGCAGTGATCCGATGCGCGCAAGACCAGGTCCCCAACCGCGAAATCTCGACGTTGGACTGTTTTATTGTACGCGCGAGCGATCCTCTCCTTGTACCATTTATTAGTCCGCTTGGCTTGCTCTCGCTTTTCTTCCAATAGGATCAAGTCATGATCGCGCTGATTCTCGTATAGTGCATGGAAGGCCAACCTTGCAGAGTTGACTTTCACCTCCGCGGGTACTACAGCTTCAGCTCCATAGCATAAAAGAAACGGGGAGACCCCTGTAGGGGTCCTTGGCGAAGTTCGATATGCCCACAATGCTAAGTTAAAAGCCCATTTCTTGTGATCGTCCGCGACCATCTTGCTCAGGATTCTTAGTAGTGTTTTGTTGGTCGCTTCTGCTTGACCATCCCCTTTTGGATAATAAGGAGTAGAACATATCTGCCTGATGTTGTACTCCGCTAGCTTTGCGGCTACTTGGCGATTGACGAAGGGGGTACCATTATCCGAGAGAATTGTGTTAGGAATTCCGAACCTGTATATGATCTTATCTTGGATGAAATGGACTGCAGCAAGCGCATTTGCCGTCTTCAGCGGTATTGCCTCTACCCACTTAGTGAACAGCTCGGTCGCGGTGAGAATAAACTGATTCCCATGCGAGGTTGGTCGAATAGGGCCAACAAAATCCAGATCCCAAGTGTGGAACGGCCATGGTGTTCCCAACGCATGTAGATCTACAGCAGGGGCATGTACGAGGTTGCCTTTGAATTGACACTCCTGGCATCTTCTTACTTTAGCGCGGCAATCTGTTTCCATGGTGGGCCAGAAGTAACCAACCGTGAGAAGCTGTCTGCATAATTTCGCACCTCCCTGATGTTCCACTTGGTGAGAGAGGTCCATCACCTCTTGTGATTCCTTGTTGTCCAGGCATCGAAGTAGGTTACCCTCGTGACCCCTTCGCCAGAGTATGTTTTCTTGCACCACGTACCGGGCTGCTTTCCTTTTAAGCTTTTCGACTTCTTTTCTCGACTCAGGCTCGATTCCTTGTGTGAGAAAGTCGAAGAGTGGCTTCCTCCAATCCATGTCATCATCAACCAGAGCAATTGTTAGAGATTCCTTGATCAATGCGCAACTCTCGCAGTTCCCTTGGATTAACGCCGCAGACGTTGACATGTCCGGCCAGTGAATCCCATACCTTTGGGCTTTTCTATAGATTGACACCTCACTTTCCCCGCAAGTATGCTGGTGAATCTTTTCTAACAGCGCTTGTCCCTCCTGCTGCGAGACGCATCGCATAAGTATTCCGCCTGGGCCTTTATAGTAGAGAGTGTTGTCATGTATACAATACCCCTTGGTGGATGCCCAGTTTTCCTTACTCGTTCCCTCTGCGATGGCTTGTAATATTGGCCTCCTCCTGTCTGCATCGTCCATGCATTCATTGTCGCATGCATCCTTTGTCAACGCCGATGACATTCGTACTTCAATCGAGATTCTCGCGGGGCACTTGTGTGCACTAACCTTACATCCCAGAGTGGCCAAAGCATCGGCATGCCGATTGTCTGCTCTAGGTTTGTGCTCGTACCTGACATCGCAGAATTGTTGCACCAGCTTTTGTAACAAAGTCCGGTAGGGCAATAGATTTACTTCCTTTAATACATACTCACCTGAAGCTTGTTTGACGATTAGCTTGGAATCTCCCATAACCGTCAAATTGCTTACTTCTAGTGCCCTGGCTGCGCGGAGACCTGCAATGAGAGCGTCATACTCCGCTTCGTTGTTGGTGACTGCGAAGTCGAGTTTTTTGGACATCTGTATGACCTCTCCATCGGGTTTGGTCAGAACTATTCCAATTCCTCCACCCTTCCTTGTTGACGACTCGTCGAAATGAAGCGTCCAGTAGGGCAATTCAACTGCGTATATCTCGGGTCCCTCTAGTTCTTCCTCGATCATGGGCTCATGACTGTTATCAGGGAACTGTGCTAGAAAATCCGCCACGGCTTGCGACTTGATTGCCCGCGGTCGGACGCACGTAATGTCGTATTGAGAAATGGTCATATACCATTTTGCCAGTCTTCCGCCAGGGGAAGTGTGAGTCAAGAGGTACCGTATGGGGTCACTCTTTGTAACCACTACCACTTTGTGCGAGGCAAAATAGTGCTTCGAATTTTCTATTACAAAGAATAAGGCAAGGCAATGACGCTCAATATCTGTATACCTTGATTCGGCTGGCTGCACTATGCGAGAAATGTAGTAGATCGGCCTTTCTTGCCCCTCATATTCCTAAGCCAAAAGTGCCCCTATAGACCTCTTTGTCGATGTTAGGTACAGCAAGAGCGGTGATCCGAGCTGTGGTGCGATCATTATCCTTTTTGACGTCAACAAGTCCTTTAGCCTTCCGAACGCGGCTTCATGTTCAGTGGTCCAGTGGTACATAGCATTCTTCTTGAGTAGATCACTGAAGCAGAAGGTTATTTCTGCGATTGCAGGGATGAACCTTCGCAGGTAAGATAACTTCCCCAAGATTGTTTTCAGAGCACTCTGATTGGGTGGCGCCGTCATGCTAGTGATGGCTGATACTTTTGCAGGATCAGGCTCGATGCCTTGGCGATGTATTACACATCCCAAGAATTTCCCCGAGGTCACTCCGAATGCGCATTTCATGGGGTTCATCTTTAGCTGGAAACTTCTGCATCTTTCGAATACTTTCCGCAGATCCTCCAAGTGGTCCACTTCTTCCTTTCAATTGACGACCAGGTCATCAACATACAACTCCACTTCTTTGTGCATCATATCATGGAACAGAGCCATCATGACTCGCTGATAAGTCGCACCTGCGTTCTTGAGTCCGAAAGGCATAACCGTGTAATTGAAGACTCCCACTGGCGTGATGAATGCGGTTTTCCGCGCGTCTTCAGGGTCCATTTTTATCTGGTTGTACCCACTGAAGCCGTCCATGAAACTGAACATGCGGTGACCCGCGGTCGAATCGATGAGTAGATCAATGTTGGGCAACGGAAAATCGTCTTTGGGACAGAAACGGTTAAGGTCTCGGAAGTCCACACAAATGCGAAGCTGCCCATTCTTCTTCACCACAGTCACGATGTTAGCCAACCATGTAGGGTGGTGATTCGGCTCGATGAATTTGGCAGTCAGCAGTTTGACAATTTCTTGCTTGATTTTCACGTTGATCTCCGGCCAGAAGCTCCTTGTGCTCTGATTTACTGGTTTAGATCCTGGGATTACATCTAACCTGTGCATGGTGATGCTCGTGTCCAGACCGGGCATCTCTTCGTATTCCCATGCGAACACATCTTTGTACTCAGTCAGAAGCTGCAGCAGTCTTTCTTCCTCCTCGCTCGTGAGGTCTGCACTTAGAAAGACTGGCCTCTTCTTTCCTTCGCTTGGGCTTAGGAATACCTCCTTCAGCTCCTGCTTTTGCGGTTTGGGCTTGTCCTCCATGCATTCGGGCGCCTCTTTTAGCTTCTCCTCTAAAACGCTTGGTGTTGGTTTGTCCAATTCCACGACCTGCTCGATTTGATTGATTTGCTCAGGGATATCCCCATGCTCGCGCGGGGGTATCCCCGCGCACCTTCATATGCGGTAACATTTTTCCCGTTAGCGTAGAAGCTTTCTATCTCTTTGCCCTCGGGATCATATTTTGCTATCCTTTTTAGGGTGTAAACATTCTTTCTTTGATAGGCAATCTGCGGTGCATCTTCTCGCGCGGACGACTTTTCCTTGGCTTCCTCCCTTGTCACCATCACTCCTGCGGTTGATTGATCCTTGATGTCCTCCTACCGAGGCAAGGGAGTCGGATTGAACGGCCCTGGCGTTTGCTCGTCTTCCATCTCTGGGAAAATCACTGCCTCGGTGAGGTGCGCTTCATCCAAATTAAAAGGGTTTACCGAGGCTGGTATCTCCACTATTCTGTCGTTCTTGATAGCCTTCATTACCTGATGAGCTGTCGAGGGGAATGCATCAAAGCGATGAATCCAAGCTCGCCCTATGATCATATGATACGTAGTGTTCGCATCGATAACATAGAATTTGGCTGAACACTTGATTTTGCCAATCTGGACACCCAGACGGATCCATCCTATCGTCATCCTGGAGTTGCTTCCAAACCCCATCAGCGGGGATGGACGTCTGACAATCTTCTGCTCCGGGATTCCCGCCAGCTTCAGAGTGTTGAGCGAGACCACGTTAACTGCTGCTCCTCCGTCGACTAACGCTCTTTTGAACTCAACACCATTGATCACTGCTGTCACGTACAAAGGCTTCTGGTGGCTCGCATCTGCCTTTTTGTCGCTCGCGGAGAAGGTTATGAATTTTTCTGTGGAGCGGGATGCCCTGACAACCTTCCCATTGGAAACCACGATATCTTCCTCGTAGTCTTCCGCTATCCTCAGGATTGCTTTCGTCATCTCTTTCCGGCATCTCTCCGAAAAGTTCATTTCATCGAAGAACCTGCTGAACCCCTGCGACCCTTTCATCCGATCGGCACGTTCGTCCTCCGTGTCCATGCTGTAGTCCTCATCGTTGTAGACTTCAGCAACGATGGGTAGACCATCTTCCGCAATCTCTTCGAGGTCCATAATCGTGATCATGGCAACCTCTTTACCCTTTGGCTCTTGCTCCGCATGGGCATGCAGTGGATTGTTTCGCTCATCCTGCCTCTGGTCGCTGAGAATCAACTCACCATCTTTCATCTTTCGGCTCACCATGTTTCTGAGCTTCTTGCATTCGGCTGTGGGGTGCATAATCTTTCTGTGGCACTCGCACCACTTTGGGTCCCTCATCATCTCCTTGGAGGGTATCCTTTCGAGCGGCGGCAAGATACCGTCTTTACGCCATTTCTTGCACAAGTCCATCGCTTCCTCCACCGAACAGGGTAGAGGAGGCGCATCCAAGTTTGTAACCCTGGACTGCTTTTGTGGCGAGACTGTATTAACCTCAGCTTCGCGCCCCCTCTTGTAGCTGAACCTTCCAATTTTAAAGGTAGTTCCACTCGGGGATCGTTCAGGGGCGTGCTTCTTCTTCTGTCTCTCCACTATAGGCTCTATGTTCTTTGTGCATTCGATTAGCTTTGAGAATGTAGGAGTTTGCAGGTTGATAAGCATACCTTTGTACTCGTCTCGCATGCCTTGCAGACATATTTCCACGAGCCTGCCCTCAAGCACTTCGTCCCTGCATTCCAAGGACTTGGATCTGAACTTCTTAATGAATGTCACTCCATCCTCCTCGCGCTTCTGGTACATGCGAGAGAGATGAATCATTGTCAACTTTTCTTCCACCTGGAAGAATTTAGTATAGAACTTCTGGACCATGTCGTCCCAGGTCTTCACGGATCCAGCCTCCAACGTCCTGTACCACCTGTAAGCCACGTTCCCCAGAGATTTCGGGAACTCGCGCATCAGCAACTTGGGATCAGCCCCATATGGCCCCATCACATCGATGAAGCGCATGACATGCTCGTGGGCGTTTCCGTTGACATCTTCGAACTTGTCCCATTTGGGAGCCTTGTACCCTGCGGGGTTGGGCATGAGGTAAATTTCACGTGGGATAGGCGGATCATTGTCTACCTTTGGAATGATGGTATCTGCGAACGGTTGATTAGCCAAGATGGTTTCTATGCGCCGCTGCAGCGACGTCATGCACTCCGGTGCACTTCCCCCAGCAGCAGGAGGAAGGGTTGTTGCAGGTGGAGGCGACACATATGCCGCGGTCGGGCTAGAAGCGTACTGTGAATTCACGTTACCCCATGTTGCCGGCGGGGGAGGCAAGGGGTATTGTGAAGACAGATTGGGTGCCAGAGTCGGCGGTTGAGAAATATGAGTGGCAATACGCAATATTTGAGCTGTTTGCCCCTGAACTGAAGGCAACTGCACCGTTGCCGGTGGGGTCTGCAGATTAGGGTTAGGTGGCGTGGGTAATACCCCAGTCCCTTGAGTGGTGGAGGCTCCTCCTACCCGAGAGACAGCAGCGAACGATGTGGGATTCGGGGCGAGGGTCCCCAGGATGGCCATTATCCGTTCCATCTGTGCGGATTGAGCCTTAAGCGCCTTTGCCTGATTCTGGATGGTGGCGTTCAAGGCTTCTAGCGTCGGAGCCTCACCGGCGGTCGTAGGAGTGTGACGGGTCTCCTCTCCTGAGGTGGTCTTTGTAGATGGCGATCTGTTACTGACATCATCTTCATGAGACATGGTTGCTTGCAATGGTAAGATTCACGTGGGGTTCACCAAATGCGTACGAGAGAATCATGCAGAGAGAATTCAATATACACCAAGAGTAGGGGATAAAAAGGACACAGGAAGTGTAAGGTTGTGTGTGGGGAGAGAGTAAGACAATATCAATGTATGAGAGAGAGACACGATTTTGGCAGAGCTTCCGCGTATCTCAGGCGATTTTGCCCTTGTATGGAAGGGTTAACGATCCTATATATAACGGAGAATGTGACCGTTGTAGTGTGGTTAATGCGCCCTTTAATGGCAGCTTAATTAGCTTAACCACAACGACACGTTCGTCCGCGTATATAGGGACCGTTACGGCACGTTACCCGCGTATACCGGAATCGTTACGAGGTTGACCGGGTTGACCGGGTTCATGGAGCTCATGCCATAAATCTCTCAAATCAGTTACTAGGGGTCGCGCGCGGGCTTGGCTGTCGCTCCCGCACGACAGGACGTACTCTAGCCTCCAAACCACTAAGTCCCTACAAGTACCGTGTGGTGGTATGCGAGGGCCCTGTCTCGCAGCCCCCACGTGGATCAGCGCCGCTGGTGATCCAGTGTGTTTGGAGCACAGCTAGGTGTGCTGGATGGTCGCCAAGTGGCTAAGATCAGCATGTCTAGAAAGCACTATCTACAGTTAGCTACAAGTTTCGTTTGAATTTCGTGGTCCAATTTCATCTCAAAACCCTCTGAAATTGGGCTTGAACATGGCTAGTTAGCGAAGTGGTTGATGTGTTCTTCGCAGCCAAGAGCCAAAAAATTCTAAGTATGAAAAGTCATGGTGAAACACCCATTTTCTAACCATTGTATCTTCTTCAAAACTTAATGAAATTTAGATTTGTTTTCTCCTGTGTAAAGCTGATACATAATACTTCATTTCATCGTCTCTGGGTCATCTTCAAATTTATAACGAATTTCTCACAAAACGAGCCTAAAGTTGCTAGTTTGAACTCATGAAACTTTCTTGAATTTACTAAGTGTTGATTCGGAATTTTTGTCCAACTTTGACTAGTGATATCTCTTTGAATACTTAGATTTTCTAGGAGTTAAAATATGTTCTGGAATCCTTGAACTGTCATCTTCAAAACCCTATTTCCAGTTTCTTAAAACTCCTTCTCAATTGATCAGAAATCAGCCGCAAAGTTGACTACTTGAAACGACTTTTCGCTATCTTTGATATTCAGTTTTGACCATTTGAATGACATTTCTCGCCTTAGAGTTCTTCACGAAACTTGTTCTTACTCATATTCTGAGTCTAAATATCAAGTTTGACCAAGTTTGACTTTTCGAAAACCCTAGTTTGACTGAACTGTATAGGAGGGGCAAAATAGTAATTTCACTTAAACTTTGAATTGAGATTAGTTTAGTAACTTGGAGTTTGTCATCATGTATTGTATGCGTATTTGGAGTACTTGTAGGTAATTTTGGGCTAGGGTCGACCAAGTCAATTGTTGGGGTCTTTTTGCAGTTTTACTAAACTTTAGGGGCCTAAGTTTAAATTACTGAAAAGTGTAGATTTCGATGATAAGTTCATATGGGAGAATAAGGGGTTATCTTTACATGTTTTCAGACATGTATGAGTATAATTTGGGTTCCAGGCACAGTCAGGGACTGTACTGGACATTTTTGGAGTATCAGGGGGCGTTTTGGCCAAGTTAGCTTGCATGACCTGCATTTCGTTGTATTCTTGCATACAACCTCATATAGAGGGTATATGCTAGTAGGTTGTATACTTTACTTGTTTATATCCAGCCGATGTTGAGGACTGTGCCAAATAGGCGTACGTGTTCGTATCGCTACCTTGACTGTTAGACCGGATTCACATGAGACGAGCGATCAATGAGTGCTAGCTTCGCTTTGCAGATTTCTTGGCTCAGAGGTAAGTACATATGTTCGGCCTTTTCATATCAAAATCTGCGTATGTGTTTGATGTCTCAAATGAATGTTTGCTATATGAAATAGTATGAGAATGCATGTTTTCCACTCGAATGTTGTTAAACTATTTTATTCATCTCATTTGAGAACTCTCGGAAATTACTTGTGAAATGTTGATATTCTGATTCTGGTTATGTGAAAGAGAAGGAATAAAGTACCTCTAATAGACTTAGGACGATGTACAGAGTACTGTTATTAATGGGAGGCGTCAAGCGATCCTCCATTTTCTTATGGCCAAGACCATTGAAGCAATGCTTCTTATTATTGGATAGAACGTTAATGTTCACAAATCTGCCCCCCGATGAGCCAAAATGTATCAAGATATTAAGGCCAGGGGGTTTATAGAGCCATAGAGTGCTACTTATACTTGTAAGGGTCACTACGGTATGGGGGTGTCGACACTTAAGGCCTTTTAGCTAATGTTGTGAACCGGGTTGACGAATGAGCTCCCTTAACGCTCGGGTGAAGTAGGGTTTGATAGACCCTATAAGGAATCCTTAGTGATTATTTCGTGATCCCTCTGTTTACATCGATCATGCTGGTGGCTCTGGACATGCCTCAGCTAAATTAAACTGTTGATTGAAGTCGAAATTAAAAATTGACTGCTTTATTAATGTTGTTTGTGGCCCTGGATTTCCATAATCAATTGAAATGATTTGAAATGCTTTGGCTACTCATGAACTAAGTTATTCTCTTAATGGACTTGTTTACTCTGGATATATTACCAACTACTCGTGGTTTCTCAATGTTATTAAATTGAGAGTTTTTGTTACTCGGTTACTTCCAGTTGTTCCAAATTCTCCGACATGATAGTTTTACTGTTTAAATCTTATGATTTGTTTCAACTCATGCTTCCGTGCCATTCGTTGCTTTACATGTCGTAGTATGTATTTACTCAGTTTTTACTGATCATTGCTTCAAAACTGCGTTGACTTTTGTCATTTTAAAACCGCAGGTCATCAATCAAGGTTGGGGAATGGGAACGCAAATCGAGACGATGCCGCGTGCTTAAGTTAGATCATTTAGAATATCACACACTTTTTGTTTATTTACTTTTTGTAGACTTATTTCGACAAGATTTGTTGTATACACTAAACGAAATGTAATCTTAATAGCATAATTCTACTTTTGGTTATCAATTGTCTCTTTAACCCTGAACCGAGATCCCGGGTTGTTT
Source organism: Linanthus parryae (assembly GCA_023055425.1). NCBI lineage: Eukaryota > Viridiplantae > Streptophyta > Magnoliopsida > Ericales > Polemoniaceae > Linanthus > Linanthus parryae. The sequence continues at coordinate 69,694,666 of JALGPY010000001.1, read as the reverse complement.
CAGCTAGTATCAGAGCATCGGTTCTCCGGGTAAAGTGCTTGATCGATTTCCATTAGTAGAGCATAAGAAAGATAAAATGTTTTCAAAACTTAAAATTGACTAGGATAACTCAATTGCGAAATAAATGAAGTAATCAAGCCGTCGGGGAGTTTGGGTACTTACGTATTGTTCATGTCGATTTGTATTTACTTGTTGATTAACTGCTAACTACTTGTTGATATGTGATCTATGCGAAAACCACTTGTTAATTATATGTTGGTTATTCTATGGGCATGTTTAGTTGCTATATAGAAATGATTTATCATTGTCGTGTGATGCGTATCCGCGTTCCCTTGTTTGATTATGTTAATTAGTCGACGAGAGAGTAACGACGCTTTGATTTAGAAGACCATGAGACCAACCTTTTCTTACCTACGAGAGATGACTTTTAAGATTATATTTTGTTTTTTTTTTCATTTTGAGTTTATTTGTCACAGTCATTTCCAAATTAGACAGTTCAAACAATAAATTAATTATTAGAAAAATAATGGGTTTTCAAAATTATTGGGGTGTCGAGCTACCAAATGCCAAGTGACATGGACCACTTTGTTTATCAGTCCGCTGGCGCGATTCTTAGTACGACGGTACTATAAGTTGTACCCGCTGTGTAGACTAAGTTGGAACATTTGAAACACATGTGAGTTGTGTTGGAGAGGCACGTTGTGTGACGACACATAGTGTTCTTTCTCCCTCGTATGCGTGGAACACTTGAGGTGATTGATTTATCAAATCATATACAGGTAAGACAATATTTTCAATGTGGCCGAGTTTCAAAAAAATGAGATACTAGTTTTGATCAAAGTATTTGTCTAAAAGTTTCAAAAAAAAAAATTGTTTAAATGCTAGAACATTTTCGGAGCGCTTCTAAAATTTGGAACTTGCTCATTGGTCTTCAACTTTCAAAACTTGTTTCAAACTTTTACTTATATCAATCGTATACAAAACTCTAATGTGGTGCGAGTTTGGGCTGCTACGTAGTATAGACCCCGCCATGCGGAGAGTGAGAATGACAAATTTCTGTTAGTTAAGGTGTTTCAAGTTGACCATCTAAGGAAGCCATCTTTTGGGAGCAGAACATTCGACGAGAGCGGTTTATGTGCTTGTCTGGCTAAGTCAATTAGACTGAGTCACTGTGCTACATTTCATGTGCATTTCATTTATGAGGGTAAGTATAGTATGAGATCTTCGGGGACGAAGATTCTTTTAAGGTGGGTAGATTGTAACACCCCTATTTCTCAAGCGAGCTCTAAGTGCAATATCAAGACTTTGGGGGCGATTTTGTAAATATTTTTTCACGGCTTTAAAGTTGGAACTTCGGAGTGTTTGCAATATCTGGGAGTCGTTAGAAAGATTTTGGAGCACTAGAGATGTTCGGGGTGGTTGTGCAATTATCCGAAATTAAGTAGGAACCTCTATTTCTAAATGTACCTTAAAGTTTATAAAATTACACTTTGACCCACATGCATGCTTGCCACTTGTCAACTCCAATTTGACAACTCTCTTGGTTAGGTGGCAACCTCTTCTTCACATCCCCCACCATCAGATTGTATAGAGAGAGAGAGAGAGAGAGAGAGAGAGAGAGAGAGAGAGAGAGAGAGAGACATCATCCCCTTCATCTTCATCTCCTTTGTCCTACTCAAGAACAACCACCACCACTACCACCCTAGCACCACCACGACTTTACCATTTCAAAAACTGTTATAGCTGGAGGTAGAGGGTGATTAGGGGGAGACAAACGCACATATCAATTTCATGGGAGGAGGCGTATCGAGGGAGAAAAACCGACTTGAAGGTATGAACCCTAGCTTTGTAATCGATCGAATTCTCCTCATTCGTTGTGTTTGAGCCTTTCTAATCGGTCTTGCTGTGTTCCCGTGATGATCGCGAGCCCAACACACCAAATTTCAGCACCCAATTCGTTGTTTCTCAACATTCGCCGGAATCTGGGTGGTTTTTGGCCGCTAGCAACCACCATGAACGGAGAGGATCGGTAATCTTCTCTCACCACGATTTCTTCAGTTTAATTTCCTTCCATGAGGTCTCTAGATGATTCAGAACTCATTAATTGGCCTAGGAATCGCTGGGAACTCGTGGAACAGAGCAGCTCGCAGCCAGAAGCTCCCCACGTCGCCGGCGAACCGCCATGGACGGCGAAGCATGAGTAAGTTTCGTTTCTTCCCCAAATTTCGCATTCTTTACATCAAACTGCTCCATATCATGTCCTGAGTCCTCTAGGAGCATCTAAACAAGCCCATATTCACGTTTGAATGATTTTAGATTCAGATTTCATGAGTTTTTGACTAGTTTTTTTCACCCTGAAAACCCAACGATAACTCCTTCATTTCTTGTCCAAATCATGCACGGTTTCTTCCCGTGTAATCGTGGGCATGTTAGCTACAAGTTACGTTTGAATTTAGTGGTCCAATTTCATCTCTAAACCCTCTGAAATTGGATCTGTTTTCTCCTGTGTAAAGCTGATACATAATACTTCATTTCATCATCTCGGGTTCATCTTCAAATTTATAACGGATTTCTCACAAAACGAGCCTAAAGTTGCTAGTTTGAACTCATGAAACTTTCTTGAATTTACTAAGTGTTGATTCAGAATTTTTGTCCAACTTTGACTAGTGATATCTATATAAATACTTAGCGTTTCTAGGAGTTCAAATATGTTATGGAATCCTTGAACTGTCATCTTCAAAACCCTCTTTCCAGTTTCTTAAAAATCCTTCTCAATTGATCAGAAATCAGTCGCAAAGTTGACTACTTGAAACGACTTTTCGCTATCTTTGATATTCGGTTTTGACCATTTTAATGACATTTCTGGCCTTAGCGTTCTTCACGAAACTTGTTCTTACTCATATTCTGAGTCTAAATATAAAGTTTTACCAGGTTTGACTTTTCGAAAACCCTAGTTTGGCTGAACTGTATAGGAGGGGCAAAATAGTAATTTCACTTAAACTTTGAATTGAGATTAGTTTAGTAACTCAGAGTTTGTCAGCATGTCTTGTATACGTATTTGGAGTACTTGTATGTAATTCCGGGCTAGGGTCGACCAAGTCAATTGTTGGGGTCTTTTTGCAGTTTTACTAAACTTTAGGGGCCTAAGTGTAAATTACTGAAAGTTGTAGATTTCGATGATAAGTTCATATGGTAGAATAAGGGGTTATCTTTACATGTTTTCAGACAAGTATGAGTATAATTTGGGGTCCAGGCACAGTCAGGGACTGTACTGGACATTTTTGGAGTATCAGGGGGCGTTTTGGTCAAGTTAGCTTGCATGACATGCATTTCGTTGTATTCTTGCATACAACCTCATATAGAGGGGATATGCTAATAGGTTGTATACTTTACTTGTTTATATCCAGCCGATGTTGAGGACTGTGCCAAATAGGCGTACGTGTTCGTATCGCTACATTGACTGTTAGACCCGGATTCACATGAGACGAGCGATGTATGAGTGCTAGCTTCGCTTCGCAGATTTCTTGGCTCTGAGGTAAGTACATATGTACGGCCTTTTCATATCAAAATCTGCGTATGTGCTTGATGTTTCAAATGAATGTTTTCTATATGAAATAGTATGAGAATGCATGTTTTTTACTCGAATGTTGTTAAACTATTTTATTCATCTCATTTGAGAACTCTCGGAAATTACTTGTGAAATGTTGATATTCTGATTCTGGTTATGTGAAAGAGAAGAAATAAAATACCTCTAATAGACTTAGGACGATGTACAGAGTACTGTTATTAATGGGAGGCGTCAAGCGATCCTCCATTTTCTTATGGCTAAGACCATTGAAGCAATGCTTCTTATTATTGGATAGAACGTTAATGTTCAGAAATCCGCCCCCGATGAGCCAAAATGTATCAAGATATTGAGGCCAAGGGGTTTATAGAGCTATAGAGTGCTACTTATACTTGTAAGGGTCACTACGGTATAGGGGTGTCGACACTTAAGGCCTTTTAGCTAATGTTGTGAGCGGGGTTGACGAATGGGCTCCCTTAACGCTCGGGTGATATAGGGTTTGATAGACCCTAGAAGGAACTCTTAGTGATTATTTCGTGATCCCTCTATTTACATCGATCCTGCTGGTGGCTCTGGACATGCCTCAGCTAAATTAAACTGTTGATTGAAGTCGAAATTAAAAATTGACTGCTTTATTAATGTTGTTTGTGGCTCTGGATTTCCCTAATCAATTGAAATGATTTGAAATGCTTTGGCTACTCATGAACTAAGTTATTCTCTTAAATGGACTTTTTTACTCTGGATATGTTACCAACTACTCGTGGTTTCTCAATGTTATTGAATTGAGAGGTTTTTGTTACTCGGTTACTTCCAGTTATTCCAAATTCTCCAACATGATAGTTTTACTGTTTAAATCTTATGATTTGTTTCAACTCATGCCTCCGTGCCATTCGTTGCTTTACATGTCGTAGTATGTATTTACTCAGTTTTTACTGATTATTGCTTCAAAACTGCGTCGGCTTTTGCCATTTTAAAACCGTAGGTCATCAATCAAGGTTCGGGAATGGGAACGCGAATCGAGACGATGCCGCGTGCTTAAGTTAGATCATTTAGAATATCACACACTTTTTATTTATTTACTTTTTGTAGACTTATTTCGACAAGATTTGTTGTATACACTAAACGAAATGTAATCTTAATAGCATAATTCTACTTTTGGTTATCAATTGTCTCTTTAACCTTGAACCGAGATCCCGGGTTGTTTCAGCTAGTATCAGAGCATCGGTTCTCCGGTTAAAGTGCTTGATCGATTTCCATTAGTAGAGCATAAGAAAGATAAAATGTTTTCAAAACTTAAAATTGACTAGGATAACTCAATTGCGAAATAAATGAAGTAATCAAGCCGTGGGGGAGTTTGGGTACTTATGTATTGTTCAACTCGATTTGTATTTACTTGTTGATTAACTGTTAACTACTTGTTGATATGTGATCTATGCGAAAACCACTTGTTAATTATATGTTGGTTATTCTATGGGCATGTTTAGTTGCTATATAGAAATGATTTATCATTGTCGTGTGATGCGTATCCGCGTTCCCTTGTTTGATTATGTTAATTAGTCAACGAGAGAGTAACGACGCTTTGATTTAGAAGACCATGAGACCAATCTTTTCTTACCTACGAGAGATGACTTTTAAGATTATATTTTGTTTTGTTTCATTTTGAGTTTATTTGAGACAGTCGTTTCCAAATTAGACAGTTCAAACAATAAATTAATTATTAAAAAAATAATGGTTTTCCAAAATTATTGGGGTGTCGAGCTACCAAATGCCAAGTGATATGGACCACTTTGTTTATCAGTCCGCTGACGCGACTCTTAGTACGACGGTACTATAAGTTGTACCCGATGTGTAGACTAATTTGGAACATTTGAAACACATGTGAGTTGTGTTGGAGAGGCACGTTGTGTGACGACACATAGTGTTCTTTCTACCTCGTATGCATGGAACACTTGAGGTGTTTGGTTTATCTAATCATATACAGGTAATACAATATTTTCAATGTGGCCGAGTTTCGAAAAAATGAGATACCAGTTTTGATCACAGTATTTTTCTAAAAGTTTCAAAAAAAAAAAAATAATTGTTTAAATGCTAGAACATTTTCGGAGCGCTTCTAAAATTGGGAACTTGCTCATTGGTCTTGAAATTTCAAAACTTGTTTCAAACTTTTAATTATATCAGTCGTATACAAAACTCTAATGTGGTGCGAGTTTGGGCTGCTACATAGTATAGACCCCGCCATGCGGAGAGTGAGAATGAGAAATTTCTGTTAGTTAAGGTGTTTCAAGTTGACCATCTAAGGAAGCCATCTTTTGGGAGCAGAACATTCGACGAGAGCGGTTTATGTGCTTGTCTGGCTAAGTCAAATAGATTGAGTCATTGTACTACATTTCACGTGCATTTCATTTATGAGGGTAAGTATAGTATGAGATCTTCGGGGACATAGATTCTTTTAAGGTGGGTAGATTGTAACACCCCTATTTCTCAAGCGAGCTCTAAGTGCAATATCAAGACTTTGGGGGCGATTTTGTAAATATTTTGTCACGGTTTTAAAATTGGAACTTCGGAGTGTTTGCAATATTTGGGAGTCGTTAGAATGATTTTGGAGCACTAGAGATGTCCGGGGTGGTTGTGCAATTATCCGAAATTATGTAGGAACCTCTATTTCTAAATGTACTCTAAAGTTTACATGCATGCTTGCCACTTGTCAACTCCAATTTGACAACTCTCTTGGTTAGGTGACAACCTCTTCTTCACATCCCCCACCATCAGATTGTATAGAGAGAGAGAGAGAGAGAGAGAGAGAGAGAGAGAGAGAGAGAGAGAGAGACATCATCCCCTTCATCTTCATCTCCTTTGTCCTACTCAAGAACAACCACAACCACTACCACCCTAGCACCACCACGAATTTTCCATTTCAAAAACTGTTACAACTGGAGGTAGAGGGTGATCGGGGGAGAAAAACGCACAAATCAATTTCATGGGAGGAGGCGTATCGAGGGAGAAACCCAACTTGAAGGTATGAACCCTAGCTTTGTAATCGATCGAATTATCCTCCTTCGTTGTGTTTGAGCCTTTATAATCGGTCTTGTTGTGTTCCCGTGATGATCGCGAGCCCAACACACCAAATTTCAGCAGCCAATTCGTTGTTTCTCGACATTCGCCGGAATTCGGGTCGTTTTTGGCCGCCGGCAAGCACCATGAACGGAGAGGATCGGTAATCTTATCTCACCACGATTTCTTCAGTTTAATTGCCTTCCATGAGGTCTCTAGATGATTGAGAGCTCATTAATTGGCCTAGGAATCGCTGGGAACACGTGGAACAGAGCAACTCGCAGCCGGAATCTCCCCACGTCGCCGGCGAACCGCCATGGACGGCGAAGCATGGGTAAGCTTCGTTTCTCCCCCAAATTTTGCATTCTTTACATCAAACGGCTCCATATCATGTCGTGATTCCTCTAGGAGCATCTAAACAAGACCAGATTCACGTTTGAATGATTTTAGATTCGAATTTCATGAGTTTTCGACTAGTTTTTTTCACCCTGAAAACCCAACGATAACTCCTTCATTTCTTGTCCAAATCATGCACGGTTTCTTCCTGTGTAATCCTGGGTATGTTAGCTACAAGTTTCGTTTGAATTTCTTGGTCCAATTTCATCTCTAAACCCTCTGAAATTGGGCTTGAACACGGCTAGTTAGCGAAGTGGTTGATGTGTTCTTCGCTGCCAAGTGCCAAAAAATTCTAAGTATGAAAAGTCATGGTGAAACACCCATTTTCTAACCATTGTATCTTCTTCAAAACTTAATGAAATTTTGATTTGTTTTCTCCTGTGTAAAGCTGATACATAATACTTCATTTCATCGTCTCTGGGTCATCTTCAAATTTATAATGGATTACTCACGAAACGAGCCTAAAGTTGCTAGTTTGAACTCATGAAACTTTCTTGAATTTACTAAGTGTTGATTCGGAATTTTTGTCCAACTTTGACTAGTGATATCTATTTGAATACTTAGAGTTTCTAGGAGTTCAAAATATGTTCTGGAATCCTTGAACTGTCATATTCAAAACCCTATTTCCAGTTTCTTAAAACTCCTTCTCAATTGATCAGAAATCAGTCGCAAAGTTGACTACTTGAAACGACTTTTCGCTATCTTTGATATTCGGTTTTGACCATTTGAATGACATTTCTGGCCTTAGCGTTCTTCGAGAAACTTGTTCTTACTCATATTCGGAGTCTAAATAGCAAGTTCTACCGAGTTGGACTTTTCGAAAACCCTAGTTTGACTGAACTGTATAGGAGAGGCAAAATAGTAATTTCACTTAAACTTTTAATTGAGATTAGTTTAGTAACTTGGAGTTTGTCAGCATGTCTTGTATGCGTATTTGGAGTAATTGTATGTAATTCTGGGCTAGGGTCGACCAAGTCAATTGTTGGGGTCTTTTTGCAGTTTTACTAAACTTTAAGGGCTTAAGTGTAAATTACTGAAAGTTGTAGATTTCGATGATAATTTCATATGGAAGAATAAGGGGTTATCTTTACATGTTTTCAGACAAGTATGAGTATAATTTGGGGTCCAGGCACAGTCAAGGACTGTACTGGACATTTTTGGAGTATCAGGGGGCGTTTTGGTCAAGTTAGCTTGCATGACATGCATTTCGTTGTATTCTTGCATACAACCTCATATAGAGGGGATATGCTAATAGGTTGTATACTTTACTTGTTTATATCCAGCCGATGTTGAGGACTGTGCCAAATAGGCGTACGTGTTCGTATCGCTACATTGACTGTTAGACCCGGATTCACATGAGACGAGCGATGTATGAGTGCTAGCTTCGCTTCGCAGATTTCTTGGCTCTGAGGTAAGTACATATGTACGGCCTTTTCATATCAAAATCTGCGTATGTGCTTGATGTTTCAAATGAATGTTTTCTATATGAAATAGTATGAGAATGCATGTTTTTTACTCGAATGTTGTTAAACTATTTTATTCATCTCATTTGAGAACTCTCGGAAATTACTTGTGAAATGTTGATATTCTGATTCTGGTTATGTGAAAGAGAAGAAATAAAATACCTCTAATAGACTTAGGACGATGTACAGAGTACTGTTATTAATGGGAGGCGTCAAGCGATCCTCCATTTTCTTATGGCTAAGACCATTGAAGCAATGCTTCTTATTATTGGATAGAACGTTAATGTTCAGAAATCCGCCCCCGATGAGCCAAAATGTATCAAGATATTGAGGCCAAGGGGTTTATAGAGCTATAGAGTGCTACTTATACTTGTAAGGGTCACTACGGTATAGGGGTGTCGACACTTAAGGCCTTTTAGCTAATGTTGTGAGCGGGGTTGACGAATGGGCTCCCTTAACGCTCGGGTGATATAGGGTTTGATAGACCCTAGAAGGAACTCTTAGTGATTATTTCGTGATCCCTCTATTTACATCGATCCTGCTGGTGGCTCTGGACATGCCTCAGCTAAATTAAACTGTTGATTGAAGTCGAAATTAAAAATTGACTGCTTTATTAATGTTGTTTGTGGCTCTGGATTTCCCTAATCAATTGAAATGATTTGAAATGCTTTGGCTACTCATGAACTAAGTTATTCTCTTAAATGGACTTTTTTACTCTGGATATGTTACCAACTACTCGTGGTTTCTCAATGTTATTGAATTGAGAGGTTTTTGTTACTCGGTTACTTCCAGTTATTCCAAATTCTCCAACATGATAGTTTTACTGTTTAAATCTTATGATTTTTTTCAACTCATGCTTCCGTGCCATTCGTTGCTTTACATGTCGTAGTATGTATTTACTCAGTTTTTACTGATTATTGCTTCAAAACTGCGTCGGCTTTTGCCATTTTAAAACCGCAGGTCATCAATCAAGGTTCGGGAATGGGAACGCGAATCGAGACGATGCCGCGTGCTTAAGTTAGATCATTTAGAATATCACACACTTTTTATTTATTTACTTTTTGTAGACTTATTTCGACAAGATTTGTTGTATACACTAAACGAAATGTAATCTTAATAGCATATTTCTACTTTTGGTTATTAATTGTCTCTTTAACCTTGAACCGAGATCCCGGGTTGTTTCAGCTAGTATCAGAGCATCGGTTCTCCGGTTAAAGTGCTTGATCGATTTCCATTAGTAGAGCATAAGAAAGATAAAATGTTTTCAAAACTTAAAATTGACTAGGATAACTCAATTGCGAAATAAATGAAGTAATCAAGCCGTGGGGGAGTTTGGGTACTTACGTATTGTTCAACTCGATTTGTATTTACTTGTTGATTAACTGTTAACTACTTGTTGATATGTGATCTATGCGAAAACCACTTGTTAATTATATGTTGGTTATTCTATGGGCATGTTTAGTTGCTATATAGAAATGATTTATCATTGTCGTGTGATGCGTATCCGCGTTCCCTTGTTTGATTATGTTAATTAGTCAACGAGAGAGTAACGACGCTTTGATTTAGAAGACCATGAGACCAATCTTTTCTTACCTACGAGAGATGACTTTTAAGATTATATTTTGTTTTGTTTCATTTTGAGTTTATTTGAGACAGTCGTTTCCAAATTAGACAGTTCAAACAATAAATTAATTATTAAAAAAATAATGGTTTTCCAAAATTATTGGGGTGTCGAGCTACCAAATGCCAAGTGATATGGACCACTTTGTTTATCAGTCCGCTGACGCGACTCTTAGTACGACGGTACTATAAGTTGTACCCGATGTGTAGACTAATTTGGAACATTTGAAACACATGTGAGTTGTGTTGGAGAGGCACGTTGTGTGACGACACATAGTGTTCTTTCTCCCTCGTATGCATGGAACACTTGAGGTGTTTGGTTTATCTAATCATATACAGGTAATACAATATTTTCAATGTGGCCGAGTTTCGAAAAAATGAGATACCAGTTTTGATCACAGTATTTTTCTAAAAGTTTCAAAAAAAAAAAATAATTGTTTAAATGCTAGAACATTTTCGGAGCGCTTCTAAAATTGGGAACTTGCTCATTGGTCTTGAAATTTCAAAACTTGTTTCAAACTTTTAATTATATCAGTCGTATACAAAACTCTAATGTGGTGCGAGTTTGGGCTGCTACATAGTATAGACCCCGCCATGCGGAGAGTGAGAATGAGAAATTTCTGTTAGTTAAGGTGTTTCAAGTTGAGCATCTAAGGAAGCCATCTTTTGGGAGCAGAACATTCGACGAGAGCGGTTTATGTGCTTGTCTGGCTAAGTCAAATAGATTGAGTCATTGTACTACATTTCACGTGCATTTCATTTATGAGGGTAAGTATAGTATGAGATCTTCGGGGACATAGATTCTTTTAAGGTGGGTAGATTGTAACACCCCTATTTCTCAAGCGAGCTCTAAGTGCAATATCAAGACTTTGGGGGCGATTTTGTAAATATTTTGTCACGGTTTTAAAATTGGAACTTCGGAGTGTTTGCAATATTTGGGAGTCGTTAGAATGATTTTGGAGCACTAGAGATGTCCGGGGTGGTTGTGCAATTATCCGAAATTATGTAGGAACCTCTATTTCTAAATGTACTCTAAAGTTTACATGCATGCTTGCCACTTGTCAACTCCAATTTGACAACTCTCTTGGTTAGGTGGCAACCTCTTCTTCACATCCCCCACCATCAGATTGTATAGAGAGAGAGAGAGAGAGAGAGAGAGAGAGAGAGAGACATCATCCCTTCATCTTCATCTCCTTTGTCCTACTCAAGAACAACCACAACCACTACCACCCTAGCACCACCACGAATTTTCCATTTCAAAAAGTGTTACAGCTGGAGGTAGAGGGTGACCGGGGGAGAAAAACGCACAAATCAATTTCATGGGAGGAGGCGTATCGAGGGAGAAAACCCGACTTGAAGGTATGAACCCTAGCTTTGTAATCGATCGAATTATCCTCCTTCGTTGTGTTTGAGCCTTTCTAATCGGTCTTGCTGTGTTCCCGTGATGATCGCGAGCCCAACGCACCAAATTTCAGCAGCCAATTCGTTGTTTCTCGACATTCGCCGGAATCCGGGTCGTTTTTGGCCGCCGGCAAGCACCATGAACGGAGAGGATCGGTAATCTTATCTCACCACGATTTCTTCAGTTTAATTGCCTTCCATGAGGTCTCTAGATGATTGAGAACTCATTAATTGGCCTAGGAATCGCTGGGAACACGTGGAACAGAGCAACTCGCAGCCGGAAGCTCCCCACGTCGCCGGCGAACCGCCATGGACGGCGAAGCATGGGTAAGCTTCGTTTCTCCCCCAAATTTTGCATTCTTTACATCAAACGGCTCCATATCATGTCGTGATTCCTCTAGGAGCATCTAAACAAGACCAGATTCACTTTTGAATGATTTTAGATTCGAATTTCATGAGTTTTCGACTAGTTTTTTTCACCCTGAAAACCCAACGATAACTCCTTCATTTCTTGTCCAAATCATGCACGGTTTCTTCCTGTGTAATCCTGGGTATGTTAGCTACAAGTTTCGTTTGAATTTCGTGGTTCAATTTCATCTCTAAACCCTCTGAAATTGGGCTTGAACACGGCTAGTTAGCGAAGTGGTTGATGTGTTCTTCGCTGCCAAGTGTTAAAAAATTCTAAGTATGAAAAGTCATGGTGAAACACCCATTTTCTAACCATTGTATCTTCTTCAAAACTTAATGAAATTTAGATTTGTTTTCTCCTGTGTAAAGCTGATACATAATACTTCATTTCATCGTCTCTGGGTCATCTTCAAATTTATAATGGATTACTCACGAAACGAGCCTAAAGTTGCTAGTTTGAACTCATGAAACTTTCTTGAATTTACTAAGTGTTGATTCGGAATTTTTGTCCAACTTTGACTAGTGATATCTATTTGAATACTTAGAGTTTCTAGGAGTTCAAAATATGTTCTGGAATCCTTGAACTGTCATATTCAAAACCCTATTTCCAGTTTCTTAAAATTCCTTCTCAATTGATCAGAAATCAGTCGCAAAGTTGACTACTTGAAACGACTTTTCGCTATCTTTGATATTCGGTTTTGACCATTTGAATGACATTTCTGGCCTTAGCGTTCTTCGCGAAACTTGTTCTTACTCATATTCTGAGTCTAAATAGCAAGTTCTACCGAGTTGGACTTTTCGAAAACCCTAGTTTGACTGAACTGTATAGGAGAGGCAAAATAGTAATTTCACTTAAACTTTTAATTGAGATTAGTTTAGTAACTTGGAGTTTGTCAGCATGTCTTGTATGCGTATTTGGAGTAATTGTATGTAATTCTGGGCTAGGGTCGACCAAGTCAATTGTTGGGGTCTTTTTGCAGTTTTACTAAACTTTAAGGGCTTAAGTGTAAATTACTGAAAGTTGTAGATTTCGATGATAATTTCATATGGGAGAATAAGGGGTTATCTTTACATGTTTTCAGACAAGTATGAGTATAATTTGGGGTCTAGGCACAGTCAGGGACTGTACTGGACATTTTTGGAGTATCTGGGGGCGTTTTGGTCAAGTTAGCTTGCTTGACCTGCATTTCGTTGTATTCTTGCATACAACCTCATATAGAGGGTATATGCTAATAGGTTGTATACTTTACTTGTTTATATCCAGCCTATGTTGAGGACTGTGCCAAATAGGCGTACGTGTTCGTATCGCTACATTGACTGTTAGACCCGGATTCACTTGAGACGAGCGATGTATGAGTGCTAGATTCGCTTTGCAGAGATCTTGGCTCAGAGGTAAGTACATATGTACGGCCTTTTCATATCAAAATCTGCGTATGTGTTTGATGTTTCAAATGAATGTTTGCTATATGAAATAGTATGAGAATGCTGTAGGGTTTTGATTCATGGATCGCACAACGGAAGCATAATCAAACAAATAACCATGCAAAACCCTCCAAGGATCACAAGTCTAGATGCATAACGATAGTGAAGGAAAGAAATCATAAACACACACCTTTGGGTTCTCCTTGATGACTTCAAACGCGAATAGTGTCACGTTCTCTATAGTTGATCCACGCCTAGAGTTGATCCTAGATCTCCCAAACTCCTTGGTGCTAGCCCGGAATAAGAGGAGGGTGAAGGAATCACGCCAAACGAGACAAAAAGGGGGCTTCGGCCTCCCTTTTGGCCGACGGGGTGAGGGCGGCGGCAAGGGGGTCGGGTTCGGCCTCCTTGTTGCTTGCTCTCTCTCCTTTGTTCTCTCCCACTCTTGTTATGTTCAATAATGAGCATAAGTTATAAGGAAGGAAGGAAGGAGGGTCCTTTATATAGTCCAACAACTCCTTGTTAACTACCTAAAGGACATATTCTAGTCCAACTAGAATTCAATTTAGTCCCTTCCTTGCAAATTAGTCCCTACTAAGTTTGCAAGGGTTTGCAAAGTGATCCTTCTAATTAATTAATCCAATTAATTAATTCCCAAATCTAGTACAACTCTATATAGCGTGTGACCCCATAGGTTCTATCTAGTTGGTAGCAACTATTTGCTAATATGGAGCGGTTTCTAGCAAAACATCCATTCTAGCCAACTAATAGAATAGTCATCTTGAAAACCTTTGTACAAGTAATTGTCTCATCCCTTTGCCTCCATATCCGGATTGGACACGAGACATACAAGTCACACTCGTACATCCAATCCATAGTTTCTCGATCCATGTGAATAGCCTTATTCATGCAAATAACATCAATATCCCATATATTGATTTATTTGAGTCTGGCCAGACATTCTATAAGCACTATCCCTCGAGTGGCCTAGGATATTTGCTCCCGTTATGTGGGAGGGGCAAATCCTCTCTACGTCCACTACGATCTCTAAGCTTGCTTCTCATTGTATCCAGTACACGCCTTTATAACTACCCAGTTACGGTGTAGCGTTTAACGCTACCAAGATCACAATGATCCACAACTAGAATATCTAGTGACTTCAAGTCTAAGGATGACAATACCATTGCACCGCGAGAAGCACTTGTGATTCAACATAACATGTACGTAGCCTTCTCGGAGATGGGTCAATCCAGTGCAACATTCCGTAATGCACACCTATGTGTTGGATTGTGATATCTCCATATCAATCCAACCCCATACTAGTCTATAGATGATTGTCCCATTAATCATTATACTTGACTAGGGATATTTAAGATAAACAACACAATTGTAAATCTAAGGACTTCATTATATTAAATATCCAATAAATAATAAATGAATTTTCTAGCCATATACAAATTCATACTAAACTAGATTGCCTCTAGGGCATCTATTCCAACAGTCTCCCACTTGCACTAGAGCCAATCTGGCGCATCTCGTATGCCCATACCCCTAGTGTGCCCTTCATGCTTCCACTGCGTGAGAGGCTTCGTAAGCGGGTCTGACAGATTATCATCTGTAGGAATCTTGCATATCCGAACGTCTCCTCTATCGATAATATCTCGAATCAGATGAAACTTCCTGAGCACGTGCTTGGACTTCTGGTGCGATCTTGGTTCCTTTGATTGCGCGATCGCCCCAGTGTTGTCACAGAACAACTCCACTGGATCCGCAATGCTAGGGACCACACCAAGTTCAGAAACAAACTTTCTGATCCAAACAGCCTCCTTTGCTGCGCCATTTGCAGCAATGTACTCAGCCTCTGTTGTAGAATCAACTCTCGTCTCTTGCTTGGAACTCTTCCAGCTCACCGCTGCTCCATTCAGGCAAAACACATATCCCGACTTTGATCTAAAGTCATCTCTGTCGGTTTGGAAGCTTGCATCAGTGTAAACCCTTACACGCAACTCTTCCTTACCGCCAAATATCAAGAAAGCATCCTTAGTTCTTCTCAAGTACTTTAGGATGTTCTTGACAGCAATCCAGTGACTCTCACCCGGATTGGATTGGTATCTGCTTGTCATACTCAAGGCATATGACACATCTGGTCTAGTACATAACATGGCGTACATGATAGATCCTATGGCCGAGGCATAGGGAATCCTACTCATGCGTTCCTTCTCAATCCCATTGGAAGGACAACCACTCTTCGAAAGAGTGATTCCATGTGACATGGGCAAGAATCCCTTCTTGGAATCTTGCATGTTGAACCGTTTCAACACCTTGTCAATATATGTACTTTGACTTAGGCATAGCAACCTCTTAGGTCTATCTCTATAGATCTTTATACCGAGTATGTAGGCTGCTTCCCCTAAGTCCTTCATTGAGAAACACTTTCCTAGCCAATCTTTCACAGATTGCAGCATGGGAATGTCGTTTCCAATGAGTAGTATGTCATCCACATACAAGACCAGAAAAGCTACCGAGCTCCCACTAACCTTATTGTAGACACAAGACTCATCTTCGTTTCTGATGAAGCCAAACTCTTTGACCACTTCATCAAAACGTCGATTCCAACTCCTAGAAGCTTGCTTCAATCCATAAATGGATCGTTGCAGCTTACAGACTTTGTTGGCTTGCTTTGGATCCTCAAAACCCTCTGGCTGTATCATATACACGTCCTCGAGGAGATTCCCATAAAGGAATGCTGTTTTGACATCCATCTGCCAAACCTCATAGTCGTAGTATGCTGCAATTGCAAGTAGGATTCGGATGGATTTGGTCATAGCGACTGGTGAAAAGGTTTCATCATAGTCAATACCATGAATCTGTCTGAATCCTTTAGCCACCAATCGGCCCTTATAGGTAATCACATTACCATCCATGTCGATCTTCTTCTTGAAGACCCACTTGCACCCTATGGGCCGCGCCCCATCGGGTGGTTCCACCAAAGTCCATACTTTGTTGGTATACATGGATTCCATCTCGGATCTCATGGCTTCCAGCCACTTCTGAGAGTCTGGGCCACTTATGGCCTCCTCATAGGTAGTAGGCTCATCATCTATGAGCATCGTGTCACCGGAATCCGTTACGAGAAGTCCATACCTCTCGGGTTCCTGGCGCACTCTACTAGATCTACGAAGCTCTTGTGTTACCTGAACAGGTGGCTCCACAACTGCTTGTGGTTCCTGTTCTTGTTCCATAATCGGTTCAGTGATTTGTGGTTCTTGAACTTCTTCAAGTTCTACATTCCTCCCACTTGCTTCTTTAGAGACAAACTCTCTTTCTAGAAACACGCCGGTCCGAGCAACAAACACTTTGTTTTCGGTTGGATTGTAGAAGTAGTATCCCTTAGTTTCCTTAGGGTACCCCACAAATTTACACTTATCCGATTTAGGCCCTAGCTTGTCTGATTGTAAACGTTTTACATAGACATCGCAGCCTCAAATCCTCATGAACGACAGTGTGGGACGCCTCCCACTCCACATCTCATATGGTGTCTTCATGACTGATTTAGATGGAACACGGTTAATGGTGAAAGCTGCACTTAATAGAGCGTAGCCCCAAAATGATAATGGAAGATCGGTTTGACACATCATAGGCCGAACCATATCCAATAGGGTTCGATTCCTCCTCTCAGACACGCCATTCCATTGTGGCGTTCCGGGTGGAGTGAGTTGGGACACAATCCCACACTCCCTAAGATAGTCGTCAAACTCTTGGCTCAAGTATTCTCCTCCTCGATCCGATCGTAGAGCCTTGATACTTTTGCCAATTTGCTTCTCAACTTCATTCTTGAATTCCTTGAACACTTCAAAGGATTCGGATTTTGCCCTCATAAGGTACACAAATCCATATCTACTGTAATCATCAGTAAATGTAATGAAGTAGACATAACCACCCCTGGCAGGCGTGGCAAATGGCCCACACACATCGGTATGTATGAGCGCCAATTGCTCACTAGTCCTCTCTCCTTTCTTATTGAAAGGGGACTTTGTCATTTTTCCCAATAAACAAGCCTCACATGTCTCATATGATTCAAAATCAAATGAGTCTAGTAATCCATCCTTATGGAGTCTAGATACACGTTTCTCATTTATGTGGCCTAAACGACAATGCCATAAATAAGTAGGATTTAAATCATTTATTTTAATCCGCTTGGTATTAATGTTGTAGACAGGATTGCTTAGATCAAGGACATAAAGTCCATTAAATAATTGCGCACTAAAATAGTGAATATTATTCAAATAAAAGGAACAACAATTGTTCTTTATTGAAATAATAAAACCTTCCTTGTCCAAACAAGAAATAGAAATAATGTTTCTGCTCATAGCAGGCACAAAATAGCAATTTTTTAATTCTAAAACTAATCCTGAAGGCAGAGATAGCTCGCACACGCCTATGGCCAACGCAGCAACCTTTGCTCCATTCCCAACGCGCAGATCTACCTCCCCTTTAGCCAATCTCTTACTTCTCTTTAGATCCTGCATATTTCGACAAATATGAGATCCACATCCAGTATCTAATACCCATGATGTAGAGACAGTTAAATTGACATCTACAACAAAAATACCTGGTGGTGGTGGAATCACTATTCCAAGCCTCTTGTCCTCCAGATATTTTGGGCAGTTCCTTCTCCAGTGTCCAGGTTGACTGCAGTAGTGACACTCACCCTTAGTCACGACCTTGGCAACGCCACCAACAGGCTTAAGGGCTTGTTCCTTGGACTTGGCAACTGACTTGCCTTTGCCCTTGGAGGAAGAGGCAAACCTTTTGCCCTTTCCTTTCTGCACCATCATAATGGCCTTGCCCTTACCCTTGTTGATGCTCTGTTCAGCCGTCCTCAACATGTTGAGCAAATCTGGCAGTGGTTTAATGATCTCGTTCATGTTATAGTTCATAATGAACTGTCCATAACTCTCGGGCAACGATTGCAACACGAGATCGGTTGCCAACTCTTGGCCGACCGGGAACCCAAGCCGGGCGAGATTCTCCAAGTACCCGATCATTCGGAGTACATGGGGTCCCACCGGGTTCCCTTCTGCCAGATGACATTTGAACAGTGCCTTTGAGACCTCATACCTTTCTACCCTCGCCTGCTCTTGAAAGAGCTGCTTTAGATGTTCGATCATATCGACAGCATTCATGTTCTCATGCTGCTTCTGAAGCTCATAGGTCATGGTGCAAAGCATAAGGCAGGCCGCATCATTAGCGTCATCATCACGCTTTTGATACGCCTTTAAGGCAACAGGTGTCTGGTTCTCTGGACCTTCTGGAACATGCTCCTCTATTGCGTACAGTTTCTTCTCTTGCTTGAGAACAATTCTCAAGTTTCTGTACCAATCTAGAAAGTTGGTTCCAGAGAGCTTGTCCTTCTCAAGGACAGATCGTAGGGAATGTTGTGAACTCGATGAGTTGTTTGCCATTTTGGAATTCTACAAAAGGAAAATACGCAAGTTTTAGTATTTGTGAATTTTTGACTATATTTAATAATGGCTAGTTTATTAAATATAGCTCCCACTATTTTTCTACGGATTAATAACCCTCAAGATATTAATGCGGAAAATATCCTTATATTTTCTAGTGGGCCAAGATCCATCTTTTCATCTCCTTATGAGCTTGCTTTGGCAAGTCACCCATAATTTGACTACTTTTAGGTAGGAACAATTCCAATTGCATCCCATATGCAACTCTTGGTTCAACCGGACAAATAACTCCTTATTTATCCATCCATATGGATAATCCCAATTGATTGCCTCTAGGTTTCTTAATCAAATTAATAGCCTAGTTGTGTTCAACCTCTTATCTAAACAATTGCACATTGTTACGTGCCATCGCATTCCATCATTATGAACCAAGTCGCCATGCTTTGGCACGCACGAACTTGATCAATAATGATGATAATGAGTGTTTAAATAACGAGAAGGCAAGAACACAATATTTAAAATTTGAGGGATTTTAAATTCAATTTTTAATTGTTTTGTTGATCAATATCAACTAATCTATCTATTTGAGTTTGGGCACAACTCCAAATAATAGATCCGGGTTGTCTAATTATCTTATTATCCTAATTGCATGCATCATCCATACACCAACCACACAAATAATAAGATAATAAATAAACAACCACATAACAGAAATTAAACGTGATGTGGATATGGCCTTTTCTAGACTAAGATAATTCCAAGCCAATGGAATTATCTATGAACCCTAAGCAAACACATCTCCATGCGTCTTGATCTCTTGGTCCATCCTTCTTAGTCATGTGGAATGCTCCATGCTCCATGCTCCATCTTTTGTGGCTCCTTTGGCTTTGGGCTCCTTTTCTCCAATCTTGGCTAACAATCTACTTTATCTAGCACTAGCTAATATCTAAACTAAATAAAATAAATCTCACAAGTTGAGAAAAAAAATGGCACGCAGGCCATAAAACCCTAATTAATTATTACAATTAATTGATCAGCTCGCAGGCCGTAAAACCAAACCACAAAATTAAACATCCACATCAAACCACATCCTAAGGCCATATCCAATCACCATGCGATTTGCACATAAACAGTTAAAATCCAATTTTAACGCGCTTGGTCAATTTTAATTGATTTTAGGATTTCTAGGGTTAAAACGGTCCATGGGCCCAACAATCCAATTGCCCGGGCCCATTAAAGTGAACCACAAAGCCCTAGGGCCGGCCCGGCCAAAAACCCGCAAGCTAGGCCCGCGGGTTAGGGCCGCCCGGCCCCTTAGGGCGGCCAAGCTTGGGCGGCAAGCAAGGGGGGGGGGTCCCTTGGGGGGGCCGAACCTCCTCTTGGGAGTTGTTTCCAAAACAACTCCCTTGCTTGGAGCCCAAGTTTGGTTGTTTCCTTGTTTTGGGAGAACTCCTTCTTCCCCAGGGATGCCCAAACCCTAGATCTAAGATCCTAAAATTTCTCAAACTCACCAATTCATGCATCCAATGCAAAAATTGGATCTTGTTATGAGTAATTATTGACAAATTGCATCCCATGCTTGATTTGTCTTGTTTTACGCGATAAACAATCAAATTAAGGTGTAAAACAACAAGAATGTAACACATAAACTACGTTTATGCTCTATGACCTGTGGCTCTGATACCACTGTAGGGTTTTGATTCATGGATCGCACAACGGAAGCATAATCAAACAAATAACCATGCAAAACCCTCCAAGGATCACAAGTCTAGATGCATAACGATAGTGAAGGAAATAAATCATAAACACACACCTTTGGGTTCTCCTTGATGACTTCAAACGCGAATAGTGTCACGTTCTCTATAGTTGATCCACGCCTAGAGTTGATCCTAGATCTCCCAAACTCCTTGGTGCTAGCCCGGAATAAGAGGGGGGTGAAGGAATCACGCAAAACGAGACAAAAAGGGGGCTTCGGCCTCCCTTTTGGCCGACGGGGTGAGGGCGGCGGCAAGGGGGTCGGGTTCGGCCTCCTTGTTGCTTGCTCTCTCTCCTTTGTTCTCTCCCACTCTTGTTATGTTCAATAATGAGCATAAGTTATAAGGAAGGAAGGAAGGAGGGTCCTTTATATAGTCCAACAACTCCTTGTTAACTACCTAAAGGACTTATTCTAGTCCAACTAGAATTCAATTTAGTCCCTTCCTTGCAAATTAGTCCCTACTAAGTTTGCAAGGGTTTGCAAAGTGATCCTTCTAATTAATTAATCCAATTAATTAATTCCCAAATCTAGTACAACTCTATATAGCGTGTGACCCCATAGGTTCTATCTAGTTTGTAGCAACTATTTGCTAATATGGAGCGGTTTCTAGCAAAACATCCATTCTAGCCAACTAATAGAATAGTCATCTTGACAACCTTTGTACAAGTAATTGTCTCATCCCTTTGCCTCCATATCCGGATTGGACACGAGACATACAAGTCACACTCGTATATCCAACCCATAGTTTCTCGATCCATGGGAATAGCCTTATTCATGCAAATAACATCAATATCCCATATATTGATTTATTTGAGTCTGGCCAGACATTCTATAAGCACTATCCCTCGAGTGGCCTAGGATATTGCTCCCGTTATGTGGGAGGGGCAAATCCTCTCTACGTCCACTACGATCTCTAAGCTTGCTTCTCATTGTATCCAGTACACGCCTTTATAACTACCCATTTACGGTGTAGCGTTTAACGCTACCAAGATCACAATGATCCACAACTAGAATATCTAGTGACTTCAAGTCTAAGGATGACAATACCATTGCACCGCGAGAAGCACTTGTGACTCAACATAACATGTACGTAGCCTTCTCGGAGATGGGTCAATCCAGTGCAACATTCCGTAATGCACACCTATGTGTTGGATCGTGATATCTCCATATCAATCCAACCCCATACTAGTCTATAGATGATTGTCCCATTAATCATTATACTTGACTAGGGATATTTAAGATAAACAACACAATTGTAAATCTAAGGACTTCATTATATTAAACAACCAATAAATAATAAATGAATTTTCTAGCCATATACAAATTCATACTAAACTAGATTGCCTCTAGGGCATCTATTCCAACAAATGCATGTTTTCCACTCGAATGTTGTTAAACTATTTTATTCATCTCATTTGAGAACTCTCGGAAATTACTTGTGAAATGTTGATATTCTGATTCTGGTTATGTGAAAGAGAAGAAATAAAATACCTCTAATAGACTTAGGACGATGTACAGAGTACTGTTATTAATGGGAGGCGTCAAGCGATCCTCCATTTTCTTATGGCTAAGACCATTGAAGCAATGCTTCTTATTATTGGATAGAACGTTAATGTTCACAAATCCGCCCCCGATGAGCCAAAATGTATCAAGATATTGAGGCCAAGGGGTTTAAAGAGCTATAGAGTGCTACTTATACTTGTAAGGGTCACTATGGTATAGGGGTGTCGACACTTAAGGCCTTTTAGCTAATGTTGTGAGGGGGGTTGACGAATGGGCTCCCTTAACGCTCGGGTGAAATAGAGTTTGATAGACCCTAGAAGGAATCGTGATCCCTCTGTTTACATCGATCCTGCTGGTGGCTCTGGACATGCCTCAGCTAAATTAAAATGTTGATTGAAGTCGAAATTAAAAATTGACTGCTTTATTAATGTTGTTTGTGGCTCTGGATTTTCCTAATCAATTGAAATGATTTGAAATGATTTGGCTACTCATGAACTAAGTTATTCTCTTAAATGGACTTGTTTACTCTGGATATGTTACCAACTACTCGTGGTTTCTCGATGTTATTAAATTGAGAGGTTTTTGTTATTCGGTTACTTCCAGTTGTTCCAAATTATCCAACATGATAGTTTTACTGTTTAAATCTTATGATTTGTTTCAACTCATGCTTCCGTGCCATTCGTTGCTTTACATGTCGTAGTATGTATTTACTCAGTTTTTACTGATCATTGCTTCAAAGCTGCCTCGGCTTTTGCCATTTTAAAACCACAGGTCATCAATCAAGGTTGGGGAATGGGAACGCGAATCGCGACGATGCTGCGTGCTTAAGTTAGATCATTTAGAATATCACACACTTTTTATTTATTTACCTTTTGTAGAATTATTTCGACAAGATTTGTTGTATACACCAAACGAAATGTAATCTTAATAGCATAATTCTACTTTTGGTTATCAATTGTCTCTTTAACCCTGAACCGAGATCCCTGGTTGTTTCAAAACATGCCACATATGCATTCAGTTTCATGTAAAATGAAGTATTAGTTTAATGATAGTTTCGACAAAGAAATAAAAAATGACAACTCCAATGTTTTTAACATGTAGAAAATAAAATATATATGAAAACCTCATAGGTTATGCCTCTTGTAAAATGTTCTAGCTGCATATGACATGCGAAAGAGTATATTTTACAATTCATTAATCAGTGTACAAAATGAGTTTCTTAAGCTCCATGACAATAGGAATAGAAAGCAAGGGGTATATCTCGCTGTCTCTCTGAGCTATATTGAATGTAGACTGTCTTCTTTTAAAAATAACACTGAAAAATATAGCATAAAATCAATAAGGGATAAATTATAGCATGAAAAAGTATCATTATAACGTTGCGGCAAGACCTTTACATAATTACATGAATTACATGATTCCAGTTCTAATTAGGCATTTTTCCCAAAAAATATGCAATCGCGTGTATAATTTATTTTTGGGTTTGGAGGAATTCGTGCTGGAATTATATTTCAATCATTTTTATTACACATGAAACTACTTACCGAACCAGAGATGATCTAGCTCTAACATGAGTCTGGGAGATTTTTCTGGGGTGACGGTACCAAGCTGTAGTCGGGCTGGAACGATAATGAACATCATTTAATTTAAGTTTATATTCATACCAAAGCAAGTTAGATTTGACAGGAAATTTAGCCGACAAATCCGACAGATGCACAAAGACATAATAAAGAACCCGTTATGAAAAGCTGGGGAAGAACCATTAGAGTAGCAGCAATTGAAGGCTCCCATCAAATTAACAAACACTCAAGATTAACAAGATTTGAAAATAACCAAGACGATAAAGTGCATAAAATTAGAGAAGTGAGTAGAGAAAATGCCGGATTTTTTCAGAAAGAAAAAGAAACTAACATTTATTTCCAATTTTAGTTCGAATGACTAGGTCGTTTCTAATTCCAGTATAACTTGACAATGACTTTAGGATCACGCATAAATAACAATGTGTTTATATAAATGCTAAGATAATCTAGACTCAAATATTCACTGACTGAAATATCCCTTGGTGAATGATAATTGAGAATTGATTATGAACACAACAGTACCAAAAGTACAGTGCAAGAATTTTTACCATAAGCATTATATTAGGTATGGCCAAAGTTTATTTCTATTAGAAGTTTTACTTGGTAGAATTTGAATTCATCCAGACTATCTATATAATTATGATAATATGAGAATTACTTGATAAAATGAAATTGAAGAACCTAGTTTGCTTCACCGAGCAAAGTAACACGATTATAAGATGAAACAGTGAGTTCATAAAGTGCAATGAAACAAAAATTGCGAGAGCGAGAAACATTATAATAGAGTCCCAAAACAATTTAAGGTTAAGATAAACCACAATTTATAATGCTAAACTCAAATGAGTTGGACTAATACTTGAAATTTTATTATTATTTTGGTCAGTAGTAAACCCATAAGAGAACCTTACCAATACTCTCAGAAGATCTCTTATGTAACACCCTGAAATTGTATGGGTCGATATATAATTAATTAAAATTACGGGTCAAAAGTGTAAAATCTTGTTTCAGCAGTGGATGCTGACAGTTGATCATCAGCGAATCCTTAGAATGAGAATTCATCATGGGTCCATTAAGCAATTATAGAAAAAAAACTAGGGCTCTTTTTAATTTCTTAAATTTTTGATTCCTTGTTGAGATCTGGCCCAGTTGAGGTTATTGGAAATTGGGGGGAACTTCAAGAGAAAATTTAAGTTATTGGGCAGAATCATAGTATCTCGAACTTGCTAATTCTTTTAAAACTCGACATTTACCCGCAGATTTGAGAAAATTCAGTTTTCACCCTTGTTATATCTCATAATTGGCATTCAAAGTTCTTGCCACCTCATTGGTGAGGTGGCAGCTCATATTTTCACTTCTAATCAGATAGTAGAGCTAAAACCATCTTACATCGTCCTCCTCCTCCATCATCATCAACTTCTACACTTACACCACCACCTCTACTGTAAGGTCATAGTCTGTTTCAGAGGCTTTGAAACTAAAGAGCTTGAACTGAGGGTGAGTTATTACTCCCATGCTTCTCCAAACTCTTGCACTTGATCATACTGTATTAGATGATGAAAGACAAAATTATTCTGTGATCTAACATGCCTTAGTCTTTTTTGTGCCGAAGTTATTTTGCAGGACTTGTTGATCAATTCTGTGTATGCAGGATTCGAAAAATTTCCTTTGCAGAGATGAGTAAGAGGCAATCAATGTTTGCAGATTGTGTGCTATTGTTAAGAAAGCTTGTCTGGACATTCCCTAACCTTGAAAATGAAATAGAAGATCAAAATCAAGTTAGAAAAGCAAGCTACTAGCCGTTGGAATCAAGATGTTGAGAGTCAAAGATTTGTTGCATATTTTTAGGGATTCCTGTTATGCTATTGTTATATATTCTGCAGTTCAAACTAGCAGAAAAACAAGACTATTATAAACTGGTGGTTACTTTTGAACTCTGGTCTATCATCCAAAATGGACCTCACCGAAAAGCTTTCTAAGGATTATAGAGCTATGAATCTCTTATATTGTGCTTTGAATGCAGATGAGTTTAACATGATATCCACATGCAAGACCGCTAAGGAGATATGAGACCTGGTGGTTACTTTTGAAACTAGCCAAGTAAAGTGTTAAGGAACGTAAATTGCACATTTTAGTATGTTATTGAACTCTTGATAACTTTTATTATGTGTAACTTGTGTATTATAACCCTATTTCTAAACTTATGCTTGTTTCTTTTAGTTTGTGTGGAATTTCATTATTTTGTAGGAAATTTTGCGCTTGGGAACTCAAGGAAATATTCCACAAAATTCAAGAGACGATTCAAGGGAGCTTAGGAGGGCCAAAAGACATGAAGAAGGGGCTTGGAGGACTTAATTGGAAGAATATTTGAAGATAGAGGCCAAAAAGTGAACTTTAAAGAGTCAAAGGACCGATTCGTGAGGACAAAGTTACATTGGATGGTTTATTTGAAGTCAATCTAACGGAAAGAGGGGCTAGGTGGCAATTTCTAAAGTTATAAAGGGCCTATCTGAAGATAATATAACAAATTTGGGGTGTATTTGCAAATTTCTAAACGTTTTAAGAGGAGCTGGGGGTATTTCAAAGCCCCCAGCACTAGAGGGGACCAAAGTGACGTTTTCTCAAAACAGCTAAGAACCAACTCTCACTTTCTCTCTCCACGTCGCTGAAACACAGAACCCACGCAGAACAGAGGAGCGAAGCCATTGAAGCTCAACGAAGCTTCGTCCGACCCTCACCCCAGCTTCCTACCTTCACCATATGGCTTGAAATTGGTACCAAATTGTTCCCCTGTCCAAGACCTTTCTATTGCACCTATCAATTCGGCCCAAAACGAAGCAACCAAGAAAGCCCTAATTTCTAGGGTTCATGAAGACATGATGAAAATCGACGATAGAGGTTTAAAAATATGAATCAAAGGGTGGGGATTTATGCTTGGAGGCTACGCAAGCCAATCCTACACTCTATATAAACTGGAATCAAAGAAATCAAAAGGCTCTCGCTCTGACCTCTGGTTCTACCATTACAGTACGGGTGTCTCTCCTCCTCCTCCTCTCTCTCTCTCCGATTTCACCCATTTCTGGGCTTGTTCTTGAGCTCAATCTTGAGCATATTCAGGTCCAAGAACAAGAGAAAGAGGAATAGAGGGAGAGAGGAGGTCGTTTCTGGGCAGTTTAGCTTGGTTTTGCTCTGTTTTGCTCTGTTTTGTTGTCCAGTGCTCTGTTCTTGGTGCAGCAGCAGTAGTTAGCAGCTGGATAGGTTAATTTTGATTAGTTGTTAGTTTATTCAAGGTTGTTTTGCTCTTCACTTTGAACTATAACTTGTGTATTGGGGTTGATTTTGAGAAGAACTTATGTATTCTTAAAGTTTTGAGCTTAAATGTAGTGACATGATATTTGAATATGATTGCGACTCTCTTCTTCAACTCAATAACATGAGTAGATAGTTTCTTTGTTGGGTTAATTGATGAAGTTAGATGGCTTGTTGTGAGATTTTCAATTGTTCTTCAAGTTTCACAATGTTAGGATGTCAAATTCATTGAATTCTTGTGTGGAAAGATAAATCCGAATTGTGACTTGATCTTGTATGTGGACTCACTTAGATGAGTACATATCCTGTATGTGGACCCAACTTCAATCTCTTGAATCGTAGTAGTGTTAGTAGTCATTTATCTTATTTCTTAGTTTCAAACACAACTTGCTCCATCACTTAGGTGGTGGATTTTGATAGCTTGGCTAGCTCTAAAGCCTATGAGAAATTTTCTTTATCGCTTTAGTTAGTCATTTTATACTCTCTATTCTAGTTTAGAAAGTCATTCTCTAATCCTCCTCTCCTTGTGGATTCCACTCCGGACTTACCGAATATTATTACTTGAGACGATATCCTATACTTGGGATTATTGTCGTCGAACAAGTTTTTGGCGCCGTTGCCGTGGAGAGGTTAGGTGTTGATTTGATTTTCTTTACTTTCTTAGTTAGTTAGTAGTTTGTTTTTGACATTTTCTCTAGTTGTTTGTGGTTGATTAAGTGTGAGGCATACCCCTCATCAAGTACTTCTCATCTTCTTGTTTGAAAATATGTCTCATGAACATTTTGGACTTGGTGAGAGGCCTAACATTCCTTCATGTCCTTACTGCTATGCATTTACTAATCATGAAAATAATCCTAGGGAATCAATGCTTGCCAAACGTGAACGTGCTATTAAAAATGGTGATTATTTTCCTAAGAATGATCATTCTTGGAACGATAGTAGGACACTAGATTACACATCTCATGCTTCTTGTGCACAATCACCTCCCTCACACACTTACATGTTTTCGAACTCTCATGATTCTTTCACTTATCAATATAATGATATGATAAGAATCAAGAGGAGTGAATTATTTTGAGAGGGAAGATTATATTAATGAGAAACTAGAGAGGCCTATAAGTAATTCTCTTGAGGAGACAATGCAAAAAATATTTTCAAGGCAAAAAAGAACTAGTAGAAGCATTTTCTCACTTGGCTGATAGAGTGGAATCGTTATATTCAAAATCTCATGATGATGAGTCTCTTGAATATAGTTCTTACTCTTCACAAGACTCGCCATCATATGAGTCTCAAGTTCTCATTCACACACATCACGAGCCTATTCAAGACCAAATTTTGGATGATGTGTTTGATGATGGAGTTGTTGCTACTAGGATATGTGATTGTATTCATTTCTCATTTGATAAAGAACCATGTGATAGTGATATAGGTAGTGAGATTTGAAAGTGTGTAATGTAGACTAAATACAGGACCTACATACTCCAGAAGAGGGGGGGGGGTTGAATAGAGTATGGAAACTTTTTGCAAAACTCAGAACTTAACAGATTAGCATTGTGTGAAACTCAAATCTCAAGGCCTTGAGATTTTAGAAAACTGTCTGAAACTTTCAAAGGCAAACTAGAAAGCTTCAAGGCCTTGAACTATTACCAGTTCTAAACAGCTTATGAACTCTAGTTTGATTTGAGTTGTGTGCAGCAGATAATAATCAAACTGTAAAGTAAAGAACACAAAACAATTTACAGAGTTCAGTCCCAATGGACCTAATCTCTGCCTGAGGGATCTAATCCCACCAGGATTGGGAAAACACTTCTTATTACTCACACAGAAACAACCCTAGATCTTCAAGCCTAAGTGATTTCCCTTACACCTATACAGCTTGTGGTTCCAAACCTATCTAGTTCCAGCTACTAACAGTTGAGCTAACAAGAACCTCTTGTTGTTCACTTGAACAAACAACCACTAGGTTAAGTGAGGTTTAAGATATATAATAAATACACAGATTACTGAACAAGTGAAGAACACAGTAGAAGAGATAAGCTATTGAAGCCTGGATGTGTTCTTCTGGAAACTGGATTGATTTGATCTTCAGAAATCTGGATTGAAGCTTGAATCCCTGTGTGTTTGAATGAATGATCTCCCACGAATTTGTCACACCTTTCTGAGTATTCTGCAAGCCTCTCTACTTTCAAAATTCAAACCAGTCTCTTTTATCCATAGCTGCAACTGATTGAGAGATTTTAGGATCTCAGTTCCTACAAATCCTCCTTCTGTTTTCAACTGAAATTCAAACAGATCTAAGTGGATATCCATTGGAGTTTGTTGAGATTTCTCTTGCACGTTTAAAAAACCTGCAACAACATTAAAAGACAACAACAACAAAATCCAGAAAGATAACAATGCTATGACTGTTTGGTTATCCAGTTTCTGATAAAACTGGTTAAAAGATTAGAACAATAATCTGTTTAACTTCTGAAACATATAAATCATGAAAAACAAGTTTAAGACTCTTAGAAGTCAATGAATAATCACAATAATAAGAATCACAACCTGCAAGAAAGAATCAACTTAGTTCTGTAAGACTGTCAGCAACTCAAGCCACATCTCAAGACCTTGGAGCTCTGAACCTGCTTCACAGATATTCAAAGTTAAATTCAGAAAACTCTGATTCTTCCTGTTCTGATCATTTGCAATTGTGTTAGATATGTGGAAAATGTAAAACATGAGTATATGCAACAGATCCCTGATCTGTATAATCAGATATACAATCTGCAATACAAAACTGTTAGAACATTAAGCAGGATAAGAACAACTCTCAAGGCTTTGAAGCTCTGTCAGTTTTCTCAAGGCCTTGGAGTATCTGAATTGCATTGCTGCATCTGTCTTTGTCTTTGTCTTTCATCACTCAAACCAGTTACCATCCAAAACACATTCAAGGGTCTTTGAATCAACAATCTCCCCCTTGATGAAAGACAAAACCCTACAGTCTTGTATAGATTTTCCTGCCACTCCTTATAAAAATTAGATAACCTCATATTGCAGATACAATAGACAATAATACTACAGATAATCAGTAAACCACAGATAATCAGCAAAATTTACTTATAATCACAGTAATATAAGAACACAACTGATTAAACCAAAACAACTGATTATTATTATTCAAATACTGAGTACTGCAAGAAACACAAAAACACATAAATTCTCCCCCTTTTTGACTTTCATCAAATAAGAATGAAGATATGTTGGATCATTACTCAGAGTCTTAAAAAAAACTTAAACAAAATTACTGCTAGAAAGTCAAGGCCTTGAGAACAGAAAAGAAGAAGAGAAAGAAATAGAAGGTCAAGGCTTTGGGCGTCTTCTGATCTTCATTCTTCTTTGATTTCTGGCCTTTCTCTGAGCCTTCTCCAACTTCTTCTTCACTTGCAGCATCTTCAGCATACTGATTACCTTCTTGTCCAGCTTCCACTTCTTCAACAACTTCTTGAATTATCTCATCCACTTTCTTCTTAATCTGCACTTAATCCCCCTCTGAAGCTGCATCAACACCTGTGTCTTCCCCAGCATCTTCTTCATCAGTTTGTTCATACAGATCCTTTGAAGTAAGCACCACTGGAATTGGCTTCTTTTTCTTCTTCAAGAAATCTCCCAGCCTTTCATCTGAATCCACACTGGTGTCATGACTAGTAGCAGAAGGTATCTTCTCCAAGTTCAAACCCTTGATGACAACATCCAGCTTTCCATTCATAACATTCATCAAGGCCTTGAACTGGTTAAATTCAGCTGACAGATCAAATAACCTTTGTCTGAGATCTTCAATCTCAACCTGCTGATCTTCAAACTTCTCAACCAACAAAGAATAATCCTCATTGGCTTGTCCTTTCCCTGATGTAGTAACCTTTGGCTTCACAAACTCCTTCTCTCCAAGTTTCTCCTTTGACAAATCTCAGTAAAACTTCCAATGTCCTTTCCCAGTTTGAACTACCCCAATCCTCTGAAGTGCAGTCTCATCAATCAACCCAAAACCTCCAGTAATCTTTGCTTCTCCTTTCACAGGTACATCAAAATATTCAAAGAAAAGAGGTAACATGTTGGCATATGGAAGAGGATGGTTTCTAGTTCTGGTTGCACAATAAATCATATGCTCCATGAAAACTATTGGCAGGTCAATCTCAAACCCTTGAGATATCAGATACATCAAAATAAGAACCTTATCGTAACCAACTCCCTTGAGTTCTCCCTAGGAACTGCACTCTTCATCAGAATTGTAAACAGGATTTTGGCTTCACAGTTGAGCACAGAGTGTGTCAACTGCTTTGGACCAGAAGGTAGACCATCAATGAAAAACAACTCCTTTGCCTTATCCAGACACTTCTTCCTATCAGGGTAATCTCCAACATTATACTTCCTAGGAATGCCCAAGACTTTGGCAAAAGTCCTATGATCTAACCTCAAGTCTATTCCAGCCACTTTTGAAGTTAACACCATTTTATCATCACATACAGAAACCAAATTCAGATAAAATAACTTAGTTAACCTAGGATAGGCCTTTGAACTAGGATTTAACACCTTCCAAACTGCTGTTTCTCTTAATTTTCTCATACAATAAATATCCAATTTATCCAACAACTCTTCAGAAACCATACTACAGAAAGCTACCTTAGATGAAGCATAACCTTGCATCCATACAGTTCTAACCTCAGAACTAACAAACCAATCTGTAGGAAGTGCATTCTTACCTTGATAACCTTTCTTGGTTGCAGCAGCAACCTGCTTAACCCTAGTTTTCTTCTCAGAGGGTTTGCTTTTCACTTTTTCTCCTTCAGTTGGTTTCTTCTTGCTTTCTTGAGCAGATTTCCCCTTTTCCTCTTCTCCAGTCTTTTTCTTCTTTCCCCCTTTCTTCTTCTCTGACCTAGGTTGATCACCACCCTGAGCCTTTGTCTCCTTCTGTGGATCAATGCTTGAACCTTCATCTCCCTTCTCTGTTCTGTACTTCTTTGCAGGAGGAGTGTACTCATGCAAGCTCTGAGTGTTTTCTGAATCTGAATCAGAAATCACTATCTTCTCCTTCTTATTTGCCCTCTTTTTGGATCTGCCAGAAGGCTTCCCTTGTTGCTGAATTCTAGCTGATTTGCACTCCATTTTGGGTTTAGGGTTTTGAGAAGAGAATGTAATTGAGAGAAATTGAGAGAGAGAGAGAGGAGAGTCGTAGAGAATTGAGATAGAATGAAGAGGAATAAGCCCTGACTTTCAGCTTAAGTAGGTTGAAAGAGATGAGTCATAAAAGGACTCTGCTAAATCAACATGCAAAATAGAATCTTGAAAAAATATTTTTGGGTATTTTAGAAAATTCTCTGAGTAATTCAAATATTATACAGTTATCTAAAAAGATAAGATATAAATATTTTATGATCCATTTTTTTTAAAAAAAAAAATTAGATGTTTTCAAGACCTGGAGAACAATCTCAAGGCCTTGAGATTTTCTGCAGTTTGAGAAACTTCAAAGCTTTGAGCTATACTTTCAAGGCTTTGGAAATTATAATCTCAAGGCTTTGAGATTTCAACACATAATCACATATAAGTACTAACACTCCCCCTAAACCAATGAATCCTTGTTTAACATCCCCAATTCAAGCCTTAGAGATGAAAACCTATCATTTGGCAAAGGTTTAGTGAAAATATCAGCAATCTGCATAGAGGTAGAAATAAAATTTAAAACAACATCACCTTGTTGCATGATCTCTAAGGAAATGATGTCTCACATCTATGTGCTTGGTTCTTGAGTGCTGGACTGGATTCTTAGAGATTCAGATAGCACTTGTGTTGTCACAATGAATAGGCATATTTCTGAAATTGTAGCCAAGATCTCTAAGTTGCTGAGCAATCCATAACACTTGTGAACAACAAGCTCCAGCTGCAATGTATTCAGCTTCTGCAGTTGATAATGCTACATAATTTTGCTTTTTGGAATGCCAACTGATCAATGAAGATCCAAGAAATTGACAGCATCCAGAAGTACTTTTCCTGTCTACTTTATATCCTGCAAAATCTGCATCTGAATAGCCACTCAACATAAATTTAGATCTTCTTGGATACCAAAGACCCAAGTCTCTGGTTCCATTTAAATATCTAAAAATTCTTTTGACTGCAGTTAAATGACTTTTCTTAGGATCTGCTTGGAATCTAGCACACATACAGAAACTAAACATAATATCACGTTTACTAGCAGTTAAATACAAAAGTGATCCAATCATACCTCTGTATTCCTTTTGATTCACACTCTTACCATTTGAATCCTTGTCTAAAGAGAGTGATGAAATCATAGGGGTTTTAAGCACCTTGGACTGTGACATATTGTACTCGTTCAATAATTCCTTGGTATACTTTTCTTGATGTACAAAAATTCCTTTCTTCATTTGTAAGATATGAAGTCCAAGAAAGAAATTCAGTTCACCCATTAAGCTCATCTCAAACTCCCTGCACATCAAACTAGAAAAATCTTTTGA
This sequence comes from Linanthus parryae, assembly GCA_023055425.1. Classification (NCBI taxonomy): domain Eukaryota; kingdom Viridiplantae; phylum Streptophyta; class Magnoliopsida; order Ericales; family Polemoniaceae; genus Linanthus; species Linanthus parryae. The sequence continues at coordinate 69,661,224 of JALGPY010000001.1, read as the reverse complement.
AATAGCATCATTAGTAGCACCAAATAGAATATCATCTACATAGATCTGAACTACTAACAAATCACTTTGATGATGTTTAATGAAAAGAGTTTTATCAACTAGGCCTCTTTTGAAATTATTTTCAAGTAGAAATATTGAAAGCCTGTCATACCAAGCCCTTGGAGCTTGTTTTAACCCATAAAGAGCTTTGTCTAGTTTATAAACATGATCAGGAAAGTTTTCATCTTCAAAACCAGGTGGTTGTGCTACAAAAACATCTTCTTGTAAATATCCATTCAGAAAAGCACATTTGACATCCATTTGATAAAGCTTTATGTGATTGTGAGATGCAAATGCAAGAAGTATTCTAATAGCTTCTAACCTGGCAACAGGAGAAAAAGTATCCTCATAATCTATACCTTCTTCCTGATTATATCCTTGAGCTACCAGTCTGGGTTTGTTTCTTACCACTTTGCCATTCTCATCAAGCTTGTTTCTGAATACCCATCTGGTTCCAATCACTGATTTCTCTTTAGGTCTGGGAACCAGATTCCATACGTTGTTTCTTTCAAATTCATTCAGCTCACTCTGCTTTGCAATGATCCAGTCTGCATCTTCTAGTGCTTCCTTGGTATTTTTAGGCTCAATCAAAGATACAAATGCACTAAAAGCACACAAGTTCTTCAACTGTCCTCTTGTCTGAGTTCCAGTTGATGGATCTGATATGATGTTATCAGCTGGATGATCTGCAAGGTACTGAAACTTCTTTCTTGGTATCCAGGAATATTCTCCTTCAAGGCTTTGAGTTCTTGAAACAGTAGAGGGAGCATCATAGAAAGTTTCAGCTTCTGTCTCAAGGCTTTGAGATTTTGGTTCTGCAGGAGGTTCAAGGCCTTGAGATTCTGCTGATTGATTCTGCACATTAGTTTTGCCTTTGTCTTCTTTCACATCATCATCATCTGATTCATGCTTGTTCAAATCTAGATCTGCAAAACTTTCACTCAGAGAATCCTTAGTACTTTCATCAAAAATTACATGAATACTCTCTTCCACAATCTTGGTTTTTCTATTGTAAACTCTGTAAGCTTTGCTAGATGAGAATATCCAAGAAATACACCTTCATCACTTCTAGCATCAAACTTACCAAGATTGTCTCTACCATTATTATGCACAAAACAGATACAACCAAAAGGTTTAAAATAAGAAATAGTAGGCTTTCTACCTTTAAACAGTTCATAAGGGGTCTTTTTCAAAATAGGTCTAATCAAGCATCTATTCAACACATAATTGGCAGTGTTAACGGCTTCTGCCCATAAGAACTATGGAAAATTACTTTCAAGAAGCATGGTTCTAGACATATCCTCAAGTGTCCTATTCTTCCTTTCAACTACTCCATTTTGCTGTGGAGTTCTAGGTGCAGAAAAGTTGTGAGATATGCCATGCTGTGCACAAAACAAATCAAAGTCAAGTTGATCAAACTCCCTACCATGATCACTTCTAATAGATGCAACATGTAAATTTTTCAAAGTTTGAAGCTCTTTGCACAATCTAGAAAATTCAGATAAAGCTTCAGTTTTGTCTCTAATAAACATCACCCAAGTAAATCTAGAATAGTCATCTATTATAAAAAGAATATACCTCTTACCTTTTGGGGTCTGAACTCTCATAGGACCACACAAGTCCATATGCAACAGTTCTAAGGGTCTAGAAGTACTTACAATGTTCTTTGGCTTGAATGAGCTTCTGGTTTGCTTACCTTGTACACATGCCTTGCAAACCTCATCATCTGAAAATTTCTGTGATGGTAAACCTCTTACCAAATCCTTTGATATGAGTTTATTCAAGGTATGTATACTAATATGCCCAAGCTTTCTGTGCTAAAGCTTTGAATCTTCCTTCAAGGCCTTGAGGCATTTTAGATTGTCACCTGCAACACTGTTAGTACTCATAGCATATAGATTATATGATCTAGGAGCAGTGAGTATGCAATCACAAGATTTCTCATCTTGCATCACACATTTCTCCTTGTCAAATATAGCTTTATAACCTTTATCACATAACTGAGAGATACTAAGCAGATTATACTTAAGTCCATCTACCAGATAAACATCAGATATAGAATTAGTAGAACCATTACCAATACTACCTGTACTAATGATTTTGCATTTTGCTTTGTCACCAAGTGTGATTGTTCCTCCAGATTTTTCTGTAAGTTCAGTAAAGAGAGACTTCTTTCCACTCATATGTCTGGAACATCCAATGTCTAATATCCATTTCTGATCTTTCAAGGCCTTGGTGACATCCTGCAAAAAACAAATCATTACCTCAACAGGTTGTTAGACCAAGTGCAGAACTTTGAGTCATACTCAGAATCAGCCATGTTTGGTGGCCTAATTCCTTTTGGAAACCAAATCTGCCTAACCTGTTCCTTAAGCTGATAAGGATAAGTATTCATCATAACGTGAGGTTCTGATCTTCTGAAGGGACAAGTTAATCTGACATGACCAATTTTTCCACAATAATGACATTTTGGAGAATGTCTGCTACCAGATTTGACAAAAGTAGTTTGCTTTTCTTTGGAAAATTTGGATTATAGCCAATCCCACTTTTATGCATTGATTTCAGACTTCCTCCAAGAATGAGATTCAGATTATGTTCTGAGCCTGTAAACCTAGCTAGGACCTTATTAGACTCTTGAAGTTTCTCAATCAAAGCACATATTTGTTGTTCTAAATTCTCAGAATGAGTCTTTAGATCAGCATATCTTTCAGTCAAAAGAGTGTTTTGATCAACAACCTCTTTTATCTGTGCCTTCAAGGCTTTGAACCTGCTGTCCAAGGCCTTGAAGTCCTTTTCAAGCTTTGTTTTAGAAACTTCAACAATTTTGTTTGTAAAAACTAGGTCCAGGTTTTCTTTTACCTGCTCATGAATCTTAATCTTTAAAGCAGAAATATAATTTCTATAACTTTCCTCATTTAAAAACATACTCTTGAGAGTTTCAGGAAGCACATCAGAAGGACTAGCAGGTAATTTTTTTACCATATCTTCAATATGTCTGTCTGATGATTTTTCCTCATCATGCTTTGCATGAATCATAAGTTTGCTTGATATTCTTCTGTGTCAGAATCACTTGATGAATCAGAATCACTCCAGGAAGACATCATGGCTTTCTTCCTTCTGTTGTCACTGTCTTTCTTCAGAAAGTTCCTGTTCTTCTTCTTTTGTGGACAGTCCCTTACTAAATGATCTGCATCACCACACTCAAAACAATTCATTACTTTAGTTTTATGTGACTGTGATGAAGGTTTACCTTTGTAGTCCTTGCTGCCTGAGGGTCTTGATCTCTCTCTGTTGTAATCCCTGTTACCAGAGTTTCTTTTCTTCTTGAGAATTATGGCCAAGTCCTTGGAGATCAATGCTAAAGCCTATTCATCATCATGCTCATCTTCAGTCTCAAGGCTTTGAGACTTTTCACTGTCTTTTGCCTTAAGTGCTAAGTTCTTGATGTTTTCACTCAAATCACCTTCCACATCCTTCATAGACATTTCATGAGTGAGCAGTTTTCCTTGTAGATCTTCTAGCTGAAGAAGACTTAAATCCCGAGTTTCCTCAATGGTTGTTGTCTTTGGCTACCACTTGGCTTTTGGCAAGCTTCTTAGAATCTTTCTGACCTTCTCCTCATTTGAGAAATTCTTTCCCAATGACTCCAGATTGTTCACCACATCAGTGAATCTTTTGAACATCTCCTTGATGGTCTCATCTGAATTCATCTTGAGCAACTCATATTGCCTCAGAAGTATGTTGATTTTGGTCTGCTTAACCTGGCTAGTTCCTTCATATGTCACCACCAGTTTATCCCATACTTCTTTGGCACTCTTGCAATTTGACACTCTGTTGAACTCATCTGCATTAAGAGCACAGTATAACAGATTCATAGCCTTGTAATTTTTTGATACCTTTCCAGTTCAGTCACTAAAAGATTTTCCTCAGACTTGATACATCTGACTCCATCAATTGTAATATAGTACTCATGAGGACCATTCTGAACTATTGACCACAGTTCCATGTCTTGGTCTATGATGAACATCTTCATCAATGCCTTCCAGTGCATGAAGTTATCACCACAGAACAATGGAGGTCTGTTGGCTGCCCTTCCTTGTGAGAATCCACCATCTACTACATTACTCATAGTCACCAGATTGTTAGATCTACAATAGTGACACAAGCTCTGATACCAATTGAAAGTGTGTAATGTAGTCTAAATACAGGACCTAAATACTCTAGAAGGGGGTGGGGGTTGAATAGAGTATGGAAACTTTTTGCAAAAATCAGAACTTAACAGATTAGCATTGTGTGAAACTCAAATCTCAAGGCCTTGAGATTTTAGAAAACTGTCTGAAACTTTCAAAGGCAAAATAGAAAGCTTCAAGGCCTTGAACTATTACCAGTTCTAAACAGCTTATGAACTCTAGTTTTATTTGAGTTGTGTGCAGCAGATAATAATCAAACTGTAAAGTAAAGAATACAAAGCAATTTACAGAGTTTAGTCCCAATGGACCTAATCTCTGCCTGAGGGATCTAATCCCACCAGGATTGGGCAAACACTTCTTATTACTCACACAGAAACAGCCCTAGATCTTCAAGCCTTAGTGATTTCCCTTACACCTATACAGCTTGTGGTTCCAAACCTATCTAGTTCCAGCTACTAACTGTTGAGCTAACAAGAAACCTCTTGTTGTCCACTTGAACAACCAACCACTAGGTTAAGTGAGGTTTAAGATATATAAGAAATACACAGATTACAGAACAAGTGAAGAACACAGTAGAAGAGATAAGCTATTGAAGCGTGGATGTGTTCTTCTGGAAACCGGATTGATTTGATCTTCTGAAATCTGGATTGAAGCTTGATTCCCTGTTTGTTTGAATGAATGATCTCCCACGAATTTGTCACACCTTTCTGAGTATCCTGCAAGCCTCTCTCCTTTCAAAATTCAAACCAGTCTCTTTTATCCACAGCTGCAACTGATTGAGAGATTTTAGGATCTCAGTTCCTACAAATCCTCCTTCTGTTTTCAACTGAAATTCAAACAACTCTAAGTGGATATCCGTTGGAGTTTTTTGAGATTTCTCTTGCACGTTTAACAAACTTGCAACAACATTAAAACACAGCAACAACAAAATCCAGAAAGATAACAGTGCTATGACTGTTTGGTTATCCAGTTTCTGATAAAACTGGTTAAAAGATTAGAACAGTAATCTGTTTAACTTCTGAAACATATAAATCATGAAAAACAAGTTTAAGACTCTTAGAAGTCAATGAATAATCACAATAATAAGAATCACAACCTGCAAGAAAGAATTAACTTAGTTCTGTAAGACTGTCAGCAGCTCAAGGCACATCTCAAGACCTTGGAGCTCTGAACCTGCTTCACAAATATTCAAAGTTAAATTAAAAAAACTCATATTCTTCCTGTTCTGATCATCTGTAATTGTGATAGATATGTGGACAATGTAAAACATGAGTATATGCAACAGATCCCTGATCTGTATAAACAGATATACAATCTGCAATACAAAACTGTTAGAACTTTAAGCATGATAAGAAAAACTCTCAAGGCTTTGAAGCTCTGTCAGTTTTCTCAAGGCCTTGGAGTATCTGAATTGCATTGCTGCATCTGTCTTTGTCTTTCATCACTCAAACCAATTACCATCCAAAACACATTCAAGGGTCTTTGAATCAACAAGATTGATATTTGTGATGATGACTCTTCAAGCCATGACGTGAGTGGAGACATTTTGGATGAGTCACATAGTGACACATGTGAGGAGGATTCACAAAATGGAAACCACTCATGTGATGAGTTAGAAGTAAAATTGGATTTTATCATTCATGAAAAAAATGTTGTCTTGTCTTGTGCTCATGAAGAGCCTAATACTCACATGAGTTCCAATGATCATGAGCATTATTTTTTTTGTGATGACTTACAGGATACTCTAGGAAAAACCCTCTTCACGAGAGATTGAGGAGAGATTCTTAGCACAATTTGACCAAGAGTCAAGCGAGCTTATTCTGAAAAATGTAAATTATTTGTATGATTGTGAGTCCCTTGCATCTCTCCTCATTGAAGGGGACGTCAATTTTGAGGCGGAGGAGGATAGATTCTTGGCACAACTTGATCAAGAGTCAAGCGAGCTTATTTTGGAAGATGTGCCTAAGGGTTTGGATGTGGCTTCAAGTTCTCAAATTATTTTAACTCCCACTTGTGAAGCCACATCCCTAAATCCATATGACTTATTTAAAATTGATGAGATTGAAGATTCACAAGTTTCCCATATCTCTAAAGTTGTGATTTTAAGTAAAAATTTGGAAACTTATGAAGACTCATTCGATGATTCAATTCATTGAGGATTTCAAATCCTTTTCTTGAGATGATGTATGACATAACCACTTGCTCTAACTTTATTGTTAGATTTTGCTTGCATCTCTTATTTATATTTTGTGTCTTGCCCCTACTTCTCCTATCTATTCTAGTTGATGAATCAAACATTTTAAGGAAGACGTAATTTTCTAAGAATGAAGTAGGGGCATGGCATGGAAAGAAATTTCCAAGATTGGGGGTTGGATGGCATAATTTTTTTTCCACCTCCCTAGTTGTACATAGATAAATTAGTTTATATCTATTTCTTGCATTTTTTTTCTCTTTTCTATTTACATTTGTTAGGTTGCTCTTGGAGGAAGATGGATGGTGCTTGGTGACAAAAGACGCGAAAATGAGGTCTTTCTATCCCTTTTCTCTTATATGAATTTGTATGCTCTTCCATTGTTCTCACACATTGAGGACAATGTGACATTTTAGTTGGGGGAGTGGATTCTAAATTTAATTAGTTGGTTACTTGCACTATTTTTTTTCTCTCTTTGTAGCTTACATTATATATATATATATATATATATATATATATATATATATATATATATATATACATATGAGAAAAAGTGAAGGGGGGGGGGGTTTAGGAAACTAGATGTTTTCACAGAATGAAATCTCTTAGTCCATGTTCTTTTTATTTTTATTTTAATAAGAAATTATTTGCTTATACTCAATACATCTACATCAATATCCCACATTCCGCGATATCACGCGTTCTTACAAAGCGACACACTAAATTTACGTTTCATGTTTAAGTCCTTCAAGCTAAGTTGATCACATAAACTTTGACGTCTTCTACTTTTGAAAAAGAGTGTATTCTCTAAAGCTATTTGAACTCTGCAAAAAGGATTTAATTCTCATTGCTTTTGGCGGTGGAAACTTGTAGCCCATTGGGGGTGGTGGTGACCATGGCACCCTATGAGATGCCTAAGAAATAGAGGGGTGTTCGGGGATTAATTTCATGCCACCACCTAGATAGCTCCCTTGGTTTAGCTTAAAAAGCCCACTCGCTTGTATATTTCTCAATTTTGTTGTGGGTCTTGGAGAACTTGGATTTGAGGTGGACATATGTGGAAAAAAAATGTTTAATGCTAAAGCCTCCAAAATGAGGAAAAATCGCACCACCTCCCAAAAAAATCCACAAAAGGATCATACAAGCCCATAACCACATCCCCCATTCTAAAACTCGTTTTTGTTCAAAGCTTTGGAGGTCCATCCTACATGGGTGCTTTTGAATAAGTATGAGAATGGCTAGTTTCATGTGATCCTTATTTTTGAAGGCATACTTTCTTGCGAATTGGACTTAATTTAACAAGTTTTGTGGTTCGCATGAGTCAACTTCTACCAAACACCGCCCACATTTGTATGAGTCTATGCTTACACGTCCATAGGCTTCTTTCTCAATCTTTGTGAACTTTGAGAATTAATTTGAGGAGACATTTGTGCATTCTTATTTTTCCCCCACCAAAAAAATAAAAATAAAATTAGCTAGTAACTCTTAGTATTTTATTTCTTTGAGTTCTCACTTAGGACAGATAATGTGTGTGTGTGTGTTTGTAAATATTTGAGTCTAGTTTACAAAAGAGTCAAGCCTTGTCTAGTTGAGTGTGTGTCTCTCATGATTGGTTCTAACTAGTTTACTACTTATATCGCTCTCTTTGATCGAGGACGAGAAAAAGGCTAGTTGGGGTGTGTGTTAAGGAACGTAAATTGCACATTTTAGTATGTTATCGAACTCTTTATAACTTACTTTTATGTGTAACTTGTGTATTATAACCCTATTTCTAGACTTATGCTTGTTTCTTTTAGTTTTTTGGAATTTCATTATTTTGTAGGAAATATTGCGCTTTGGAACTCAAGGAAATATTCTATAAAACTCAAGAGGCGATTCAAGGGAGCTTAGGAGGGCCAAAAGACATGAAGAAGGGGCTTGGAGGACATAATTGGAAGAATATTTGAAGATAGAGGCCAAAAAGTGAACTTTAAAGAGTCATAGGACCGATTCGTAAGGCCAAAGTAACATCGGAGGGCTTATTTGAAGTCAATCTAACAGAAAGAGGGGTTAGGTGGCATTTTTTTTTGGTGAACAAGTAAGGTGGCATTTTCTAAAGTTAGAAAGGGCCTATCTGAAGATAATATATCAGATTTGGGGTGTATTTGCAAATTTCTAAACGTGTTAAGAGGAGCTGGGGGCATTTTAAATCCCCCAGAAAACTAGAGGGGGCCAAAGTGACGTTTTTTCAAAACAACTAAGAACCAGCTCTCACTTTCTCTCTCCCCGTCGCTGAAACACAGAACCCACGCAGAACAGAGGAGCAACGCCATTGAAGCTCAACGAAGCTTCGTCCGATCCTCACCCAGGCTTCCTACCTTCACCATATGGTTGAAATTGGTACCAAATTGCTCCCCAGCTCAAGACCTTTCTACTGCACCTATCAAATCGGCCCAAAACGAAGCAACCAAGAAAGCCCTAATTTCTAGGGTTCATGAAGACATGATGAAAATTGACGATGGGGGTTGAAATAGATGAATCAAAGGGTGGAGATTGATGCTTGGAGGCTACGCAAGCCAATCCTACACTCTATATAAACCGGAATCAAATAAATCAAAAGGCTCTCGCTCTGACCTCCGGTTCTACCATTACAGTACGGGTTTCTCTCTTCCTCCTCTCCATCTCTCTCCAATTTCACCCGTTTCTGGGCTTGGTCTTGAGATCTTGAGCTCAATATTAAGCATATTCAGGTCCAAGAAAAAGAGAAAGAGGAAGAGAGGGAGAGAGGATGTCGTTTCTGGGCACTTTAGCTTGGTTTTGCTCTGTTTTGCTGTCCAGTGCTCTGTTCTTGGTGCAGCAGCAGCAAGAGCAGTAGTTAGCAGCTGGATAGGTTAATTTTGATTTGTTTTTAGTTGATTCAAGGATGTTTTGCTCTTCACTTTGAACTATAGCTTGTGTATTGGGGTTGATTTTGAGAAGAACTTGTGTATTCTTGAAGTTTTGAGCTTAAATATAGTGAAATGATATTTGAATATGATTGTGACTCTCTTCTTCAACTCAAGAACATGAGTAGATAGTTTCTTTGTTGGGTTAATTGATGAGGTTGGATGGCTTGTTGTGAGATTTTCAATTGTTCTTCAAGTTTCACAATGTTTGGATGTCGAATTCGTTGAATTCTTGTGTCGAAAGATAAATCAGAATTGTGACTTGATCTTGTATGTGGACTCACTTAGATGAGTACATATCCTTGATGCTTGACATAACCCGATTTTGGGTTTCACTCTTGAATTCATGAGCTAGACAATTCATCTTTGCTTTAGAATCCATGTTACTTCAATTGATAAATATTTTGGGTGTTGAAATTCACTTGTAAGTTCTCTAGCAAAGTCAATTGACCCAACTTCAATCTCTTGAATCGTAGTAGTGTTAGTAGTCGTTTATCTTATTTCTTAGTTTCAAACACAACTTGCTCCATCACTTAGGTAGTGGATTTGATAGCTTGGCTAGCTCTAAAGCCTATGAGAAATTTTCTTTATCGCTTTAGTTAGTCGTTTTATACTCTCTATTCTAGTTTAGCAAGTCATTCTCTAATCCTCCTCTCCTTGTGGATTCGACTCTAGAATTACCGGATATTATTAGTTGAGACGATATACTATACTTAATATTATTTTCGTCGAACATAAAGCATACCAAGATCAATATCTGCCTTAGACAGTATGAGCTATTCAAGATGAATGAAAATGAATCCATCAAAGACATGTTCAAAAGATTCAAAAATATTGTCAACAATCTGGAGTCCTTGGAAAATGTGTTCTTCAATGAAGAAAAAGTCAGAAAGATCTTGAGAAGTCTTCCCAAAGCCAAATGGGAACCAAAGACCAGAGCCATTGAAGAAGCTCAAGATCTATCCTCCCTCCAGCTTTATTATTTACCGCGAAAATAACTCACATATGATATCTCCATGAATGAAGTTGTTGGAGAATTACTAGAGAGTGTCAAGAATCTGGCACTCAAGGATAAAGAAAGTAAAAAACCTCAAAGAATTGAGAAAGAAGAAAGTGATAAAGAAGATCATTTTCTCATTTTCCAAAGTGTCGACAAGGATTCTCAAGATGAAGAAGAACTTTGGAAACAAAGACTTCAACAAAGACAAATTCAGATCTTCAAGTAGAAAAGACTACAAAGGCAAGTCCTCTTCTCATGGTATTAAATCTAAAGTAATGAATTGATTTGAGTATGGTGATGCAGGACACTTGATCAGAGACTGTCCACACAAGAAAGACAAGCATTTTCAAAAGAAAGACCATGACATAAAGAAGAAGGCTATGCTAGCTTCTTGGAGTGACTCTGATTCATCAAGTGAGGCCAACCTATGTCTCATGGCCAAGCTGATGAAGGTTCAGATAGAAACATTGAGGTAATGGTGAATAGGTAAATGTCTAAACCTGCAGATGTGCTTTATGAAATTGTGAGAACAATGATTTACAATGAAGAAGATTATTTAAATGAGATCAAGTCTCTAAAGGTTAAGGTTCATGAGCAAGCAAAAGAAAATTTGCAATTAATTTGTCAAAACAAGAATCTTGAAATTACTCAGGAAAAAACTGACAGAGAATTCAAAGCCTTGGAAACCAATTTTAAGGCCTTGAAAACTCAAGTCAATGAAGTAGTCACAGAGAAATCTCTTTTGAGTGTTAATCTTGTTGCTCTAAAACAACAACATGATGAAATAGAAGAACAAAAGACTACTCTGACTGAGAAACTTCAAGACTGTAAGAAGATTATGACAAAGCTGGCTGGATCAGAACACAATATCAACTTGATTCTTGGAGGACGTGTAGAATAAGTTCACAAAACTGGTATTGGATGTAATCCAAATTTTCCAAAGAAAAATAGTACGAGATTTGTGAAAGCAAGTAGCAGAACTTCTCCAAAGTTCCATTACTGTGGCAAGATTGGTCATGTAAAGATTGTTGGAAATGTGCCTTAGGGGCAATCAATTTCTTGTGACACTTATACGGACTACTATTCATTATGTTATATATATTGAGATATGTGAATATGAATGAAGTCCCTATAATATAAACGTTCGATTCTTAAATATGGGGATATCAAGTCTAACACATGGGTATGCATTAGGAGTAGGGCATAGTGGATTGACCCACAAGGAGGATTCTACAAACAAGTTAAGTAAAGTCACAAGTGTTGAGTTTTTTGGTTGATTCAAAATCCTAGCATGGGATGGTCAAAGGAGGCTGGTAGTTTTGGAAGTAATTACATTACTTTTGCAGCAAGGAATCTCTTTGATTCCTTGTGGGGTTCTACTTTGACTAATATATTTGATAGCGTCCTCATTGGGTTAGGAAACGATTTAGGATGAATTATTTCCTAGTTTGTCTCGGATTAGTTTTGGACATTACTTGGGTTCCAAGTCTTGTACTAGTATATAAGTAGATGCTAGGGTCATGACTTGGTGTGTGCTTGTAACTGGGTTTGATTTCTCATCAATAAATTGGGTTGGTTTGGCCGTGGATGTAGCTAGGCTCAAAACTAGTGAACCACGTAATTCTTGTGTTCTTTATCCTACTCTTTTTGTTCTTGCTTTCTCTTGTCTCTCGCGTATTGGAGTCCTAACAAGTGGTATCAGAGCCAGGTTCGTCGAGATTCAAGAGGCGCGATGGTGTGGGTTAGCGATCAAGATCTGTCGGGTTTGATAGGAAGATTGGGTTTCCGCTGGTTGGCCTCTAAAACAGGGGGTTCAAGCACACCAAGCCTTTGTTGGGAGGCTATCGGGTTCCTTATTGGGGGAGAAATCGGGCTATTGTTGTGGAGCATTGGAATTGTCGTTATAGTTTTAGTACATCCGGCACGCTTTCAATTCTGGCATGCGTCAATCGATATGGCGTGCTCAACCCGGCGAGTGATCTGGATCTATGTCTGGATTTGGCGATTTGAATTAACTAGCGAATTGAGGGAGAAACTTCATTCGAAAAGGGGGTGTCCCAAGAATCGTGCACCAGGAGATTTCGCTTCAGGTGGAGGAGGACGCTCATGGACGATGTAGCTCTCTAGGCCCTTTGGGGGCGGATCGGGCTCCAAACTTGGAGCATGAGCGCGTGTTGTTAGGCATGCCGGTTAGTGGTGTGTTATTGTGCACGCATCGTTTGGTGGCGCAATTGGATCTTGGATTGTCGCGCATCGGTTGTTGTTTTTTTGGTGCACCTTGGTGCGGTCTTTGGTGGCGCAAATTGACATGACATTGATTGATTGGAACTTTTCATCATTTCGTGTCATTGGAATGATGTTGGGGCATGCATTGTGTCATGGTGCATTAGGTGGAGCGTTTATTGGGACGCATTGTGTTTGTGTTTGTTGAAGAAGCATAGACGCGCTTGTTGGGGCGTATTAGGATTGTGTTCAATTCTGCAAATTGTGAATACACTCGAATTTGGTTTTTTTGGATTGATGAGAAGAATTGATTCGGTAGCTATGGGGTTTGAATCAAGCTGGAGGTTTGTTGGGTTTTTTGGTTGATTCAAAATCCTAGCATGGGATGGTCAAAGGAGGCTGGTAGTTTTGGAACTGATTACATTACTTTCACAGCAAGGAATCTCTTTGATTCCTTGTAGGGGTCTACTTTGACTAATATATTTGGTAGAGTCCTTATTGGGTTAGGAAACAATTTAGGATGAATTATTTCCTAGTTTGTCTTGGATTAGTTTTGGACATTACATGGGCTCGAAGTCTTGTACTAATATATAAGTAGATGCTAGGGTCATGACTTGGTGTGTGCTTGTAATTGGGTTTGACTTCTCATTCATAAATTGGGTTGGTTTGGTCGTGGATGTAGCTATTCTCAAAACTAGTGAACCACGTAATTCTTGTGTTCTTTATCCTACTCTTGTCGTTCTTGCGTTCTCTTGTCCCTCGCGTATTGAAATCCTAACAAGTGGTATCAGAGCTAGGGTCGTCGAGATTCAAGAGGAGCGATGGCGTGGGTTAGCGATCAAAATCTGTCGGGTTGGATGGGAAGATTGGGTTTTCGCTGGTTGGCCTCTGAAACAGGGGGTGCAAGCACACTAAGCCTTTGTTGGGAGGCTATCGGGTTCCTTGTTGGGGGAGCAATCGTGCTCTTGTTGTGGAGCATTGGAATTGAGGATCTAGTTTTAGTATATCCGGCACGCTTTGGGTTCCGGCATGCGTCAATCGTTATGGTGTGGTCAACTCGACGAGTGATTTGGATCTATATATCGATTTGACGACTTGAATCAAATAGCGAATTATGGGAGAAACGTCATTGGAAAAGGGGGGTGTCACAAGAATCGTGCACCTGGAGATTTCGCTTCAGGTGGAGGAGGACGCTCAAGGACGATGTAGCTCTCTAGGCCCCTTGGGGGCGGATCGGAATCCAGGCATGGAGCATGGGCGCGTGTTGTTGGGCACGCGGGTTAGTGGTGTGTTATTGTGCACACATCGGTTGGTGGCGTGATGGAATCTTGGATTGTCACGCATCAGTTGTTGTTTTTTTTGGTGCGCCTTGGTGCGGTCTTTGGTGGCGCAAATTGGCATGACATTGATTGATGGGAAATTTTCATCATTTTGTGTTATTGGAATGATGTTGGGGTATGCATTGTGTCACGGTGCATTAGGTGGAGCGTTTATTGGGATGCACTGTCTTTGTGTTTGTTGAAGACGCATAAACGCGCTTGTTGGGGCGTATTGGGAGTGTGTTCGATTCGCAAATCGAGAATACACTCGGATTGGGTTTTTTTTGGATTGATGAGAAGAATTGATTCAGTAGCTATGGGGTTTGAATCAAGGTGGAGGTTTGTTGGATTTTTTGGTTGATTCATTATCCTAGCATGGGGCGGTCAAAGGAGGCTAGTAGTTTTGGAAGTAATTACATTACTTTGGCAGCAAGGAATCTCTTTGATTCCTTGTAGGGGTCTACTTTGACTAATATATTTGGTAGTGTCCTTATTGGGTTAGGAAACAATTTAGGATGAATTGTTTCCTAGTTTGTCTCAGATTAGTTTTGGACATTACTTGGGCTCCAAGTCTTGTGTTAGTATATAAGTAGATGCTAGGGTCATGACTTGGTGTGTGCTTGTAATTTGGTTTGACTTCTCATCAATAAATTTGGTTGGTTTGGCCGTGGATGTAGCTAGTCTCAAAACTAGTGAACCACATAATTCTTGTGTTCTTTATCCTACTTTTGTTGTTCTTTGTTTCTCTTATCTCTCGCGTATTGGAATCCTAACAAGTAGTATCAGAGCCATGTTCGTCGAGATTCAAGAGGAGCGATGGCGTGGGTTAGCGATCAAGATCTGCGGGGTTCGATGGGGAGATTGGGTTTCCGCTGGTTGGCCCCTGAAACAGGGGGTGCAAGCACACAAATCTTTGTTGGGAGGCTTATATGGATAAGACTATTCCCATGATCGATAAACTAGAGATTGGACATACGAGTGTGACTTGTATGTCTCGTGTCCAATCCGGATATAGAGACAAAGGGATGAGACAATAGTTTCACAAGGTTTGTCGGATTACTGACTATTTCTATTAGTTGGATGACATGGACGTGTTGCTAGACAACGCTCCATGTTAGTAATCGTCATAATCAACAAAGTAGAAACCTATGAGGTCACACGCCATACGGATTAAACTGGACTGGGGAAATAATTAATATGATAAATTAAATAGAAGGATCAATAAACAACCACTTGCAAACTTAGTAGGACTAATTTGCAAGGTGGACTAATCCATGTATAGACATGATTAGGATTTGCAAAGGTGGACTAATCCATATATAGACATGAGTAAGACTAGTTTGAAAGATGGACTAGTCCATGTATGGACATGATTAGGAGAGGGGCTAATATGTTGTTAACAAGCAGTTGTTGGACTATATAAAGAGCACTCAGCTTATTTTCTCACTAGTGCTCATATACATTGAGTAAGAAAGAGAGAATAAAGCAAGGAGAGAGCTAACACTAGAGGGCCGAACCCCCCTAGTGTCGCCCCTACCCGTCGGCCAACAAAGAGAGGCGCGACCTTCTCTTGGTTCGCTTTGCGGGATTCTTCTTCTTCCTTCTTCCACCGGTTGTTAGCACAAGACGTGGAGGAATCTAGATCTTGGTCCTAGGTGTGGACTTGCCGTAGATACGCGAACACTATTTTGCGTTTGAAGTCATCCAAGGAAACAAACAAGGTAATTGTTACCAAATTATCTACTATCGTTATGATGTCTCTTCCTGTGATCCTTGGAGGGTCTTGTGCGGATCTTAATTATTGTTTTCCACTTCGTAATACATTACAAAACCCTACAGTGGTATCAGAGCCACGGGTCGTAGAGCACACCGTAGTTTATGTGTTACGATTAGGTCTATTTTACACTTTAATTATTGTTTATCACGTAAAACGGACAAATCAAGCATAATTGATGCAATTTGAGTAATGATTCATCCAACATGACCTAATATTACATGGGATGTAAGGATTAGTGAATTTGGATCACATATGATGTGTAATTTTGGATCTTCAAAAACTAGGGTTTGGGTACAAATTGGAAAAGGGGTTTTTCAATTTGGAAACAACTAAACTTGGGCAACAAGGAAGAATGAGTTGTTTTGGAAATAACTCCCTAAGAGGTTCGGCCCCCCTAGGGGACCACCCCTTCTCTTCCTTTTCGCCCAAGGTAGCCACGACGAAGGGGCCAGGCCTCCCTAGCGCACGGCCTAGCCGTGTGGGCTTGGGGCCGGTCGACCCAAGGCTTGTGGCTGTCCTTTAGGGGTTCTGCCATAGTAATGGTAGGCCCTCTTGGACAGTTTTTACCCTAATATGTCCAAAATCAACTAAAATTTACGAAGCGCGTTAAAATTGGATTTTAACTGTTTATGTGCTATTCGAATGGTGATTGGATATGGCCTTAGATGTGGATGTTGTGGATGTTTAATTTTTGTGGTTTGTTTTTACGGCCTGCAAGTCGTTAAAACTAATGTAATAGTTAATTAGGTTTTACGGCCTGCGACCCGGTCCTCTTCTCAACTTGTGAGATCTTTCTATTTAGTATAGATGCTAACTAGTAAAGATAGAATAGATGATAGTCAATACATGGAGAAGAAGAAGTCTAAAGAATTAAAGGACCACAAGATGGAGCATTCCACAAGGCTAAGGAGCATGGAGCATTCACACAAGCTATGGAGCATGGACCAAAAGATGGATGCGCATGGAGATGAGCTTGCTATTTTGGTTCATAGATATTCTCATTGGCTTGGGAATATCTTAGTCTAGGAGGCCATATCCATATCACATTTTTATTTTTTTGTGTGGTTTTTTATTTATTGTCTTATTATTTATTGTTGGTGTCTGGACGATGCATGCAAAATTGATAATAAGATAATTAACATCCCGATATTTTATTTGTGAGTTTGCCCAACTCAAGATAAGTAGATCAGTTGATATGGATCAACCAAACAATAAATATTGAAAAGAAAAATCCCTCAAATTTGAATATTGCATTTTGCCTTCTTGTTACTTAAACACTCATCATGATCATGTTTTACCAAGCTCGTACGTACCAAATCAGGGCGACTTGGTTCATCATGATGTGATGCGATGACACAAGAAAGTAATGTGCCGCTGTTTGAGTAAGAGGATGGACGCAACGTGACGATTTTAATAAGATTAAAAGCCTAGAGGCAACCAATTGGGATTATCTATGGGATAGATAAATAAGGAGTTATTTTCCCAATTGAATCAAGAGTTGCATAAGGATGCAATTGGAATTGCTCCTACCTAAATAACTAATTTTTGGGTGACTTGCCAAAGCAAGCTAAAAAGGAAGTGAAATATGGATCTTGGCCCACTAGAAAATATAATGATATTTTCCGCATTAATATGGAGGGTTATTAATCCGAGAAAAATAGTGGGAGTTATGTTTGAAAATTTAAGTCCTTGTTAAATATAGTTATACGTCATAATACTTTTCATAATCCTTTTGTGCTGAATACCCATGGCATTAAACAAACAAAACGCGTCTTTATGTCCTTAAGAAGGACAAGCTTTCTGGAATCTATTTTCTAGACTGGTATAAAATTGCGAATTGCTCTCAAATAAAAGAAACAATGGTGTACATCGTAGAACATAAAGTTCTCTTCCCACCGACTACCAAAACACACTAAAACCTAATGGAACCAACATCAAAAAATGGTTCTTTGGATGTCACTTGCCTCGTGTCAGCTGCCATGAACTCTGAGCTTTGGAAGCAAGATGAAAAAACATGGAGGCGTATGATATGATCATACAGTAAAAGAAGCTCTTTCAAAGAGCGAGCTAGACATGAAATTTTTGAAGTGTTGTTCCACTTTGCACTCTCTCGCTTATCAGTCGTCATGATCAAGATGGAATCAGTTTCGGCTTGCCAGAGCAAGGCAACTTGATTCATCGAGAAAGCAAGAGGTCAAGCGCAACTAAGCTGCTTCAATGGAATTGAAAGCTTAGAGACTGGGAGTTATCTATGAGATAGAGAAAAAATAAAGTATTTATTCGCGCAAGTGGACAGAGAATTGCGTTGGATGTAACAATAGTTTTGTTCAAAGGTTGTTTACTCAATATGATTGAGAATCGCTAAACAAAGCACTTATAAAGGGCTAAGGAAAAACATGTTAATGGTTAACAACATGGGTAAGGACAAAATATGTGTGCCGAATCCATGGGTATAAAGCAAGCTTGTTGCTAAAACCAAGTTGCCTTAAAGTCCCACAGGTTGTGTAGAGGAAGAGAGACTTCCTAAAGTACATGGAAGGAAATAATAAATGAATGATGAATTCCAATTTAGGTATTTTGTTATAGAAGTCAATGTCTCTATCTCATCATCGTGAGTATATGATACTAGATGAGGATCTCACATTTACAGAAATGTGGAGGATCTCAAGAGATGTAGACAATTGGATAAGGAAGAAATAAACATACACGTGGGGAAATGAAGCAAGGGGTTGCTGAATTAGCCGTAGAGAATTATCTCTACTTTTTTAAAATTATCTATGTATTAGACAAATACGATTATGTCACTACTTTAAGTAGGGACATAATCACAGTTTCTTGTTTCGACAAGAAACATATTTTATTAAAATAATGGACAAATGCTGTTCTATTTATTATGATAAAATGCATTATTGTAATGCACTTTTGTCTAATGAATTATATATCCTTGATCATGATAAATTCATCTATAACATTAATTCCAAGAGTTTTGCATATAATGATATGAACCTCACTTATCTTTGGCATTGTGTTTAGGCCACGTAAATGAGAGATGCATATCTAGGCTCAATATGGATAAATTTCTGGACTCTTTTGAGACATGTAAGACTTGTTTAATGGGCAAGATATGATCTTTGAGAATCATATATATATTGATGTATGTAGGCCGCTAAGTACAAATGCTAAAGGTGGTTTTCAGTACTACATCATATCTACTGATGGTCTTAGTGAATATGGATTTGTGTATCTTATGAAGAAACAAATCAGAATTATCTGAAGAGTTCAAGGAATTCAAGAATGTAGTAGAGAGACAGCTTGTCAAAAGTATCATGGCTATACGATTGGACCGTGGAGGAGAATACTTAAGCCTAGAGTCTGACAAGCATCTATAAGAGTGTTGGGTATGATCCAAACTCGCTCAAACTAGAACGCCACAAGGGTATGGCGTGTCTAAAAAGAGAGATCGGACCTTGTTGGACACGGTTAGATCTATGATGCGTCAAACAAAACTTCAGTTTACTTTTAGGGGTCATGTTCTAATTACAACAAATTTCACCCTTAACCTTGTTCCATCTAAATTAATTATGAAAGACACCTTGGAATAGATGCCCTAGAGGCCATCTAGTTTAGTATGAACTTATTTTGGCTAGAATATTCATTGTATTATTTATTGGATATTTAATACAATGAAGTCCTTAGATTTACAATTGTGTTTTTTTTCTTAAATATCCCTAGTCCATTATAATTATTAAATGGTACAATCGTCCATAGACTAGTATGGGGTTGGATTGATATGGAGATATCATGATCCAACACATGGGTATGCATTAGGGGTAATGGCATACTGGATTGACCCATCTCCGAGAAGGCTACATACATGTTATGTTGAGTCACAAGTGCTTATCGTGGTGACAAAGGTATTGTCATCCCTAGACTTGAAGTCACTAGATTGTCTAGTTGTGGATTATTGTGATTTTAGTAGCGTCAAACGCTACACTGTGACTGGGTAGCCATAAAGGCGTGTACCGGATACAATATTCTAGAAATCGTAGTAGACCTAGATAGAATTTTTCCCTCCCACATAATGGGAGCAAATATCCTAGGCCACTCGAGGGATAGCGTTATGGAATGTCTGGCCAGACTCAAATGAATCAATATGGAATATTGATGTTATTTGCACGAATAAGGCTATTCCAGGACCGAGAAACTATGGATTGGATATACGAGTGTGACTTGTATGTCTCGTGTCCAATCCGGATATGGAGACAATGGGATGAGACAATTACTTGCACAAGGTTTGTTGGATGACTATTCTATTAGTTGGCTAGAATGGATGTCTTGCTAGAGACCGCTCCATATTAGAAAATTGTTGCTACCAACTAGATAGAACCTATGGGGTCACACTCCCAATAGGGTTGAATTAGATTTGGGAATTAATTAATATGATTAAGTAATTGGAAGGATCACTTTGCAATACCTTGCAAACTTAGTAGGACTAATATGCATGGCATGGACTAATCCGAACTCATGTAGGGTTAGGAAGGGCCTTTAGGTAGTTGACAAGGAGTTGTTGGACTATATAAAGGATTCTCCTAGATTCCTACCACACTAATGCTCATTACATAAGTTGAGTAGGAAGGAAACAAAGGAGAGAGAGAGAGAGAGAGAGAGCAAGAACACAAGGAGGCCGACCACCCCCTTGCGTCCGCCCCCTACCCGTCGGCCAGAAAGAGAGGTCCTCGTTGCGTGATTTCTTCTTCCTCTTCCTCCGGTCCAAGCTAGCACAAAGGAGTAGGAAGATCTAGACATCAACCCTAGGCGTGGATCAATCATAGAGACGTGACACAATTCACGTCACAAGTCATCACAGGAGATCTCTAAGGTGTGTTACTTGTTTCTTCCTTTACCATCGTTATGATTCTCTTCCTGTGATCCTTGGAGGGTCTTGAATGGATAATTTCTTCCTGCGTATCCATGATCAAAACCCTACAGTGGTATCAGAGTTGCAGGTCGTAGAACATAGACGTGGTTTATGTGTTACGTTTTATGTCCTTTACACCCATAATTGTTAGATTTTTGCGTTAAAACGGACAAATTAAGCATAAAGATGCATGTTGAATGTGATTCAACTAAACAAGACTAAGTTTGTGCATTGGATGCATGGATTAGTGAGTTTGAGAAATTTTAGGATCTTAGATCTAGGGTTTGGACACCAATTTAAAAACTAGTTTCAAATTTGGAAACATTTTGGACTTGGGGAACAAGGAAGAAGTTGTTTTTGGAAACAACTAAGAGTTCGGTCCCCCTAGGGACCGCCCCTCACCTGTCTTGCCTCCCAGCCACCTAGGCCAAACTAGGCGGTCGGCCAACCCCACGGGTCGGGCCGGCCGGCCTGGGCTCGGCCCAGGGCGGCTCCAAGGTGGTTCGGCCATGCTATGGTTGAGCCTCTTGGACCGTTTTTACCCTAGTAACCCTAAAATCAATTAAAATTGACGAAGCGCGTTGAAAATTGGATTTTAACTGTTTATGTGCAAATCACATGGTGATTGGATATGGCCTTAGGATGTGTTTTGGTGTGATTGTTTAATTTTGTGGTTTGGTTAAGGCCTGCGAGCCGATCAATTTGATGCAATAATTAATTAGGGTTTACGGCGTGCGAGCTGAATTTTTTCTCAACTTGTGAGATTTATTTTATTTAGTATAGTTGTTAGCTAGTGCTAGATAGAATAGACTGTTCGCCAATATTGGAGAAAAGAAGCCCAAAGACAAAGAAAGCCACAAAGATGGAGCATGGAGCGTTCCACAAGACTATGAAGGATAGACCGAAAGATGGAGGCGCATGGAGATGTGTTTGCTATTTAGAGTTCATAGATATTCCCATTGGATTGGGAATATCTTAGTCTAGAAATGCCATATCCACATCACGTTTTATTGATTTTGTGGTTGTTTATTTTTCTGTCTTATTATTTTGTGATTGGTGTATGGATGATGCATGCAATTAGGATAATAAGATAATTAACAACCCGGATCTATTATTTGGAGTTGTGCCCAAACTCAGAATAGATAGATCAGTTGACATGGATCAACAAAACTATTATTCCAATATTGTGTTTTGCCTTCTTGTTATTTAAACACTCATCATCATCATCATGATTTATCAAGCTCGTGCATGCCAAAGCAAGGCGCTTGGTTCATAATGATGTGATGCGATGGCACAATCAATTAATGTGGAATTGTTTAAATAAGAGGTTGGACACAAATAAGTTATTAATATGATTAAAACCTAGAGGCAATCAATTGGGATTATCCATACGGATGGATAAATAAAGAGTTATTTGCCCGGTTGAACCAAGAGTTGCATGGGATGCAATTGGAATTATTCCTGCCTAAAGTAGTCAATTCTTGGGTGACTTGCCAAAGCAAGCTCAAGAGGATATGAAACATGGATCTTGGACCACTAGAAATATAGTGATATTTTCTGCATTAATATCTTGAGGGTTATTAATCCGTAGAAAAATGATGAGAGCTATGTTTGATAATTTTGTCATTATTAAATATAGTCAAAAGTTCACAAATACTAAAACTTGCGTATTTTCCTTTTGTATAATTTCAAATGGCAAACAACTCATCGAGTTCACAACATTCCCTACGCTCTTTCATTGAGAACTACAAGCTTCCTGGAACCCGTTTCCTTGACTGGTACACTTGAGAATCGTTCTCAAGCAAGAAAAGAAAATGTACGCAATAGAAGAGCAAGTTCCAGCAGGTCCAGAGAACAATACTCTTGCAGCATTAAAGGCGTATCAGAAGCGTGTTGACGACGCTAATGATGTGGCCTCCCTCATGCTTTGCACCATGACCTCTGAGCTTCAGAAGCAACATGAGAACATGAATGCAGTCGATATGATCGAACACTTGAAGCAGCCCTTCCAAGAGCATGCAAGGGTTGAGAGGTATGAAGTTTCTAAGGCATTGTTCAAATGTCATCTGGCTGAAGGAAACCCTGTGGGACCTCATGTACTCCGTATGATCGGGTACTTGGAGAATCTCGCACGGCTAGGGTTCCCGGTCGGCCAAGATTTGGCCACCAATCTCGTGTTGCAATCGTTGCCTGAGAGTTATGGACAATTCATCATGAACTATAACATGAACGAGATCGTGAAACCACTGCCAAATTTACTCAATATGTTGAGGACAGCTGAACAAAACATCAACAAGGGTAAGGGCAAGACCATTATGATGGTGCAAAAAGGAAAGGGAAAAAGGTTTGCCTCATCCTCCCAGGAAAAAGGCAAAGCTGTTGCCAAGTCCAAGGAACCTGCCCTTAAGCCTGTTGGTGGCATTGCCAAAGGTGTGACCAAAGGTGAATGTCACTACTGCAGTCAGCCTGGACACTAGAGGAGGATATTCCCAAAATATCTGGAGGACAAGAGGCTTGGAATAGTGATTCCACGACCACCAGGTATTTTTGTTGTAGACTAGGGAATTGCGCGTGCCCGAGGGCACTACCGAAAAAACACGTTTTATAATCGCTTTTGCTGGAGGAGAAGATGAAAATGGCGTCCCCGGTAATTTATATGATATCCATCAAGTCACGTTCTTACACACTTTTGATAGTTACGTAAATTAATCCGAGAGAGAGGGTAAATTTTCAAGTAGTGGGTAGTTAAGTAGTGGGTAGTTAGTTGGGTGGTAGGTGAGATCTAAGGGCTGTGACTGATTTATTTAATCTAAAGGCTGAAAAGCCATAAGTTAGTTAAAACCTGCTATTTTATAGAATAGATGTCAATTTAACTATCTCTACATCATGGGTATTGAATACTGGATGTGGATCTCACATTTGTCAAAATGTAGAGGATCTAGAGAGAAGTGGAAGATGGCTAAAGGGGAGATAGACCTGCGCGTTGGGAATGGAGAAAAGGTTGCTGCATTTGCCGTAGGCATGTACGAGTTGTCTCTGCCTTCATGATTAGTTTTAGAATTAAATAATTGCTATTTTGTGCCTGCTATGAGCAGAAACATTATTTCTATTTCTTGTTTGGCCAAGGAAGGTTTTATTATTTCAATAAAGAACAATTGTTGTTCCATTTATTTTATTAATATTCACTATTGTAGTGCGAAATTATTTAATGGACTATATGTCCTTGATCTAAGTAATCCTGTCTACAAAATTAATACTAAGAGGATTAAAATAAATGATTTAAATCCTGCTTACTTATGGCACTGTCGTTTAGGCCACATAAACGAGAAACGTGTATCTAGACTCCATAAATATGGATTTCTAGACTCATTTGATTTTGAATCATATGAGACATGTGAGGCTTGTTTATTGGGAAAAATGACAAATTACCCTTTCAATAAGAAATGTGAGAGGACTAGTGAGCAATTGGCTTGTGCATACTGATGTATGTGGGTCATTTGCCACGCCTGACAGGGGTGGTTACGTCTACTTCATCACATTTACTGATGATTTCAGTAGTTATGGATTTGTATACCTAATGAAGTCCAAATCCGAATCCTTTGAAAGGTTCAAAGAATTCAAGAGTGAAGTTTAGAAGCAACTTGGAAAAAGTATCAAGGCTCTACGATCGGATCGTGGAGGAGAATAATTGAGCCAATATTTTGACGACTATCTCAGAGAGTGTGGGATTGTGTCCCAACTCACTCCACCCAGAACGCCACAATGAAGCGTGTCTGAGAGGAGGAATCGAACACTATTGGATATGGTTCGATCTATGATGTGTCAAACCGATCTTCCATTGTCATTTTGGGGCTATTCTCTATTAAGTGCAGCTTTCACCATTAACCGTATTCCATCTAAATCGGTCATGAAGACACCACATATGTGGAGTGGGAGGCGTCCTACACTGTCGTTCATGAAGATTTTGGGTTGCGATGTCTATCTAAAGCGTTTACAATATGACAAACTAGGCCCCAAGTCGGATAAGTGTAAGTTTGTGGGGTACCCTAAGGAAACTAAGGGTTACTATTTCTACAATCCAACTGAGAACAAAGTGTTTGTTGCTCGGTCCGACGCGTTTCTAGAAAGAGAGCTCGTCTCTAAAGAAGCAAGTGGTAGGACTGTAGAACTTGAAGAATTTCAAGAACCACAAAGCACTGATCCTACCATGGAACATGAGCATGAACCACAAGTAGTTGTGGAGCAACCTGTTCAAGTAGCACAAGAGCTTCGTAGATCTAGTAGAGTGCGCCAGGAGCCAGAGAGGTATGAACTTCTCGTAACTGAGACTGGTGACACGATGCTCATAAATGATGAGCCTACCACCTATGAAGAGTCCATGACAAGGCCGGACTCTCAGAATTGGCTTGAAGCCATGAGATCCGAGATGGAATCCATGTATACCAACAAAGTATGGACTTTGGTGGAACCGCCCGAAGGGGCGCGGCCCATAGGGTGCAAGTGGGTCTTCAAGAAGAACATCGACATGGATGGTAATGTGATTACCTATAATGGCTGATTAGTGGCTAAAGGATTCATACACATTCATGGTATTGACTATGATGAAACCTTTTCACCAGTTGCTATGACCAAATACATCCGAATCCTACTTAACAGCATACCA
Organism: Linanthus parryae; assembly: GCA_023055425.1. Classification (NCBI taxonomy): domain Eukaryota; kingdom Viridiplantae; phylum Streptophyta; class Magnoliopsida; order Ericales; family Polemoniaceae; genus Linanthus; species Linanthus parryae. Next base: position 69,635,980 of record JALGPY010000001.1, on the reverse strand, counting down.
CGACTATGAGATTTGGCAGATGGATGTCAAAACAGCATTCCTCTATGGGAATCTCCTCGAGGACGTGTATATGATACAGCCTGAGGGATTTGAAGATCCAAAGCAAGCCAACAAATTCAGTAAGGTGCAACGATCCATTTATGGGTTGAAGCAAGCTTCTAGGAGTTGGAATCGGCGTTTTGATTAAGTAGTCAAAGAGTTTGGCTTCATCAGAAACAAAGATGAGTCTTGTGTCTACAAGAAGGTAAGTGGGAGCTCTGTAGCTTTTCTGGTCTTGTATGTGGATCACATACTGCTCATTGGAAATGACATTCCCATGCTGCAATCTGTTAAAGGTTGGCTAGGAAAGTGTTTTCAATGAAGGACTTAGGGGAAGCAGCCTATAGACTTGGTATCAAGATCTATAGAGATAGATCTAGAAGACTGCAAGGCCTAATTCAAAGTACATATATAGACAAGGTGTTGAAGCGGTTCAACATGCAATATTTCAAGAAGGGATTCTTGCCCATGTCACATGGAATCACTCTTTCGAAGAGTGATTTTCCTTCCAATGAGATTGAGAAGGAACGCATGAGTAGAATTCCTTATGCCTCGGCCATAGGATCTATCATGTATGCCATGTTATGTACTAGACCAGATGTGTCATATGCCTTGAGTATGACAAGCAGATACCAGTCCAATCCAGGTGAGAGTCATTGGACTGCAGTCAAGAACATCCTAAAGTACTTGAGAAGAACTAAAGATGCTTTCTTGATATTTGGTGGTGAGGAAGAGTTGCGTGTAAAGGGTTACACGGATGCAAGCTTCCAAACCGACAGAGATGATTTCAGATCACAATCGGGATATGTGTTTTGCTTGAATGGAGGAGCGGTGAGCTGGAAGAGCTTCAAGCAAGAGATAATGGCTGATTCTACAACAGAGGCTGAGTACATTGCTGCGAATGGCGCAGCAAAGGAAGCTGTTTGGATTAGGAAATTCGTTTATGAACTTGGTATGGTTCCTAGCATTGCGTATCCAGTAGAGTTGCATTGTGACAACACTTGGGCGATTGCTCAATCAAAGGAGCCCCGATCACACCAGAAATCTAAACACGTGCTCAGGAAGTTCCATCTTATTCGAGATATTATCGATAGAGGAGACGTTTGGATATGCAAGATTCCTGCATATGAGAATATGTCAGATCCACTAACAAATACGCTTGTTCAGCGCAAGCATGAAGGGCATACTAGGAGCATTGGCAAACGTGATGCATCAGATTGACTCTAGTGCAAGTGGGAGACTGTTGGAATAGATGCCCTAGAGGCAATCTAGTTTAGTATGAACTTATTTTCGCTAGAATATTCATTGTATTATCTATTGGATATTTAATACAATGAAGTCGTTAGATTTACAATTGTGTTGTTTATCTTAAATATCCCTAGTCCATCATAGTGATTAAATGGGACAATCATCTATAGACTAGTATGGGGTTGGATTGATATGGAGATATCATGATCCAACACATGGGTATGCATTATGGGTAATGGCATACAGGATTGACCAATCTCCGAGAAGGCTACATACATGTTATGTTGAGTCACAAGCGCTTCTTGTGGTGATAACAGTATTGTCATCCTTAGACTTGAAGTCACTAGATTGTCTAGTTGTGGATTATTAGGATTTTGGTGGCGTCAAACGCTACACCGTGACTGGGTAGTCATAAAGGCGTGTACCAGATACAATAAGAAGCAAGCTTAGAAATCTTAGTAGACGCAGATATAATTTTCCCTCCCACATAACGGGAGAAAATATCCTAGGCCACTCGAGGGATAGTGCTTATAGAATGTCTGGCCAGACTCAAATAAATCAATATGGGATATTGATGTTATTTGCACGAATAAGGCTATTTCCAGGATTGAGAAACTATGGATTGGATATACGAGTGTGACTTGTATGTCTCGTGTCCAATCCGGATATGGAAACAAAGGGATGAGACAATTACTTGCACAAGGTTTGTCGGATGACTATTCTATTAGTTGGCTAGAATGGATGTCTTGCTAGAGAGTGCTCCATATTAGCAAATTGTTGCTACGAACTAGATAGAACCTATGGGGTCACACGCCCAATATGGTTGAACTAGATTTAGGAATTAATTAATTTTATTAATTAATTGGAAGGATCATTTTACAACACCTTGCAAACTTAGCAGGACTAATATGCAAGGAAGGGACTAATCTGAACTCATGTAGGATTAGGAAGGGCCTTTAGGTAGTTGACAAGTAGTTGTTGGACTATATAAAGGATGCTCTTAGATTCCTTCCCACACTAATACTCATAACATAAGTTGAGTGGGAAGGAAACAAAGGAGAGAGAGAGCAAGACCACAAGGAGGCCGACCGCCCCCTTGCGTCCGCTCCCTACGTGTCAGCCACAAAGAGAGGCCGAAGCCCTCTCTTTGATCCTCGTTGCGTGATTTCTTTTTCCTCTTCCTCCGGTCCAATATAGCACAAAGGAGTAGGAATATATAGACATCAACCCTAGGCGTGGATCAACCGTAGAGACGTGACACAATTCACGTTACAAGTCATCACAAGAGATCTCTAAGGTGTGTTACTTGTTTCTTCCTTTACCATTGTTATGATTCTCTTCCAGTGATCCTTGGAGGGTCTTGAATGGATAATTTCTTTCTTCCGCTGTGTATCCATGATCAAAACCCTACACTAGGAAGTGTCCTAGTATGTCATTCATAAATAATTTGGGTTATGAGGTTTATGTAAATAGTTTACAGATAAACTTGGTTTAAAGGCGGATAAATGTACTATATGGAATATCTTGAGGAAACAAAGGATATTATTTCTACAATCCAATTGAGAAAAAATTGGTTGTTGTTCGAACCGACGTGTTTCTAGATAGTGACGGTCTCTAAAAGAAACAGTGGGAGGACAGTAGAACTTGAAGGAGTTCAAGAACCACAACAGAATATTAATCCTTTTAATGTAACAAGAGTAGGATCACAAGGTTTTGTGGAGCAACCTACCCAGGTAACACAAGAACCTCATAGGTTAAATGTGGCAAGGGGCTAGAGAAATATGGATTTCTCATAACTCGTTGATGTGTTGTTCATGGAGATGAGCCTACAACCTATAAGATGGCCACAAGTGGGCTGGACTCTCGGTGATGTCTTGAAGCCATGAGATACAATATGGAATCCATGTATACCAACAAAGTATGGACTTTGGTGGAACCACCTGAAAGGGTAGGACCCATAGGGGACAAGTGGGTTATGAAGAACCAACATGGATGGTAATGAGATTACTTTTAAGGGACAATTTGTGAGAAAAGTTTCCTGTGAATTCATAGTATAGACAATGACGAAATCTTTCCCCCAATTGTGGTTCTTAAATCCATTCGCATCTTGCTTGCAGCAATCTGTCTACAGATTGAGTCAAGCCTCTTGGAGTTGGAATCTTCGATTAATGACGAAATAAAAATGTTTGATTCCATCAAGAAAGAAGATGAAGCTTGTGTCTACAAGAAGGTTAGTGGGAGCACAGTTATATTTCTGGTCTTGTATGTGGAGACATACTAATCATTAGGAATAAAGTCTCCACTCAGCAATATGTTAAAGATTGGCTAGAGAATTGATTTTCAATGATAGACTTAGGCGAGACAATCTATAAATATCTATGGAGATAGATCAAGATAGTTGTTCATCTTGAATCATGATACATATATAGACAAGGTCTTGAAATGGTTCACCATGCAAGAATATGGATTCTTACACGTGTCACATGGAATTAGTCTTTGAAAGAATAATTGTCTTAATTAGATTGAGAAAGAATCGTGTGAATTAGATTCACGAGATACGCCATGTTATGTACTAGGCCAGTCGTGTCATATGGTATGACACAAGATACCAGTCAAATCCGGGTGAGAGTCACTGGATAATTGTCAAGAATAACCTTAAGTACTTGAGAAGAACTGAAGGATGAATTCTTGATAAATGGAAGCTAGGAAGAGTTTACTATAACATGCTACAGTGATGGGAACTTCCAGTCTGATAAAGATGATTTCAGATTATAGTCAAGTCTCGTGTTTTTGCCTTAATGGAAGAACTGTGAGCTGGGTTCCAAGCAAAATTTTATCATTGATTCAAACATCGAGGACTGAGTATATTACTACATCAGATGCACATACTCAGAATATTCTATCTCATTCGATTTTCGATAGAGGAGATATGAACATATGCAAAGTACCAGCATGTGTATCTCTTACCTTGCGCAACGGAAGCGCGAGGGCCGCGCTAGATCAATAGGCATATGATGCACCAGATTGACTCTAGTGAAAGTGGGAGACTGTTAGAAATAGGCCCTACATGCAATCTATTTCTTGTGACATTTATATGGATTTACTATTCATTATGTTATCGATATGGAGATATGTTAAACATGAAGGAATTCCTTAGAATATAACTGTTATATTCTTAAATATCCCTACTCGAGTACTACAGTTAATAGGGCGACTGTATTGCATTGAGACTAGTATGTTGGTAGATTGATATGGGGATATAAAGTCTAACACATGGGTATGCATTAGGAGTAACGACATACTAGATTGACCCACAACGAGGAGGTAAATACAAGTTATGTAAAGTCACAAGTGCTTCTCGTAGTGACAACGGTATTGTCATCCTTATACTTGAAGTCACTAGATCGTCTAGCTGTGGAATATTATGTTTTGATATCGTCAAACGCTACTGCGTAACTCGGTAGTAATAAAGGCGTGTTTCGGACACAATAGGAAACAAGCTTAGATATGGTAGTGATGTAGATAGAATTTGTCCCTCCCACATAATGGGAGAAAATATCCACGTCCACTCGAGGGATGGTGCATATAGAATGTCTGGCCAGACTCAGATAAATCAATATGGGATATTGATGTTAACTGCATGGATAAGAATATTCCCATGATTGATAAACTACAGATTTGATATACAAGTGTGACTTGTATGTCTAATGTCCAATCCGGATATAGAGACAAAGGGATGAGACAATACTCTTGGAATTTTGCCCTAGAGGCAATCAATTTATCGTGACAAATATATATGAACTTACTATTCATTATGTTATCGATATGGAAATATGTTAACATGAATGAAGTCCTTAGAATGTAAATGTTATATTCTTAAATATCCCTAGTCAATTATATTGATTAACAGGACAATCAACTATAGACTAGTATGGGGTTGGATTGATATGGAGATATCACGATCCAACAGGGTATGCATTAGGAGTAATGGCATACTGGATTGACCCACGACGAGAAGGCTTTATTAGATTATGTTAAAGTCACAAGCGCTCCTCGTAGTGCTAATGGTATTGTAATCCTTAGACTTGAAGTCACTAGATACTCTAGTTTTGAAATATCATGCTTTGATATTATCAAACGTTACACCGTAATTGGGTAACCATAAAGGTAGTTATCGGGCATGATAGGAAGCAAGCTTAGAGATCGTAGTGACGTAGACATGATTTGTCCCTCCCACATAATGGGAGTAAATATCCATGGGCCACTCGAGGGATGGTGCTTATAGAATGTCTGGCCAGACTCAGATAAATCAATATGGAGATATTGATGTTATCTGCACGGATAAGCATATTCCCAGGATCGAGGAACTATGGATTGGATATACGAGTGTGACTAATATGTCTCGTGTCCAATCCGGATATGGAGACAAAGGGATAACACAATACATGAACATTGGGCACAAGGTTTGTCGGATGACTATTTCTATTAGTTGGGTAGCATGGATGTCTTGCTAGAGGCCGCTCCATGTTAGTATTTATTACTACCAACTAAATAGAAACCTATGGGGTCTAACTCCCTATGAATTAGACCGGAATTGGGAAATAATTAATATGATTAATCAATTAGAATGATCAATACGCAGCTACTTGCAAACTTAGTAGGACTAATTTACAAGTTGGACTAATTCGTGTATGGACATGATTAGGATAGGGGCTTTTATGAAGTCAACAAGGAGTTGTTGGACTATATACTGGACACTCCTAGCTTCCTTCCTAGACTAATGCTCATAACACATTGAGTGGGAGAGAAAATCAAGGAGAGAAAGCAAATCCCCAAGGGGCCGAACCCCCTTAGGGACCGCCCCTGTCCCGTCGGCCACAAAGAGGGCCGAACCCCTCTTTGGTGTTCCTTTGTGTGATCTTATTCTTCTTCTTCCATCGATTCCTAGCTAGCACAAGGTGTTGGAAGATCCAGTTTCAATCCTAGGAGTGGACTATCCGTAGAGACGTGAACACTATTTCACGTGAGAAGTCATCATAGGAGAACCCAAAGGTATGTAGATACTTTATTCCCTGACTATCGTTATGTAGTCTCATCCTGTGATCCTTGGTGGGATTTGAGCATGATTAATTTTATTATTCCTCTGCGCAACATGCATCAAAACCCAACAGCGGTATGAGAGCCACAAGTCGTAGAGCATAACGTAGTTTATGTGTTACGATTTTTGTTGTTTTACACTTTAGTTATTGTTTATCGCGTAAAACGGACAAATCAAGCATATTGATGTAATTTGTGATTATGATTCAAGCCAAATAAGATCTAATATTCATGGGATATAAGGATTAGTGAATTTGGATGTCATCAGATGTGAAAATTTTGGATCTAGAAAACTAGAGTTTGGGCACAAGTTGGAAAAATGTGTTTTTTAAATTTGGTAACAACTAAACTTGGGAAACAAGTAGGAAGTTGTTTATGGAAACAAATAAAATTGGGAACCAAGGAGGAAGTTGTTTATGGAAACAATTCCCATTAGAGGTTTGGGCCTCCCTAGGGGACCGCCCCTCTCCTACTTGCCGCCCAAGAAACCCACGGACAAGGGGCCGGGCCTCCCTAGCGCACGGCCTAGCCGTGTCTGCTAGGGTCCGGCCGGTCCAAGGCCTTGTGGCGGTCCTTTTAGGGTTTCGTCCATGTATTGGTGGGCCCTCTTGGACCGATTTGACCCTAGTTCATCCAAAATCAACTAAAATTGACCAAGCGCGTTAAAATTGGATTTTAACTGTTTATGTGCTTTTACATGGTGATTGGATATGGCCTTAGGTTGTGGTTTGTTGTGGTTGATTTTGTGGTTTGTTTTACGGCATGCGAGCTGATAAAATTAATGTAATAGTTAATTAGGTTTTACGGCCTGCGAGCCGGTCTTCTTCTCAACTTGTGAGCTCTTTTTTTATTTAGTATAGATGCCATCTAGTATTAGATAAAATAGATGATGGTCAAGATGGAGAAGAAGAACCCCAAATAATTAAAAGAACCACAAGATGGAGCATTCCACAAGGCTAAGGAGCATGGAGCATTCCACAAGCTATGGAGCATGGACCAAAAGATGGAGGCACATGGAGATGAGCTTACTACTTTAGGGTTCATAGATTTTCTCATTGGTTTGAGAATATCTTAGTTTACAGGCCATCTCAATATCACGTTTATTTTGTTTGTGGTTGTTTATTTATTGTCTTATTATTTTATTGTTGGTGTATGGATGATGCATGCAAAATTGATAATAAGATAATTAACAACCCGGATCTTTTATTTGTGAGTTTGCCCAACTCAAAGTAAGTAGATCAGTTGATACGGATCAACAAAACAATTAAAATTCGAAAAACAAAATCCCTCAATTTAGATATTGCACTTTGCCTTCTTGTTACTTACACACCCTTCATGATCAGGGTCTATTAAACTCGGGCTGGCCAAAGCAAGGCGGTTTAATTCACCATGATGTGTTGCGGACGACACAAGCAAGTAATGCGTGATTGTTGAAGTAAGAGGTTGGACGCAACTAGGTGATTTTAATACGATTAAAAACCTAGAGGCAACCAATTAGGATTATCCCTGTGATGGATAAATAAGGAATTATTTGCCCAATTGAACCAAGAGTTGCATGGGATGCAATTGGAATTGTTCCTACCTAAATAACTAATTTTGGGTGACTTGCCAAAGCAAGCTCAAAAGAAGTGAAATATGAATCTTGGCCCACTAGAAAATGTAATTATATTTTTTGCATTAATATGGAGGGCTATTAATCCTAGAAAAATAGTGGGAGCTATGTTTCAATTTAAGTCCTTGTTAAATACAGTCATACGTCACAATATTTTTCATAAATGCTTTTGTGTTGGATACCCATCGCATTAAACAAACGAAACATGACTTCATGTCTTCAAAAGGACAAGCGGTCTGGAATCTAATTTTAGACTGGTGTAAAATTGAGAATTGTTCTCAAATAAAGGAAAAATGTTGTACATTGTAGAGCATAAATTTCTCTTCCCACTGACTACCTAGACACACAAAAAGCCTTATGGAAGGAACATCAAAGAATGGTTCTTTGGATGTAACTTGTCTCATGTCAACTCCCATGAACTCTGAGCTTTGGAATCAAGATGAGTAATATGGAGGCGTATGATATGATCATACATTAAAAGAAGCTCTTTCAAAAGGCGATCTTGTCATGAAAGGCTTGAAGTGTTGCTCCACTTTGCGCTCACTTGCTTAGCACTCGTTATGATCAAGATGGAATAAGATCGGGCTTGCCAAAGCAAGGAGACTTGGTTCACCGAGATATGACGCGACGACACAAGCTAGTAATGTGTGACTGCTGAAGCAAGAGGTGAAGCGCAACTAAGCTACTTCAATAGGATTGACAGCTTAGAGACTGGGAGTTATCTATGAGGTAGATAATGAATAAATGGTTGTTCTCCTAAATGGACCAAGAATTGCATTGGATGCAATTATATTTTTGTTTAAAGGTGATTTACTCAATATGATTGAGAATCGCTATACAAAGCACTCATAAAGGGCTAAGGGCAAAACATGTTAACAGCATGGGTAAAAGCAAACGAGTTTGCGTCGACCCCATGGGCATAAAGCAAATTTGTTGCTAAAATCACGTTTCCTTAAATTTCCATAGGTGGTGTAGAGGAAGAGAAATTGCCCAAAGTACCTCGAAGGAAATAATAAAGGAGTTATGAATTCCAAATTAGGTATTTTGTTATAGAAGTCAATATGTCTATCTCATCATCATGAGTATATGATACTAGATGAGGATCTCACATTTATAGAAATGTGGTGGATCTCAAGAGATATAGACAATTGGATAAGGAAGAAATAAACCTACACGCGGGGCAATGAAGCAAGGGGTTGCTAAATTAGCCGTAGGAAATTATCTCTACCTTTCTGGAATTATCCATGAATTAAACAAATACGATTATGTCACTACTTTGAGTAGGGACATTATCACAATTTGTTGTTTTGACAAGAAAAATATTTTATTAAAATAATGGACAAATATTGTTCCATTTATTTTGATAAAATTGCATTATTGTAATGCATTTTTGTCTAAGTGGATTGTATATCATTGATCATGATAATATCATCTATAACATTAATACCAAGAGGTTTGTATATAATGATATGAACCTCAATTATCCTATTAGGCAAAGATATGATCTTATGGGAAACATACATGTTGATGTATGAAGGCCGCTAAGCACAAATGCCAAATGTGGTTTTCAGTACTTCATCATATTTACTGATGGGATCAGAGAAATATGGATTTGTGTATCTTATGAAGAAACGAATCTGAATCCTTTGAAGAGTTCAAGGAATTCAAGAATGAAGTAGAAAGCCAGCCTGGCAAAAGTATCATGGCTCTACGATTGGATCGTGGAGGATAATACTTAAGGCAATAGTTTGAACATCTAAGGGAGTATGGGATGCGATCTCAACTCACTCAACCTAGAACACTGTTAATGAATGGCGTGTCTAAAGGGATGTGTCAAATAGAACTTCCAGTTTACCTTTTGGGGGCCGTGTTCTAATTACAGCAACATTTTCCCGTTAATCTTGTTCCATCTAAATTAATTATGAAAAACACCATATGAGATATAAACTAGGAAGTATCCTAGTATGTCATTCATAAAGAATTTGGGTTATGAAGTTTATGTAAATAGTTTACAGATAAACTTGAACCCAAGTTGGATAGATGTACTATGTGGAATATCCTGAGGAAGCAAAGGATATTATCTCTACAATCCAATCGAGAACAAATTATTTGTTGCTCAAACCGCAGTGTTTCTAGATAGAGATTGTCTCTAAAAGAAACAGTGGGAGGATAGTAGAACTTGAAGGAGTTCAAGAATCAAATAAGAACATTGATCCTCTTGATGGAACATGAGCAGGAACAAGGTATTGTAGATCAACCTACTCAGGTAACACAAGAACCTCGTAGGTCAGGTAGGATATGGCAAGGGACTAGAGGAATATGGATCTCTCATAGCCCGTGATATATTGTTCATTGAGATGAGCCTACTACCTATGAGATGGCCACGTGTGGTCCATACTCTCAGAAATGGGTTGGAGCCATGAGATACGATATGGAATCCATGTATACCAACAAATTATAGACTTTGGTGGAACCACCTGAAAGGGTAGGACCCATAGAGTGCAAGTGGGTTATGAAGAAACCAACATGGATGGTAATATGATTACTTTTAAGGGACGATTGGTGAGAAGGGTTTCTGGTGAGTTCATAGTATAGAATATGACGAAATCTTTTCCCCAATTGTGATGCTTAAATCCATTCGCATCATGCTTGCAGCAATCTGTCTAAGGATTGAGTCAAGCTTCTCGGAGTTGGAATCTTCGATAAATGATGAAATCAAATGGTTTGATTGCATCAACAAAGAAGATGAAGCTTGTGTTTACAAGAAGGTTACTGGGAGTACAGTTATATTTTTGGTCTTGTATGTAGAGACATACTAACCATTGGGAATAATATCTCTACTCTGCAATCTGTTAAAGATTGGCTAGAGAATTGATTTCCAATAATAGATTTAGGCGAGACAATCTGTAAAGATCTATGGAGATAGATCAAGGATAGCTGCTCAGCTTGAATCGTGGTACATATATCGACAAGGTGTTGAAATGGTTCAAACATGTAAGAATATGGATTCTTACCCATGTCACATGGAATTAGCCTTTGAAAGAACTAATTGTCTTTCCAATTAGATTGAGAAAGGACTGTATGAATGGGATTCACGAGATATGCCATGCCATGTACTAGGCCAGACGTGTCATATGGTATGACACATTGATACCAATTAAATCCAGGTGAGTGTCACTGGATAATTATAAAGAGTATCCTTGAAGTACTTGATAAGAACTTGGGACGAATTCTTGATTAATGGAGGATAAGGAGAGTTTACTATAAGGGGTTACAGTGATGAGAACTTCTAATCTAACAAAGAAGATTTCAGACTATAGTCGAGTTTCATGTTTTGCACAAGTGGGAGGGACTGTGAGCTGGAAAGGTTCCATGCAATATTCAGTAGGGGTGCAACTTTGACGGGGTGAACCCGACCAACCCGAACCCAACCCGGACTAAATTCGGGCTCGGTCACATGTTTTCAGTAATTTTGGACGGGCTCGGGCAAACATTCTCAACCCGAATTGCAATTAGGGTCGGGCTTCGGTACTGATATTAAACAACAAGCCAGCCTGAATTGCCCAATTTGTATACACATTACCTATAAATGTTATATTTTGAGAGTATTATATAGCATATTTACCAAGTTTTTTTTAATTAGTTATACTTTTTAATTATGTTTATTTTCTTGACAAATAGATTTTTTTTCACAAAATATTTAGTATTCTCTTGTATAAGTTGACAATTTTCAACCCACTCTAACAATGTATAGACATTATTTTTTATCCTTAAAAAAAATGTGAAGTGTCTACATTCGGAATCTATATTTGTATGTAAGCTATTAACTTGACTTTCAGAGGACAGTTTTAATTGAGTTGAATGTTATAATTATATTAATTTATTTAGTTTAATGGGCTAGCCCGAATTCAACCCAAACCCGAATTGAATTGTTCGAATTTGGGCTTGGACGGGCTAGCAATGGTCCTAACCCGGGCTGGGCTGTGCTTGGGCAACCCTGTCAGAACTCGGGATTGGGCTTGGAAAAGGGTGTCAACCCGCCCAGCCCGCCCGAGTTGCAGTCCTAGTATTCAGTTGCCGATTCTATCACAGAGGACTGAGTATATTAATGCATAAGATGCACTTACTCGGAATATTCAATCTCAATCAAATTTTTGATCCAGGAGATGTGAATATTTGCAAAGTATTAGTAGATGTCTCTCTTACCTCTCGCAGTGAAAGCATGGAGGCCGAACTAGATCGATAGGCATATGATGCAGGGGATTGACTCTAGTGCAAGTGGGAGACTGTTGGAATTGTTCTCTAGAGGCAATCAATTTATCGTGACAAATATATATGGACTTACTATTCATTATGTTATCAATATGGAGATATGTTAACATGAACGAAGTCCTTAGAATATAAATGTTATATTCTTAAATATCCCTCTTCAATTATATTGATTAACATGACAATAAACTATAGACTAGTATGGGGTTGGATTGATATGGAGATATCACGATCCAATAGATGGGTATGCATTATGAACAATGTCATACTGGATTGACCCACGACAAGAAGGCTACATTAGATTATGTTAAAGTCACAAACGCTTCTCGTAGTGCTAATGGTATTGTAATCCTTATACTTGAAGTCACTAGATACTCTAGCTGTGAAATATCATGCTATGATATTATCAAACGTTACACCGTAATTGGGTAACCATAAAAGGTAGTTATCGGGCATGATAGGAAGCAAGCTTAGAGATCGTAGTGACGTAGACAATATTTGTCTCTCCCACATAATGGGAGTAAATATCCATGGGCCACTCAAGGGATGGTGCTTATGGAATGTCTGGCCAGACTCAGATAAATCAATATGGAGAAATTGATGTTATCTGCACGGATAAGCATATTCCCAGGATCGAGGAACTATGGATTGGATATACGAGTGTGACTAATATGTCTCGTGTCCAATCCGGATATGGAGACAAAGGGATAACACAATACATGAACATTGGACACAAGGTTTGTCGGATGACTATTTCTATTAGTTGGGTAGCATGGATGTCTTGCCAGAGGCCGCTCCGTGTTAGTATTTATTACTACCAACTAAATAGAAACCTATTGGGTCACACTCCCTATGGATTAGACCGTACTTGAGAAATAATTAATATGATTAATTAATTAGAAGGATCAATACGCAGCTACTTGCAAACTTAGTAGGACTAATTTGCAAGTTGGACTAATTCGTGTATGGACATGATTAGGATAGGGGCTTTTATGAAGTCAACAAGGAGTTGTTGGACTATATAAAGGAATCTTTTAGCTTCCTTCCCAGACTAATGCTTATAACACATTGAGTGGGAGAGAAAAGCAAGAAGAGGGAGAAAATCCAAAAGGGGCCAAACTCCCTTAGGCACCGCCCCTACCCCGTCGGCCACAAAGAGGCCCGAACCCCTCTTTGGTGTTCCTTTGTGTGATCTTCTTCTTCTTCTTCTTCTTCTTCTTCTTCTTCTTCTTCTTCTTCTTCTTCTTCTTCTTCTTCTTCTTCTTCTTCTTCTTCTTCTTCTTCTTCTTCTTCTTCTTCTTCTTCTTCTTCTTCTTCTTCTTCTTCTTCTTCTTCTTCTTCTTCTTCTTCTATCGATTCCTAGCTAGCACAAGGTGTTGGAAGATCCGGTTTCAATCCTAGGAGTGGACTACCCGTAGAGACGTGAACACTATTTCACGTGATAAGTCATCACAGGAGAACCCAAAGGTATGTAGATACTTTATTCCCTCACTATCGTTATGTAGTCTCTTCCTGTGATCCTTGGTGGGATTTGAGCAGGATTAATTTTATTATTCCGCAGCGTAACCTGCATCAAAACCCAACAAATACTTGCACAAGGTTTGTCGGATTACTGACTATTTCTATTAGTTGTGTGATATGGATGTGTTGCTTGACACCGCTCCATGTTGGTAACCGTTACTACCAACTAAGTAGAAACCTTTGGGGTCACACGTCATATGGATTAAACTAGACTTGGGAAATAATTAATATGATCAATACGCAACCACTTGCAAAGTTAGTAGGACTAATTTGCAAGGTGGACTAATCCATGTATAGACATGATTAGAATTTGCAAAGGTGGACTAATCCATGTATAGACATGATTAGGACTAGTTTGCAAAATGGACTAATCCATGTATGGACATGATTATGAGAGGGGATAATATGTAGTTAACAAGGAGTTGTTGTACTATATAAAGAGCACTCCTAGCTTATTTTCTCACTAATGCTCATATCCTACATTGAGTAAGAAAGAGAGAATAAAGCAAGGAGAGAGCAAACACTAGAGGGCCGAACCCCCTAGTGCCGCCCCTACCCGTCGGCCTCCAAAGAGAGGCGGCCTTCTCTTGGTTCACTTTGTGTGATTCTTCTTATTCCTTCTTCCATCAGTTGCTAGCACAAGACGTGGAGGAATCTAGATCTTGGTCCTAGGCGTGGACTAGCCGTAGAGACGCAAACACTATTTTGCGTTCGAAGTCATCCAAGGAGACGAACAAGGTAATTGTTACCAAATCCTTTACTATTGTTACGTGTCTCTTTCTGTGATCCTTGGAGGGTCTTGTGCGGATCTTAATTATTTTTTTCGCTGCATAATTCGTTACAAAACCCTACAAAGATGACTTGTCCCTTCAGAAGAAGAGAACCTCACATTATGAGGAACACTTTTCCATTCCAACTTAAGGGACAAGTGAGACTGATATGGGTTCCTAAATGGGTTAGACCACCTAACATGGTTATTGAATATAAATCCAAATTTCACACTTGGTCTAACAGCTGGGTAAGGCAGTGAATGGTGTTTGCAAGTTATCAACAAGAATAAAAAACAGAGGTGGATTATGGAAAGTGGTTGCTCCAGACACATGAGTGGCAAAAGTTCTTTATTTACTAAATTAAAAGAACAATCAGGAGGAACCATCACACTTGGTAACAAAGGCAAATGCAACATCGTAGGAATTGGTAAAGTTGGTAATGGTTCTACAGATTCTAATTCAGATGTTTATCTTGTAGATGTCTTAAAGTTTAATATGCTTAGTGTTTCACAACTGTTTGACAAATGTAATAAGATTGTATTTGATAAGAAGAAATGTGTGGTGCAAGATAAAAATATGGCAATTGCATTCTCACTGCTTTAGGATCAAACAATGTTTACTCTTTGAATACTAACAAAGTTGCAGGAGAAAGTCTGAAGTGTCTCAAGACCTTGAAAGAGGATTCAAAGTTTTGGCACAAAAAGCTTGGGCACATCAGCTTGCATACACTGAACAAACTGATTTCCAAAGACCTGGTCAGGGGTCTGCCTTCCATCAAGTTCAAGGATGAAGAGGTATGCAAGGCTTGTGCTCAAGGTAAACAGACAAGAACCTCCTTCAAGCCCAAGAAATTTGTAAGTACAACTAGACCTATTGAATTGCTTCATATGGATCTGTGTGGTCCTATGAGTGTGCCAACTCCAAAGGGTAATAAGTACATGATGTTTATTGTAGATGATTTATCTAGATTTACATGGGTTATGTTTCTTAGAGAAAAGTCTGAAGCATCAGAATTTTCAGAACTTTGTGAAGAGCTTAAAACATTGGAAAACCTGCCCATTGTTTCAATTAGAAGTGACCATGGCAGAGAATTTGATCAACTAGAGTTTGATTTATTTTGTGCCAGGTTTGGTATCTCTCACAACTTTTCTGCTCATAGAACTCCTCAACAGAATGGTGTAGTTGAAAGGAAGAAAAAGACACTTGAGGACATGTCTAGAAGAATACTTTTGGAAAACAAGTTGCCAAAGTCTTTTTCGGCAGAGGCTGTAAACACTGCAAACTTTAGTTTTAACAGTTTCCTGATTAGGCCTATTTTTAAGAAGACTCCTTGTGAAATTTTCAAAGGGAGAAAGTCAAACATATCTTACTTCAAAAATTGTGGCTGTACTTGTTTTGTTCACAACAATGGTAAGGATAACCTTGGCAAGTTTGATGCTAGAAGTGAAGGTATATTTCTTGGTTATTCCTTGACAAGCAAAGCATATAGGGTTTACAATAAAAGAACCAATCTTGTTGAGGAACATATACATGTTATTTTTTATGAACGCTATGATGGATCTTTGAGTGATGGGTTTGCAGATCTGAATCTGAACAAGCATGAATCTTAAGATGAAACAGATTCGGAAAATGGTTCCAAAAATAACTTGTAGGAAAACAGAAGAAATTTTCAAGGCCTTGAAAGTAGGTTTCAAATCCTTGAAACAAAATCTCAAGCAACACAAAGTGGTCAAGCAACAACATCAAGATCTCAAGGTCTTGAAAAGATTCCTACAGAACCAGAACCCTGGACACCTAGAAAGAAGTTCAGATATATGTCATCTCACCGAGAAGAAAACATCATTTATGATCCATCCACTGGTAC
The DNA here is from genome assembly GCA_023055425.1 of Linanthus parryae. Lineage (NCBI taxonomy): Eukaryota > Viridiplantae > Streptophyta > Magnoliopsida > Ericales > Polemoniaceae > Linanthus > Linanthus parryae. The sequence continues at coordinate 69,619,560 of JALGPY010000001.1, read as the reverse complement.
ACAAACAAGGTCTCAATTAAAAAACTTGTGTTCTTTTAATGATTTTGTATCTATTATAGAGCCCATGAGTGTGAAAGAAGCACTTCAAGAGGCAAACTGGATCATCGCTATGCAAATTGAACTGAATGAATTTGAGAGGAAGAAGTTTCTACTTGAAAATGGTTTCAAAATAGGCCTGGTTGATAAAAATCTTTTCACAAAGACTCATGAGAAATATATTCTAGTAGTACAGATATATGTTGATGATATTTTGTTTGGTGCTACTAATGGTTCTCTTTACAAATATTTCTCAAGTCTTATGAGCAGGGAATTTGAAATGAGCTTGATGGGAGAGTTAAATTTTTTTCTTAGACTTCATGTGCAACAAATTAAGAAATTTTTCTACACCAAAGTAAGTACACTAAGGATTTGTTGAACAAGTATAACTTGTCTCAATCCAAGGCTGCCAAAACTCCCACGAGTTCTAAACTATCCTTAGACAAGGATTAAAACGGTAAGAGTGTGAACTAGAAAGAATTCAGAGGTATGATTGGTTCACTGCTCTATCTTACTACAAGCAGGCCATACATCATGTTTAGTGTTTGTATGTGTTCTAGATTCCAATTTGATCCGAAATAATCTCACTTAGTTGTTGTCAAAAGAATCTTTAGATATCTCAATGGCACCAAAAAAATAGGGATTTGGTATCCTAAAAGTGTAACTTCTATTTTTGTGGCTATTCAGATGCCGATTTTGCAGGATACAAAATTGTTAAAAAAAGCACTTCAGGCTGTTGCCAATTTCTTGGATCATCCCTGATAAGCTGGCATTCTAAGAAGCAAAATTCAGTAGCTCCATCAACTAGAGAAGCTGTATACATAGCAGCTGGAGCTTGTTTCTCTCAAGTGATGTGGATACCTCAACAAATGAGAGACTTTTGTTATGACTTCATAGATATTGCTATCAAATGTGACAAACTAGTGCAATCTCAATTACTAAGAATCTAGTTCAGCACTCAATGACTAAACACATAGATGTCAGACACCATTTTACCAGAGATCATGTGGAGAAAGGTGATGTCTCCTTGTCATATGTGGCTACTAACATGCAATTTGCAGATATCTTAACTAAACCATTACGAGAAGATAGATTCACAGTCTCAATATTAGAACTGGGAAGTTAAACAAGGAAGCACTGGTTTAGGGGGAGTATGTGGTAAGAATTATGTTTTTCAAAGACTTGAAAAACTTTTCAAAGCCTTTATTTTGTTTTCTTTCAGTATTACAGTTTTTCAAAGGCCTTGAAATTCTTTTTAAAGCTTTGAAAGTAAACGTCTATACTATATAGTCAATGAATGGATCTCCAATGCTGGGTGTTATCTCTGTAGATAATTGCCTCACATTGTTTTTACCTTTTAAAACAAATCTTTTTTCAAAATCAGTATAATATTATTTCCTTCCACACGTCACACACATAATTTGAATTTGACTCAAACCTTTCTTCTTTAAATATTTGGGAATATTTTGTTTCCTTTTCAAACTCAAACTCTTCAGTACTTATCTTCTCTCTTCTCTCTCGTTTCAATCACTCTTTCCTCTATCTTCTAAAAACCCCCCAAACCCTAATGGACTCACGAAGAACCTCTGAGAGAATTAAGATGGCTGGAGGCTCAAAGAAAAGTTCAGGGAAGAAGAGAAAAGTTGTAGAGGAAGAAGTTCAAGCAATAAGTGATGGTTCCAGTTCCAGAGCTCCTAGTGCAGCAAGGCCATCCTCTCCTCCTATGAAGAAAAGTAATAAAGAAAAGGGAAAAAATACTGCTACCTCAGGAAAGAAAAAGGAAGATCCAACAATTGGTTCTCAGAAGCAGAAAGGTGTCTCAATTGGTAGTCCAAAGAAGGTGAAGAAGAAGCTTCAAAAATAAGACAAAGGAAAAGATAAGGTTACTGAGAAGGAGATTCAGGAATAAGAGAAGGACACTGGTAAGGAACTTCGGATCTACTCTGAGAAAAAGTCCCCTTATGGTAAGAGAACTCTCTCTCTAGCAAGTGGTTTATCAGTCATTCTTCAAGAGGAAACTAGTTAGATGGTTTTGCCTCTTTCCTATAGCTTTATGTAGCATGATCAATATTAATATGTTGAATGATATGAATCTGGAATGCATAAGGAGATTGAAACAGAGTTCTCTATGGATAATTCTTAACCCTCCCGAAGTTGCATACCCTAGGCTTACAAGGCTTTTCTACCTAAACTTGAAACAAGAGAAAACCTTGGCTTTGACTATATCATCAAAGGTGGTTGGGGTTAACATTGAACTAGATCATTCTGATTTTGCCAATGTCTTAAATTTTCCAAAGAGGTACAACACTGACAATCATCCTAGAATGATTGAAGCTTTAAAGTTGGCTAGAGAAGAATTCTTTTTGCCTAGTGGAGCTACTACCTCAAAACAGTTAACTCACTCTGTGTTAATTGTTGAAGCAAAGATTTTGTTTACCATTCTGATGAGGTGTGTAGTAACTATGGAGAATTCAAAAGAGTTGTTGTCTGATAGGGTAATGTATTTGATGTATCTGATTATGCATGGTTATGAGATTGATTTGCCAAGCATTGTGATGGAGCACATACTTTACTCCTGCACCAAGCAAAGGAAACATCCTCTACCCTATTCCAACCTCCTCACACTCTTCTTTCAATACCTTTAAATCCCAGATGATAGGGAAGAGACAATTACTACTGGTTTTGGAATACTTGAAGAAAAGGCATTTCAAAGTAATGGAATTGTGAAAACTAGTGAGGGAGCATGGAAGCTCTACTCTAAATTTCCTTTTTGAAGAGTTGCAGGCCAAGAAGTTTCCTAAGCTTAAATCCATACCTTCTCCATCTACGCTACCCTCTCAATCTCAGGATCAATCCATAGTTCTTCAAAGTCTGAATTTCATCGAGAATGAATTGGATGAACTGAAACAGGGTCAGTATGAGTTGGGTACTGAGTTTAGACAGATGAAATTTATGGTGGAAAGTGTCTTCAGGAGTATCAACTTGATCCATGTGGAACAAGAAATTTCACAAGCTCCAGAAGGATCAAAGAAGGCAGGTTCTATAGCTGATCTATTTGATGAACACAGTACAGAGGATGAAGATGCTTAGAATAGGGAAAATGGGAAACAGGTTGCTGGAGATACAGATGCAGGTGGAAAGACTATTGAGGATGAGGAAGAGAATGAAGATAGTGTGGATTCTGGATTGCTACTCAAAGACCTGAAGCAGAAGAAAAAGAAAGAAAAGCCTCCAACTATTGTCACTTCAGCTGATCTGTTTGAGGGTAATGATGGGGCTGAAAAGACTGGTGAAGGAGTAACACAAGAAGAAGAACATCAAGATGATGAGGAATATGAAGAAGAAAGTGATCAAGAGGAAGTTGCAGAGCCAAAGGGGGATAAAGACCCAAAACCTTGATTCTTGCCTTTCTTCCTTCCTTTGAAAGCCTTGATATTCCTTTTCAAAGCCTTGAAATATTCCTTTCTCTCTTTCAAAATGTTTTCAGTAATTTAATTTTTCAAAAAATATTTGATCCAACATTTATTTCTCACCTTCTTGATGAAAGTCAAAACAGGGGAGAAATTTAGGGAGAACTTTAGGGGGATACTTCAGTTTTTTATCTGGTTTGGATGTGGCAGTTGGTATGTTGAAATGCTTAGTACTCTTTGTTTTGGTTACTTGTTTTGAATTTGATTCAGTGTGGTTTAGTTCTTATAACTGTTAGTGATGAGTTTTTTATTTTGATCTTATAAAACTGTTTCTGCCATGCTTCTAAAGTCTATCTTTTGCAGAGAAACAGTTCAGACATATAAATTGGTTTTTTCTTTCATCGAGAGGGAGATTGTAAGTTCATAGTCTGTTTCAAACTGAAGAGCATGAACTGAGGGGGAGTTATTACTCCCATGCTTCTCTAAACCCTTGCACTTGATCATAATGTATTAGATATTGAAAGACAAAGTTATTCTGGATCTAACATGCCTTGATATTATCTTTTTCCTAAGTTATTTTGTAGGATTTGTTGATCAATGATGTGTATGTAGGATTAGGAAAGTTTCCTTACTTTGCAGAGATGAATAAGAGGCAATCAATGTCTGCAGATTGTGTGCTATTGTTAAGGAAGCTTTTCTGGACATTCCTTAAGATTGAAAATGAAAGATCATATCAAAATCAAGTAAAAAAACCAAGCTACTAGCCGTTGGAATCAAGCTGTTGAGAGTCAAAGATTTGCTGCATATTTTTAGGGATTTATGTTATGATGTTGCTATATATTTTGCAGTTCAAACTAGCAGAAAAACAAGATTGTTGAGACAGATTTCGAAGCACTGAACATTACAAAGATTGAAACAACTCTCAAGGATTATCAAGCATCACTGAGGAAGATCAAATCATCGAATCCAACCTTCAGAAGAACACTTCAAGCTTAACTGCTTCACTGTGTTACATTGTTCTTCATCTGAGCATTATTTGTATATCATCTTGTTATATTTCTTTATATCTTAATCTTGTGGTGTTGTTCAAGAGGAACAACAAGATATTCTTATTGTATCAGTTAGCTAGAACAGGTACTAGATAGGTTAGGAATGACATACAAGACAGAGTAAGACACTTCTCTAGGTCTGATATCTAGGGCTTAGCTTTTGATAAATAAGAGATCTGTTGAAATCCAGCAGGGAATTAGATCCGCCAGGAGGAGACGTAGGTCATTGATGACTGAACTCCGTAAAATCATTGTGTTCCTCTCCTTTACATTTTAGAACTTTACTTGTCTTGTTTACTGTTTCAAAACAGATTTCAGTTCAAATCTTTGAAAGGCTTTTCAAGGCCTAGAAAAATATCATTAACCTTTTATCTGTTAGTTCGTATTTCAAAGGCTTGAAACTGAGTTCAAGGCCTTGAAATATAACTTGCTCTTCACTTTGTTTTTTAAACCACTCTTTTGGAAAAAGTTGCCATACTCTATTCAACCCCCCCCCCTTCTAGAGTATTTGATCCTGTATTTTCATACCTACATACAACTTTCATCTACCACTGCACAACCACCACCACCACACCACGTCCTCCAAAACTTCTATAACCCAAGAATCACCCCGGTATGGTGATCAAAATGCACAAAGAAAATTTATGTTTGGTGAAGGGACGAGGGAGATAATCGGGTGTTTGGAAGTCGTAGTCTATCTTATCGATGTGAATTGGTGGAAATAAACAATGGATTTGTGATCCTCACACTCAGGCGCACCCGTGAGTACCGAATTCGCCCCCAAATTCGTCGGATTTAGACGAACTCTCCGGAAACGGGTAGCTCCTCCCTGGTTTATGCATTTTGGCGTCGATCTCTCGGTAATCCCTTTGTTTTAAGCCGTTTTTTTTCCTATTCACGTCCTTGTAGTCTGTCGAGATAGTAGAACTAATTTTTTGGCCAATAAATTGACATAGTGTTGGGGAATCATGGAAAACTGGGACGAATTCTCGCATGAATCCGCCATTTTTCCCTGGAAGCTACTGCAGCGACCATAGACATGTAATTCAGCGACTTCTTGGTTGTTTCTCTTCGTTTTGGCCTGGGAATGATCCTTATCACCCTAATCAATCAGAATCATCAAATCACAGGCATAATTGCGTAGGAGTAGGATTTGAAAAGTGAAATTCATGTTCTATGGCAAACTCCCATACCCTGTAAACACGGTCATATCTCCCTCACTTTTCATTCAAATCGTATGAATCCTGGTGTTTTGAAAACCTACTGTGTTTTTTACAAGATTCGTGTTATAAATTTCTTCAAATTAGAACTCTAAAGTCTAAACACCCTGAATTTATGTTCAGAGTTGGGACAAAATGCTGCAGAAACTTGATGTTTAGTTGATGTACTTGGGCTGTGTGAGGAGGCTAACTTGCAAGCTTGATATCTCACTCCATAATGTATGGATTTAGTTGACTCTTCCTCACGTGTAATCTATGTTTTACCCTTTATAACTTCCATTTTGATTTCATCTTTAAAAGCAATCTCTAATTTGTCTGCAATTGGAGCCAAGTAGCAGCAAAATGTGTTTTAATCTGTCCAGTTGGTGAATTTGGCTAAGTGTATGAATTGGCTTGATTTTGCCCAATTTTAATCTACAATATCTCCTTGTCTATTTTGAGTTTCCAAGATATTGAACATGTTTTAGAATCCCATATCAGCCATCTTCGAGGCCCTATCTTCAGATTTTCCAAACTCTTTTCCAGTTGTCCAAAAACTGACTCTAAAACTAGTTGTTTGTGTCAATTTAATTCAAACTTGTACTTCAAGTTTATCAGTCAAAATGATTGTTCCATCCTTCACAACCTTGAGAAAAGTTGCATACCCTTTTTACTCTTAAACTGCCTGTCAAATTTGACCAAGTTGATCTTCTAGAAAACTCTGTTCTGACCAAACTTGTACTAGAGGGGCAAAATGGTAATTTCAAATAAAATTTGTTCTGAGATCAAATCAATGTTTTGGAGTTATCTACATAATCCACATAGATATTAGGAGCTTTAAAATAAGCTATTCTGGGTTAATGTTGACCAAGACAAATTTTGGGAGGTCTTTCTGCAATTTTATTGAACTACAGGGGCTTATATGCAAATAATCCAAATGCGAGGAATTTTATTCTCTTGAACCAAATGTGACTTTGATTTACTTGAGACTAACGGTTTGAGAATCTAAGGAAGTCTTCAACCCGCTTTGGGCTTTTCAAAGTATATCTTAGTGTAACTAACTCGTCCAAAACTCTGATAATAAGAGTAAGGGAAAAAATGTAATTATGTGACCTAAAAGCTCTTCACGAAAGACTCTCGTAATGACACTTCTGATCTACGTTTCAAGTTTGACCAAATTTAACCCTCGGGAAACCCTAGTTCAGTTGAGCTGGCTATTATGGGTAAAATAATAATTTCACAAGTTCTTCTGTCCAACATTTAAATCTTGATGCAGGACATGACTTCATGCCTCTCTGACAATTCTATGGAATCCAATTGTGTCCATTTCGAGTTGAATTTGGCTAACCATACTGTAACAAGGGCTAAAATGCAGACTAGTCAAACTTTGGGGACATAAGTGCAAATAGGTGAAATCTAAGACTTACTGAGACAACTTGGAGACTTGGTAATTCATGAGACTGGCCTATTAGGCTTGACTGAGGGGGGTCCGGATAAGTCAGGACTGTCATGATAAAACGGAGACTTTTGGGGCAGAATAGTCATTCTGAGCTAGGTAGCTAGGATGATACTGCATTTTCATTGTACCTCCTTGACGATGAAAAGTAATAATAATTAAATGTACATATGTGTGTATAGAGGTTGTTGGGATAGATAACCGGCAACGCTGATCAGGAGAAATAGGCAGGCAATCGTGTAAGCATATGGATGCTTATTTGATATTGAAGGGAACTGCATGAGATGTATGCATGTATCTATATGTATGAGATACATAAATCATGAGATATCAAAAATGCTGATATTGGACACTAATATATGCATATAGAGTAGGTAAGTATGAATATTTTTCAGGATAATTCTGATACTTGTTTAAGAATAGATTCATGTACCCTGGACTTCTATATGGTCAGCATAGTCTCCGGACGTCTAGCTGCTGTGGTGGTGGACACTCATTGGACCCGGTCCACGCGCATTTATTCGGTACATTGCTAGCTCCCGGCTGTAGGAAACTAGTACTACTCTCTGGACTGACGATCCAGTAGGTGGTGTGCACACTTATGGTCTAGTTTGGCTTGGTGGATGAATGGGTGGTATATGAATGGGGAACTAATTTGAAATAATGGTATAATATTCTCTTGACTATGTGATGTGGGTCAGGTTAATAGGACATATGCTTTTACAAGCACATGTTATACGTTTCTAAAAGTGTATATTTCTATTTCGTAGTGAAGTCTATTTTGTTCATTACAAACTAATGTCTTGACGTCACTGCTTCTCTTGGCAGGTCTGTACCCTGTAGACCAAGAAGTAGGACTTACTTATAGAGATTGATAAACCAGTATATGCAAGCTATAATAATAAGTTTCTTTTAATCCCAGTTTCTTTAATTTTGTCTTGTTAACAGAACCGTTAGGATTAGACTGCTTGCTGAGCATTTCAGTACTTAGCGGAGAATATATACGGAGAGTCTGGGCGTCCAAGTGTGATTCTCTAACACTCTAGGATGGGGGTGTTACATCTTGGATCTAATCCATATCCAGAATACAAAGTCACAAATCAGAGTGAAATACAATTTTTTTGACCTGAGAAGAGTGGGCGATGTAGAAGGACAACATATTTCGGAACACTTGTATATTCTTCTCCACGAATTCTGATGGTGTTAGTATTTTTCTAAAAAATGGGAACCCTCTTCTACCTCTCTGAAAAATTCATAATAAAACCGAAAGAGGTAAAGAGAGAGGATACCTGCAAGAAGAGGAAATAAGCAAGAAAAGGGTGAGATTCGTGGTCCTGCTTCCGGCGAAAACAATCCGTCCGACTGTGAAGATCGTGATCCGACCGTCGATGGGGAATCGTCATGTGGTGTTATATGATGGAGAAAAGCCGGAAGAGGACCCATAAAGTCCGAGAAGAACAGTTATGTACTTACTGTTGGAATAGGTTCCCTACAGGCAATCTATATTTAGTATGAACAATGTTTGGCTAGAACATTCATTTATTATTTATTGTGATATATAATATAATGAAGTCCTTAGATACAATGTGTTGTTTATCTTAAACATCCCTAGTCCATTATATGGACGATCAACTATAGACTACTATGTGTGTAGATTGATATGGAGATATCAAGTCTAACACATGGGTATGCATTAAGAGTAATGGCATACTGGATTGACCCACAACGAGAATGATACATTAGATTATGTCAAAGTCACAATCGCTTCTCTTAGTGCTAATGATATGGTAATCCTTAGACTTGAAGTCACTAGATACTCTAGTTGTGGAATATTGTGCTTTGATATTATCAAACGTTGCGCCTTAACTGAGTAACTTTAAAGATAGTTATCGGGCATGATAGGAAGCAAGCTTAGAGGTCCTAGTGACGTAGAAAAGTTTTGTCCCTCCCACATAATGGGAGTAAATATCCATGGGCCACTCGAGGGATGGTTCTTATTGAATGTCTAGCCAGACTCAAATAAACCAATATGGAGATATTAATGTTATCTGCTCGCATAAGCATATTCCCAGGATCGAGAAACTATGGATTGGATATACGAGGGTGACTAATATGTCTCGTGTCCAATCCGAATATGGAGACAAAGGGCTAACACAATACATGAACATTGGGCACAAGATTTGTCGGTATCACTGACTTATTTCTATTAATTGGGGGGCATGGATGTGTCTCTAGGCACCACTCCATCTTAGTAAGTAGTTACTACCAAGTAAGTAGAAACCTATGGGGTCACACACCGGATGGATTAAATTGGAAATAGGTATTAATTAGTTGGACTAATTAATAAAAGGATCATAACGCAAACACAAGCAAACTTACTAGGACTAATTTGTGAGTGGACTATTCCATGTAAGGACATGATTAGTATTGGGGCCTTTATGTAGTTAATAAAGAGTTATTACTATGTAAAGGAACTCTAGCTTGTTAATTCTCAACACAAGTCATTATTGAGAGAACATAACAAAGCAAGAGAGAGAGAGAGAGAGAGAAAGAGAGAGAGAGAGAGAGAGAGAGAGAGAAAGCAAGAAGGTCAAAGCCCCCTTGCCCGTAAGCCCCCTTGGCCGTCGGCCTCCATAGGCGCCGGCATGGTGCCTCGTTTTGCGTGATCATCCTCCTTCTTCCGTTGCTAGCACTACACGGTGGGAAGGAATCCAATCAAGAATCCAAGGTGTGGATATTCATAGAGGCAAAAACACTATTTTTCGTGTGATCTCCCAAACTAAGGTACACATCTTTTATGCCCTTATCATGTTATCATGGCTTGCCTGTGATCTTTGGTGGGATTTGATCAGGATTAATTTTGTTATTCCGCTGCGTAACCTACATCAAAACCAACAGTGGTATCAGATCCACAGGTCGTAGCGCATAACATGATTTTATGTGTTACGATTTCAGTTTATACACCGCATTGTTAATATTACGCAAAAACTGAAATTAATTGGCATATTAAATGCAAATTGAATTTGATTCAAGACAAACAAGAACTAATTTAACATTGGATGTGAATATTGGTGAGTTTGATCACATAGGATGTGAATGACTTTGGATCTAGGAGCTAGGGTTTGGGCACAAGCTTGGAAAAAGAGTTTTTCAGACTTGGAAACAACTAAGATTGGGCAACAAGGCAAGGAATTGTTTTGGAAACAATTCCATGGGAGGTTCGACCCCCTATAGGGAGCTCCCCCCTTGCCTTGCCACCCAAGCTAGGGCTCGGCCAAGGGGTTGGGTCGGCCTAGCGTGCGGCCTATCCGCGCGTGAGGATCAGCCGACCGCCCCAAGGCCTTCCCTTGGTCCTCGGGTGGTTCGGCCACGGTGGATGGTGGACTCCATGGACTATTTGACCTTACTTGCCTAATTTCAAACTAAAATTGAACAAGCATGTTAAAAATTGGTTTTAACCGTATTATGTGCTTTGTTGCATGGTGAATGGATATGACCTAGGTTGTGGATGTTTATTTTGTGGTTTGGTTTACGGCTTGGAAGCTGTTTAAATTAGTGTAATAGTTAGTTAATTTTACGGCCTACGAACTGATCATCTTCTCAACATGTGAGGTTCTATTTGTTTATTCATTCTATATGTTAGGCTGGAATTAGAATTTTAGATGATAACCAAGAGCATGGAGAAGAAGACCGGAGGACCAAGAAGCCAAAAAGACGATGAGGACTCCCATCCTAGGTGCACTACTATGGTGGAGCACATGGGGATGATCTTGCGACTTTAGAGCATATAGGTATAATCATTTGCTTGGTAATATCTTAGTCTAGGGGCCATATCCATGCCACGTTAATTTTTTCTTTTGTGGATGTTTATTATTTACGTCTTGTTGTTTATTTTTGTGTGTATGGGTGATACACAGCAAAATGATAAAAAGATAATAATAAACAAGTTTGATCTTTTACTGTGGATTGCCCAATCCAAATAAGTATATCATGTTGATAGGGATCAACCAAACAATTAGATAATGACTATTAAATCCTTCAATGGAAATATTGCGTTTTGCCTTCTCTTGCCTAAACACCCTTCATGATCAAGGTCTATTAAATTTGGGCTTGCCAAATCGAGGCGTTTTAATTCACCTTGGTGAGTTGCGGGCGACACAAGCAAGTAATGTGTGATTGTTGAAGCAAGAGGTTGGACGCAACTGGGTAAAGTCAATTGGATTGATGAGCCTAGAGGCATGACAATTATGAGTTATCTAAAGGATAAAGAATAAGAAATTATTCACCTAATTGGACCAAGAATTGCATGGGATGCAATTGGAAGGGTTCCTACCTAAATAAGCAATTCTAGGGTGACTTGCCAAAGCAAGCTCAAGAAGAAGTGAAATATGGATCTTGGACTCACTAGAAAATATATATGATATTTTCCGCATTAATGGCGAGGGCTATTAATGCGAGAAAAATAATGGGAGCTATATGTAATGATCTAGCCATTGTTGAATATATTTAAACTATTCAAAATACTAAAAAATGCATGAAAGGGGAGTATGCAGATAGATATGCAGCACATATACTCTAGAAAAGGGGGGGGGGTGAATAGAGTATGCTAACTTTTTGCAAAACTTGGTGGAGGAGAAGAACTTATTTGAAGAGCAGTGAAGTTCAAGGCCTTGAAAATAGTTTCAAGCCTTTGAAGTGAAATACAATTTGAAATAAAACAGACAAGTCTTTTTCAAGGCCTTGAAAGAGTTTCAAACCCTTGAAAACAGACTAGGTTGAATGTTGTAATAACTAAGTATGTGAATAAACTATAAATGCAAGAGAAAGTGATTTATAGAGTTCAGTCCACTTGGAACTACATCTCTACCTCAGGGATCTTCTCCCTGCAGGATTTTCAACTCAATTCTTATTAATCAAAAGGTAAGCCCTAGATCTCAAGCACAGAGAGATGCCTTGCTCTATTACAGCTAGTGGTTCTCTCTAACCTATCTAGTACCCGCTCTAGCTAACTGATTAACTAAGAATTCTCTATTGTTCACCTTGAACAATCATTGAGAATGAAATGGAGAAGTATTACAAGAATGATCTACAAATAAAGCACAATACAGAAGAATACTAAAGTGTAGAACTGCAATGAAGAGTGCAGTGATCTTCTGTGAGATGGATTGTGAGAATGATGAACTTATTTGATGCTTGTCAATCCAAAAAAATGTCTCTCTTTTTTTCCCGTTGAATGTCCTCTCTTGTTTCTTCAAAATAAGCTCCATTTATATTGTTTGTAGCTCTGCAAATCTTCCCATATTTTCAACAACAACTTCCTATTTTGTAGGCAACAAACTTTGACTCTCTTAACACCTTTCTCCAACGGATAGTTGATCACAATATTCAGAGATATTGTTGTGATATTGTCATTTAACAATCTGAGAAGCTTTCATAAGTCTTTGATTGATCACTGAATCATCATCTCTTATTATTTTCTTCCCTGCAAAAGCCAGATTAGGAAACCAATCATGCATATTTAGAAAATAAAATTTTTCTGCAAAACTAAGTCAAACTGATAGATTAAAACATGTTAGATTATCAGAACAATATGTCTTTCATCATCAAATAATAACACATCAAGTACGGGGGGGATAGAGACAAAATCATATCAAAAGAGTTGAGAAAAACTCCCCCTTAGAACATGCATACAGGTCAGGCAGTTACAAAGATTTGAATCCTGGTTTAAGGCCTGCTATTTCAAGCTTGTGAAAGCTGATTCAAGGCTTTTAAAAATAATTCAAGGCCTTGAAATAACTAAGTATTTCAAGTCATGAAACCTGTGACCTTACAATCTCCCCCTTGATGAAAGACAAAACCTCAATCTTGTTTGATTCTTAGTTTCTGGAAAAAATAATGATTAGCACACAGTTCAAACAAACAGTAATAGCACAGTAATTCCAAAAGATCCAACTTATTAATAAACATAAGCAAAAACTGCAAGTAAGTTGCAGATAATACTACTGACCAAAAGATAGGTCATCTAGACAAAAATGAAAAAAAAAACAACCTAAGATTTTCTCCCGCTTTTTGACTCTCATCAAAAAGAATGAGAAGATGTTGGATCAGTGTCTGGAAATTTTTTAAAATAAAAACTCAAAAAGAAAGAATATGCAGGATTAAGGGGTTGGGACTTCTCTCCATCCTGATCTCCCTCTTCTTCCTCACGGTCTTCATCAGTCTTATCCCGTTCTTCTTGTTGAACTACATCAATATCCTCAATGATAGAACTGATCTTTTCTATGACACTGTTGAATAAGAAGGTGAGTCCCTCTAAATATTTTATTCCATGCTTTAGTTTCTTCTTCACATACACCTTCTTCTGCTGTGCAGAGGAAATCTTGTGATCCTTCCTTCCTGTTTTTGATGCAGCCACAGATTTTCAAGGATCCTTCTCATGTCTTCCTTTGTTGGACACAGAGTACACTCCATAGGATCCTGAAGTAGTATCTAAGTCTGAGTCCGGAATGAGAATTTCTTTCCTTTTCCCTTGATCCATGTGTCTATATTTTTCTTGTCTCTCCTAGGGCTTCCAATGTGAATTCCCTTCTGCTTCTCTTGTGAAGATACTGTAGACTGTTTCTTCTTGCCGGTTGGTGGAATCTAGTCCTTTTTCACCATCTTCTTAGGTGGTGAAGACTCCTGTTCTTCATCAGTAAAGCTTTCTGACTCTGAATCTTCACTGATTGTTAGAACCTTTTCTTCAACTGTCTTTATCTTTTTCTCAGAGCTAGGTTTTGAACCTCCGGCCATCGTGATTCTGTCTGAGGCTCTTCTAGTGCTCATTAGGGCTTGGGATAAGAATAGAGAGAGGTAGATTTGATACGGAGTAAAGGAGAAGAGAAGAAGATAAATACTAAGAGAGTTTGCATTTGAAAAGGAAAATGCAATATTCTCTGATCTTAAAAGATCTGTAATGATCAACAAAGATTCAAATCTTTGAGGCCGTTGGAAATAAACAATTTTATACTATATTTGGCTGAAAAATAATTTTGGAAAAGGTAGGGGCAATATTGAGCAAATATCTACAAATATAACACCCAATACTGAATGATCCAAGAATTATTCACTAACCAGTTATCAGACTTATTTTCAAGGCTTTAAAAATAGTTTCAAGGTCTTGAAAAGCTGTTAAGCTGAAACACATAAGATCAAAACTTTGAGCAGATTTTCAAGGCTTTGAAAATCAGTTCAAAACTTTGAAACACATAATAACTTACCTTCCTTACCTAATGCTCCCCCTAAACCAATGCATCTTTATTTAGTATGCCTAATTCCAGTCTTTGAGCTGAAAATATTTCATCAGGAAATGGTTTAGTGAAGATATCTGCAAGTTTCATGTTAGTAGAAACAAATTCAAGAACAATATCACCTTTCTCAACATGATCTCTGATGAAATGGTGTCTGACATCAATATGCTTGGTTCTTGAAGGCTTAACTGGATTCTTTGTAATAGATATTGCACTGGTATTGTCACATTTCATGGGAATACTTCTGAAATCGAATTTAAGGTCCCTCAATTGTTGATCAATCCATAATACTTGTGAACAACATGCTCCAGCAGATATATATTCAGCTTCAGCTGTTGATAAAGCAACTGAGTTTTGTTTCTTGGAATTCCAACTGATCAGGGATGATCCAATAAATTGGCAAATTCTAGAAGTGCTTTTCCTGTCAACTTTGTAACCTGCAAAGTCAGCATATGAAAATCCATGCAAAGATAAGTTAGAATGTCTTGGATACCAAATCCCTAAGTCTTTGGTACCATTGAGATATCTGAATATTCTCTTCACAACACTTAAGTGTGATTCCTTTGGATCAGCTTGAAATCGTGCACACGTACATACACTGAACATGATAGCTGGTTTACTAGCAGTGAGATAAAATAATGATCCAATCATACCTCTATAATATTTAACATTGACACTCTTACCAGATTCATCTTTATCTAAAGCCAGTGTAGAACTCATGGGAGTCTTTATCTCTTTGGATTGAAACATGTTGTACTTGTTGAACAAGTCCCTAGTGTACTTGCTTTGATGCAGAAAGATGCCCTTCTTCAGCTGATGTATTTGAAGTCCAAGGAAGAAGTTCAACTCTCCCATCATACTCATTTCAAATTCCCTGCTCATAAGACTTGAGAATTCTTTGCATAGAAGATCATTAGTAGCTCCAAACAAAATTTCATCAACAAAAATCTGAACGACAAGTAAATCTTTCTCATGAGTCTTTATGAAAAGGGTCTTGTCTACCAATCCTCTTTTGAAATAATTTTCAAGCAGAAATTTTGATAATCTTTCATACCAAGCTCTTGGAGCTTGTTTCAAACCATAAAGAGCTTTGTCAAGTTTGTAAACATGATCTGGAAACTTATCACTTTCAAAACAAGGAGGTTGTGCAACATAAACTTCCTCTTGCAAGTAGCCATTCAAAAAGGCACATTTCACATCCATTTGAAATAGTTTTATGTTTTCGTAAGATTCAAATGCAAGTAAAATTCTAATTGCTTCTAACCTGGCAACTGGAGCAAAAGTTTCCTCATAATAAATACCTTCTTCTTGATTGTAACCTTGAGCAACTAACCTTGCTTTTTTTTTCTGATCACATTGCCATTCTCATCTATTTTGTTTCTGAACACCCATCTGGTACCAATGACAGACTGGTTTGTTGGTGGAGGAACTAGGTTCCACGCCTTGTTTCTTTCAAACTCATTGAGTTCAATTTGCATAGCTATAATCGAGTCTGCTTCTTGTAATGCTTCCTTCACAGTTTTGGGTTCTACAAGAGAAATGAAATCATTGAAAGCACAAAGATTCTTCAATTGTGATCTTGTTTCTGTACCAGTGGTTGGGTCAGAGATGATGTTGTCAGCTGGATGAGATGAAAGATATTTGAATCTCTTTCTTGGAGACCATGGTTTAGGCTCTCCATATTGCGTCTCTGGTCTCGAAGTTGTAGTCTGATCACTTGTATCTTTCTAATCATCTTTTCCAAGGATTTGATCTTTGTTTTCAAGGCTTTGAGTCTTGTTTTCAAGGTCTTGAAAATGGCTTATGTTTCCTTCTGAACCTTTCTTTAACCCAACTGAGTTCTCGGCTTCTTCTTCTGATTCATGCTTGTTCAGTTTCAAGTCTGCAAAACTTTCACTCAAAGAACCATCATAGCTTTCATCAAAAATAACATGAATACTTTCTTCAACCAGCTTGGTCCTTTTATTATAAATTGTATAAGCTTTGCTAGTAAGAGAGTAACCAAGAAATATACCTTCATCACTTCTTGCATCAAACTTACCCAAGTTGTCCTTACCATTGTTGTGGACATAGCATGTGCAACCAAATGGTCTGAAGTATGAAATGTTGGCTTCCTCATTTGAAGAGTTCATAGGGGGTCTTCTTCAAGATGGGTCTGATCCAGCACCTATTCAAAATGTAATTTTCTGTATTCACAGCTTCTGCCCAATAATGTTTTGGCAGCTTGTTTTCTAGAAGCATTGTTCTTGACATATCTTCAAGAGTCATGTTCTTTCTTTCAACAACTCCATTCTTTTGAGGAGTTCTTGGAGCATAGAAATTGTAAGAGATACCATGCTTAACACAAAATAAATCAAATTCTAATAGGTCAAACTCTCTACCATGATCACTTCTGATTGAAGCCATGGGTAGGTTTTTCAAGTTTTGAAGTTCTCTACAAATCTTTGAAAATTCAGAGAGGGCTTTAGATTTTTCTTTCAGAAACATAACCCAAGTATATCTAGAATAATCATCTACAAGAACTAGAATATACCTCTTAACTTTTGGAGTTAGTGTCCTCATAGGACCACACAAATCCATGTGAAGTAGTTCAATAGGTCTAGAAGTACTTACTAACTTATTTGGTTTGAATGAGCTTGTGGTCTGCTTACCCTGAGCACAAGCTTTGCATTCTTCATCTTATTTGAACTTGATAGATGGTAATCCTCTTACCAGGTCTTTGGAGATCAATTTATTCAAGGTATGCAAGCTGATGTGACCAAGCTTTCTGTTCCAAACCCTTGAATCCTCTTTCAAGGCCTTGAGACACATTAAGCTTTTACCTGCAACTTTGTTAGTCTAAAAGGTATAAACATTGTTTCATCTAGAGGCTGTGAGAATGAAATTGCCTGATTTCTCATTTTGCACCACACACTTCTCTTTATCAAAGATAACCTTATTGCCATTATCACAAAGTTAAGATACACTAAGCAAGTTAAATTTCAAGCCATCAACTAGATATAAATCAGAAATAGAGTTTTTAGAATCTATACCAACTTTACCAATACCAAGTATGTTGCATTTTCCTTTGTCACCAAGTGTAATTGAACCTTTAGATTGCTCTTTCAATTCTGAGAATAGAGATCTCTTTCCACTCATGTGTCTTGAGCAACCACTGTCCATAAACCACTTCGGTTCTTTGACATTGGTGACAACCTGCAAACACAAATCACTGCCTTACCCAGCTGTTAGACCAAGTGTGTAATTTGGAATCATAATCAGGATCAACCATGTTAGGTGGTCTGACCCCTTTAGGAACCCAAATTTGTCTGACATGTCCTTTCAGTTGAAATGGAAATGCGTTCCTCATTATGTGAGGGTCTCTTCTTCTGAAAGGACAAGTCATCTTCATATGACCAATCTTGTTACAAAAATGACACTTAGGAGAAGTTTTGTTTCCAGATTTCACAAATCTGGTATTGTTCTTTCTTGGAAAGTTTGGATTGTATCCAGTACCAGTTTTGTGAACTGACTTTGAACTTTCTCCAAGAACCAGGTTCAACTTGTGTTCTGAGTCCGCAAGCTTGACTTTGACTAATTCAGATTCTTAAAGTTTCTTAGTAAGATTAGCCTTTTGTTTAACTAATTCATCAACTTGATGTCTCATATTAACAAGGCTGTTACTCAGTAAAGAGTTCTTCTCAGTGACTATTTCCTTGACTTGTGTTTTCAGGGCTTTGAAACTGGTTTTCAAGGCCTTTAAATCACTGTCAGTTTTCTTCTGAGAGATTTCAAGATTCTGATTTAGACAAACAAGTTGTAAATTCTCTTTTTCTTGCTCATGAACTTTTTCTTTCAAATCTCTAATCTCATTCAGATAATCTTCTTCATTTAAAAGCATTGTTTTAAGATAATTTGTAAGAGATTCTTTTGGTTTTGAAATCAAACAGTTTACCATTACCTCAATGTTCTTCTCAGAAGTTTCATCATGCTTGGCCATGAAGCATAGGTTGGTATGTTCTTCTTCAGATTCAGAGTCACTTGAGGTATCTGAATCACTCCATGAAGCTATCATAACTTTCTTTCTTCTTTCAAGGTCTTTCTTCTGAAAATTCTTGCTTTTCTTGTATAGACAGTTCATGACATTGGATTTATCCTGTAAAGAAGAATTATCTTTGTAGTCCTTGATACTGGATGATCTGTGTCTTTTCTGTTAAAGTCCTTGTTTCCAAAGTTTTTCTTCATCTTGAGGATTCTGGTCACGACTTTGAAAATCAATGCAAATGGATCTTCATCATCATCTTCTCTTTCAAGGCTTTGAACTTTTGCATTCTCTTTGGAATTGAGTGCTAAGTTCTTGACACCTTCAGGTAGCTCTCCATCAGCCTCATTCATGGATATATCATGTGTAAGGAGCTTCCCTTGTAGATCATCAAGTTGTAGTCATGAGAGATCTTGAGCTTCTTCAATGGATTTTTTCTTTGGTTCCCATTTAGCCTTTGGAAGACTTCTCAGTATCTTCCTCACTTTTTTTTCATCGGAAATATGATTTCCCAATGAATCAAGGTTGTTGTCAATGTTTGTGAACCTCTTGGCAATCTCTCTGATTGACTCATCTGCATTCATCTTGAACATCTCATATTACCTGAGATATATGTTTATTTTGTTTGCTTGACTTGACTGGTTCCTTCAAATGTTACCACAAGCTTATCCCAGATCTCTTTGGCAGTCTTGCAACCTGAAATCCTGTTAAATTCATATGTACTCAAAGCACAATACAAGATGTTAATAGCTTTGTAATTCTTATAAAATTGTTCTAATTCAGAAGAGGAGAATGAGTCTTCAGATTTGGGAGTTTTGATCTCATCTTTCTCTGTAAAGAAAGTGTGAGGTCCATTCTAAATAATGGTCCAAAGCTCTATGTCTTGATCAATGATGAACACTTTCATCAGAGCTTTCCAGTGAGCAAAGTTGTCTCCACAAAATAGAAGAGGTCTGTTAGCAGCTCTTCCCTGTGAAAAACCACCATCACATGCAGTACCCATTATCACCAGATAGTAAAATCTTATACAGTGATACAAGCTCTGATACCAATTGAAAGGGGAGTATACAGATAGATATGCAGCACAGATACTCTAGAAGGGGGGCGTGTTGAATAGAGTATGCCAACTTTTTGCAAAACAAGGTGGAGGAGAAGAAATTCTTTGAAGAGCAGTGAAGTTCGAGGCCTTGAAAACAGTTTCAAGCCTTTGAAGTGAAATAAAATTTGAAATTAAACAGACAAGTCTTTTTTAAGGCCTTGAAAAGAGTTTCAAACCCTTGAAAATAGACTAGTTTGAATGTTGTAACAACTAAGTATGTGAATGAACTATAAATGCAAGAGACAAGTGATTTAGAGTTCAGTCCACTTGGACTTACGTCTCTACCTCAGGGATCTTCTCCTTGTAGAATTTTCAACTCAATTCTTATTAATCAAAAGCTAAGCCCTATATCTTAAGCACGGAGAGATGCCTTACTCTGTTACAGCTAGTGGTTCTCTCTAACCTATCTAGTACCTTCTCTAGATAACAGATTAACTAAGAATTCTCTATTGTTCACCTTGAAAAATCCTTGAGAATGAAATGGATAAGTATTACAATAATGATCTACAAATAAAGCACAATACAGAAGAACACTAAAGTGTAGAACTGCAATGAAGAGTGCAGTGGTCTTATGTGAGATGGATTGGGAGAATGATGAACCTCTTGATGCTTGTCAATCCAGAAAAATTTCTCTCGTTTTTGCCCGTTGAATGTTCTATCTTGTTGCTTCAAAATGAGCTCCATTTATACTGTTTGAAGCTCTGCAAATCTTCCCAGATTCTCAGCAACAACTTCCTATTTTGTAGGCAACAAACTTTGGCTCACTTAACAGCCTTCTCCAACGAATAGTGGATCACAATCTTAAGAGATATTGTTGTGATCTTGTCATTTAACAATCTGAGAAGCTGTCATAAGTCTTTGATTGATCACAGAATCATCATCTCTTATTATTTCCTTCCCCGCAAAAGCCAGATTAGGAAATCAATCCTGCATATTTAGGAAATAAAATTTCTCTGCAATACTAAGTCAAACTGATAGATTAAAACATGCTAGATATATCAGAACAGTTTGTCTTTCATCATCAAATAATAACACGTCAAGCACAGGGGTGATAGAGACAAAATCAGATCAGAAGAGTTGAGAAAAATTCCCCCTTAGAACATGCATACACGTCAGGCAGTTTCAAGGATTTGAATCCTGATTCAAGGCCTTGAAATAGCTCAAGCCTGTGAAACCTGATTCAAGGCTTTGAAAACTTGTTCAAGGCCTTGAAATAACTAAGTATTTCAAGTCCATGAAACATGTGACCTTACATTGCACATTTTTCGTTTTTGTAGAATTCCAATGGCAACCATCACACATCGACTTCATCCCTGCGATCTGTCCTTGAGAAGGACAAACTGTCTCGAACAAATTTCCTTGACTGGTACAGAAACTTAAGGATCGTCCTTAAGCAAGAAAATAAAATGTGCGGCTTAGACAATCCTATACTAGAACCCCCCCCCCAGGATGAGTCTGTTCTAGCTGTCGTGAGAGCACATCAGAAACATGTGGATGATTCTAATGATGTGACTTGTCTCATGCTTTGCACCATGACGTCTGAGCTTCAGAAGCAACATGAGAACATGGGAGCCTACGATATGATCGAACACTTGAAACAGTTGTTTCAAAAAACAGTCAAGCCATGAGCGGTATGAGGTGTCCAAAGCACTGTTCAAGAGCGATCTCTCAGAAGGGAACCCAGTAGGGCCTCATGTACTCCGAATGATCGGATACATAGAGAACCTCACGAGGCTGTTGAAATACCCCGTTATTTAGAAACGGATATTTTATAATAATATTAGGTGTAGTATTTTATAATAGTATTGGGTGTTAATATGATATTAGTATAAGTTTGGGTACTAGTTGTTATTATTTTAAAGTTAATTTTAATGTTATAAACTACCTAGGTGTTTCTATGTATTTTCTTATAACTATTATAGTGTCTTTTATTTAACTAAGGAGGTGGTAGTAATACTAAGCCTAAACCTAAGGGGGTGAAAGTGTCTTTACCCTATAATTTAGTCATCTTCTTCACCCAACGATGGAGGATTTGTTTCTCCTTCTCCATGTCCGAATCCAACACCACCACCACCTCAAATCTTCACCAAAACTCTTGATTTTTGTCCCAATTCAATCCCAATTTAATTTAATCTCATCAAAACTCGATACTTTAGCAAAAAGTAAACCAATTTCGCCAATTTTTGGTCCCAATTCGGAATCAAAGTTTTCGAAGTGGGTTTCCTTCAGGCGATTGAATTGCTCATCTCTCCGCCTATATAAACCCCTCAAACCCAGAAAAATTCTCACACCAATTCACAACTCTCAATCTCTCCTTCGATCTCTCTCTCTCTCCCCGTTAAGATTTGCGAGCAGACCCGGCCGGAGCCGAGGCCGCCGCGTGCCGTCCTCCCCGTCGCTGCCGCCGCCATCTCGTCCATCACCGTCGTCGTGCTCACCACCGTTCGCCACCGCCGGTCGTCTCTGGTAGTTTTCCCGTCGTCCTCCCAATCGGGTACTAACCCGAATGCTTTCTTTCCCTTTTTCTTTATTTTTTTTTGTTTTGTTCTCTCTTCACTGTTAGTTAATGTTAATAGTGGGTTTAAAGAAAAGAACAAAGGGGTTGTTGGCCCACTGGTTAAATGCTAACATTTAAGGCTTGTGGGTATGTAGAGGCTAGGTTCTAGGTTCGAATCTCACAAAAAACATTCTTTTTACACAAGTTTAAATATTTTTCTTATTTTGTTTTTATAAGTTTGTAACAAGTTAGAATAAGTTATTTTTCTCAAATAAATTTGTTATTTCTTTTAAATAAAAGTTAGTTAGTTTATAACTTACATTCTTTACTAAGGCTTGTTTGGTTGAGAGAAACTACTATGGGAATCAAAATTTGTTTTTGGGGTAAAATAACATGCTTCTCTACCCTAAATAATAAAAACGATAGTTTATTTAATCCTATAAGTTATATTTATATAATTATAACTTAGTATGTTTTTACAAATGATAAACTTTAACTCTATAAAGTGTATATTTACATAAAAGAGGTTGTTCGCCTTAGTAAAGGTTGGGGAGAGTTAGTAAGGGATTTATTTCATATTACTTTGTGTGCAATATGTTGATTAGGATATTATTAAATTTGTAGGCGACAATTTCATTGACGATGGATACGTCGAGTGTTACTAGGAAGTGAATTGCTTTTGCTTGAGATTCAAGGTAAGTAAACATGCCAGGCCTAGCGCCCATACCTTCTTTCATGTCAAACTGCTTTTGTGATTTATTGTCTCAAAATTTGAATATATGCGTGAACTTTTTATTCGAGAAAGTTTACTGATTTTACAAAGGTGATTCTATCACAACTATCACATGAGATGTTAATAAGACGTAAAGACGTAAACTGGAATAGTTGTACCGGGGATCAATATTTTGAGATTTGGCCGATGTGGACTACGTCTCTCGACCCATTTATTTTATTTTGCTCGGCCGCAACCGCCCCGAGGTCGCTCCAGTACTTACCTCTCTAGCTGCAAGAAGTCTTAGGGGGGTGTCGACACTTATGGTCTGGTAGCCAGTTATTAGTAGATCTTCCCCGTGTGATGCGGATAATGACTGAAATTATCCTGAGTTATCTGGGATTTTATTATATTTTATTTTATCTTGATTAGGATCTTAATGTTATCAGAATAAGTTAGTAGCTTATCTTTTAGGACTTTATCTTGTTTAGAGTTTTAGTTTGGTTAGGACTATCTCACTGTTGCCTATTTATTGGGCTTCAGTATTTCATTTGTTTTTCAGTTTTTGATGAATAAATATTGATTTCTCCTCACGTTTGAGTTGAGCATTTTTTTCTGAATCGGAGTGATTCAATTTTCCGCTTGTTCTTGGTGCATCCTGCATCAATTTTGGTATCAAAGCCTGGTTTTGATTCATTACCACGCCTTCTACTGCCATTGTACTGCCACTGCTCTGTTTACAACCTCCATCTTGTTGCTTCATTCTCCACCAGAAATCAGATTACAACATTTTGTTCACCAGCGTTGCGGTTGCCACCACTTACAACGGCTGCAAGCTCCGTTCCGCCATCAACGCCGCTTCCAACTCCGAGCCAACTGCTGATTGGGGGGCACCAGTTCCGACGTAACAGCAGATTCCGGCGACCAAGATCGTAGACCACATCTACCAAAACCGAGAGCATCAAGACCAGAAGCAAGAAGGAGAAGAAGAGGGTCAGACAGACCTCACCGCCGCCCACGTCGCGGTGCCGCCTCTGTCAGAAACAGTCACGCCACCCCGACCGACCCGATCCGAGCATCTCCGTTGTTACCACCACCAGTAGCAGCCCACACTACGGTCTGACCCAGTACTCGCCGGAACGAAGGAAACCAGTCCTTTCCGACCGTCTGATCTGAGCCGCAAACCCAGAATCAGAAGAGGAAGCCATCCGATCTGAGCCAGAAAACACTACCGCCATACTTCCCGACGATGCTATTCCGAGGACCGGCTAGTATCTTTCCATAGTTCCCTGCCACAAGCCATCGCCGCCACAGGCCGTCCTCTCTCCATCGCTACCGCCGCCTCCTCCAACATCACCGCAGATCGTACCTCCATCTCTATTGCAGTTCTTAACTGCTTCCTCTCCTTCACTGTTCTTTAATCCAGAAACAAAACCATTCCCCCAAAAAAAAGAAAAAAACAACAGCAGCCCCTAAAAATCCTATTTTACCCCTGCTGAAAGCTGTAGTTTCCTATTTAACCTTTCCACTTGGTAAGAACCCTAGCAGGCCAATGTCACCTACCCACTGAAGCCCATTGTCATCAGCCAATGTTGCAAACCAGTTTCGGCTTAGAGCCCAATGACCGCAATTTGCTCCTAAACAGGCCCAGTCTACAAACCCAGTAGCCCTGCATTTTTCTCATTTCTGTTCTTTGAAAAAAAGAAGGATAATATTCAAATTATTGGGCGAATTTCCTTACAGGATCTTTGTCACCCTTAGCTCATGTCCATCGGATTTTGGGTTACCCACTAGGCTCATATTCATTGGAATTTTGGGTCACTCATTTGACTCAAATTCATTATAATATTGGGTCACATTTGGATTTGATTCTCTCAAGAGTCAAAGGTTAACACCTTGAAATTATTTCAATGATCTATGATGTTTATTTGACACAAATGGTCTTGAAACATACTATGTAAGCCTTTGAAAAGACTATGTCGAGATCTAGGGAATATTCTCAGTACAGATACTCGAATGATCCCTGGAGATGCATTGGAAGTCATTCACCATCTCCAGAACCGCCTAGATATAACGATGAGTCTCAATATGTACCGAAGAGTGTTCCATATTTTTCGGGTCAATGTTTTAGACACTTGGGAGTTGCGGATTCCGTTGTCTTCTTAGATTGGCTTGATAAACTAGAAGATTATTTTGATTGGTATGACTTTTCTGATGCTAGAAGCATTCGATTTGCTACGATGTTGCTTGAGGGACCAGCTCAAAAATACTAGAAATGGGTAAAAGCAGAATTGGAACGCCAAGGAAAAGAGCCAATTACTAAGTGGTATGAAATGAAGAGCATTTTGAAAGAGAAGTACCTCTTGGCTTCTTACAAGAGAAGACAGCGAGATCATTATGCTTTTGATGAGGAACTATACGAGGGCCGTTCTTTTAAGACATTCTCATCTACTAAAGTTCGTAAGTCACACTATCAAACCTACCCTTCTCAGAGGACATCTAGCACCTACCCTTCTCAGAGGACATCTAGCACAGGTTATTATGAAAACAATGGTTGTGATAGTGATTACAACACCGATTATTCTCATGAACATAACCCTCCTCCAAGGGTCATTTACAAAGTCGAACAACAAAATTTCTACAGGAACACCTCGCAACCCTTTGATGCTCCTAAAGTCGATGATGATGGACGACTAGTTCAGTACCTAGAGGTACATTCACAACCAAATGACGAAGATATTTACGATGTTCACCCTCTCGAGGAACCTATATGGTCAGGAGATGAATGTGAAGAAGGTGGTGAAGATAAATGTGAAGAAGATGATAAAAATTCGTCGAACTTGAATGGTGCCTATTCCTTTTTCACTAAAGACGATGTTTGTGATACAGTAACCAATCACGATGTGCTTACAAACTCAGAGACGGCTATCGTTCCTGAAGTGCACCTCTCATTTCAGTGTTCTCTTCCAATACCTAAGCCTATTGTGACAGCTCGGAAATGGAGTCTCGTTTTCATTCAGATTAGCCGGTATGTCACGCTCAAGCCAACGCTAGACAATTCTATATTTCGTGCTGGTTGCTCGGTCAACCCTTTCATGATTTATCATATCGTGTCTCATGTGGGCTCTCCTAGAGTATTCCAGAAGAGCCATGTTGGCATGTACCTTCATCGTAATTCTTCCAAGACACCATCTGTCCTCGATTGCGACTCTAAAGGAATATCGTCTCAGGTTCCAGATTCCATTCTCTATCTCAATGAGAATGATCCTAGAGCACACAAATTAAAACACTATACCACCCTTGATTCTACCATATTATCTTCTCATGTCGTGCCATCTCCATCTCATGATGAAGGTACATACATGAATACTAAATTAGGAAATTTTCATCCATCTCGAGACTTCATTTGGAAGTATCTAGTGTATTGGAAGAATCATCCATATCCGTCTACTTCTATGCAAGGCTATGCGGATTTTCTACAATACTTGGTCCAGGGGGAAGGACGTCCAAAAACTGCATGTCATGAAAGTACAACTTTGAAATCTCTTGCTCGTTGGAAGAATCGCCCGAAGTCATTTCCCGAAAGTGATTTGTCTCGACATTTGGTTAATTGGAAAAATCGTCCGAAGATTTCAGTTCAAAGTGATTCCTGGAGGTACTTGGTTCAATGGACGAATCATCCAAAGTTGTTACTTCAGGGAGGCGTATGGAAGTACTTGATGTTCTGGAAAGGTCGTCCGCGCACATTATTCCTTCTCTAACTCTCCGGAGTAGAGTTTTCTCAGTGGAGGAGAATGATGCAAATAATGACTGATATTATCCTGAGTTATCTAGGATTTTATTATATTTTGTTTTATCTTGATTAGGATCTTAATGTTATCAGAATAAGTTAGTAGCTTATCTTTTAGGACTTTATCTTGTTTAGAGTTTTAGTTTGGTTAGGACTATCTCACTGTTGCCTATTTATTGGGCTTCAGTATTTCATTTGTTTTTCAGTTTTTGATGAATAAATATTGATTTCTCCTCACGTTTGAGTTCAGCATTTTTTTCTGAATCGGAGTGATTCAATTTTCCGCTTGTTCTTGGTGCATCCTGCATCACCGTGTCAACAAGATAAAATATGGATTTCCAAGATTGTACCTTTACTGTTTAAATTTGAAAGTCCCCATTGGACAAGGAAGGAAGTTTGGGAATGTTTCCCTAATTGAGATACTAAAGTGAAAAGAGTTAGGGAATGTTTCCCCACAAGTGAAGTGATAAAAGGAAAAGATTTGTGAATTCTCATTTCATACTTATACTCTTACTCGAATTCTTTACTCTTCAAACTTATATGTCTTTTACAAACTGCTTCATAATCTATTTACATGTCTAGGTGTTGCTTACTCATTATTTTCCGCTGACTTTTGAAACTGTGGTGTTTCTTTTTATTTCTGCACCACAGGTTTAGGTGGAAGCTTGGAGTAACGGGAGCGCGACTCGACATACATAGTAAAAGTTTAGTAGATCACATTTATTTACTTTAGCACTTCAGTTAGACTTAGAGAATATCTAGATTGGAATAATGCCCATGTTTGTGGCGAGACAAGTTTCAAAGTTTTAATTATTTATTTTAAAGGATTTGGTTTGGATTTTCTGTTATAAAATCTCCTTGTATCCGAGTTTAATCTCGGGTACGGAGTGACATCTCTGGGCTTCCGGTTTGGTCGTTTTGGGGGTGTTACAGCTGGGGTTCCCACTCGGCCAAGAGTTGGCAACTGATCTTGTCTTGAAATCGTTGCCTGACAGTTATAACCAGTTCATTATGAACTATAACTTGAATGAAATCAGTAAAGCTCTGTCGTAATTGCTAAACATGCTAAGGACAGCTGAACAAAGCATAAATAAAGGCAAGGGCCATAATGGTGGTGAATAAGAAGAAGGGCAAGGGAGTTACCTCTACTTCTAAAGGAAAGCGCAAGAAAGTTGCAAAGTCCAAGGAAGCCCTGAAGCCTAGTGGGGGCGTGGCTAAAGGTGATTGTCACTACTTTAGCCAGTCGGGTCACTTGAGGAGGAATTTCCCCAAGTATCTGGAGGATAAAAAGCTTGGAATAGTGATTCCACCACCACCCGGTATTTTTGTTATAGACGTCAATCTCTCTATTTCTTCATCTTGGGTATTGGATACTGTATGTGGATCTCACATTTGTCGAAATGTGCAAGATTTGAAAAGAAGTAAAAGATTGGCTAAAGGGGAGATAGATTTGCGCGTCGGAAATGGAGCAAGAGTTGATGCATTAGCTATAGGCCACTACAGGAAATATGGCTAAAAACGACGGTAAGAAATAAATGAGTGTCGTATATAAGTTTATATACGACGGTAAGTAGTTTCCCGTAGTATTTAAAATTATACTACGGTTTATTAACATACCGTTGTATTTTAATTCATTTAACCACGGTTAATCTTTTAACCGTCGTTTATTACGAAAAGAACGACGGACAAATTTACCCTCCAAAAATTTTCGCCACTCCCACCCCAATCCTTATAAAAAATTTTGCGGATTAAATCCACCTTTAATTTTTTACCCACCCACTAATCCCAACCCACTTGCCCTAGGTCACGTCTCTTGAAGCAAGCAATCTGAGAGACGCACAGGCGATCGATCGATCGGTTTCTTCATCTTCTCTTTCTCCCCGACGGTTGAGACTCCTTCGCCCTTCTCTCACCAGTACCATTCTTCTCATCTGATCAGAAGCCGGTAAGTCTATTCATCGTCTCTTATCTCTTATCTCCTGTGTGTTTCATCGTCTCTTATCTCCTGTGTGTTCTGGCCTCTGATTTGGGGAAATCTTACTCACTGCCACTGATTATTGAAGTAGCTAGGTATGGCTAAAGAGTTCTGGATACGTACTGTACGTGTACTAGGAGTGTCTCTTCTGCGATCTGAAACTCCGACTCTGCATCAATTGGATAGTCGATCATAAAACGCAGGTATTTTTCTCATCTGATGCGTGATGATGGGTGATTATGCTTATTTGTATGGTATTCATTTATTTTTACCTGCACTATGATATCATTCAATTTTGGTAATTTGAGCTATTGATCCCCATTCTGGGGGGAGATGATTGAATGTTTTGCTGAATTTTGTGTTATTTGGTAGTTGTTTACATATCAGAACCCTTACCCTAGTACGATATTGTTGTCCACTCTTAGTAAAATTGCCTGATTTCACTTTGTTCTTAATGTTTCATACCTATTTGGTACCTGACAATGCATGCCCTCTTCAGAAATTACCTTAAATCTTCTTTCTGGACTGAAGAAAATCGTTCTATTTAACAGGAAGATGTTTTGCCAATTACAGACAGAGCATGGGTTGTGAAAGAAATAGATAACTGGTTGTATCAGTCAATAATAACTTAGGGTTATTCATGCCACAAGCCTGGTTTGTTAAGCGTGAGGCTTTGTTGTAGTAATTATGTTCTTGTAGGACGTTGTTTATCAACTACATAACATGTTCTTATTGTGTTTGATTTGGTTAATATCAATACATGTATGGTATATTTTGTCGGGGCACTGGTGAAACTGGGATGAATTTGAATTGGCAGACTCGGTATTACTGTCATATTGGGATAAGTGTTAGAGCTATAAGGGATTTAGGTTTTGGTTTCAGGTCGCCTTGTTCTGGAGTCTAGGTTAGGAAATACTCTGTATCTTTGTTCTGGAGTCTAGGTTAGGAAATACTCTGCTTTAATAGGAAGAGTTTTGGTACAATTATTTTACTTTGTTATTTATAACTATATATAAAACATATTTCATACTCCTAAAAACTGTTAGGTAATTGGTAAGGTAATTTTTTTCTAAAAAGAAACAAAAACAGAAATCTCAAACTGTCCAATTTAATACAGTAACTGCAGGTTTAGGAGTCTGCAACGGATTACATCAAGAAAGATTACTTATCAACAGATTCTAGTCAAAGATTACACTGATAATTCTAGAAATATCTAACTTTGTGGTGTTAATTGATGTTATGGTAATTGGTTTTGAGAAGCAAGTATTAAAAATTTTGTCCATCCCGTTACAACCACTATTAAAAACGATTTCATTTCTTTCTCTCCACAATTACCAAATACCTGCTGCAAAAACAGTGGCATGATCGATGTTATGATAAGGAGGGATATTGACCGAGATTGCGCTGTCATGCTTCCAAAAATACTGCTCCATACCTGATAGCCAGTTGTACAAGTATGAAGAATATGGATAGTGTCCTCACAAAGATCATTAAATTTTTCACAATGCGGAGAGCTAGTCATATTTCTATTGAACCTTAGCTTGTTAATAAGAATTCTTTCTTGACCTGCTAAGAAAATAAGAGTCCTTATCCGTTGAGGAACAGGAATTTTCCATGTCCAACTCAGATCACAGTTTGTCTGATTCACGATTACTCTGATCAATTATAGGCAATTTTAGCCGGTAACCTTCCTGAGTTAGAATTGGTCCAGCTAATATTGTCTTTAGTTTTCCCTTTTAGAAGTAGTAGTAACTTTAATTTTATTAATGTCATGTGAAATCAGTAATTTTCCGAAGAGACAATCCTGAGTCCTCTTTTGGGTGATGAAATCCCTAACGAGTGAATTGGTGTCAATGGGGGAAGCAATATCATCCTCCATGAGAGGTCTGTCAGAGCACCATTTATCTTTCCAAAAGTTAATTTTTGTACCATCACCTACAATTGTCTCCTTATCTCAAGTAATGGTCTGGTTTTTGTAAGGCTTCCCCAACTGACAAAAGCTCTGCCACATCTTTTCTAGTTGTTGAGACTACAGTTGTTCAAGTATTTATCACTGAGCATTTTGACCCACTCAAAGTCTTTGTTGAGCAATCTCCAGGAATTCTTTGTTAGGAGAGCCAGATTGGCGGTCTTTCTCTCCTTTTTCCAAGACCTCCTTTAGATTTCGGTTTACAAACTTGTTCCAATTCAAAAAATGAACTCTCTTACGAGTCTCAGTTGAGCATCGCAGAAAATTCTTTTTTATTTTGTATATATCCTCACAAGCTGCAATAGGTAAGGCCAACCTTCGCATCACATAAGCAGGATTAGAGTTAAAAGCAGAATTGATCAAAGTTACCGTTCCAGCAAAGGATAGGGTATTCACTTTTTTTTTTGATAAATTGGGCTTATATTAAGAACCACACTGTTTACATAAGCGCAATCAAAAGTTTAGGCTTTCAAATTTGCATCAGGTAGACAAGACAGATCCAATCTACCGCTAAACTTAGAAACTCTCCCCCACTTAGCTAACTCATGAGGTAATCTATTTCTACTTCTAGATTCAAACACTATAGAAAACTTATCCTGAATATTTGGTATAAAAAACAAGCTCTCTAGGCGGTTTCTCCATTTCCAGTGAGCTAATTTGTGATTTTGAAAAGCTTGGACCACCATTTTTGCATCAGAAGCAATGATCACCAAATCATTTAGGTCTGAGATCTCATAAGCTCTCTGAATTGCCATTTCCACTGCATTGAACTCACCTTCTTCAATCAACATTTCTCCTTTAGTGGTAGTTTCAGCTACCATGATTTCACCCTTGTAATTTCTGGCCACAGTGCCATAGCAGATAACTAGGTTTGTAACTCGCATCACAATTGAATTTTATAGTACCTGGACTAGGAGGTGCCCATCCTACCTGAGCCTCATCTTCTTCTTTGTGAACTAAAGCTTTTTCAGTGCAGTTACTGTAGCTAAATTCAACATAAGCCATCTCTACCTCTTTGACAATCACCTGGATACTTCTGCACTTCTCTTTGGCCCATTTTTCATTCCTGATCTTCCACACCTTGTCCATTATAATTGCAGTCTAGCATGCATTTTCTCGATAATAGGCTTGAGATCCTCTTTTTTAAGACTTTTTACATGCGAGGGATACCGAGATACATACTTAAATTATCTGAGAGAGGAATATCTATCCACTCAAAATTGCAGCTATATTCAAAGGTATATTAGGTGAAATAAACAATTTTTTTTCTGAAAGTTTATACACTGACCAGAGATATCGCAAAAAAACTTTCATTTATGACTCTTGCGCAATCAGTAAGCTTGAGAGAAGAGCATCAGATCGTCAACAAGAAATAAATGCGAAAACTTAAGACCATTACTAAAAGCTTTCAAACCCACCCAAGTACCATCACAAACTCTTTGGTGAACCAATATTGAGAGATTCTTTGTACCAAGTACAGAGAGGAGTGGGCAGAGGGGATCTTCAAAATTGACCATCAAAAAAAGCGTATATATGATTAGCTGGAGTTTTATGAATCAAATTTGGACAACTTTAAAAACGAGGCTTATAGGCCTAATATGTGAAATCTCTTGAGTGATAAGGATACTATTCGTGGTACATTGCCCTTTAATAAAACGTCTCTGAAAGGGGGCCCCCACTTCTCCGAGGAAAGGTCCAATTCTGTTAACCAAGATTTTATGAATATTATGTTACCTTTTTTTATTCAATCTACATTCATTTAATTTGGAGAATAGGGCTTCATTCATTTTGTTTTCTAATTTACATCTATATTCATGCAGCATATTTGTAAGTAGCTTCTTTTCTTAGCATGGATAAGAGCTGGATAAATTTGGAAGATCGAGTCAGTTTGGCATATTGTAAAGGGTGTTTGGCATTCCTTGATTTCGCTTTTGCCAACAATGGGGGAAGTTTGGAGATACAATGTCCTTGTAGGAAGTGCTTGAATCGCTATTATCTGGATCGTGATAGTGTATTTGATCATATTATCTGCAATGGATTTGACACTGATTATGTGGTGTGGGTAACCCATGGAGAGTCATTTGATAGAAGTAAAACATCTGAGAATGAAAATCTGAATTACAATGTTGACGAGGAAATGATTGATATGATACATGATGCAATAGGTGGAGAGGAAGGGCTTACTTCCAATAGTCCTGATGAAGAGAGTAAGGAGTTTTATAGGCTTTTAGAAGATGCAGAGAAACCTTTTTACCCTGGTTGTAGTAAATTCACAACCCTATCATTTCTTGTTCGACTATTGCATTTGAAAGTATTATATGGATGGAGTGACATATCTTTTACTAAATTGCTAGAGTTGTTGAAAGAAGCCTTCCCCGATGGTGAGACATTACCCAAATCTTATTTCAAGGAAAAAAAGTTTTTCAGTTCATTAGGATTTTCATACAAGAAAATTGATGCCTGTCCCAATAATTGCATGTTATATTGGAAATAGAAGGAAGGGTTAGAGAGCTGTGATGTTTGCAAGACACCAAGATATCATGTAACTGATGAACAAACTGATGATGGAAAGAGCAAGAGCAAACGAATTCCCCAAAATAGAATGCGCTACTTTCCTTTGAAACCAAGGCTTAGAAGATTGTTTAGGTCTTCAAAAACTGCTGCTTTGATGAGGTGGCATGCTAAAGAGCGAGATCGCGATGGTATACAAAGGCACCCTGCCAATTCTTTGGCTTGGAAGACTTTTGATGAGCTTCATCCGGATTTTGCAGACGATCGCAGGAATGTGAGATTTGGTTTGGCGTCTGATGGTTTTAGCCCTTATAGGACGATTGGCATTCCTTACAGTACGTGGCCGGTTTTGTTAATTATTTATAATTTTCCGCCTTGGTTATGCATGAAACAATCATCCTTTATATTGTCAATCTTGATTGATGGACCTGATGCACCTGGCAATGACATCGATGTGTATTTGCAACCTTTGATTGAGGAATTGAGAGACTTATGGATTCAAGGTCTACCTACTTATGATGCAGATAGTAAAGAAATGTTTCAGTTGTATGCGACTCTTATGTGGACAATCAATGACTTTCCAGCATATGCTAATTTGTCAGGATGGAGCACAAGAGGTGAGTTCGCATGTCCACCGTGCAACAAAGAAACAACTTCAAGGTGGCTGAAATTCAGTCATAAGTATTGTTATGCCGGGCACCGGCATTTCTTGGATATTGACCACAAGTTTCGTAAAGATGTGCGAAATTTTTATGATAAGCAGGAAACCAGGGAAAAGCCGCCAAGATTATCAGGGGATGAAATTCTCAAGCAGGTAGAGAACATTCAGAATAAATTTGGGAAACATACTAAACCATCAAAAGGAAAGAGGTCAAAAAGTAGTTCAAAGAGTTCAAAAGGTAGTTCTAGCGTTTCTCCTGCTATGCCTTATAATTGGAAGAAGAAAAGCATATTTTTCGAATTACCGTATTGGAAGGATAATTTGATCCGTCATAATCTTGATGTGATGCACATAGAGAAGAATGTGTGCGAGAGCATAATCCATACTTTGTTAAGTGATGCTAAGAAAACAAAGGACGGCGTTAAATCTCGCAAAGATCTCAAAGACATGGGTATCCGTAAGCCACTCCATCCACAGCCTTGTGGTAATGGTCAGTCGTAGCTACCCCCTGCGTCATTTACAATGAGCAATGAGGAAAAGGTTACATTTTGTACGGTGTTAAAGGGTATTAAAGTTCCGGACAATTATTCTTCAAATATTTCCAAATGTGTCAAAGTGAAGGAGAGAACTATTAAAGGATTAAAGAGTCATGATTGCCACGTGTTGATGCAAGAGTTGTTACCTATAGCGATAAGGAGGGTATTGCCTAGCAATGTGGGCAAAACGTTAGTCGAACTATGTAATTTCTTTAAGAAACTATGCTCGAAGGTGTTGAGTGAGTCTGACATTGATGAAATGGAAGAGCAAATCAAGTTGACCATATGCAGTCTTGAAAAGATCTCCCCTCCATCACTTTTTGATGTCATGATGCATTTACCCATTCATTTGGCTGAGGAGGCAAGAATAGCCGGGCTGGTATTATATCGATGGATGTATCCTATTGAGAGGATAGATAATAACTTATGCCATGTTATCATGATTTCAAGGTAACTTTAGTATATTTAACCATTATTAATGATAGAGTTAAATAATATTTTTACCAGGTATCTGCTTACACTTAAAAAGTATGTGAGACAACGGAACTATCCTGAAGGATCTATTGCTGAAGGATATATTGCGGAAGAATGTTTAAATTTTTGCAGTAGGTATTTGAATGATGATGTGGAGACAAAAATTAATCGACCTGCCAGATATACTGATGGAGGCAATGGAAAAGAAGAAAGGTTCACCCTTGATCCAATTGAGCGCGAGCAAGCCCATAGATATATTCTGACAAACACTGAATCAATTGACCAATTTCGAGAGTGAGTCATTATTATACATAACCTTTGTTGAGATTATTTATTCTGAATTAATTTATGCATTATTATTACAATGTTCATTTGTTTGATTCAGTATTTATGCATTATTATTACAATGTTCATTGATGTTTGGACTAGTACTTGATTGGGCATGTCATTTTTTCCCCAGTATGGATCAATTCCCATATGTTTAGGTCTATCCAGAGGCTTGATTTACTTGGTCTCATTCTTTCCTGCCAGTCCCCATATATATATCGATCCATACCCATACGCGTATTTCTATCCAGAGGCTTGATTCATTTCTTCAGGGCCTATGAATACACTCCATCTTGCATTCCAGTTTTTGTTGCTGGTTTTATTGGAACAAGCATATCTTTTTGACATGAATGGTAGTGTAAAAAGTCCTTTGTGAATAATGTACTGCCTAATAAATGAGTCTTGGTAACTTCTGAGGGGGAAAAAAGAGCATAGGACACCACCATATATAATAATGCTGATAAAATATATAGGTACACAATACAGATATTAATCAAAGGGACAACTAACTTGAAGATAATCACAGCTTCTTACTTATAATGGACTTAGAATATCTTTGATTCAGAGATCTCCAATCGAGTTTGCTTGATGTCAGATGAAAGGAATGGCTTGAATTTGTACAGATGAAATAATCAATATCTTATGAACTTTTGGTTGGAACTTCTGATTTTTGGTTTCAACCAAGAAGCACTGAAGAGTTTAGCAGTTTCTGGTCATTGGTTGGAACTTCTGTATGTCTTGCTGCTTTCTATCTGTGCATTGGGAAGAGGAATTTGGTCTTGTTGTGGGTTAACATATTCGTGTAGGGCATAGTGAAGTTGTATTATACTATTTACTATTATGATAGTACTAATGACAGCATGAGTGTTTAATTCTAACTACGTTTGATGTTGGGATGGGTTCACTTTGAGCCTGTTGTTCTTCTGCTGTAGATGTGTTTGTATTTACTGAACTGTCCAGGTATCGGTCAAAGAGAAATTCATATATACGGTTACATGAAGAAGATCTATTTGACATAATCACGATGATGTGATCAGCACACATTTGGTTTGTGCAGTTTTTTCCCCTCATTGGACATATATATAAAACAGCATATATAAGAACCCTAAAATAGCTTGCTATTAAGCGGGGTTGAACCTTGTGACCACATGCATGGGCTACGAGTGATATTCTATTGAACTAGGACTATTTGCGGTTTGTGTAACTTTCAGTGATATATGTTGATTTTGTGCTTGATAAGGTTATACATGGGTACATTAGCATGTTTGTGCTTGCTTATACTATTTTGTATATTAAAATACGCTTTACCCGTGATTTTTTGGCAAGTTCAGTGACGACGGATCTTTATTTTTGCAGCTTAAAGAGTACACAAAGCCAAACGGGCAAACTGGAAATGCAAGAGTCGAAGGACGAGCAAACAACTCCCAGATTTAAGTTAACTGCATCTCCGGGACATCTTCCTTTATTTTTGTAGTTGGTTCGCCTTTTGGGACGATATTGTTTTTTATGCAGAGTGAAAAATTTGCTGGACATATTCAACAATTTTATGTAGTTTTTTGGTATGTAGGAGTACAACTTTGAGGGAGTAATGGAACTTTTTGGCTATATATATGTTGGTGTGTCAATATTGGTGATTGTCTGAAATTTTGGTTGCTTGTAAATGGCTGCTGTAACCCAGTGTTGTATTTCTTATGTACGACGATTAATCTACAGTGAACAGTAATAACCATGCATAGGTTACCGTCGTTTTGTTAAATAATACGACGGTTTAGTGTAACCGTCCTTAAATAATACGACGGGAATATTAACCGTTATATTAAAAAATAAAACGGAAATAAATGAACCGCCTTTTTATAATACGACGGTCAGAAATCACCCGTCGTATTAAACAAACGACGGTAAGGTAAACCGTCGTATAATTATATTTATACGACGGGTAGACAAGTACCGTCGTTTCTATATAAACGACGGGAAAGTGCCTGTCATTTGAGTTTAAACCACGCCGTTAGATACGACGGTATTCTTGTCCGTCGTATTTTTAAAAAACGACGGTTTTTCAGTCAAAAACGACAGTTTTTGCCCGTCATTTTAAGCAAAAATTCCTGTAGTGGGCGTATATGAGCTATCTTTGCCTACTGGACTTATTTTAGAATTAGAAAACTGCTATTATGTGCCTGCTATGAGAAGAAACATTATTTCCGTTTCTTGTTCGGACGAGAAGGGTTTCTTATTTAATTAAAGAACAATGTTGCTCCATTTATTTTGATAGTATGCACTATTGTAGTGCGCATATGTCTAATGGATTGTATATCCTTGATCTAAATAATTCCATCTATAACATAAATACTAAAAGGATTAAAACTAATTATTTAAATCGTACATATCTATGGCACTGTCTTTTTTTTTGGGTAAACGAGAAACGCATATCTAGACTCCACAAGGATGGATTTCTAGACTCATTTGATTTGGAATCATATGAGACATGCGAGTCTTGTTTATTGGGAAAAATGACAAAGAAGAAAGGTGAGAGGACTAGTGATTTACTTGCCCTCATACATACGGATGTCTGTGGGCCATTTCCCACGCCTGCCAGAGGTGGTTACACCTACTTCATTACGTTCACTGATGACTTCAGTAGATATGGATTTGTTTACCTTATGAAGGCCAAATCCGAATCCTTGGAATTGTTTAAAGAATTCAAGGATGAAGTATAGAAGCAACTTGGTAAAGTATTAAGACTTTGTGATCGGATCATGGAGGAGAATACTGAAGCCAAGAGTTTGACGAATATCTTAGAGAGTGTGGGATAGTATCCCAACTCACTCCACCTGGAACGCCACAGTGGAATGGCGTGTCCGAGCGGAGGAATCGCACACTATTAGATATGGTGCGATCTATGATATGTCAAACGGATCTTCCAATATCATTTTGGGGACATGCTCTATTGACTGCAACTTTCACCATTAATCGTGTTCCATCCAAATCAGTCGTGAAGACACCATATGAGATATTGACTGAGAAGCGTCCCATAGTGTCATTTATGAAGATTTGGGGTTACGATGTCTATGTAAAGCATTTACAAATAGACAAGCTCGGACCCAAAGAGGATAAGTGTAAATTTGTGGGATATCCTAAGGAAACAAAAGGATATTATTTCTACAATCCAACCGAGAACAAAGTGTTTGTAGCTCGGACCGGCATGTTTCTAGAAAGAGAGTTTGTCTTTAAAGAAGCAAGTGGGAGGACTGTAGAACTTAAAGAAATTCAAGAACCACAAACCACTAAAACGATGATGTAGAATGAACAGGAACCGAAAATTGTTGTGGAAGAACCAGTTCAGGAAACACAGGAACTCCGTAGGCCAGGAAGGGTACGTCATGAGCCAGAGAGATACGGACTTCTCGTGACTGAGCAAGATGACATACCACTCATGGGATGATGAGCCTGCAACCTACTAAGAGGCCATGAGAGGCCCAAACTCCAAGAAGTGGCTAGAAGCCATGAGATCCGAAATGGAATCCATGTATACCAACAAAGTATGGACTTCCGTGGAACCACCCGAAGGGGCTCGGCCCATAGGGTGCAAGTGGGTCTTCAAGAAGAAAACTGGCATGGATGGCAAGGTAGTTGCCTACAAGGGGCGATTGGTGGCTAAAGGTTATAGACAAATTCATGGTATTGACAATGATGAAACCTTTTTGCCATTCTCCATGAATAAATCCATTTTAATCCTACTTGGTATTGCAGCTTACTATGACTATGAGATTTGGCAAATGGATGTCAAAACAGCGTTCCTTTATGGGAACCTCCTTGAGGATGTGTATATAACACAACCGGAGGGTTTTGAGGATCCAGAGAATGCCAATAAGGTCTGTAAACTGCAAAGATCCATTTATGGATTGAAACAAGCTTCTAGGAGTTGGAATCAACGTTTTGATGATGCAGTCAAAGAGTTTGACTTCATCAAGAACGAAGATGAGACCCTGTGTTTACAAGAAGGTTAGTGGGAGCTCTATTTATGTTTCTGGTCTTGTATGTGGATGACATAATAATCATTGGAAATGACATTCCTACATTTGCAATCTCTTAAAAATTGGCTAGGAAAGTATTTCGCAATGAAGGACTTAGGGGATGCAGCTTATATACTTGGTATCAAGATCTATAGGGATAGTTCTAGAAAGGTGCTCGGCCTAAGCCAAAATACATATATTGACAAGGCGTTGAAAAGTTTCAACATGCAAGATTCCAAGAAAGGATTCTTTCCCATGTCGCATGGAGTCACTCTATCGAAGACTGACTGTCCTTCCAATGAGATTGAGAAGGACCGCATGATTAGGATACCCTATGATTCGGACATAGGATCCATCATGTACGCCATGTTGTGTACTAGACCAGACGTATCATACGCATTGAGTATGGTAAGCATATATCAGTCTAATCCAGGTGAGAGCCACTGGATTGTTGTCAAGAACATCCTAAAGTACTTGAGAAGAACTAAGGATGCGTTCTTGATATTTGGAGGTGAGGAAGAGCTAATTGTAAATGGTTACACTGATGCAAGCTTCCAAACCGACAAGGATGACTACAGATCGCAGTCGGGATATGTGTTCTGCCTGAATGGAGGAGCTGTGAGCTGGAAGAGTTCCAAGCAAGAGATAGTTGCTGATTCTACAACTATCGCTGAGTACATTGCTGCTGCAGAAGCAACAAAAGAGGCAGTTTGGATAAAGAAGTTTATCACTGAGCTCGGTGTGTTTCCTAGCAACGTGGATCCCATGACGTTGTACTGTGACAATTCTGGAGCGATCGCACAAGCCAAGGAATCAAGATCACACCAGAAACAAAAACATGTACTTAGGAGATTCCATCTTATTTGTGATATGATCGATAGAGGAGATGTGAAGATGTGCAAGATTCCAACGGATGACAATCTTTCAGATCCGCTCACAAATCCACTTGCGCAACGAAAGCATGAATGGCACACTAGATCTATAGGCAAACGAGATGCGCCAGATTGACTCTAGTGCAAGTGGGAGACTGTTGGAATAGGTGCCCTAGAGCAATCTATATTTAGTATGAACAATGTTTGGCTAGAACATTCATTTATTATTTATTGTGATATTTAATATAATGAAGTCCTCAGATACAATGTGCTGTTTATCTTAAATATACCTAGTCCATTATATTGATTAATAGGACGATCAACTATAGTATGTGTGTAGATTGATATGGAGATATCAAGTCTAACACATGGGTATGCATTAAGAGTAATGGCATACTGGATTGACCCACAACGAGAATGATACATTAGATTATGTCAAATTCATAATCGCTTCTCGCAGTGCTAATGATATTGTAATCCTTAGACTTGAAGTCACAAGATACTCTAGTTGTGGAATATTGCGCTTTGATATTATCAAACGTTGCGCCTTAACCGGGTAACTATAAAGATAGTAATCGGGCATGACTGGAAGCAAGCTTAGAGGTCGTAGTGACGTAGAAAGGATTTGTCCCTCCCACATAATGGGAGTAAATATCCAAGGGCCACTCGAGGGATGGTGCTTATTGAATGTCTGGCCAGACTCAGATAAATAAATATGGAGATATTTATTTTAGCTGCTCGCATAAGCATATTCGCAGGACCGAGAAATTATGGATTGGATGTAAAAGTGTGACTAACATGTCTCGTGTCAAATCCGGATATGGAGACAAAGGGATAACACAATACATGAAAATTTGGCACAAGGTTTGTCGGGATCATTGACTTATTTCTATTAATTGGGGGGCATGGATGTGTTGCTAGACACCGCTCCATGTTAGTAAGTAGTTACTACTAAGTAGAAACATATGGGGTCACGCACCGTATGGATTAAATTGGATATAGGTATTAATTAGTTGGACTAGTTAATAAAAGGATCATAACGCAACCACAAGCAAACTTAGTAGGACTAATTTGCAAGTGGACTAATCTATGTAAGGACATGATTAGTATTGAGGCCTTTATGTAGTTAATAAAGAGTTATTACCATATAAAGGAACTCTAGCTTGTTTATTTTCAACACAAGTCATTATTAAGAGAACATAACAAATCAAGAGAGAGAGAGAGAGACAAAGCAAGAAGGCCGAAGCCCCCTTGCCCGTCCGCCCCCTTTGCCGTTGGCCTCCATAGGCGCTGGCGTGGTGCCTCGTTTTGCGTGATCATCCTCCTTTCTTCTGTGCTAGCACTACACGGTGGGAGGGAATCCAATCAGGAATCCAAGGTGTGGATATTCATAGAGACGAAGACACTATTCTTTGTGTGATCTCCCAAACTAAGGTACACATCTTTTATACCCTTATCATGTTATGATGACATACCTGTGATCCTTGGTGGGATTTGAGCAGGATTAATTTTGTTATTCCTCTGCGTAACCTGCATCAAAATCCAACACGCACTGTCAATCTCATCTAATGTTGGAATGAATTGTATATATGGTCATCTAACGGTTTAGAATGTCTCTCAAAAATGTCTATTCAAAATGTATTTTTAAAATATGTGCGGGTCCCGCACCGTTCTATCTTATTATATAGATGAATATAATTACAAATATATTATTTACTATCTTTCGTTTAGATAACATCATAAATATTTCTCTAAAAAGTCACAAATTTTACATAAGTATGATTTTGTTAGAATAAAGTCGACGAATTTGTACTCGTAAAGGTAAAACTAATCTAATTTTGATTGTAATTCATAATTACCTTATGTCTGATGAAATAAAAATG
Source organism: Linanthus parryae (assembly GCA_023055425.1). NCBI lineage: Eukaryota > Viridiplantae > Streptophyta > Magnoliopsida > Ericales > Polemoniaceae > Linanthus > Linanthus parryae. The sequence continues at coordinate 69,577,784 of JALGPY010000001.1, read as the reverse complement.
TTGTCCGTCACGATTTGATGGATACTCCGACTCGAATCCGGTGAAATCCGAATTCGAATATGATCCGATCCGAATTCATGTGAATCGAATTTGGTATAGGCTGACCCGATGCCGATCCGATTCGTTGCCATATCTAGTTAGCACCTTTAAGGGTCAGTTTGGTAATGCTTCTGCTGTCTACTTCTAGCACAACTTCTTTCCGACAACTGAAGTATTTTTTAGTGCATTTGGTATAAAATATTTTTTTTTGACTTCTCGGTCAGTTTCTGCTGTCTCAGAGTAGTTTTCAAGAAGCAAAGGGAGAAATAATTTTACGGAACTTGTTTTTGAGTAATTTATCAACAACCGATTTTAATCTTGCAATTTTTAAAATTTCAATATCTTTATCTTACAAGAACATATCTTTGTCATATGTGGCTACTAACATGCAATTTTGCAGATATCTTAACTAAACCATTACGAGAAGATAGATTCACAGTCTCGATATTAGAACTGGGATGTTAAACAAGGAAGCACTGGTTTAGGGGGAGTATGTGGTAAGAATTATGTTTTTCAAAGCCTTGAAAAACTTTTCAAAGCCTTTATTTTGTTTTCTTTCAGTATTACAGTTTTTCAAAGGCCTTGAAATTCTTTTTAAAGCTTTGAAAGTAAACGTCTATACTATATAGTCAATGAATGGATCTCCAATGCTGGGTGTTATCTCTGTAGATAATTGCCTCACATTGTTTTTACTTTTAAAACAAATCTTTTTCAAAATCAGTATAATATTATTTCCTTCCACACGTCACACACATAATTTGAATTTGACTCAAACCTTTCTTCTTTAAATATTTGGGAATATTTTGTTTCCTTTTCAAACTCAAACTCTTCAGTACTTATCTTCTCTCTTCTCTCTCGTTTCAATCACTCTTTCCTCTCTCTTCTAAACCCCCCCCCCCAAACCCTAATGGACTCACGAAGAACCTCTGAGAGAATTAAGATGGCTGGAGGCTCAAAGAAAAGTTCAGGGAAGAAGAGAAAAGTTGTAGAGGAAGAAGTTCAAGCAATATGTGATGGTTCCAGTTCCAGAGCTCCTAGTGCAGCAAGGCCATCCTCTCCTCCTATGAAGAAAAGTAATAAATAAAAGGGAAAAAATACTGCTACCTCAGGAAAGAAAAATGAAGATCCAACAATTGGTTCTCAGAAGCAGAAAGGTGTCTCAATTGGTAGTCCAAAGAAGGTGAAGAAGAAGCTTCAAAAATATGACAAAGGAAAAGATAAGGTTACTGAGAAGGAGATTCAGGAATAAGAGAAGGACACTGGTAAGGAACTTCGGATCTACTCTGAGAAGAAGTCCACTTATGGTAAGAGAACTCTCTCTCTAGCAAGTGGTTTATCAGTCATTATTCAAGAGGAAACTAGTTAGATGGTTTTGCTTCTACTCCTATAGCTTTATGTAGCATGATCAGTATTAATATGATGAATGATATGAATCTGGAATGCATAAGGAGATTGAAACAGAGTTCTCTATGGATAATTCTTAACCCTCCCGAAGTTGCATACCCTAGGCTTACAAGGCTTTTCTACCTAAACTTGAAACAAGAGAAAACCTTGGCTTTGACTATATCATCAAAGGTGGTTGGGGTTAACATTGAATTAGATCATTCTGATTTTGCCAATGTCTTAAATTTTCCAAAGAGGTACAACACTGACAATCATCCTAGAATTATTGAAGCTTTAAAGTTGGCTAGAGAAGAATTCTTTTTGCCTAGTGGAGCTACTACCTCAAAACAGTTAACTCACTCTCTGTTAATTGTTGGAGCAAAGATTTTGTTTACCATTCTGATGAGGTGTGTAGTAACTATGGAGAATTCAAAAGAGTTGTTGTCTGATAGGGTAATGTATTTGATGTATCTGATTATGCATGGATATGAGATTGATTTGCCAAGCATTGTGATGGAGCACATACTTTACTCCTGCACCAAGCAAAGGAAACATCCTCTACCCTATTCCAACCTCCTCACACTCTTCTTTCAATACCTTTAAATCCCAGATGATAGGGAAGAGACAATTACTACTAGTTTTGGAATACTTGAAGAAAAGGCATTTCAAAGTAATGGAATTGTGAAAACTAGTGAGGGAGAATGGAAGCTCTACTCTAAATTGCCTTTTTGAAGAGTTGCAGGCCAAGAAGTTTCCTAAGCTTAAATCCATACCTTCTCCATCTACGCTACCCTCTCAATCTCAGGACCAATCCATAGTTCTTCAAAGTCTGAATTTCATTGAGAATGAATTGGATGAACTGAAACAGGGTCAGTATGAGTTGGGTACTGAGTTTAGACAGATGAAATATATGGTGGAAAGTGTCTTCAGGAGTATCAACTTGATCCATGTGGAAGAAGAAATTTCACAAGCTCCAGAAGGATCAAAGAAGGCAGGTTCTATAGCTGATCTATTTGATGAACACAGTACCGAGGATGAAGATGCTTAGAATAAGGAAAATGGGAAACAGGTTGCTGGAGATATAGATGTAGGTGGAAAGACTATTGAGGATGAGGAAGAGGATGAAGATAGTGTGGATTCTGGATTGCAACTCAAAGACCTGAAGCAGAAGAAAAAGAAAGAAAAGGCTCCAACTATTGTCACTTCAGCTGATCTGATTGAGGGTAATGATGGGGCTGAAAAGACTGGTGAAGGAGTAACACAAGAAGAAGAACATCAAGATGATGAGGAATATGAAGAAGAAAGTGATCAAGAGGAAGCTGCAGAGCCAAAGGGGGATAAAGACCCAAAACCTTGATTCTTGCCTTTCTTCCTTCCTTTGAAAGCCTTGAAATTCCTTTTCAAACCCTTGAAATATTCCTTTCTCTCTTTCAAAATGTTTTCAGTAATTTAATTTTTCAAAAAATATTTGATCCAACATTTATTTCTCACCTTCTTGATGAAAGTCAAAACAGGGGAGAAATTTAGGGAGAAATTTAGGGGGATACTTCAGTTTTTTATCTAGTATGGATGTGGCAGTTGGTATGTTGAAATGCTTAGTACTCTTTGTTTTGGTTACTTGTTTTGAATTTGATTCAGTGTGGTTTAGTTCTTATAACTGTTAGTGATGAGTTTTTGATTTTGATCTTATAAAACTGTTTCTGCCATGCTACTAAAGTCTATCTTTTGCAGAGAAACAGTTCAGACATATAAATTGGTTTTTTCTTTCATCGAGAGGGAGATTGTAAGTTCATAGTCTGTTTCAAACTGAAGAGCATGAACTGAGGGGGAGTTATTACTCCCATGCTTCTCTAAACCCTTGCACTTGATCATAATGTATTAGATATTGGAAGACAAAGTTATTCTGGATCTAACATGCCTTGATATTATCTTTTGCCTAAGTTATTTTGTAGGACTTGTTGATCAATAATGTGTATGTAGGATTAGGAAAGTTTCCTTACTTTGCAGAGATGAATAAGAGGCAATCAATGTCTGCAGATTGTGTGCTATTGTTAAGGAAGCTTTTCTGGACATTCCTTAAGATTGCAAATGAAAGATCATATCAAAATCAAGTCAAAAAACCAAGCTACTAGCCGTTGGAATCAAGCTGTTGAGAGTCAAAGATTTGCTGCATATTTTTAGGGATTTCTGTTATGATGTTGCTATATATTTTGCAGTTCAAACTAGCAGAAAAACAAGATTGTTGAGAGAGATTTCGAAGCACTGAACATTACAGAGATTGAAACAACTCTCAAGGATTATCAAGCATCACTGAGGAAGATCAAATCATCGAATCCAACCTTCAGAAGAACACTTCAAGCTTAACTGCTTCACTGTGTTACATTGTTCTTCATCTGAGCATTATTTGTATATCATCTTGTTATATTTCTTTATATCTTAATCTTCTGGTGTTGTTCAAGAGGAACAACAAGATATTCTTATTGTATCAGTTAGCTAGAACAGGTACTAGATAGGTTAGGAATGACAGACTAGACAGAGTAAGACACTTCTCTAGGTCTGATATCTAGGGCTTAGCTTTTGATAAATAAGAGATCTGTTGAAATCCAGCAGGGAATTAGATCCGCCAGGAGGAGACGTAGGTCATTGATGACTGAACTCCGTAAAATCATTGTGTTCCTCGCCTTTACATTTCAGAACTTTACTTGTCTTGTTTACTGTTTCAAAACAGATTTCAGTTCAAATCTTTGAAAGGCTTTTCAAGGCCTAGAAAAATATCATTAACCTTTTATCTGTTAGTTCGTATTTCAAAGGCTTGAAACTGAGTTCAAGGCTTTGAAATATAACTTGCTCTTCACTTTGTTTTTAAAACCACTCTTTTGGAAAAAGTTGTCATACTCTATTCAACCCCCCCCCCCCCCCCCTTCTAGAGTATTTGATCCTGTATTTTCATACCTACATACTACTTTCATCTACCACTGCACAACCACCACCACCACACCACGTCCTCCAAAACTTCTATAACCCAAGAATCACCCCGGTCTGGTGATCAAAATGCACAAAGAAACTTTATGTTTGGTGAAGGGACGAGGGAGATAATCGGGTGTTTGGAAGTCGTAGTCCATCTTATCGATGTGAATTGGTGGAAATAAACAATGGATTTGTGATCCTCACACTCAGGCGCACCCGTGAGTACCGAATTCGCCCCCAAATTTGTCGGATTTAGACGAACTCTCCGGAAACGGGTAGCTCCTCCCTGGTTTATGCATTTTGGCGTCGATCTCTCGGTAATCCCTTTGTTTTAAGCCGTTTTTATTCCTATTCACGTCCTTGTAGTCTGTCGAGATAGTAGAACTCATTTTTTGGCCAATAAATTGACATAGTGTTGGGGAATCATGGGAAACTGGGAAGAATTCTCGCATGAATCCGCCATTTTCCCTGGAAGCTACTGCACCGACCATAGACATGTAATTCAGCGACTTCTTGGTCGTTTCTCTTCGTTTTGGCCTGGGAATGATCCTTATCACCCTAATCAATCAGAATCATCAAATCACAGGCATAATTGCGTAGGAGTAGGAATTGAAAAGTGAAATTCATGTTTTATGGCAAACTCCCATACCCTGTAAACACGGTCATATCTCCCTCACTTTTCACTCAAATCGTATGAATCCTGGTGTTCTGAAAACCTACGGTGTTTTTTACAAGATTCGTTTTATAAATTTCTTCAAATTAGAACTCTAAAGTCTAAACACCCTGAATTTATGTTCAGAGTTGGGAAATAATGCTGCAGAAACTTGATGTTTAGTTGATGTACTTGGGCTGTGTGAGGAGGCTAACTTGCAAGCTTGATATCTCACTCAATAATGTATGGATTTAGTTGACTCTTACTCACGTGTAATCTATGTTTTACCCTTTATAACTTCCATTTTGATTTCATCTTTAAAATCAATCTCTAACTTGTCTGCAATTGGAGCCAAGTAGCAGCAAAATGTGTTTTAATCTGTCCAGTTGGTTAATTTGGCTAAGTGTATGAATTGCAGTCTAGCATGCATTTTCTCGATAATAGGCTTGAGATCCTCTTTTTTAAGACTTTTTACATGCGAGGGATACCGAGATACATACTTAAATTATCTGAGAGAGGAATATCTATCCACTCAAAATTGCAGCTATATTCAAAGGAATATTAGGTGAAATAAACAATTTTTTTTCTGAAAGTTTATACACTGACCAGAGATATCGCAAAAAAACTTTCATTTATGACTCTTGCGCAATCAGTAAGCTTGAGAGAAGAGCATCAGATCGTCAACAAGAAATAAATGCGAAAACTTAAGACCATTACTAAAAGCTTTCAAACCCACCCAAGTACCATCACAAACTCTTTGGTGAACCAATATTGAGAGATTCTTTGTACCAAGTACAGAGAGGAGTGGGCAGAGGGGATCTTCAAAATTGACCATCAAAAAAAGCGTATATATGATTAGCTGGAGTTTTATGAATCAAATTTGGACAACTTTAAAAACGAGGCTTATAGGCCTAATATGTGAAATCTCTTGAGTGATAAGGATACTATTCGTGGTACATTGCCCTTTAATAAAACGTCTCTGAAAGGGGGCCCCCACTTCTCCGAGGAAAGGTCCAATTCTGTTAACCAAGATTTTATGAATATTATGTTACCTTTTTTTATTCAATCTACATTCATTTAATTTGGAGAATAGGGCTTCATTCATTTTGTTTTCTAATTTACATCTATATTCATGCAGCATATTTGTAAGTAGCTTCTTTTCTTAGCATGGATAAGAGCTGGATAAATTTGGAAGATCGAGTCAGTTTGGCATATTGTAAAGGGTGTTTAGCATTCCCTGATTTCGCTTTTGCCAACAATGGGGGAAGTTTGGAGATACAATGTCCTTGTAGGAAGTGCTTGAATCGCTATTATCTGGATCGTGATAGTGTATTTGATCATATTATCTGCAATGGATTTGACACTGATTATGTGGTGTGGGTAACCCATGGAGAGTCATTTGATAGAAGTAAAACATCTGAGAATGAAAATCTGAATTACAATGTTGACGAGGAAATGATTGATATGATACATGATGCAATAGGTGGAGAGGAAGGGCTTACTTCCAATAGTCCTGATGAAGAGAGTAAGGAGTTTTATAGGCTTTTAGAAGATGCAGAGAAACCTTTTTACCCTGGTTGTAGTAAATTCACAACCCTATCATTTCTTGTTCGACTATTGCATTTGAAAGTATTATATGGATGGAGTGACATATCTTTTACTAAATTGCTAGAGTTGTTGAAAGAAGCCTTCCCCGATGGTGAGACATTACCCAAATCTTATTTCAAGGAAAAAAAGTTTTTCAGTTCATTAGGATTTTCATACAAGAAAATTGATGCCTGTCCCAATAATTGCATGTTATATTGGAAATAGAAGGAAGGGTTAGAGAGCTGTGATGTTTGCAAGACACCAAGATATCATGTAACTGATGAACAAACTGATGATGGAAAGAGCAAGAGCAAACGAATTCCCCAAAATAGAATGCGCTACTTTCCTTTGAAACCAAGGCTTAGAAGATTGTTTAGGTCTTCAAAAACTGCTGCTTTGATGAGGTGGCATGCTAAAGAGCGAGATCGCGATGGTATACAAAGGCACCCTGCCAATTCTTTGGCTTGGAAGACTTTTGATGAGCTTATTCCGGATTTTGCAGACGATCGCAGGAATGTGAGATTTGGTTTGGCGTCTGATGGTTTTAGCCCTTATAGGACGATTGGCATTCCTTACAGTACGTGGCCGGTTTTGTTAATTATTTATAATTTTCCGCCTTGGTTATGCATGAAACAATCATCCTTTATATTGTCAATCTTGATTGATGGACCTGATGCACCTGGCAATGACATCGATGTGTATTTGCAACCTTTGATTGAGGAATTGAGAGACTTATGGATTCAAGGTCTACCTACTTATGATGCAGATAGTAAAGAAATGTTTCAGTTGTATGCGACTCTTATGTGGACAATCAATGACTTTCCAGCATATGCTAATTTGTCAGGATGGAGCACAAGAGGTGAGTTCGCATGTCCACCGTGCAACAAAGAAACAACTTCAAGGTGGCTGAAATTCAGTCATAAGTATTGTTATGCCGGGCACCGGCATTTCTTGGATATTGACCACAAGTTTCGTAAAGATGTGCGAAATTTTTATGATAAGCAGGAAACCAGGGAAAAGCCGCCAAGATTATCAGGGGATGAAATTCTCAAGCAGGTAGAGAACATTCAGAATAAATTTGGGAAACATACTAAACCATCAAAAGGAAAGAGGTCAAAAAGTAGTTCAAAGAGTTCAAAAGGTAGTTCTAGCGTTTCTCCTGCTATGCCTTATAATTGGAAGAAGAAAAGCATATTTTTCGAATTACCGTATTGGAAGGATAATTTGATCCGTCATAATCTTGATGTGATGCACATAGAGAAGAATGTGTGCGAGAGCATAATCCATACTTTGTTAAGTGATGCTAAGAAAACAAAGGACGGCGTTAAATCTCGCAAAGATCTCAAAGACATGGGTATCCGTAAGCCACTCCATCCACAGCCTTGTGGTAATGGTCAGTCGTAGCTACCCCCTGCGTCATTTACAATGAGCAATGAGGAAAAGGTTACATTTTGTACGGTGTTAAAGGGTATTAAAGTTCCGGACAATTATTCTTCAAATATTTCCAAATGTGTCAAAGTGAAGGAGAGAACTATTAAAGGATTAAAGAGTCATGATTGCCACGTGTTGATGCAAGAGTTGTTACCTATAGCGATAAGGAGGGTATTGCCTAGCATGTGGGCAAAACGTTAGTCGAACTATGTAATTTCTTTAAGAAACTATGCTCGAAGGTGTTGACTGAGTCTGACATTGATGAAATGGAAGAGCAAATCAAGTTGACCATATGCAGTCTTGAAAAGATCTCCCCTCCATCACTTTTTGATGTCATGATGCATTTACCCATTCATTTGGCTGAGGAGGCAAGAATAGCCGGGCTGGTATTATATCGATGGATGTATCCTATTGAGAGGATAGATAATAACTTATGCCATGTTATCATGATTTCAAGGTAACTTTAGTATTATTAATGATAGAGTTAAATAATATTTTTACCAGGTATCTGCTTACACTTAAAAAGTATGTGAGACAACGGAACTATCCTGAAGGATCTATTGCTGAAGGATATATTGCGGAAGAATGTTTAAATTTTTGCAGTAGGTATTTGAATGATGATGTGGAGACAAAAATTAATCGACCTGCCAGATATACTGATGGAGGCAATGGAAAAGAAGAAAGGTTCACCCTTGATCCAATTGAGCGCGAGCAAGCCCATAGATATATTCTGACAAACACTGAATCAATTGATCAATTTCGAGAGTGAGTCATTATTATACATAACCTTTGTTGAGATTATTTATTCTGAATTAATTTATGCATTATTATTACAATGTTCATTTGTTTGATTCAGTATTTATGCATTATTATTACAATGTTCATTGATGTTTGGACTAGTACTTGATTGGGCATGTCATTTTTTCCCCAGTATGGATCAATTCCCATATGTTTAGGTCTATCCAGAGGCTTGATTTACTTGGTCTCATTCTTTCCTGCCAGTCCCCATATATATATCGATCCATACCCATACGCGTATTTCTATCCAGAGGCTTGATTCATTTCTTCAGGGCCTATGAATACACTCCATCTTGCATTTCAGTTTTTGTTGCTGTTGTTATTGGAACAAGCATATCTTTTTGACATGAATGGTAGTGTAAAAAGTCCTTTGTGAATAATGTACTGCCTAATAAATGAGTCTTGGTAACTTCTGAGGGGGAAAAAAGAGCATAGGACACCACCATATATAATAATGCTGATAAAATATATAGGTACACAATACAGATATTAATCAAAGGGACAACTAACTTGAAGATAATCACAGCTTCTTACTTATAATGGACTTAGAATATCTTTGATTCAGAGATATCCAATCGAGTTTGCTTGATGTCAGATGAAAGGAATGGCTTGAATTTGTACAGATGAAATAATCAATATCTTATGAACTTTTGGTTGGAACTTCTGATTTTTGGTTTCAACCAAGAAGCACTGAAGAGTTTAGCAGTTTCTGGTCATTGGTTGGAACTTTTGTATGTCTTGCTGCTTTCTATCTGTGCATTGGGAAGAGGAATTTGGTCTTGTTGTGGGTTAACATATTCGTGTAGGGCATAGTGAAGTTGTATTATACTATTTACTATTATGATAGTACTAATGACAGCATGAGTGTTTAATTCTAACTACGTTTGATGTTGGGATGGGTTCACTTTGAGCCTGTTGTTCTTCTGCTGTAGATGTGTTTGTATTTACTGAACTGTCCAGGTATCGGTCAAAGAGAAATTCATATATACGGTTACATGAAGAAGATCTATTTGACATAATCACGATGATGTGATCAGCACACATTTGGTTTGTGCAGTTTTTTCCCCTCATTGGACATATATATAAAACAGCATATATAAGAACCCTAAAATAGCTTGCTATTAAGCGGGGTTGAACCTTGTGACCACATGCATGGGCTACGAGTGATATTCTATTGAACTAGGACTATTTGCGGTTTGTGTAACTTTCAGTGATATATGTTGATTTTGTGCTTGATAAGGTTATACATGGGTACATTAGCATGTTTGTGCTTGCTTATACTATTTTGTATATTAAAATACGCTTTACCCGTGATTTTTTGGCAAGTTCAGTGACGACGGATCTTTATTTTTGCAGCTTAAAGAGTACACAAAGCCAAACGGGCAAGCTGGAAATGCAAGAGTCGAAGGACGAGCAAACAACTCCCAGATTTAAGTTAACTGCATCTCCGGGACATCTTCCTTTATTTTTGTAGTTGGTTCGCCTTTTGGGACGATATTGTTTTTTATGCAGAGTGAAAAATTTGCTGGACATATTCAACAATTTTATGTAGTTTTTTGGTATGTAGGAGTACAACTTTGAGGGAGTAATGGAACTTTTTGGCTATATATATGTTGGTGTGTCAATATTGGTGATTGTCTGAAATTTTGGTTGCTTGTAAATGGCTGCTGTAACCCAGTGTTGTATTTCTTATGTACGACGGTTAATCTACAGTGAACAGTAATAACCATGCATAGGTTACCGTCGTTTTGTTAAATAATACGACGGTTTAGTGTAACCGTCCTTAAATAATACGACAGGAATATTAACCGTTATATTAAAAAATAAAACGGAAATAAATGAACCGCCTTTTTATAATACGACGGTCAGAAATCACCCGTCGTATTAAACAAACGACGGTAAGGTAAACCGTCGTATAATTATATTTATACGACGGGTAGACAAGTACCGTCGTTTCTATATAAACGACGGGAAAGTGCCTGTCATTTGAGTTTAAACCACGCCGTTAGATACGACGGTATTCTTGTCCGTCGTATTTTTAAAAAACGACGGTTTTTCAGTCAAAAACGACAGTTTTTGCCCGTCGTTTTAAGCAAAAATTCCTGTAGTGGGCGTATATGAGCTATCTTTTCCTACTGGACTTATTTTAGAATTAGAAAACTGCTATTATGTGCCTGCTATGAGAAGAAACATTATTTCCGTTTCTTGTTCGGACGAGAAGGGTTTCTTATTTAATTAAAGAACAATGTTGCTCCATTTATTTTGATAGTATGCACTATTGTAGTGCGCATATGTCTAATGGATTGTATATCCTTGATCTAAATAATTCCATCTATAACATAAATACTAAAAGGGTTAAAACTAATTATTTAAATCGTACATATCTATGGCACTGTCTTTTTTTTTTGGGTAAACGAGAAACGCATATCTAGACTCCACAAGGATGGAATTCTAGACTCATTTGATTTGGAATCATATGAGACATGCGAGTCTTGTTTATTGGGAAAAATGACAAAGAAGAAAGGTGAGAGGACTAGTGATTTACTTGCCCTCATACATACGGATGTCTGTGGGCCGTTTCCCACGCCTGCCAGAGGTGGTTACACCTACTTCATTACGTTCACTGATGACTTCAGTAGATATGGATTTGTTTACCTTATGAAGGCCAAATCCGAATCCTTGGAATTGTTTAAAGAATTCAAGGATGAAGTATAGAAGCAACTTGGTAAAGTATTAAGACTTTGTGATCGGATCATGGAGGAGAATACTGAAGCCAAGAGTTTGACGAATATCTTAGAGAGTGTGGGATAGTATCCCAACTCACTCCACCTGGAACGCCACAGTGGAATGGCGTGTCCGAGCGGAGGAATCGCACACTATTAGATATGGTGCGATCTATGATATGTCAAACGGATCTTCCAATATCATTTTGGGGACATGCTCTATTGACTGCAACTTTCACCATTAATCGTGTTCCATCCAAATCAGTCGTGAAGACACCATATGAGATATTGACTGAGAAGCGTCCCATAGTGTCATTTATGAAGATTTGGGGTTACGATGTCTATGTAAAGCATTTACAAATAGACAAGCTCGGACCCAAAGAGGATAAGTGTAAATTTGTGGGATATCCTAAGGAAACAAAAGGATATTATTTCTACAATCCAACCGAGAACAAAGTGTTTGTAGCTCGGACCGGCATGTTTCTAGAAAGAGAGTTTGTCTTTAAAGAAGCAAGTGGGAGGACTGTAGAACTTAAAGAAATTCAAGAACCACAAACCACTAAAACGATGATGTAGAATGAACAGGAACCGAAAATTGTTGTGGAAGAACCAGTTCAGGTAACACAGGAACTCCGTAGGCCAGGAAGGGTACGTCATGAGCCAGAGAGATACGGACTTCTCGTGACTGAGCAAGATGACATACCACTCATGGGATGATGAGCCTGCAACCTACTAAGAGGCCATGAGAGGCCCAAACTCCAAGAAGTGGCTAGAAGCCATGAGATCCGAAATGGAATCCATGTATACCAACAAAGTATGGACTTCCGTGGAACCACCCGAAGGGGCTCGGCCCATAGGGTGCAAGTGGGTCTTCAAGAAGAAAACTGGCATGGATGGCAAGGTAGTTGCCTACAAGGGGCGATTGGTGGCTAAAGGTTATAGACAAATTCATGGTATTGACAATGATGAAACCTTTTTGCCATTCTCCATGAATAAATCCATTTTAATCCTACTTGGTATTGCAGCTTACTATGACTATGAGATTTGGCAAATGGATGTCAAAACAGCGTTCCTTTATGGGAACCTCCTTGAGGATGTGTATATAACACAACCGGAGGGTTTTGAGGATCCAGAGAATGCCAATAAGGTCTGTAAACTGCAAAGATCCATTTATGGATTGAAACAAGCTTCTAGGAGTTGGAATCAACGTTTTGATGATGCAGTCAAAGAGTTTGACTTCATCAAGAACGAAGATGAGACCCTGTGTTTACAAGAAGGTTAGTGGGAGCTCTATTTATGTTTCTGGTCTTGTATGTGGATGACATAATAATCATTGGAAATGACATTCCTACATTTGCAATCTCTTAAAAATTGGCTAGGAAAGTATTTCGCAATGAAGGACTTAGGGGATGCAGCTTATATACTTGGTATCAAGATCTATAGGGATAGTTCTAGAAAGGTGCTCGGCCTAAGCCAAAATACATATATTGACAAGGCGTTGAAAAGTTTCAACATGCAAGATTCCAAGAAAGGATTCTTTCCCATGTCGCATGGAGTCACTCTATCGAAGACTGACTGTCCTTCCAATGAGATTGAGAAGGACCGCATGATTAGGATACCCTATGATTCGGACATAGGATCCATCATGTACGCCATGTTGTGTACTAGACCAGACGTATCATACGCATTGAGTATGGTAAGCATATATCAGTCTAATCCAGGTGAGAGCCACTGGATTGTTGTCAAGAACATCCTAAAGTACTTGAGAAGAACTAAGGATGCGTTCTTGATATTTGGAGGTGAGGAAGAGCTAATTGTAAATGGTTACACTGATGCAAGCTTCCAAACCGACAAGGATGACTACAGATCGCAGTCGGGATATGTGTTCTGCCTGAATGGAGGAGCTGTGAGCTGGAAGAGTTCCAAGCAAGAGATAGTTGCTGATTCTACAACTATCGCTGAGTACATTGCTGCTGCAGAAGCAACAAAAGAGGCAGTTTGGATAAAGAAGTTTATCACTGAGCTCGGTGTGTTTCCTAGCAACGTGGATCCCATGACGTTGTACTGTGACAATTCTGGAGCGATCGCACAAGCCAAGGAATCAAGATCACACCAGAAACAAAAACATGTACTTAGGAGATTCCATCTTATTTGTGATATGATCGATAGAGGAGATGTGAAGATGTGCAAGATTCCAACGGATGACAATCTTTCAGATCCGCTCACAAATCCACTTGCGCAACGAAAGCATGAATGGCACACTAGATCTATAGGCAAACGAGATGCGCCAGATTGACTCTAGTGCAAGTGGGAGACTGTTGGAATAGGTGCCCTAGAGCAATCTATATTTAGTATGAACAATGTTTGGCTAGAACATTCATTTATTATTTATTGTGATATTTAATATAATGAAGTCCTCAGATACAATGTGCTGTTTATCTTAAATATACCTAGTCCATTATATTGATTAATAGGACGATCAACTATAGTATGTGTGTAGATTGATATGGAGATATCAAGTCTAACACATGGGTATGCATTAAGAGTAATGGCATACTGGATTGACCCACAACGAGAATGATACATTAGATTATGTCAAATTCATAATCGCTTCTCGCAGTGCTAATGATATTGTAATCCTTAGACTTGAAGTCACAAGATACTCTAGTTGTGGAATATTGCGCTTTGATATTATCAAACGTTGCGCCTTAACCGGGTAACTATAAAGATAGTAATCGGGCATGACTGGAAGCAAGCTTAGAGGTCGTAGTGACGTAGAAAGGATTTGTCCCTCCCACATAATGGGAGTAAATATCCAAGGGCCACTCGAGGGATGGTGCTTATTGAATGTCTGGCCAGACTCAGATAAATAAATATGGAGATATTTATTTTAGCTGCTCGCATAAGCATATTCGCAGGACCGAGAAATTATGGATTGGATGTAAAAGTGTGACTAACATGTCTCGTGTCAAATCCGGATATGGAGACAAAGGGATAACACAATACATGAAAATTTGGCACAAGGTTTTGTCGGGATCATTGACTTATTTCTATTAATTGGGGGGCATGGATGTGTTGCTAGACACCGCTCCATGTTAGTAAGTAGTTACTACTAAGTAGAAACATATGGGGTCACGCACCGTATGGATTAAATTGGATATAGGTATTAATTAGTTGGACTAGTTAATAAAAGGATCATAACGCAACCACAAGCAAACTTAGTAGGACTAATTTGCAAGTGGACTAATCTATGTAAGGACATGATTAGTATTGAGGCCTTTATGTAGTTAATAAAGAGTTATTACCATATAAAGGAACTCTAGCTTGTTTATTTTCAACACAAGTCATTATTAAGAGAACATAACAAATCAAGAGAGAGAGAGAGAGACAAAGCAAGAAGGCCGAAGCCCCCTTGCCCGTCCGCCCCCTTTGCCGTTGGCCTCCATAGGCGCTGGCGTGGTGCCTCGTTTTGCGTGATCATCCTCCTTTCTTCTGTGCTAGCACTACACGGTGGGAGGGAATCCAATTAGGAATCCAAGGTGTGGATATTCATAGAGACGAAGACACTATTCTTTGTGTGATCTCCCAAACTAAGGTACACATCTTTTATACCCTTATCATGTTATGATGACATACCTGTGATCCTTGGTGGGATTTGAGCAGGATTAATTTTGTTATTCCTCTGTGTAACCTGCATCAAAATCCAACACGCACTGTCAATCTCATCTAATGTTGGAATGAATTGTATATATGGTCATCTAACGGTTTAGAATGTCTCTCAAAAATGTCTATTCAAAATGTATTTTTAAAATATGTGCGGGTCCCGCACCGTTCTATCTTATTATATAGATGAATATAATTACAAATATATTATTTACTATCTTTCGTTTAGATAACATCATAAATTTTTCTCTAAAAAGTCACAAATTTTACATAAGTATGATTTTGTTAGAATAAAGTCGACGAATTTGTACTCGTAAAGGTAAAACTAATCTAATTTTGATTGTAATTCATAATTACCTTATGTCTGATGAAATAAAAATGTTGTCCGTCACGATTTGATGGATACTCCGACTCGAATCCGGTGAAATCCGAATTCGAATATGATCCGATCCGAATTCATGTGAATCGAATTTGGTATAGGCTGATCCGATGCCGATCCGATTCGTTGCCATATCTAGTTAGCACCTTTAAGGGTCAGTTTGGTAATGCTTCTGCTGTCTACTTCTAGCACAACTTCTTTCCGACAACTGAAGTATTTTTTAGTGCATTTGGTATAAAATATTTTTTTTTGACTTCTCGGTCAGTTTCTGCTGTCTCAGAGTAGTTTTCAAGAAGCAAAGGGAGAAATAATTTTACGGAACTTGTTTTTGAGTAATTTATCAACAACCGATTTTAATCTTGCAATTTTTAAAATTTCAATATCTTTATCTTACAAGAACATATCTTTGTCATATGTGGCTACTAACATGCAATTTTGCAGATATCTTAACTAAACCATTACGAGAAGATAGATTCACAGTCTCGATATTAGAACTGGGATGTTAAACAAGGAAGCACTGGTTTAGGGGGAGTATGTGGTAAGAATTATGTTTTTCAAAGCCTTGAAAAACTTTTCAAAGCCTTTATTTTGTTTTCTTTCAGTATTACAGTTTTTCAAAGGCCTTGAAATTCTTTTTAAAGCTTTGAAAGTAAACGTCTATACTATATAGTCAATGAATGGATCTCCAATGCTGGGTGTTATCTCTGTAGATAATTGCCTCACATTGTTTTTACTTTTAAAACAAATCTTTTTCAAAATCAGTATAATATTATTTCCTTCCACACGTCACACACATAATTTGAATTTGACTCAAACCTTTCTTCTTTAAATATTTGGGAATATTTTGTTTCCTTTTCAAACTCAAACTCTTCAGTACTTATCTTCTCTCTTCTCTCTCGTTTCAATCACTCTTTCCTCTCTCTTCTAAACCCCCCCCCCCCCCAAACCCTAATGGACTCACGAAGAACCTCTGAGAGAATTAAGATGGCTGGAGGCTCAAAGAAAAGTTCAGGGAAGAAGAGAAAAGTTGTAGAGGAAGAAGTTCAAGCAATATGTGATGGTTCCAGTTCCAGAGCTCCTAGTGCAGCAAGGCCATCCTCTCCTCCTATGAAGAAAAGTAATAAATAAAAGGGAAAAAATACTGCTACCTCAGGAAAGAAAAATGAAGATCCAACAATTGGTTCTCAGAAGCAGAAAGGTGTCTCAATTGGTAGTCCAAAGAAGGTGAAGAAGAAGCTTCAAAAATATGACAAAGGAAAAGATAAGGTTACTGAGAAGGAGATTCAGGAATAAGAGAAGGACACTGGTAAGGAACTTCGGATCTACTCTGAGAAGAAGTCCACTTATGGTAAGAGAACTCTCTCTCTAGCAAGTGGTTTATCAGTCATTATTCAAGAGGAAACTAGTTAGATGGTTTTGCTTCTACTCCTATAGCTTTATGTAGCATGATCAGTATTAATATGTTGAATGATATGAATCTGGAATGCATAAGGAGATTGAAACAGAGTTCTCTATGGATAATTCTTAACCCTCCCGAAGTTGCATACCCTAGGCTTACAAGGCTTTTCTACCTAAACTTGAAACAAGAGAAAACCTTGTCTTTGACTATATCATCAAAGGTGGTTGGGGTTAACATTGAATTAGATCATTCTGATTTTTCCAATGTCTTAAATTTTCCAAAGAGGTACAACACTGACAATCATCCTAGAATTATTGAAGCTTTAAAGTTGGCTAGAGAAGAATTCTTTTTGCCTAGTGGAGCTACTACCTCAAAACAGTTAACTCACTCTCTGTTAATTGTTGGAGCAAAGATTTTGTTTACCATTCTGATGAGGTGTGTAGTAACTATGGAGAATTCAAAAGAGTTGTTGTCTGATAGGGTAATGTATTTGATGTATCTGATTATGCATGGATATGAGATTGATTTGCCAAGCATTGTGATGGAGCACATACTTTACTCCTGCACCAAGCAAAGGAAACATCCTCTACCCTATTCCAACCTCCTCACACTCTTCTTTCAATACCTTTAAATCCCAGATGATAGGGAAGAGACAATTACTACTAGTTTTGGAATACTTGAAGAAAAGGCATTTCAAAGTAATGGAATTGTGAAAACTAGTGAGGGAGAATGGAAGCTCTACTCTAAATTGCCTTTTTGAAGAGTTGCAGGCCAAGAAGTTTCCTAAGCTTAAATCCATACCTTCTCCATCTACGCTACCCTCTCAATCTCAGGACCAATCCATAGTTCTTCAAAGTCTGAATTTCATTGAGAATGAATTGGATGAACTGAAACAGGGTCAGTATGAGTTGGGTACTGAGTTTAGACAGATGAAATATATGGTGGAAAGTGTCTTCAGGAGTATCAACTTGATCCATGTGGAAGAAGAAATTTCACAAGCTCCAGAAGGATCAAAGAAGGCAGGTTCTATAGCTGATCTATTTGATGAACACAGTACCGAGGATGAAGATGCTTAGAATAAGGAAAATGGGAAACAGGTTGCTGGAGATATAGATGTAGGTGGAAAGACTATTGAGGATGAGGAAGAGGATGAAGATAGTGTGGATTCTGGATTGCAACTCAAAGACCTGAAGCAGAAGAAAAAGAAAGAAAAGGCTCCAACTATTGTCACTTCAGCTGATCTGATTGAGGGTAATGATGGGGCTGAAAAGACTGGTGAAGGAGTAACACAAGAAGAAGAACATCAAGATGATGAGGAATATGAAGAAGAAAGTGATCAAGAGGAAGCTGCAGAGCCAAAGGGGGATAAAGACCCAAAACCTTGATTCTTGCCTTTCTTCCTTCCTTTGAAAGCCTTGAAATTCCTTTTCAAACCCTTGAAATATTCCTTTCTCTCTTTCAAAATGTTTTCAGTAATTTAATTTTTCAAAAAATATTTGATCCAACATTTATTTCTCACCTTCTTGATGAAAGTCAAAACAGGGGAGAAATTTAGGGAGAAATTTAGGGGGATACTTCAGTTTTTTATCTAGTATGGATGTGGCAGTTGGTATGTTGAAATGCTTAGTACTCTTTGTTTTGGTTACTTGTTTTGAATTTGATTCAGTGTGGTTTAGTTCTTATAACTGTTAGTGATGAGTTTTTGATTTTGATCTTATAAAACTGTTTCTGCCATGTTACTAAAGTCTATCTTTTGCAGAGAAACAGTTCAGACATATAAATTGGTTTTTTCTTTCATCGAGAGGGAGATTGTAAGTTCATAGTCTGTTTCAAACTGAAGAGCATGAACTGAGGGGGAGTTATTACTCCCATGCTTCTCTAAACCCTTGCACTTGATCATAATGTATTAGATATTGGAAGACAAAGTTATTCTGGATCTAACATGCCTTGATATTATCTTTTGCCTAAGTTATTTTGTAGGACTTGTTGATCAATAATGTGTATGTAGGATTAGGAAAGTTTCCTTACTTTGCAGAGATGAATAAGAGGCAATCAATGTCTGCAGATTGTGTGCTATTGTTAAGGAAGCTTTTCTGGACATTCCTTAAGATTGCAAATGAAAGATCATATCAAAATCAAGTCAAAAAACCAAGCTACTAGCCGTTGGAATCAAGCTGTTGAGAGTCAAAGATTTGCTGCATATTTTTAGGGATTTCTGTTATGATGTTGCTATATATTTTGCAGTTCAAACTAGCAGAAAAACAAGATTGTTGAGAGAGATTTCGAAGCACTGAACATTACAGAGATTGAAACAACTCTCAAGGATTATCAAGCATCACTGAGGAAGATCAAATCATCGAATCCAACCTTCAGAAGAACACTTCAAGCTTAACTGCTTCACTGTGTTACATTGTTCTTCATCTGAGCATTATTTGTATATCATCTTGTTATATTTCTTTATATCTTAATCTTCTGGTGTTGTTCAAGAGGAACAACAAGATATTCTTATTGTATCAGTTAGCTAGAACAGGTACTAGATAGGTTAGGAATGACAGACTAGACAGAGTAAGACACTTCTCTAGGTCTGATATCTAGGGCTTAGCTTTTGATAAATAAGAGATCTGTTGAAATCCAGCAGGGAATTAGATCCGCCAGGAGGAGACGTAGGTCATTGATGACTGAACTCCGTAAAATCATTGTGTTCCTCGCCTTTACATTTCAGAACTTTACTTGTCTTGTTTACTGTTTCAAAACAGATTTCAGTTCAAATCTTTGAAAGGCTTTTCAAGGCCTAGAAAAATATCATTAACCTTTTATCTGTTAGTTCGTATTTCAAAGGCTTGAAACTGAGTTCAAGGCTTTGAAATATAACTTGCTCTTCACTTTGTTTTTAAAACCACTCTTTTGGAAAAAGTTGTCATACTCTATTCAACCCCCCCCCCTTCTAGAGTATTTGATCCTGTATTTTCATACCTACATACTACTTTCATCTACCACTGCACAACCACCACCACCACACCACGTCCTCCAAAACTTCTATAACCCAAGAATCACCCCGGTCTGGTGATCAAAATGCACAAAGAAACTTTATGTTTGGTGAAGGGACGAGGGAGATAATCGGGTGTTTGGAAGTCGTAGTCCATCTTATCGATGTGAATTGGTGGAAATAAACAATGGATTTGTGATCCTCACACTCAGGCGCACCCGTGAGTACCGAATTCGCCCCCAAATTTGTCGGATTTAGACGAACTCTCCGGAAACGGGTAGCTCCTCCCTGGTTTATGCATTTTGGCGTCGATCTCTCGGTAATCCCTTTGTTTTAAGCCGTTTTTATTCCTATTCACGTCCTTGTAGTCTGTCGAGATAGTAGAACTCATTTTTTGGCCAATAAATTGACATAGTGTTGGGGAATCATGGGAAACTGGGAAGAATTCTCGCATGAATCCGCCATTTTCCCTGGAAGCTACTGCACCGACCATAGACATGTAATTCAGCGACTTCTTGGTCGTTTCTCTTCGTTTTGGACTGGGAATGATCCTTATCACCCTAATCAATCAGAATCATCAAATCACAGGCATAATTGCGTAGGAGTAGGAATTGAAAAGTGAAATTCATGTTTTATGGCAAACTCCCATACCCTGTAAACACGGTCATATCTCCCTCACTTTTCACTCAAATCGTATGAATCCTGGTGTTCTGAAAACCTACGGTGTTTTTTACAAGATTCGTTTTATAAATTTCTTCAAATTAGAACTCTAAAGTCTAAACACCCTGAATTTATGTTCAGAGTTGGGAAATAATGCTGCAGAAACTTGATGTTTAGTTGATGTACTTGGGCTGTGTGAGGAGGCTAACTTGCAAGCTTGATATCTCACTCAATAATGTATGGATTTAGTTGACTCTTACTCACGTGTAATCTATGTTTTACCCTTTATAACTTCCATTTTGATTTCATCTTTAAAATCAATCTCTAACTTGTCTGCAATTGGAGCCAAGTAGCAGCAAAATGTGTTTTAATCTGTCCAGTTGGTTAATTTGGCTAAGTGTATGAATTGGCTTGATTTTTCCCAATTTTAATCTACAATATCTCCTTGTCTGTTTTGAGTTTCTAAGAGATTGAACATGTTTTAGAATCCCATATCAGCCATCTTCGAGGCCCTATCTTCAGATTTTCCAAACTCTTTTCCAGTTGTCCAAAAACTGACTCTAAAACTAGTTGTTTGTGTCAATTTAATTCAAACTTGTACTTCAAGTTTATCAGTCAAAATGATTGTTCCATCCTTCACAACCTTGAGAAAAGTGGCATACCTTTTTACTCTTAAACTGCCTGTCAAATTTGACCAAGTTGATCTTCTAGAAAACTCTGTTCTGACCAAACTTGTACTAGAGGGGCAAAATGGTAATTTCAAATAAAATTTGTTCTGAGATCAAATCAATGTTTTGGAGTTATCTACATAATCCACATAGATATTAGGAGCTTTAAAATAAGCTATTCTGGGTTAATTTTGACCAAGACAAATTTTGGGAGGTCTTTCTGCAATTTGATTGAACTACAGGGGCTTATATGCAAATAATCCAAATGCGAGGAATTTTATTCTCTTGAACCAAATGTGACTTTGATTTACTTGAGACTAACGGTTTGAGAATCTAAGGAAGTCTTCAACCCACTTTGGGCTTTTCAAAGTATATCTTAGTGTAACTAACTCGTCCAAAACTCTTATAATAAGAGTAAGGGAAAAAATGTAATTATGTGACCTAAAAGCTCTTCATGAAAGACTCTCGTAATGACACTTCTGATCTACGTTTCAAGTTTGACCAAATTTAACCCTCGGGAAACCCTAGTTCAGTTGAGCTGGCTATTATGGGTAAAATAATAATTTCACAAGTTCTTCTATCCAACATTTAAATCTTGATGCAGGACATGACTTCATGCCTCTCTGACAATTCTATGGAATCCAATTGCGTCCATTTCGAGTTGAATTTGGCTAACCATACTGTAACAAGGGCTAAAATGCTGACTAGTCAAACTTTGGGGACATAAGTGCAAATAGGTGAAATCTAAGACTTACTGAGACAACTTGGAGACTTGGTAATTCATGAGACTGGCCTATTAGGCTTGACTGAGGGGGGTCCGGATAAGTCAGGACTGTCATGATAAAACGGAGACTTTTGGGGCAGAATAGTCATTCTGAGCTAGGTTGCTAGGATGATACTGCATTTGCATTGTACCTCCTTGACGATGAAAAGTAATAATAATTAAATGTACATATGTGTGTATAGAGGTTGTTGGGATAGATAACCGGCAACGCTGATCAGGAGAAATAGGCAGGCAATCGTGTAAACATATGGATGCTTATTTGATATTGAAGGGAACTGCATGAGATGTATGCATGTATCTATATGTATGAGATACATAAATCATGAGATATCAAAAATGCTGATATTGGACACTAATATATGCATATAGAGTAGGTAAGTATGAATATTTTTCAGGATAATTCAGATACTTGTTTAAGAATAGATTCATGTACCCTGGACTTCTATATGGTCAGCATAGTCTCCGGACGTCTAGCTGCTGTGGTGGAGGACATTCATTGGACCCGGTCCACGTGCATTTATCCGGTACATTGCTAGCTCCCGGCTGTAGGAAACTAGTACTACTCTCTGGACTGAAGATCCAGTAGGTGGTGTGCACACTTATGGTCTAGTTTGGCTTGGTGGATGAATGGGTGGTATATGAATGGGGAACTAATTTGAAATAATGGTATAATATTCTCTTGACTATTTGATGTGGGTCAGGTTAATAGGACATATGCTTTTACAAGCACATGTTATACGTTTCTAAAACTGTATATTTCTATTTCGTAGTGAAGTCTATTATGTTCATTACAAAATAATGTCGTGACGTCACTGCTTCTCTTGGCAGGTCTGTACCCTGTAGACCAAGAAGTAGGACTTACTTATAGAGATTGATAAACCAGTATATACAAGCTATAATAATAAGTTTCTTTTAATCCCAGTTTCTTTAATTTTGTCTTGTTAACAGAACCGTTAGGATTAGACTCCTTGCTGAGCATTTCAGTACTTAGCGGAGAATATATACGGAGAGTCTGGGCGTCCAAGTGTAATTCTCTAACACTCTAGGATGGGGGTGTTACATCTTGGATCTAATCCATATCCAGAATACAAAGTCACAAATCAGAGTGAAATACAATTTTTTTGACCTGAGAAGAGTGGGCGATGTAGAAGGACAACATATTTCGGAACACTAGTATATTCTTCTCCACGAATTCTGATGGTGTTAGTATTTTTCTAAAAAATGGGAACCCTCTTCTACCTCTCTGAAAAATTCCTAATAAAACCGAAAGAGGTAAAGAAAGAGGATACCTGCAAGAAGAGGAAATAAGCAAGAAAAGGGCGAGATTCGTGGTCCTGCTTCCGGCGAAAACAATCCGTCCGACTGTGAAGATCGTGATCCGACCGTCGATGGGGAATCTTCATGTGGTGTTATATGATGGAGAAAAGCCGGAAGAGGACCCATAAAGTCCGAGAAGAACAGTTATGTACTTACTGTTGGAATAGGTTCCCTACAGGCAATCTATATTTAGTATGAACAATGTTTGGATAGAACATTCATTTATTATTTATTGTGATATATAATATAATGAAGTCCTTAGATACAATGTGTTGTTTATCTTAAATATCCCTAGTCCATTATATGGACGATCAACTATAGACTACTATGTGTGTGATTGATATGGAGATATCAAGTCTAACACATGGGTATGCATTAAGAGTAATGGCATACTGGATTGACCCACAACGAGAATGATACATTAGATTATGTCAAAGTAACAATCGCTTCTCGTAGTGCTAATGATATGGTAATCCTTAGACTTGAAGTCACTAGATACTCTAGTTGTGGAATATTGTGCTTTGATATTATCAAACGTTGCGCCTTAACTGAGTAACTATAAAGATAGTTATCGGGCATGATAGGAAGCAAGCTTAGAGGTCGTAGTGACGTAGAAAGGTTTTTGCCCTCCCACATAATGGGAGTAAATATCCATGGGCCACTCGAGGGATGGTGCTTATTGAATGTCTGGCCAGACTCAAATAAAACAATATGGAGATATTAATGTTATCTGCTCGCATAAGCATATTCCCAGGATTGAGAAACTATGGATTGGATATACGAGGGTGACTAATATGTCTCGTGTCCAATCCGAATATGGAGACAAAGGGCTAACACAATACATGAACATTGGGCACAAGATTTGTCGAGATCACTGAATTATTTCTATTAATTGGGGGGCATGGATGTGTCTCTAGGCACCACTCCATGTTAGTAAGTAGTTACTACCAAGTAGAAACCTATGGGGTCACACACCGGATGGATTAAATTGGAAATAGGTATTAATTAGTTGGACAAATTAATAAAAGGATCATAACGCAAACACAAGCAAACTTACTAGGACTAATTTGTGAGTGGACTATTCCATGTAAGGACATGATTAGTATTGGGGCCTTTATGTAGTTAATAAAGAGTTATTACTATGTAAAGGAACTCTAGCTTGTTAATTCTCAACACAAGTCATTATTGAGAGAACATAACAAAGCAAGAGAGAGAGAGAGAGAAAGCAAGAAGGTCAAAGCCCCCTTGCCCGTAAGCCCCCTTGGCCGTCGGCCTCCATTGGCGCCGGCATGGTGCCTCGTTTTGCGTGATCATCCTCCTTTCTTCCATTGCTAGCACTACACGGTGGGAAGGAATACAATCAAGAATCCAAGGTGTGGATATTCATAGAGGCAAAAACACTATTTTTCGTGTGATCTCCCAAACTAAGGTACACATCTTTTATGCCCTTATCATGTTATCATGGCTTGCCTGTGATCTTTGGTGGGATTTGATCAGGATTAATTTTTTTATTCCGCTGCGTAACCTGCATCAAAACCAACAGTGGTATCAGATCCACAGGTCGTAGCGCATAACATGATTTTATGTGTTACGATTTCAGTTTATACACCGCATTGTTAATATTACGCAAAAACTGAAATTAATTGGCATATTAAATGCAAATTGAATTTGATTCAAGACAAACAAGAACTAATTTAACATTGGATGTGAATATTGGTGAGTTTGATCACATAGGATGTGAATGACTTTGGATCTAGGAGCTAAGGTTTGGGCACAAGCTTGGAAAAAGAGTTTTTCAAACTTGGAAACAACTAAGCTTGGGCAACAAGGCAAGGAATTGTTTTGGAAACAATTCCATGGGAGGTTCGACCCCCTATAGGGAGCTCCCCCCTTGCCTTGCCACCCAAGCTAGGGCTCGGCCAAGGGGTTGGGTCGGCCTAGCGTGCGGCCTAGCCGCGCGTGAGGATCAGCCGACCGCCCCAAGGCCTTGCCTTGGTCCTCGGGTGGTTCGGCCACGGTGGATGGTGGACTCCATGGACTATTTGACCTTAGTTGCCTAATTTCAAACTAAAATTGAACAAGCATGTTAAAAATTGGTTTTAACCGTATTATGTGCTTTGTTGCATGGTGAATGGATATGACCTAGGTTGTGGATGTTTATTTTGTGGTTTGGTTTACGGCTTGGAAGCTGATTAAATTAGTGTAATAGTTAGTTAATTTTACGGCCTACGAACTGATCATCTTCTCAACATGTGAGGTTTTATTTATTTATTCATTCTATATGTTAGGCTGGAATTAGAATTTTAGATGATAACCAAGAGCATGGAGAAGAAGACCGGAGGACCAAGAAGCCAAAAAGACGATGAGGACTCCCATCCTAGGCGCACTACTATGGTGGAGCACATGGTGATGATCTTGTCACTTTAGAGCATATAGGTATAATCATTTGCTTGGTAATATCTTAGTCTAGGGGCCATATCCATGCCACGTTAATTTTTTCTTTTGTGGATGTTTATTATTTACGTCTTGTTGTTTATTTTTGTGTGTATGGGTGATACAAAGCAAAATGATAAAAAAGATAATAATAAACAAGTTTGATCTTTTACTGTGGATTGCCCAATCCAAATAAGTATATCATGTTGATAGGGATCAACCAAACAATTAGATAATGACTATTAAATCCCTCAATGGAAATATTGCGTTTTGCCTTCTCTTGCCTAAACACCCTTCATGATCAAGGTCTATTAAATTTGGGCTTGCCAAAGCGAGGCGTTTTAATTCACCTTGGAGAGTTGCGGGCGACACAAGCAAGTAATGTGTGATTGTTGAAGCAAGAGGTTGGACGCAACTGGGTAAAGTCAATTGGATTGATGAGCCTAGAGGCATGACAATTATGAGTTATCTAAAGGATAAAGAAAAAGAAATTATTCACCTAATTGGACCAAGAATTGCATGGGATGCAATTGGAAGGGTTCCTACCTAAATAAACAATTCTAGGGTGACTTGCCAAAGCAAGCTCAAGAAGAAGTGAAATATGGATCTTGGACTCACTAGAAAATATATATGATATTTTCCGCATTAATGGCGAAGGCTATTAATCCGAGAAAAATAATGGGAGCTATATGTAATGATCTAGCCATTGTTGAATATATTTAAACTATTCAAAATACTAAAAAATGCATGAAAGGGGAGTATGCAGATAGATATGCAGCACATATACTCTAGAAAAGGGGGGTGAATAGAGTATGCTAACTTTTTGCAAAACTTGGTGGAGGAGAAGAACTTATTTGAAGAGCAGTGAAGTTCAAGGCCTTGAAAATAGTTTCAAGCCTTTGAAGTGAAATACAATTTGAAATAAAACAGACAAGTCTTTTTCAAGGCCTTGAAAAGAGTTTCAAACCCTTGAAAACAGACTAGTTTGAATGTTGTAATAACTAAGTATGTGAATAAACTATAAATGCAAGAGAAAGTGATTTATAGAGTTCAGTCCACTTGGAACTACATCTCTACCTCAGGGATCTTCTCCCTGCAGGATTTTCAACTCAATTGATATTAATCAAAAGGTAAGCCCTAGATCTCAAGCACAGAGAGATGCCTTGCTCTATTACAGCTAGTGGTTCTCTCTAACCTATCTAGTACCCGCTCTAGCTAACTGATTAACTAAGAATTCTCTATTGTTCACCTTGAACAATCATTGAGAATGAAATGGAGAATTATTACAAGAATGATCTACAAATAAAGCACAATACAGAAGAACACTAAAGTGTAAAACTGCAATGAAGAGTGCAGTGATCTTCTGTGAGATGGATTGTGAGAATGATGAACTTATTTGATGCTTGTCAATCCAAAAAAATGTCTCTCTTTTTTGCCCGTTGAATGTCCTCTCTTGTTTCTTCAAAATAAGCTCCATTTATATTGTTTGTAGCTCTCCAAATCTTCTCATATTTTCAACAACAACTTCCTATTTTGTAGGCAACAAACTTTGACTCTCTTAACACCTTTCTCCAACGGATAGTTGATCACAATATTCAGAGATATTGTTGTGATATTGTCATTTAACAATCTGAGAAGCTTTCATAAGTCTTTGATTGATCACTGAATCATCATCTCTTATTATTTTCTTCCCTGCAAAAGCCAGATTAGGAAACCAATCATGCATATTTAGAAAAAAAAAATTCTGCAAAACTAAGTCAAACTGATAGATTAAAACATGTTAGATTATCAGAACAGTATGTCTTTCATCATCAAATAATAACACATCAAGTACGGGGGGATAGAGACAAAATTATATCAAAAGAGTTGAGAAAAACTCCCCCTTAGAACATGCATACAGGTCAGGAAGTTACAAAGATTTGAATCCTGGTTCAAGGCCTGCTATTTCAAGCTTGTGAAACCTGATTCAAGGCTTTTAAAAATGGTTCAAGGCCTTGAAATAACTAAGTATTTCAAGTCCATGAAACCTGTGACCTTACAATATCCCCCTTGATGAAAGACAAAACCTCAATCTTGTTTGATTCTTAGTTTCTGGAAAAAATAATGATTAGCACACAGTTCAAACAAACAGTAATAGCACAGTAATTCCAAAAGATCCAACTTATTAATAAACATAAGCAAAAACTGCAAGTAAGTTGCAGATAATACTACTGACCAAAAGATAGGTCATCTAGACAAAAATGAAAAAAAAAACAACCTAAGATTTTCTCCCCCTTTTTGACTTTCATCAAAAAGAATGAGAAGATGTTGGATCAGTGTCTGGAAATTTTTTAAAATAAAAACTCAAAAAGAAATAGTATGCAGGATTAAGGGGTTGGGACTTCTCTCCATCCTGATCTCCCTCTTCTTCCTCACGGTCTTCATCAGTCTTATCCCGTTCTTCTTGTTGAACTACATCAATTTCCTCAATGATAGAACTGATCTTTTCTATGACACTTTTGAATAAGAAGGTGAGTCCCTCTAAATATTTTCCTCCATGCTTTAGTTACTTCTTCACGTACACCTTCTTCTGGTGTGTAGAGGAAATCTTGTGATCCTTCCTTCCTGTTTTTGATGCAGCCACAGATTTTGAAGGATCCTTCTCATGTCTTCCTTTGTTGGACATCGAGTACACTCCATAGGATCCTAAAGTAGTATCTAAGTCTGAGTCTGGAATGAGAATTTCTTTCCTTTTCCCTTGATCCATGTGTCTATCTTTTTCTTGTCTCTCCTAGGGCTTCCAATGTGAATTCCCTTCTGCTTCTCTTGTGAAGATACTATAGACTGTTTCTTCTTGCCGGTTGGTGGAATCTGGTCCTTTTTCACCATCTTCTTAGGTGGTGAAGACTCTTGTTCTTCATCAGTAAAGCTTTCTGACTCTGAATCTTCACTGATTGTTAGAACCTTTTCTTCAACTGTCTTTCTCTTTTTCTCAAAGCTAGGTTTTGAACCTCCGGCCATCGTGATTCTGTCTGAGGCTCTTCTAGTGCTCATTAGGGATTGGGATAAGAATAGAGAGAGGTAGATTTGATACGGAGTAAAGGAGAAGAGAAGAAGATAAATACTAAGAGAGTTTTCATTTGAAAAGGAAACTGCAATATTTTCTGATCTTAAAAGATCTGTAATGATCAACAAAGATTCAAATCTTTGAGGCCGTTGGAAATAAATAATTTTATACTATATTTGGCTGAAAAATAATTTTGGAAAAGGTAGGGGCAATATTGAGCAAATATCTACAAATATAGCACCCAATACTGAATGATCCAAGAACTATTCACTAACCAGTTATCAGACTTATTTTCAAGACTTTGAAAATAGTTTCAAGGTCTTGAAAAGCTGTTAAGCTGAAACACATAAGATCAAAACTTTGAGCAGATTTTCAAGCCTTTGAAAATCAGTTCAAAACTTTGAAACACATAATAACTTACCTTCCTTACCTAATGCTCCCCCTAAACCAATGCATCTTTATTTAGTATGCCTAATTCCAGTCTTAGAGCTGAAAATATTTCATCTGAAAATGGTTTAGTGAAGATATCTGCAAGTTTCATGTTAGTCGAAACAAATTCAAGAACAATATCACCTTTCTCAACATGATCTCTGATGAAATGGTGTCTGACATCAATATGCTTGGTTCTTGAAGGCTGAACTGGATTCTTTGTAATAGATTGCACTGGTATTGTCACATTTCATGGGAATACTTCTGAAATCGAATCCAAGGTCCCTCAATTGTTGAGCAATCCATAATACTTGTGAACAACATGATCCAGCAGATATATATTCAGCTTTATCTGTTGATAAAGCAACTGAGTTTTGTTTCTTGGAATTCCAACTGATCATGGATGCTCCAATAAATTGGCAAGTTCCAGAAGTGCTTTTCCTGTCAACTTTGTAACCTGCAAAGTCAGCATATGAAAATCCATGCAAAGATAAGTTAGAACGTCTTGGATACCAAATCCCTAAGTCTTTGGTACCATTGAGATATCTGAATATTCTCTTCACAACACTTAAGTGTGATTCCTTTGGATCAGCTTGAAATCGTGCACACGTACATACACTGAACATGATAGCTGGTCTACTAGCAGTGAGATAAAGTAATGATCCAATCATACCTCTATAATATTTAACATTGACACTCTTACCAGATTCATCTTTATCTAAAGCCAGTGTAGAACTCATGGGAGTCTTTATCTCTTTGGATTGAAACATGTTGTACTTGTTGAACAAGTCCCTAGTGTACTTGCTTTGATGCAGAAAAATGCCCTTCTTCAGCTAATGTATTTGAAGTCCAAGGAAGAAGTTCAACTCTCCCATCATACTCATTTCAAATTCCCTGCTCATAAGACTTGAGAATTCTTTGCATAGAAGATCATTAGTAGCTCCAAACAAAATTTCATCAACAAAAATCTGAACTACAAGTAAATCTTTCTCATGAGTCTATATGAAAAGGGTCTTGTCTACCAATCCTCTTTTGAAATCATTTTCAAGCAGAAATTTTGATAATCTTTCATACCAAGCTCTTGGAGCTTGTTTCAAACCATAAAGAGCTTTTGTCAAGTTTGTAAACATGATCTGGAAACTTATCACTTTCAAAACAAGGAGGTTGTGCAACATAAACTACCTCTTGCAAGTAGCCATTCAAAAAGGCACATTTCACATCCATTTGAAATAGTTTCATGTTTTCGTAAGATTCAAATGCAAGTAAAATTCTAATTGCTTCTAACCTGGCAACTGGAGCAAAAGTTTCCTCATAATAAATACCTTCTTCTTGATTGTAACCTTGAGCAACTAACCTTGCTTTTTTTCTGATCACATTGCCATTCTCATCTATTTTTTTTCTGAACACCCATCTGGTACCAATGACAGACTGGTTTGTTGGTGGAGGAACTAGGTTCCACGCCTTGTTTCTTTCAAACTCATTGAGTTCAATTTGCATAGCTATAATCGAGTCTGCTTCTTGTAATGCTTCCTTCACAGTTTTGGGTTCTACATGAGAAATGAAATCATTGAAAGCACAAAGATTCTTCAATTGTGATCATGTTTCTGTACCAGTGGTTGGGTCAGAGATGATGTTGTCAGCTGGATGAGATGAAAGATATTTGAATCTCTTTCTTGGAGACCATGGTTTAGGCTCTCCATATTGCTTCTCTGGTCTCGAAATTGTAGTCTGATCACTTGTATCTTTCTAATCATCTTTTTCAAGGATTTGATCTTTGTTTTCAAGGCTTTGAGTCTTGTTTTCAAGGTCTTGAAAATGGCTTATGTTTCCTTCTGAACCTTTCTTTAACCCAACTGAGTTCCCGGCTTCTTCTTCTGATTCATGCTTGTTCAGTTTCAAGTCTGCAAAACTTTCACTCAAAGAACCATCATAGCTTTCATCAAAAATAATATGAATACTATCTTCAACCAGCTTGGTTCTTTTATTATAAATTGTATAAGCTTTGCTAGTAAGAGAGTAACCAAGAAATATACCTTCATCACTTCTTGCATCAAACTTACCCAAGTTGTCCTTACCATTGTTGTGGACATAGCATGTGCAACCAAATGGTCTGAAGTATGAAATGTTGGCTTCCTCATTTGAAGAGTTCATAGGGGGTCTTATTCAAGATGGGTCTGATCCAGCACCTATTCAAAATGTAATTTTCTGTATTCACAGCTTCTGCCCAATAATGTTTTGGCAGCTTGTTTTCTAGAAGCATTGTTCTTGACATATCTTCAAGAGTCATGTTCTTTCTTTCAACAACTCCATTCTTTTGAGGAGTTCTTGGAGCATAGAAATTGTAAGAGATACCATGCTTAACACAAAATAAATCAAATTCTAATCGGTCAAACTCTCTACCATGATCACTTCTTATTGAAGCCATGGGTAGATTTTTCAAGTTTTGAAGTTCTCTACAAAGCTTTGAAAATTCAGAGAGGGCTTCAGATTTTTCTTTCAGAAACATAACCCAAGTATATCTAGAATAATCATCTACAAGAACTAGAATATACCTCTTAACTTTTGGAGTTAGTTTCCTCATAGGACCATACAAATCCATGTGAAGTAGTTCAATAGGTCTAGAAGTACTTACAAACTTATTTGGTTTGAATGAGCTTATGGTCTGCTTACCCTGAGCACAAGCTTTGCATTCTTCATCTTATTTGAACTTGATAGATGGTAATCCTCTTACCAGGTCTTTGGAGATCAGTTTATTCAAGGTATGCAAGCTGATGTGACCAAGCTTTCTGTTCCAAACCCTTGAATCCTCTTTCAAGTCCTTGAGACACATTAAGCTTTTACCTGCAACTTTGTTAGTCTAAAAGGTATAAACATTGTTTCATCTAGAGGCTGTGAGAATGCAGTTGCCTGATTTCTCATTTTGCACCACACACTTATCTTTATCAAAGATAACCTTATTGCCATTATCACAAAGTTAAGATACACTAAGCAAGTTAAATTTCAAGCCATCAACTAGATATACATCAGAAAAATAGAGTTTTTAGAATCCGTACCAACTTTACCAGTACCAAGTATGTTGCATTTGCCTTTGTCACCAAGTGTAATTGAACCTTTAGATTGCTCTTTCAATTCTGAGAATAGAGATCTCTTTCCACTCATGTGTCTTGAGCAACCACTTTCCATAAACCACTTCGGTTCTTTGACATTGGTGACAACCTGCAAACACAAATCACTGCCTTACCCAGCTGTGACCAAGTGTGTAATTTGGAATCATACTCAGGATCAACCATGTTAGGTGGTCTGACCCCTTTAGGAACCCAAATTTGTCTGACTTGTCCTTTAAGTTGAAATGGAAATGCGTTCCTCATTATGTGAGGGTCTCTTCTTCTGAAAGGACAAGTCATCTTCATATGACCAATCTTGTTACAAAAATGACACTTAGGAGAAGTTTTGTTTCCAGATTTCACAAATCTGGTATTGTTCTTTCTTGAAAAGTTTGGATTGTATCCAGTACCAGTTTTGTGAACTGACTTTGAAATTTCTCCAAGAACCAGGTTCAACTTGTGTTCTGAGCCCGCAAGCTTGACTTTGACTAATTCAGATTCTTAAAGTTTCTTAGTAATATTAGCCTTTTGTTTAACTAATTCATCAACTTGATGTCTCATATTAACAAGGTTGTTACTCAGTAAAGAGTTCTTCTCAGTGACTATTTCCTTGACTTGTGTTTTCTGGGCTTTGAAACTGGTTTTCAAGGCCTTGAAATCACTGTCAGTTTTCTTCAGAGAGATTTCAAGATTCTGATTTAGACAAACAAGTTGTAAATTCTCTTTTGCTTTCTCATGAACTTTTTCTTTCAAATCTCTAATCTCATTCAGATAATCTTCTTCATTTAAAAGCATTGTTTTAAGATAATTTGTAAGAGATTCTTTTGGTTTTGAAATCAAACAGTTTACCATTACCTCAATGTTCTTCTCAGAAGTTTCATCATGCTTGGCCATGAAGCATAGGTTGGCATGTTCTTCTTCAGATTCAGAGTCACTTGAGGTATCTGAATCACTCCATGAAGCTATCATAACTTTCTTTCTTCTTTCAAGGTCTTTCTTCTGAAAATTCTTGCTTTTCTTGTATAGACAGTCTCTTATCAAATGTCCTGCATCACCACACTCAAAGCAGTTCATGACTTTGGATTTATCCTGTAAAGAAGAATTATCTTTGTAGTCCTTGATACTGGATGATCTGTGTCTTTCTCTGTTGAAGTCCTTGTTTCCAAAGTTTTTCTTCATCTTGAGGATTTTGGTCACGACTTTGAAAATCAATGCAAATGGATCTTCATCATCATCTTCTCTTTCAAGGCTTTGAACTTTCGCATTCTCTTTGGACTTGAGTGCTAAGTTATTGACACCTTCAGGTAGCTCTCCATCAGCCTCATTCATGGATATATCATGTGTAAGGAGCTTCCCTTGTAGATCATCAAGTTGTAGTCATGAGAGATCTTGAGCTTCTTCAATGGATTTTTTCTTTGGTTCCCATTTAGCCTTCGGAAGACTTCTCAGTATCTTCCTCACTTTTTTCATCGCAAATATGATTTCCCAATGAATCAAGGTTGTTGTCAATGTCTGTGAACCTCTTCGCAATCTCTCTGATTGACTCATCTGCATTCATCTTGAACATCTCATATTACCTGAGATATATGTTTATTTTGTTTGCTTGACTTGACTGGTTCCTTCAAATGTCACCACAAGCTTATCCCAGATCTCTTTGGCAGTCTTGCAGCCTGAAATCCTGTTAAATTCATATGTACTCAAAGCACAATACAAGATGTTAATAGCTTTGTAATTCTTAGAAAATTGTTCTAATTCAGAAGAGGAGAATGAGTCTTCAGATTTGGGAGTTTTGATCTCATCTTTCTCTGTAAAGAAAGTGTGAGGTCCATTCTAAATAATGGTCCAATGCTCTATGTCTTGATCAATGATGAACACTTTCATCAGAGCTTTCCAGTGAGCAAAGTTGTCTCCACAAAATAGAAGAGGTATGTTAGCAGCTCTTCCCTGTGAAAAACCACCATCACATGCAGTACTCATTATCACCAGATAGTAAAATCTTATACAGTGATACAAGCTCTGATACCAATTGAAAGGGGAGTATACATATAGATATGCAGCACAGATACTCTAGAAGGGGGGCGTGTTGAATAGAGTATGCCAACTTTTTGCAAAACTAGGTGGAGGAGAAGAAATTCTTTGAAGAGCAGTGAAGTTCGAGGCCTTGAAAACAGTTTCAAGCCTTTGAAGTGAAATAAAATTTTAAATTAAATAGAAAAGTCTTTTTTAAGGCCTTGAAAAGAGTTTCAAACCCTTGAAAATAGACTAGTTTGAATGTTGTAACAACTAAGTATGTGAATGAACTATAAATGCAAGAGACAAGTGATTTAGAGTTCAGTCCACTTGGACTTACGTCTCTACCTCAGGGATCTTCTCCCTGTAGAATTTTCAACTCAATTCTTATTAATCAAAAGCTAAGCCCTATATCTTAAGCACAGAGAGATGCCTTACTCTGTTACAACTAGTGGTTCTCTCTAACCTATCTAGTACCTTCTCTAGATAACTGATTAACTAAGAATTCTCTATTGTTCACCTTGAAAAATCATTGAGAATGAAATGTATAAGTATTAAAATAATGATCTACAAATAAAGCACAATACAGAACTGCAATGAAGAGTGCAGTGATCTTATGTGAGATGGATTGGGAGAATGATGAACCTCTTGATGCTTGTCAATCCAGAAAAATGTCTCTCTTTTTTGCCCATTGAATGTTCTCTCTTGTTGCTTCAAAATGAGCTCCATTTATAATGTTTGAAGCTCTGCAAATCTTCCCAGATTCTCAGCAACAACTTCCTATTTTGTAGGCAACAAACTTTGGCTCACTTAACAGCCTTCTCCAACGGATAGTTGATCACAATCTTCAGAGATATTGTTGTGATCTTGTCATTTAACAATCTGAGAAGCAGTCATAAGTCTTTGATTGATCACAGAATCATCATCTCTTATTATTTCCTTCCCCGCAAAAGCCAGATTAGGAAATCAATCCTGCATATTTAGGAAATAAAATTTCTCTGCAATACTAAGTCAAACTGATAGATTAAAACATGCTAGATATATCAGAACAGTTTGTCTTTCATCATCAAATAATAACACATCCAGCACAGGGGTGATAGAGACAAAATCATATCAGAAGAGTTGAGAAAAATTCCCCCTTAGAACATGCATACATGTCAGGCAGTTTCAAGGATTTGAATCCTGATTCAAGGCCTTGAAATAGCTTAATCCTGTGAAACCTGATTCAAGGCTTTGAAAACTTGTTCAAGGCCTTGAAATAACTAAGTATTTCAAGTCCATGAAACATGTGACCTTACATGGAACATTTCTCGTTTTTGTAGAATTCCAATGGCAACCATCACACATCGACTTCATCCCTGCGATCTGTCCTTGAGAAGGACAAACTGTCTCGAACAAATTTCCTTGACTGGTAAAGAAACTTAAGGATCGTCCTTAATCAAGAAAATAAAATGTGCGGCTTAGACAATCCTATACTAGAACCCCCCCCCCCCCCCACCCCAGGATGACTCTGTTCTAGCTGCCGTGAGAGCACATCAGAAACATGTGGATGATTCTAATGATGTGACTTGTCTCATGCTTTGCACCATGACGTCTGAGCTTCAGAAGCAACATGAGAACATGGGAGCCTACGATATGATCGAACACTTGAAACAGTTGTTTCAAGAACAGGCAAGGCATGAGCGGTATGAGGTGTCCAAAGCACTGTTCAAGAGCAATCTCTCAGAAGGGAACCCAGTAGGGCCTCATGTACTCCGAATGATCGGATACATAGAGAACCTCACGAGGCTGTTGAAATACCCCGTTATTTAGAAACGGATATTTTATAATAATATTAGGTGTAGTATTTTATAATAGTATTGGGTGTTAATATGATATTAGTATAAGTTTGGGTACTAGTTGTTATTATTTTAAAGTTAATTTTAATGTTATAAACTACCTAGGTGTTTTTATGTATTTTCTTATAACTATTATAGTGTCTTTTATTTAACTAAGGAGGTGGTAGTAATACTAAGCCTAAACCTAAGGGGGTGAAAGTGTCTTTACCATATAATTTAGTCATCTTCTTCACCCAACGATGGAGGATTTGTTTCTCCTTCTCCATGTCCGAATCCAACACCACCACCACCTAAAATCTTCACCAAAACTCTTGATTTTTGTCCCAATTCAATCCCAATTTAATTTAATCTCATCAAAACTCGATACTTTAGCAAAAAGTAAACCAATTTCGCCAATTTTTGGTCCCAATTCGGAATCAAAGTTTTCGAAGTGGGTTTCCTTCAAGCGATTGAATTGCTCATCTCTCCGCCTATATAAACCCCTCAAACCCAGAGAAATTCTCACACCAATTCACAACTCTCAATCTCTCCTTCGATCTCTCTCTCTCTCTCCCCGTTCAGATTTGCGAGCAGACCCGGCCGGAGCCGAGGCCGCCGCGTGCCGTTCTCCCCGTCGCCGCCGTCTCGTCCATCACCGGCGTCGTGCTCACCACCGTTCGCCACCGCCGGTCGTCTCCGGTAGTTTTCCCGTCGTCCTCCCAATCGGGTACTAACCCGAATGCTTTCTTTCCCTTTATATTTTTTTTTTTTGTTTTGTTCTCTCTTCACTGTTAGTTAATGTTAATAGTGGGTTTAAAGAAAAGAACAAAGGGGCTGTTGGCCCAGTGGTTAAATGCTAACATTTAAGGCTTGTGGGTATGTAGAGGCTAGGTTCTAGGTTCGAATCTCACAAAAAACATTCTTTTTACACAAGTTTAAATATTTTTCTTATTTATTTTTATAAGTTTGTAACAAGTTAGAATAAGTTATTTTTATCAAATAAATTTGTTATTTCTTTTAAATAAAAGTTAGTTAGTTTATGACTTACATTCTTTACTAAGGCTTGTTTGGTTGGGAGAAACTACTATGAGAATCAAAATTTGTTTTTGGGGTAAAATAACATGCTTCTCTACCCTAAATAATAAAAACGATAGTTTATTTAATCCTATAAGTTATATTTATATAATTATAACTTAGTATGTTTTTACAAATGATAAACTTTAACTCTATAAAGTGTATATTTACATAAAATAGGTTGTTTGCCTTAGTAAAGGTTGGGGAGAGTTAGTAAGGGATTTATTTCATATTACTTTGTGTTCAATATGTTGATTAGGATATTATTAAATTTGTAGGCGACAATTTCATTGACGATGGATACGTCGAGTGTTACTAGGAAGTGAATTGCTTTTGCTTGAGATTCAAGGTAAGTAAACATGCCAGGCCTAGCGCCCATACCTTCTTTCATGTCAAACTGCTTTTGTGATTTATTGTCTCAAAATTTGAATATCTGCGTGAACTGTTTATTCGAGAAAGTTTACTGATTTTACAAAGGTGATTCTATCACAACTATCACATGAGATGTTAATAAGACGTAAAGACGTAAACTGGAATAGTTGTACCGGGGATCAATATTTTGAGCTTTGGTCGATGTGGACTACGTATCTCGACCCATTTATTTTATTTTGCTCGGCCGCAACCGCCCCGAGTTCGCTCCAGTACTTACCTCTCTAGCTGCAAGAAGTCTTAGGGGGGTGTCGACACTTATGGTCTGGTAGCCAGTTATTAGTAGATCTTCCCCCTGTCAACAAGATAAAATATTGATTTCCAAGATTGTACCTTTACTGTTTAAATTTTAAAGTCCCGATTGGACAAGGAAGGAAGTTTGGGAATGTTTCCCTAATTGAGATACTAAAGTGAAAAGAGTTAGGGAATGTTTCCCCACAAGTGAAGTGATAAAAGGAAAAGATTTGTGAATTCTCATTTCATACTTATACTCTTACTCGAATTCTTTACTCTTCAAACTTATATGTCTTTTACAAACTGCTTCATAATCTATTTACATGTCTGGGTGTTGCTTACTCATTATTTTCCGCTGACTTTTGAAACTGTGGTGTTTCTTTTTATTTCTGCACCACAGGTTTAGGTGGAAGCTTGGAGTAACGGGAGCGCGACTCGACATACATAGTAAAAGTTAAGTAGATCACATTTATTTACTTTAGAACTTCAGTTAGACTTAGAGAATATCTAGATTGGAATAATGCCCATGTTTGTGGCAAGACAAGTTTCAAAGTTTTAATTATTTATTTTAAAGGATTTGGTTTGGATTTTCTGTTATAAAATCTCCTTGTATTCGAGTTTAATCTCGGGTACGGAGATACATCTCCGGGCTTCCGGTTTGGTCGTTTTGGGGGTGTTACAACTGGGTTTCCCACTCAGCCAAGAGTTGGCAACTGATCTTGTCTTGAAATCGTTGCCTGACAGTTATAACCAGTTCATTATGAACTATAACTTGAATGAAATCAATAAATCTCTGTCGTACTTGCTAAACATGCTAAGGACAGCTGAACAAAGCATAAATAAAGGCAAGGGCCATAATGGTGGTGAATAAGAAGAAGGGCAAGGGAGTTACCTCTACTTCTAAAGGAAAGCGCAAGAAAGTTGTCATACTCTATTCAACCCCCCCCCCCTTCTAGAGTATTTGATCCTGTATTTTCATACCTACATACAACTTTCATCTACCACTGCACAACCACCACCACCACACCACGTCCTCCAAAACTTCTATAACCCAAGAATCACCCCGGTCTGGTGATCAAAATGCACAAAGGAACTTTATGTTTGGTGAAGGGACGAGGGAGATAATCGGGTGTTTGGAAGTCGTAGTCCATCTTATCGATGTGAATTGGTGGAAATAAACAATGGATTTGTGATCCTCACACTCAGGCGCACCCGTGAGTACCGAATTCGCCCCCAAATTTGTCGGATTTAGACGAACTCTCCGGAAACGGGTAGCTCCTCCCTGGTTTATGCATTTTGGCATCGATCTCTCGGTAATCCCTTTGTTTTAAGCCGTTTTTATTCCTATTCACGTCCTTGTTGTCTGTCGAGATAGTAGAACTCATTTTTTGGCCAATAAATTGACATAGTGTTGGGGAATCATGGGAAACTGGGAAGAATTCTCGCATGAATCCGCCATTTTTCCCTGGAAGCTACTGCACCGACCATAGACATGTAATTCAGCGACTTCTTGGTCGTTTCTCTTCGTTTTGGCCTGGGAATGATCCTTATCACCCTAATCAATCAGAATCATCAAATCACAGGCATAATTGCGTAGGAGTAGGATTTGAAAAGTGAAATTCATGTTTTATGGCAAACTCCCATACCCTGTAAACACGGTCATATCTCCCTCACTTTTCACTCAAATCGTATGAATCCTGGTGTTCTGAAAACCTACGGTGTTTTTTACAAGATTCGTGTTATAAATTTCTTCAAATTAGAACTCTAAAGTCTAAACACCCTGAATTTATGTTCAGAGTTGGGAAATAATGCTGCAGAAACTTGATGTTTAGTTGATGTACTTGGGCTGTGTGAGGAGGCTAACTTGCAAGCTTGATATCTCACTCAATAATGTATGGATTTAGTTGACTCTTACTCACGTGTAATCTATGTTTTACCCTTTATAACTTCCATTTTGATTTCATCTTTAAAATCAATCTCTAACTTGTCTGCAATTGGAGCCAAGTAGCAGCAAAATGTGTTTTAATCTGTCCAGTTGGTTAATTTGGCTAAGTGTATGAATTGGCTTGATTTTTCCCAATTTTAATCTACAATATCTCCTTGTCTGTTTTGAGTTTCTAAGAGATTGAACATGTTTTGGAATCCCATATCAGCCATCTTCGAGGCCCTATCTTCAGATTTTCCAAACTCTTTTCCAGTTGTCCAAAAACTGACTCTAAAACTAGTTGTTTGTGTCAATTTAATTCAAACTTGTACTTCAAGTTTATCAGTCAAAATGATTGTTCCATCCTTCACAACCTTGAGAAAAGTGGCATACCTTTTTACTCTTAAACTGCCTGTCAAATTTGACCAAGTTGATCTTCTAGAAAACTCTGTTCTGACGAAACTTGTACTAGAGGGGCAAAATGGTAATTTCAAATAAAATTTGTTCTGAGATCAAATCAATGTTTTGGAGTTATCTACATAATCCACATAGATATTAGGAGCTTTAAAATAAGCTATTCTGGGTTAATGTTGACCAAGACAAATTTTGGGAGGTCTTTCTGCAATTTTATTGAACTACAGGGGCTTATATGCAAATAATCCAAATGCGAGGAATTTTATTCTCTTGAACCAAATGTGACTTTGATTTACTTGAGACTAACGGTTTGAGAATCTAAGGAAGTCTTCAACCCACTTTGGGCTTTTCAAAGTATATCTTAGTGTAACTAACTCGTCCAAAACTCTGATAATAAGAGTAAGGGAAAAAATGTAATTATGTGACCTAAAAGCTCTTCATGAAAGACTCTCGTAATGACACTTCTGATCTACGTTTCAAGTTTGACCAAATTTAACCCTCGGGAAACCCTAGTTCAGTTGAGCTGGCTATTATGGGTAAAATAATAATTTCACAAGTTCTTCTATCCAACATTTAAATCTTGATGCAGGACATGACTTCATGCCTCTCTGAAAATTCTATGGAATCCAATTGCGTCCATTTCGAGTTGAATTTGGCTAACCATACTGTAACAAGGGCTAAAATGCTGACTAGTCAAACTTTGGGGACATAAGTGCAAATAGGTGAAATCTAAGACTTACTGAGACAACTTGGAGACTTGGTAATTCATGAGACTGGCCTATTAGGCTTGACTGAGGGGGGTCCGGATAAGTCAGGACTGTCATGATAAAACGGAGACTTTTGGGGGCAGAATAGTCATTCTGAGCTAGGTAGCTAGGATGATACTGCATTTGCATTGTACCTCCTTGACGATGAAAAGTAATAATAATTAAATGTACATATGTGTGTATAGAGGTTGTTGGGATAGATAACCGGCAACGCTGATCAGGAGAAATAGGCAGGCAATCGTGTAAACATATGGCTGCTTATTTGATATTGAAGGGAACTGCATGAGATGTATGCATGTATCTATATGTATGAGATACATAAATCATGAGATATCAAAAATGCTGATATTGGACACTAATATATGCATATAGAGTAGGTAAGTATGAATATTTTTCAGGATAATTCAGATACTTGTTTAAGAATAGATTCATGTACCCTGGACTTCTATATGGTCAGCATAGTCTCCGGACGTCTAGCTGCTGTGGTGGAGGACATTCATTGGACCCGGTCCACGTGCATTTATCCGGTACATTGCTAGCTCCCGGCTGTAGGAAACTAGTACTACTCTCTGGACTGACGATCCAGTAGGTGGTGTGCACACTTATGGTCTAGTTTGGCTTGGTGGATGAATGGGTGGTATATGAATGGGGAACTAATTTGAAATAATGGTATAATATTCTCTTGACTATTTGATGTGGGTCAGGTTAATAGGACATATGCTTTTACAAGCACATGTTATACGTTTCTAAAACTGTATATTTCTATTTCGTAGTGAAGTCTATTATGTTCATTACAAAATAATGTCGTGACGTCACTGCTTCTCTTGGCAGGTCTGTACCCTGTAGACCAAGAAGTAGGACTTACTTATAGAGATTGATAAACCAGTATATACAAGCTATAATAATAAGTTTCTTTTAATCCCAGTTTCTTTAATTTTGTCTTGTTAACAGAACCGTTAGGATTAGACTCCTTGCTGAGCATTTCAGTACTTAGCGGAGAATATATACGGAGAGTCTGGGCGTCCAAGTGTAATTCTCTAACACTCTAGGATGGGGGTGTTACATCTTGGATCTAATCCATATCCAGAATACAAAGTCACAAATCAGAGTGAAATACAATTTTTTTGACCTGAGAAGAGTGGGCGATGTAGAAGGACAACATATTTCGGAACACTAGTATATTCTTCTCCACGAATTCTGATGGTGTTAGTATTTTTCTAAAAAATGGGAACCCTCTTCTACCTCTCTGAAAAATTCCTAATAAAACCGAAAGAGGTAAAGAAAGAGGATACCTGCAAGAAGAGGAAATAAGCAAGAAAAGGGCGAGATTCGTGGTCCTGCTTCCGGCGAAAACAATCCGTCCGACTGTGAAGATCGTGATCCGACCGTCGATGGGGAATCTTCATGTGGTGTTATATGATGGAGAAAAGCCGGAAGAGGACCCATAAAGTCCGAGAAGAACAGTTATGTACTTACTGTTGGAATAGGTTCCCTACAGGCAATCTATATTTAGTATGAACAATGTTTGGATAGAACATTCATTTATTATTTATTGTGATATATAATATAATGAAGTCCTTAGATACAATGTGTTGTTTATCTTAAATATCCCTAGTCCATTATATGGACGATCAACTATAGACTACTATGTGTGTGATTGATATGGAGATATCAAGTCTAACACATGGGTATGCATTAAGAGTAATGGCATACTGGATTGACCCACAACGAGAATGATACATTAGATTATGTCAAAGTCACAATCGCTTCTCGTAGTGCTAATGATATGGTAATCCTTAGACTTGAAGTCACTAGATACTCTAGTTGTGGAATATTGTGCTTTGATATTATCAAACGTTGCGCCTTAACTGAGTAACTATAAAGATAGTTATCGGGC
This sequence comes from Linanthus parryae, assembly GCA_023055425.1. Taxonomy (NCBI): domain Eukaryota; kingdom Viridiplantae; phylum Streptophyta; class Magnoliopsida; order Ericales; family Polemoniaceae; genus Linanthus; species Linanthus parryae. The sequence goes on along the minus strand of JALGPY010000001.1, from coordinate 69,534,770 downwards.
ATGATAGGAAGCAAGCTTAGAGGTCGTAGTGACGTAGAAAGGTTTTTGCCCTCCCACATAATGGGAGTAAATATCCATGGGCCACTCGAGGGATGGTGCTTATTGAATGTCTGGCCAGACTCAAATAAAACAATATGGAGATATTAATGTTATCTGCTCGCATAAGCATATTCCCAGGATTGAGAAACTATGGATTGGATATACGAGGGTGACTAATATGTCTCGTGTCCAATCCGAATATGGAGACAAAGGGCTAACACAATACATGAACATTGGGCACAAGATTTGTCGGGATCACTGAATTATTTCTATTAATTGGGGGGCATGGATGTGTCTCTAGGCACCACTCCATGTTAGTAAGTAGTTACTACCAAGTAAAAACCTATGGGATCACACACCGGATGGATTAAATTGGAAATAGGTATTAATTAGTTGGACAAATTAATAAAAGGATCATAACGCAAACACAAGCAAACTTACTAGGACTAATTTGTGAGTGGACTATTCCATGTAAGGACATGATTAGTATTGGGGCCTTTATGTAGTTAATAAAGAGTTATTACCATGTAAAGGAACTCTAGCTTGTTAATTCTCAACACAACTCTAGCTTGTTAAAGGAACTCTCTGATTGACTCATCTGCATTCATCTTGAACATCTCATATTACCTGAGATATATGTTTATTTTGTTTGCTTGACTTGACTGGTTCCTTGAAATGTCACCACAAGCTTATCCCAGATCTCTTTGGCAGTCTTGCAGCCTGAAATCCTGTTAAATTCATATGTACTCAAAGCACAATACAAGATGTTAATATCTTTGTAATTCTTAGAAAATTTTTCTAATTCAGAAGAGGAGAATGAGTCTTCAGATTTGGGAGTTTTGATCTCATCTTTCTCTGTAAAGAAAGTGTGAGGTCCATTCTAAATAATGGTCCAAAGCTCTATGTCTTGATCAATGATGAACACTTTCATCAGAGCTTTCCAGTGAGCAAAGTTGTCTCCACAAAATAGAAGAGGTATGTTAGCAGCTCTTCCCTGTGAAAAACCACCATCACATGCAGTACTCATTATCACCAGATAGTAAAATCTTATACAGTGATACAAGCTCTGATACCAATTGAAAGGGGAGTATACATATAGATATGCAGCACAGATACTCTAGAAGGGGGGCGTGTTGAATAGAGTATGCCAACTTTTTGCAAAACTAGGTGGAGGAGAAGAAATTCTTTGAAGAGCAGTGAAGTTCGAGGCCTTGAAAACAGTTTCAAGCATTTGAAGTGAAATAAAATTTGAAATTAAACAGAAAAGTCTTTTTTAAGGCCTTAAAAAGAGTTTCAAACCCTTGAAAATAGACTAGTTTGAATGTTGTAACAACTAAGTATGTGAATGAACTATAAATGCAAGAGACAAGTGATTTAGAGTTCAGTCCACTTGGACTTACGTCTCTACCTCAGGGATCTTCTCCCTGTAGAATTTTCAACTCAATTCTTATTAATCAAAAGCTAAGCCCTATATCTTAAGCACAGAGAGATGCCTTACTCTGTTACAACTAGTGGTTCTCTCTAACCTATCTAGTACCTTCTCTAGATAACTGATTAACTAAGAATTCTCTATTGTTCACCTTGAAAAATCCTTGAGAATGAAATGTATAAGTATTAAAATAATGATCTACAAATAAAGCACAATACAGAACTGCAATGAAGAGTGCAGTGATCTTATGTGAGATGGATTGGGAGAATGATGAACCTCTTGATGCTTGTCAATCCAGAAAAATGTCTCTCTTTTTTGCCCATTGAATGTTCTCTCTTGTTGCTTCAAAATGAGCTCCATTTATACTGTTTGAAGCTCTGCAAATCTTCCCAGATTCTCAGCAACAACTTCCTATTTTGTAGGCAACAAACTTTGGCTCACTTAACAGCCTTCTCCAACGGATAGTTGATCACAATCTTCAGAGATATTGTTGTGATCTTGTCATTTAACAATCTGAGAAGCAGTCATAAGTCTTTGATTGATCACATAATCATCATCTCTTATTATTTCCTTCCCCGCAAAAGCCAGATTAGGAAATCAATCCTGCATATTTAGGAAATAAAATTTCTCTGCAATACTAAGTCAAACTGATAGATTAAAACATGCTAGATATATCAGAACAGTTTGTCTTTCATCATCAAATAATAACACATCCAGCACAGGGGTGATAGAGACAAAATCATATCAGAAGAGTTGAGAAAAATTCCCCCTTAGAACATGCATACATGTCAGGCAGTTTCAAGGATTTGAATCCTGATTCAAGGCCTTGAAATAGCTTAAGCCTGTGAAACCTGATTCAAGGCTTTGAAAACTTGTTCAAGGCCTTGAAATAACTAAGTATTTCAAGTCCATGAAACATGTGACCTTACATGGAACATTTCTCGTTTTTGTAGAATTCCAATGGCAACCATCACACATCGACTTCATCCCTGCGATCTGTCCTTGAGAAGGACAAACTGTCTCGAACAAATTTCCTTGACTGGTACAGAAACTTAAGGATCGTCCTTAATCAAGAAAATAAAATGTGCGGCTTAGACAATCCTATACTAGAACCCCCCCCCCCCCCCAGGATGACTCTGTTCTAGCTGTCGTGAGAGCACATCAGAAACATGTGGATGATTCTAATGATGTGACTTGTCTCATGCTTTGCACCATGACGTCTGAGCTTCAGAAGCAACATGAGAACATGGGAGCCTACGATATGATCGAACACTTGAAACAGTTGTTTCAAGAACAGGCAAGGCATGAGCGGTATGAGGTGTCCAAAGCACTGTTCAAGAGCAATCTCTCAGAAGGGAACCCAGTAGGGCCTCATGTACTCCGAATGATCGGATACATAGAGAACCTCACGAGGCTGTTGAAATACCCCGTTATTTAGAAACGGATATTTTATAATAATATTAGGTGTAGTATTTTATAATAGTATTGGGTGTTAATATGATATTAGTATAAGTTTGGGTACTAGTTGTTATTATTTTAAAGTTAATTTTAATGTTATAAACTACCTAGGTGTTTTTATGTATTTTCTTATAACTATTATAGTGTCTTTTATTTAACTAAGGAGGTGGTAGTAATACTAAGCCTAAACCTAAGGGGGTGAAAGTGTCTTTACCATATAATTTAGTCATCTTCTTCACCCAACGATGGAGGATTTGTTTCTCCTTCTCCATGTCCGAATCCAACACCACCACCACCTAAAATCTTCACCAAAACTCTTGATTTTTGTCCCAATTCAATCCCAATTTAATTTAATCTCATCAAAACTCGATACTTTAGCAAAAAGTAAACCAATTTCGCCAATTTTTGGTCCCAATTCGGAATCAAAGTTTTCGAAGTGGGTTTCCTTCAAGCGATTGAATTGCTCATCTCTCCGCCTATATAAACCCCTCAAACCCAGAGAAATTCTCACACCAATTCACAACTCTCAATCTCTCCTTCGATCTCTCTCTCTCTCTCCCCGTTCAGATTTGCGAGCAGACCCGGCCGGAGCCGAGGCCGCCGCGTGCCGTTCTCCCCGTCGCCGCCGTCTCGTCCATCACCGGCGTCGTGCTCACCACCGTTCGCCACCGCCGGTCGTCTCCGGTAGTTTTCCCGTCGTCCTCCCAATCGGGTACTAACCCGAATGCTTTCTTTCCCTTTATATTTTTTTTTTTTTTGTTTTGTTCTCTCTTCACTGTTAGTTAATGTTAATAGTGGGTTTAAGGAAAAGAACAAAGGGGCTGTTGGCCCAGTGGTTAAATGCTAACATTTAAGGCTTGTGGGTATGTAGAGGCTAGGTTCTAGGTTCGAATCTCACAAAAAACATTCTTTTTACACAAGTTTAAATATTTTTCTTATTTATTTTTATAAGTTTGTAACAAGTTAGAATAAGTTATTTTTATCAAATAAATTTGTTATTTCTTTTAAATAAAAGTTAGTTAGTTTATGACTTACATTCTTTACTAAGGCTTGTTTGGTTGGGAGAAACTACTATGAGAATCAAAATTTGTTTTTGGGGTAAAATAACATGCTTCTCTACCCTAAATAATAAAAACGATAGTTTATTTAATCCTATAAGTTATATTTATATAATTATAACTTAGTATGTTTTTACAAATGATAAACTTTAACTCTATAAAGTGTATATTTACATAAAATAGGTTGTTTGCCTTAGTAAAGGTTGGGGAGAGTTAGTAAGGGATTTATTTCATATTACTTTGTGTTCAATATGTTGATTAGGATATTATTAAATTTGTAGGCGACAATTTCATTGACGATGGATACGTCGAGTGTTACTAGGAAGTGAATTGCTTTTGCTTGAGATTCAAGGTAAGTAAACATGCCAGGCCTAGCGCCCATACCTTCTTTCATGTCAAACTGCTTTTGTGATTTATTGTCTCAAAATTTGAATATCTGCGTGAACTGTTTATTCGAGAAAGTTTACTGATTTTACAAAGGTGATTCTATCACAACTATCACATGAGATGTTAATAAGACGTAAAGACGTAAACTGGAATAGTTGTACCGGGGATCAATATTTTGAGCTTTGGTCGATGTGGACTACGTATCTCGACCCATTTATTTTATTTTGCTCGGCCGCAACCGCCCCGAGTTCGCTCCAGTACTTACCTCTCTAGCTGCAAGAAGTCTTAGGGGGGTGTCGACACTTATGGTCTGGTAGCCAGTTATTAGTAGATCTTCCCCCTGTCAACAAGATAAAATATTGATTTCCAAGATTGTACCTTTACTGTTTAAATTTTAAAGTCCCGATTGGACAAGGAAGGAAGTTTGGGAATGTTTCCCTAATTGAGATACTAAAGTGAAAAGAGTTAGGGAATGTTTCCCAACAAGTGAAGTGATAAAAGGAAAAGATTTGTGAATTCTCATTTCATACTTATACTCTTACTCGAATTCTTTACTCTTCAAACTTATATGTCTTTTACAAACTGCTTCATAATCTATTTACATGTCTGGGTGTTGCTTACTCATTATTTTCCGCTGACTTTTGAAACTGTGGTGTTTCTTTTTATTTCTGCACCACAGGTTTAGGTGGAAGCTTGGAGTAACGGGAGCGCGACTCGACATACATAGTAAAAGTTTAGTAGATCACATTTATTTACTTTAGAACTTCAGTTAGACTTAGAGAATATCTAGATTGGAATAATGCCCATGTTTGTGGCAAGACAAGTTTCAAAGTTTTAATTATTTATTTTAAAGGATTTGGTTTGGATTTTCTGTTATAAAATCTCCTTGTATTCGAGTTTAATCTCGGGTACGGAGTGACATCTCCGGGCTTCCGGTTTGGTCGTTTTGGGGGTGTTACAGCTGGGTTTCCCACTCAGCCAAGAGTTGGCAACTGATCTTGTCTTGAAATCGTTGCCTGACAGTTATAACCAGTTCATTATGAACTATAACTTGAATGAAATCAGTAAAGCTCTGTCGTACTTGCTAAACATGCTAAGGACAGCTGAACAAAGCATAAATAAAGGCAAGGGCCATAATGGTGGTGAATAAGAAGAAGGGCAAGGGAGTTACCTCTACTTCTAAAGGAAAGCGCAAGAAAGTTGCAAAGTCCAAGGAAGCCCTGAAGCCTAGTGGGGGCGTGGCTAAAGGTGATTGTCACTGCTTTAGCCAGTCGGGTCACTTGAGGAGGAATTTCCCCAAGTATCTGGAGGATAAAAAGCTTGGAATAGTGATTCCACCACCACCCGGTATTTTTGTTATAGACGTCAATCTCTCTATTTCTTCATCTTGGGTATTGGATACTGTATGTGGATCTCACATTTGTCGAAATGTGCAAGATTTGAAAAGAAGTAAGAGATTGGCTAAAGGGGAGATAGATTTGCGCGTCGGAAATGGAGCAAGAGTTGATGCATTAGCTATAGGCCACTACAGGAAATATGGCTAAAAACGACGGTAAGAAATAAATGAGTGTCGTATATAAGTTTATATACGGCGGTAAGTAGTTTCCCGTAGTATTTAAAATTATACAACGGTTTATTAACATACCGTTGTATTTTAATTCATTTAACCACGGTTAATCTTTTAACCGTCGTTTATTACGAATAGAACGACGGACAAATTTACCCTCCAAAAATTTTCGCCACTCCCGCCCCAATCCTTAAAAAAAGTTTTGCGGATTAAATCCACCTTTAATTCATACCCACCCACTAATCCCAACCCACTTGCCCTAGGTCACGTCTCTTGAAGCAAGCAATCTGAGAGACGCACAGGCGATCGATCGATCGGTGTCTTCATCTTCTCTTTCTCCCCGACGGTTGAGACTCCTCCGCCCTTCTCTCACCAGTACCATTCTTCTCATCTGATCAGAAGCCGTTAAGTCTATTCGTCGTCTCTTATCTCTTATCTCCTGTGTGTTTCATCGTCTCTTATCTCCTGTGTGTTCTGGCCTCTGATTTGGGGAAATCTTACTCACTGCCACTGATTATTGATGTAGCTAGGTATGGCTAAAGAGTTCTGGATACGTACTGTACGTGTACTAGGAGTGTCTCTTCTGCGATCTGAAACTCCGACTCTGCATCAATTGGATAGTCGATCATAAAACGCAGGTATTTTTCTCATCTGATGCGTGATGATGGGTGATTATACTTATTTGTATGGTATTCGTTTATTTTTACCTGCACTATGATATCATTCAATTGTGGTAATTTGAGCTATTGATCCCCATTCTGGGGGGAGATGATTGAATGTTTTGCTGAATTTTGTGTTATTTGGTAGTTGTTTACATATCAGAACCCTTACCCTAGTACGATATTGTTGTCCACTCTTAGTAAACTTGCCTGATTTCACTTTGTTCTTAATGTTTCATACCTATTTGGTACCTGACAATGCATGCCCTCTTCAGAAATTACCTTAAATCTTCTTTCTGGACTGAAGAAAATCGTTCTATTTAACAGGAAGATGTTTTGCCAATTACAGACAGAGCATGGGTTGTGAAAGAAATAGATAACTGGTTGTATCAGTCAATAATAACTTAGGGTTATTCATGCCACAAGCCTGGTTTGTTAAGCGTGAGGCTTTGTTGTAGTAATTATGTTCTTGTAGGACGTTGTTTATCAACTACATAACATGTTCTTATTGTGTTTGATTTGGTTAATATCAATACATGTATGGTATATTTTGTCGGGGCACTGGTGAAACTGGGATGAATTTGAATTGGCAGACTCGGTATTACTGTCATATTGGGATAAGTGTTAGAGCTATAAAGGATTTAGGTTTTGGTTTCAGGTCGCCTTGTTCTGGAGTCTAGGTTAGGAAATACTCTGTATCTTTGTTCTGGAGTCTAGGTTAGGAAATACTCTGCTTTAATAGGAAGAGTTTTGGTACAATTATTTTACTTTGTTATTTATAACTATATATAAAACATATTTCATACTCCTAAAAACTGTTAGGTAATTGGTAAGGTAATTTTTTTCTAAAAAGAAACAAAAACAGAAATCTCAAACTGTCCAATTTAATACAGTAACTGCAGGTTTAGGAGTCTGCAACGGATTACATCAAGAAAGATTACTTATCAACAGATTCTAGTCAAAGATTACACTGATAATTCTAGAAATATCTAACTTTGTGGTGTTAATTGATGTTATGGTAATTGGTTTTGAGAAGCAAGTATTAAAAATTTTGTCCATCCCGTTACAACCACTATTAAAAACGATTTCATTTCTTTCTCTCCACAATTACCAAATACCTGCTGCAAAAACAGTGGCATGATCGATGTTATGATAAGGAGGGATATTGACCGAGATTGCGCTGTCATGCTTCCAAAAATACTGCTCCATACCTGATAGCCAGTTGTACAAGTATGAAGAATATGGATAGTGTCCTCACAAAGATCATTAAATTTTTCACAATGCGGAGAGCTAGTCATATTTCTATTGAACCTTAGCTTGTTAATAAGAATTCTTTCTTGACCTGCTAAGAAAATAAGAGTCCTTATCCGTTGAGGAACAGGAATTTTCCATGTCCAACTCAGATCACAGTTTGTCTGATTCACGATTACTCTGATCAATTATAGGCAATTTTAGCCGGTAACCTTCCTGAGTTAGAATTGGTCCAGCTAATATTGTCTTTATTTTTCCCTTCTAGAAGTAGTAGTAACTTTAATTTTATTAATGTCATGTGAAATCAGTAATTTGCCGAAGAGACAATCCTGAGTCCTCTTTTGGGTGATGAAATCCCTAACGAGTGAATTGGTGTCAATGGGGGAAGCAATATCATCCTCCATGAGAGGTCTGTCAGAGCACCATTTATCTTTCCAAAAGTTAATTTTTGTACCATCACCTACAATTGTCTCCTTATCTCAAGTAATGGTCTGGTTTTTGTAAGGCTTCCCCAACTGACAAAAGCTCTGCCACATCTTTTCTAGTTTTTGAGACTACAGTTGTTCAAGTATTTATCACTGAGCATTTTGACCCACTCAAAGTCTTTGTTGAGCAATCTCCAGGAATTCTTTGTTAGGAGAGCCAGATTGGCGGTCTTTCTCTCCTTTTTCCAAGACCTCCTTTAGATTTCGGTTTACAAACTTGTTCCAATTCAAAAAATGAACTCTCTTACGAGTCTCAGTTGAGCATCGCAGAAAATTCTTTTTTATTTTTTATATATCCTCACAAGCTGCAATAGGTAAGGCCAACCTTCGCATCACATAAGCAGGATTAGAGTTAAAAGCAGAATTGATCAAAGTTACCGTTCCAGCAAAGGATAGGGTATTCACTTTTTTTTTTTGATAAATTGGGCTTATATTAAGAACCACACTGTTTACATAAGCGCAATCAAAAGTTTAGGGTTTCAAATTTGCATCAGGTAGACAAGACAGATCCAATCTACCGCTAAACTTAGAAACTCTCCCCCACTTAGCTAACTCATGAGGTAATCTATTTCTACTTCTAGATTCAAACACTATAGAAAACTTATCCTGAATATTTGGTATAAGAAACAAGCTCTCTAGGCGGTTTCTCCATTTCCAGTGAGCTAATTTGTGATTTTGAAAAGCTTGGACCACCATTTTTGCATCAGAAGCAATGATCACCAAATCATTTAGGTCTGAGATCTCATAAGCTCTCTGAATTGCCATTTCCACTGCATTGAACTCACCTTCTTCAATCAACATTTCTCCTTCAGTGGTAGTTTCAGCTACCATGATTTCACCCTTGTAATTTCTGGCCACAGTGCCATAGCAGATAACTAGGTTTGTAAAACTCGCATCACAATTGAATTTTATAGTACCTGGACTATGAGGTGCCCATCCTACCTGAGCCTCATCTTCTTCTTTGTGAACTAAAGCTTTTTCAGTGCAGTTACTGTAGCTAAATTCAACATAAGCCATCTCTACCTCTTTGACAATCACCTGGATACTTCTGCACTTCTCTTTGGCCCATTTTTCATTCCTGATCTTCGACACCTTGTCCATTATAATTGCAGTCTAGCATGCATTTTCTCGATAATAGGCTTGAGATCCTATTTTTTAAGACTTTTTACATGCGAGGGATACCGAGATACATACTTAAATTATCTGAGAGAGGAATATCTATCCACTCAAAATTGCAGCTATATTCAAAGGAATATTAGGTGAAATAAACAATTTTTTTTCTGAAAGTTTATACACTGACCAGAGATATCGCAAAAAAACTTTCATTTATGACTCTTGCGCAACTAGTAAGCTTGAGAGAAGAGCATCAGATCGTCAGCAAGAAATAAATGCGAAAACTTAAGACCATTACTAAAAGCTTTCAAACCCACCCAAGTACCATCACAAACTCTTTGGTGAACCAATATTGAGAGATTCTTTGTACCAAGTACAGAGAGGAGTGGGCAGAGGGGATCTTCAAAATTGACCATCAAAAAAAGCGTATATATGATTAGCTGGAGTTTTATGAATCAAATTTGGACAACTTTAAAAACGAGGCTTATAGGCCTAATATGTGAAATCTCTTGAGTGATAAGGATACTATTCGTGGTACATTGCCCTTTAATAAAACTTCTCTGAAAGAGGGCCCCCACTTCTCCGAGGAAAGGTCCAATTCTGTTAACCAAGATTTTATGAATATTATGTTACCTTTTTTTATTCAATCTACATTCATTTAATTTGGAGAATAGGGCTTCATTCATTTTGTTTTCTAATTTACATCTATATTCATGCAGCATATTTGTAAGTAGCTTCTTTTCTTAGCATGGATAAGATCTGGATAAATTTGGAAGATCGAGTCAGTTTGGCATATTGTAAAGGGTGTTTGGCATTCCTTGATTTCGCTTTTGCGAACAATGGGGGAAGTTTGGAGATACAATGTCCTTGTAGGAAGTGTTTGAATCGCTATTATCTGGATCGTGATAGTGTATTTGATCATATTATCTGCAATGGATTTGACACTGATTATGTGGTGTGGGTAACCCATGGAGAGTCATTTGATAGCAGTAAAACATCTGAGAATGAAAATCTGAATTACAATGTTGACGAGGAAATGATTGATATGATACATGATGCAATAGGTGGAGAGGAAGGGCTTACTTCCAATAGTCCTGATGAAGAGAGTAAGGAGTTTTATAGGCTTTTAGAAGATGCAGAGAAACCTTTTTACACTGGTTGTAGTAAATTCACAACCCTATCATTTCTTGTTCGACTATTGCATTTGAAAGTATTATATGGATGGAGTGACATATCTTTTACTAAATTGCTAGAGTTGTTGAAAGAAGCCTTCCCCGATGGTGAGACATTACCCAAATCTTATTTCAAGGCAAAAAAGTTTTTCAGTTCATTAGGATTTTCATACAAGAAAATTGATGCCTGTCCCAATAATTGCATGTTATATTGGAAAGAGAAGGAAGGGTTAGAGAGCTGTGATGTTTGCAAGACACCAAGATATCATGAAACTGCTGAACAAACTGATGATGGAAAGAGCAAGAGCAAACGAATTCCCCAAAAGAGAATGCGCTACTTTCCTTTGAAACCAAGGCTTAGAAGATTGTTTAGGTCTTCAAAAACTGTTGCTTTGATGAGGTGGCATGCTGAAGAGCGAGATCGCGATGGTATACAAAGGCACCCTGCCAATTCTTTGGCTTGGGAGACTTTTGATGAGCTTCATCCGGATTTTGCAGACGATCGCAGGAATGTGAGATTTGGTTTGGCGTCTGATGGTTTTAGCCCTTATAGGACGATTGGCATTCCTTACAGTACGTGGCCGGTTTTGTTAATTATTTATAATTTTCCGCCTTGGTTATGCATGAAACAATCATCCTTTATATTGTCAATCTTGATTGATGGACCTGATGCACCTGGCAATGACATCGATGTGTATTTGCAACCTTTGATTGAGGAATTGAGAGACTTATGGATTCAAGGTCTACCTACGTATGATGCAGATAGTAAAGAAATGTTTCAGTTGTATGCGACTCTTATGTGGACAATCAATGACTTTCCAGCATATGCTAATTTTTCAGGATGGAGCACAAGAGGTGAGTTCGCATGTCCACCATGCAACAAAGAAACAACTTCAAGGTGGCTGAAATTCAGTCATAAGTATTGTTATGCCGGGCACCGGCATTTCTTGGATCTTGACCACAAGTTTCGTAAAGATGTGCGAAATTTTTATGATAAGCAGGAAACCAGGGAAAAGCCGCCAAGATTATCAGGGGATGAAATTCTCAAGCAGGTAGAGAACATTCAGAATAAATCTGGGAAACATACTAAACCATCAAAAGGAAAGAGGTCAAAAAGTAGTTCAAAGAGTTCAAAAGGTAGTTCTAGCGTTTCTCCTGCTATGCCTTATAATTGGAAGAAGAAAAGCATATTTTTCGAATTACCGTATTGGAAGGATAATTTGATCCGTCATAATCTTGATGTGATGCACATAGAGAAGAATGTGTGCGAGAGCATAATCCATACTTTGTTAGGTGATGCTAAGAAAACAAAGGACGGCGTTAAATCTCGCAAAGATCTCAAAGACATGGGTATCCGTAAGCCACTCAATCCACAGCCTTGTGGTAATGGTCAGTCGAAGCTACCCCCTGCGTCATTTACAATGAGCAATGAGGAAAAGGTTACATTTTGTACGGTGTTAAAGGGTATTAAAGTTCCTGACAACTATTCTTCAAATATTTCCAAATGTGTCAAAGTGAAGGAGAGAACTATTAAAGGATTAACGAGTCATGATTGCCACGTGTTGATGCAAGAGTTGTTACCTATAGCGATAAGGAGGGTACTGCCTAGCAATGTGGGCAAAACGTTAGTCGAACTATGTAATTTCTTTAAGAAACTATGCTCGAAGGTGTTGACTGAGTTTGACATTGATGAAATGGAAGAGCACATCAAGTTGACCATATGCAGTCTTGAAAAGATCTTCCCTCCATCACTTTTTGATGTCATGATGCATTTACCCATTCATTTGGCTGAGGAGGCAAGAATAGCCGGGATGGTATTATATCGATGGATGTATCCTATTGAGAGGTTAGATAATAACTTATGCCATGTTAGCATGATTTCAAGGTAACTTTAGTATATTTAACCATTATTAATGATAGAGTTAAATAATATTTTTACCAGGTATCTGCTTACACTTAAAAAGTATGTGAGACAACGGAACTATCCTGAAGGATCTATTGCTGAAGGATATATTGCGGAAGAATGTTTAAATTTTTGCAGTAGGTATTTGAATGATGATGTGGAGACAAAAATTAATCGACCTGCCAGATATACTGATGGAGGCAATGGAAAAGAAGAAAGGTTCACCCTTGATCCAATTGAGCGCGAGCAAGCCCATAGATATATTCTGACAAACACTGAATCAATTGACCAATTTCGAGAGTGAGTCATTATTATACATAACCTTTGTTGAGATTATTTATTCTGAATTAATTTATGCATTATTATTACAATGTTCATTTGTTTGATTCAGTATTTATGCATTATTATTACAATGTTCATTGATGTTTGGACTAGTACTTGATTGGGCATGTCATTTTTTCCCCAGTATGGATCAATTCCCATATGTTTAGGTCTATCCAGAGGCTTGATTTACTTGGTCTCATTTTTTCCTGCCAGTCCCCATATATATATCGATCCATACCCATACGCGTATTTCTATCCAGAGGCTTGATTCATTTCTTCAGGGCCTATGAATACACTCCATCTTGCATTCCAGTTTTTGTTGCTGTTGTTATTGGAACAAGCATATCTTTTTGACATGAATGGTAGTGTAAAAAGTCCTTTGTGAATAATGTACTGCCTAATAAATGAGTCTTGGTAACTTCTGAGGGGGGAAAAAGAGCATAGGACACCACCATATATAATAATGCTTAGAAATTATATGGGTACACAATACAGATAGTAATCAAAGGGACAACTAACTTGAAGATAATCACAGCTTCTTAATTATAATGGACTTAGAATATCTTTGATTCAGAGATCTCCAATCGAGTTTGCTTGATGTCAGATGAAAGGAATGGCTTGAATTTGTACAGATGAAATAATCAATATCTTATGAACTTTTGGTTGGAACTTCTGATTTTTTGTTTCAACCAAGAAGCACTGAAGAGTTTAGCAGTTTCTGGTCATTGGTTGGAACTTCTGTATGTCTTGCTGCTTTCTATCTGTGCACTGGGAAGAGGAATTTGGTCTTGTTGTGGGTTAACATATTCGTGTAGGGCATAGTGAAGTTGTATTATACTATTTACTATTATGATAGTACTAATGACAGCATGAGTGTCTAATTCTAACTTCGTTTGATGTTGGGATGGGTTCACTTTGAGCCTGTTGTTCTTCTGCTGTAGATGTGTTTGTATTTACTGAACTGTCCAGGTATCGGTCAAAGAGAAATTCATATATACGGTTACATGAAGAAGATCTATTTGACATAATCACGATGATGTGATCAGCACACATTTGGTTTGTGCAGTTTTTTCCCTTCATTGGACATATATATAAAACAGCATATATAAGAACCCTAAAATAGCTTTCTATTAAGCGGGGTTGAACCTTGTGACCACATGCATGGGCTACGAGTGATATTCTATTGAGCTAGGACTATTTGCGGTTTGTGTAACTTTCAGTGATATATGTTGATTTTGTGCTTGATAAGGTTATACATGGGTACATTAGCATGTTTGTGCTTGCTTATACTATTTTGTATATTAAAATACGCTTTACCCGTGATTTTTTGGCAAGTTCAGTGACGACGGATCTTTATTTTTGCAGCTTAAAGAGTGCACAAAGCCAAACGGGCAAACTGGAAATGCAAGAGTCGAAGGACGAGCAAACAACTCCCAGATTTAAGTTAACTGCATCTCCGGGACATCTTCCTTTATTTTTGTAGTTGGTTCGCCTTTTGGGACGATATTGTTTTTTATGCAGAGTGAAAAATTTGCTGGACATATTCAACAATTTTATGTCGTTTTTCGGTATGTAGGAGTACAACTTTGAGGGAGTAATGGAACTTTTTGGCTATATATATGTTGGTGTGTCAACATTGGTGATTGTCTGAAATTTTGGTTGCTTGTAAATGGCTGCTGTAACCCAGTGTTGTATTTCTTATGTACGACGGTTAATCTACAGTGAACAGTAATAACCATGCATAGGTTACCGTCGTTTTGTTAAATAATACGATGGTTTAGTGTAACCGTCCTTAAATAATACGACGGGAATATTAACCGTTATATTAAAAAATACGACAGAAATAAATGAACCGCCTTTTTATAATACGACGGTCAGAAATCACCCGTCGTATTAAACAAACGACGGTAAGGTAAACCGTCGTATAATTATATTTATACGACGGGTAGACAAATACCGTCGTTTCTATATAAACGATGGGAAAGTGCCTGTCATTTGAGTTTAAACCACGCCGTTAGATACGACGGTATTCTTGTCCGTCGTATTTTTAAACAACGACGGTTTTTCAGTCAAAAACGACAGTTTTTGCCCGTCGTTTTAAGCAAAAATTCATGTAGTGGGCGTATATGAGCTATCTTTTCCTACTGGACTTATTTTAGAATTAGAAAATTACTATTATGTGCCTGCTATGAGAAGAAACATTATTTCCGTTTCTTGTTCGGACGAGAAGGGTTTCTTATTTCAATAAAGACCAAATGTTGCTCCATTTATTTTGATAGTATGCACTATTGTAGTGCGCATATGTCTAATGGATTGTATATCCTTGATCTAAATAATTCCATCTATAACATAAATACTTAAAGGATTAAAACTAATTATTTAAATCGTACATATCTATGGAACTGTCTTTTTTTTGGGTAAACGAGAAACGCATATCTAGACTCCACAAGGATGGATTTCTAGACTCATTTGATTTGGAATCATATGAGACTTGCGAGTCTTGTTTATTGGGAAAAATGACAAAGAAGAAAGGTGAGAGGACTAGTGAGTTACTTGCCCTCATACATACGGATGTCTGTGGGCCGTTTCCCATGCCTGCCAGAGGTGGTTACACCTACTTCATTACGTTCACTGATGACTTCAGTAGATATGGATTTGTTTACCTTATGAAGGCCAAATCCGAATCCTTGGAATTTTTAAAGAATTCAAGGATGAAGTAGAGAAGCAACTTGGTAAAAGTATTAAGACTTTGTGATCGGATCATGGAGGAGAATACTGAAGCCAAGAGTTTGACGAATATCTTAGAGAGTGTGGGATAGTATCCCATTTCACTCCACCTGGAACGTCACAGTGGAATGGCGTGTCCGAGCGGAGGAATCGCACACTATTAGATATGGTGCGATCTATGATATGTCAAACGGATCTTCCAATATCATTTTGGGGACATGCTCTATTGACTGCAACTTTCACCATTAATCGTGTTCCATCCAAATCAGTCGTGAAGACACCATATGAGATATTGACTGAGAAGCGTCCCATAGTGTCATTTATGAAGATTTGGGGTTACGATGTCTATGTAAAGCATTTACAAATAGACAAGCTCGCACCCAAAGAGGATAAGTGTAAATTTGTGGGATATCCTAAGGAAACAAAAGGATATTATTTCTACAATCCAACCGAGAACAAAGTGTTTGTAGCTCGGACCAGCATGTTTCTAGAAAGAGAGTTTGTCTTTAAAGAAGCAAGTGGGAGGACTGTAGAACTTAAAGAAATTCAAGAACCACAAACCACTAAACCGATGATGGAGAATGAACAGGAACCGAAAATTTTTGTGGAAGAACCAGATCAGGTAACACATGAACTCCGTAGGCCAGGAAGGGTACGTCATGAGCCAGAGAGATGAGATACGGACTTCTCGTGACTGAGCAAGATGACATACCACTCATGGGATGATGAGCCTGCAACCTACTAAGAGGCCATGAGAGGCCCAGACTCCAAGAAGTGGCTAGAAGCCATGAGATCCGAAATGGAATCCATGTATACCAACAAAGTATGGACTTTCGTGGAACCACCCAAAGGGGCTCGGCCCATAGGGTGCAAGTGGGTCTTCAAGAAGAAAACTGGCATGGATGGCAAGGTAGTTGCCTACAAGGGGCGATTGGTGGCTAAAGGTTATAGACTAATTCATGGTATTGACAATGATGAAACCTTTTTGCCATTCTCCATGACTAAATCCATTTTAATCCTACTTGCTATTGCAGCTTACTATGACTATGAGATTTGACAAATGGATGTCAAAACAGCGTTCCTTTATGGGAACCTCCTTGAGGATGTGTATATAACACAACCGGAGGGTTTTGAGGATCCATAGAATGCCAATAAGGTCTGTAAACTGCAAAGATCTATTTATGGATTGAAACAAGCTTCTAGGAGTTGGAATCAACGTTTTGATGATGCAGTCAAAGAGTTTGACTTCATCAAGAACGAAGATGAGACCCTGTGTTTACAAGAAGTTTAGTGGGAGCTCTATTTATGTTTCTGGTCTTGTATGTGGATGACATAATAATCATTGGAAATGACATTCCTACATTTGCAATCTCTTAAAAATTGGCTAGGAAAGTATTTCGCAATGAAGGACTTAGGGGATGCAGCTTATATACTTGGTATCAAGATCTATAGGGATAGTTCTAGAAAGGTGCTCGGCCTAAGACAAAATACATATATTGACAAGGAGTTGAAAAGTTTCAACATGCAAGATTCGAAGAAAGGATTCTTGCCCATGTCGCATGGAGTCACTCTATCGAAGACTGACTGTCCTTCCAATGAGATTGAGAAGGACCGCATGATTAGGATACCCTATGATTCGGCCATAGGATCCATCATGTACGCCATGTTGTGTACTAGACCAGACGTATCATACGCATTGAGTATGGTAAGCATATATCAGTCTAATCCAGGTGAGAGCCACTGGATTGTTGTCAAGAACATCCTAAAGTACTTGAGAAGAACTAAGGATGCGTTCTTGATATTTGGAGGTGAGGAAGAGCTCATTGTAAATGGTTACACTGATGCAGGCTTCCAAACCGACAAGGATGACTACAGATCGCAGTCGGGATATGTGTTCTGCCTGAATGGAGGAGCTGTGAGCTGGAAGAGTTCCAAGCAAGAGATAGTTGCTGATTCTACAACTATCGCTGAGTACATTGCTGCTGCAGAAGCAACAAAAGAGGCAGTTTGGATAAAGAAGTTTATCACTGAGCTCGGTGTGTTCCCTAGCAACGTGGATCCCATGACGTTGTACTGTGACAATTCTGGAGCGATCGCACAAGCCAAGAAATCAAGATCACACCAGAAAAAAAAACATGTACTTAGGAGATTCCATCTTATTTGTGATATGATCGATAGAGGAGATGTGAAGATGTGCAAGATTCCAACGGATGACAATCTTTCATATCCGCTCACAAATCCACTTGCGCAACGAAAGCATGAATGGCACACTAGATCTATAGGCAAACGAGATGCGCCAGATTGGCTCTAGTGCAAGTGGGAGACTGTTGGAATAGGTGCCCTAGAGCAATCTATATTTAGTATGAACAATGTTTGGCTAGAACATTCATTTATTATTTATTGTGATATTTAATATAATGAAGTCCTCAGATACAATGTGCTGTTTATCTTAAATATACCTAGTCCATTATATTGATTAACAGGACGATCAACTATAGTATGTGTGTAGATTGATATGGAGATAGCAAGTCTAACACATGGGTATGCATTAAGAGTAATGGCATACTGGATTGACCCACAACGAGAATGATACATTAGATTATGTCAAATTCATAATCGCTTCTCGTAGTGCTAATGATATTGTAATCCTTAGACTTGAAGTCACTAGATACTCTAGTTGTGGAATATTGTGCTTTGATATTATCAAACGTTGCGCCTTAACCGGGTAACTATAAAGATAGTTATCGGGCATGACTGGAAGCAAGCTTAGAGGTCGTAGTGACGTAGAAGGGATTTGTCCCTCCCACATAATGGGAGTAAATATCCAAGGGCCACTCGAGGGATGGTGCTTATTGAATGTCTGGCCAGACTCAGATAAATAAATATGGAGATATTTATTTTAGCTTCTCGCATAAGCATATTTCCAGGATCGAGAAATTATGGATTGGATGTACAAGTGTGACTAACATGTCTCGTGTCAAATCCGGATATGGAGACAAAGGGATAACACAATAAATGAAAATTTGGCACAAGGTTTGTCGGGATCATTGACTTATTTCTTAATTGGGGGGCATGGATGTGTTGCTAGACACCGCTCCATGTTAGTAAGTAGTTACTACCAACTAAGTAGAAACATATGGGGTCACGCACCGTATGGATTAAATTGGATATAGGTATTAATTAGTTGGACTAGTTAATAAAATGATCATAACGCAACCACAAGCAAACTTAGTAGGACTAATTTGCAAGTGATGATTAGTATTGAGGCCTTTATGTAGTTAATAAAGAGTTATTACCATATAAAGGAACTCTAGCTTGTTAATTTTCAACACAAATCATTATTGAGAGAACATAACAAATCAAGAGAGAGAGAGAGACAAAGCAAGAAGGTCGAAGCCCCCTTGCCCGTCCGCCCCCTTTGCCGTTGGCCTCCATAGGCGCTGGCGTGGTGCCTCGTTTTGCGTGATCATCCTCCTTTCTTCTGTGCTAGCACTACACGGTGGGAGGGAATCCAATCAAGAATCCAAGGTGTGGATATTCATAGAGACGAAGACACTATTCTTTTTGTGATCTCCCAAACTAAGGTACACATCTTTTATGCCCTTATCATGTTATGATGACTTACCTGTGATCCTTGGTGGGATTTGAGCAGGAATAATTTTGTTATTCCTCTGCGTAACCTGCATCAAAATCCAACACGCACTGTCAATCTCATCTAATGTTGGAATGAATTGTATATATGGTCATCTAACGGTTTAAATTATTCAAAATGTATTTTTAAAATATGTGCGGGTCCCGCACCGTTCTATCTTATTATATAGATGAATATAATTACAAATATATTATTTACTATCTTTCGTTTAGATAACATCATAAATTTTTCTCTAAAAAGTCACAAATTTTACATAAGTATGATTTTGTTAGAATAAAGTCGACGAATTTGTACTCGTAAAGGTAAAACTAATCTAATTTTGATTGTAATTCATAATTACCTTATGTCTGATGAAATAAAAATGTTGTCCGTCACGATTTGATGGATACTCCGACTCCAATCCGGTGAAATCCGAATCCGAATATGATCCGATCCGAATTCATGTGAATCGAATTTGGTATAGGCTGATCCGATGCCGATCCGATCCGTTGCCATATCTAATTAGCACCTTTAAGTGTCAGTTTGGTAATGCTTCTGTTGCCTACTTCTAGCACAACTTCTTTCCGACAACTGAAGTAGTTTTTAGTGCATTTGGTATAAAATATTTTTTTTTACTTCTCGGTCAGTTTATGCTGTCTCAGAGTAGTTTTCAAGAAGCAAAGGGAGAAATAATTTTACGGAACTTGTTTTTGAGTAATTTATCAACAACCGATTTTAATCTTGCAATTTTTAAAATTTCAATATCTTTATCTTACTAGAACATATATATGACATACATTTTTATCAGTTTACTTTCTCACTGTAAATTCACATAATTTTATAAAAAATAAAATTATTATATCTTAAACTTGTAGTAACTTTTTTACACAAAAAAAGTTTACACAGAAGTTAATTTCATGCAATATTTAAATAATGTTATGAACTTAGAACAACAGAAGAGAGACAGTATATGGAGGAATATCAAAAGCAATTTTATTCTCTACCAAAGCACTGTTTATATAGAGTGTGGGAGCCAATCATAATCCTCTAAGAGTCAATCATAATCTACTAGGAGTCATTCATAATCTACTAGTGAATATTCATTATAATATTCCATAACACTCCCCCTTGAATATTCACTACTAGTCTGCCTCGTTAAAACCTTGTCGCGTAAAACCCAATGGGAAAAACCGCAACTAAGGAAAAAGAGTACAAACGCTAAAACGACATCTCCCCCTCATAATAAGATACATTAACGTAAAAGATCTTTTAGTTGACGCATCCCACATTTTTGAACATGTAACTTCAATGTTGATGCTGGTAGTGCTTTTGTGAACAAGTCTGCTGGATTTTCACTTGAGCGCACTTGCTGGATGGAAACAACCCCCTTCTTTTGAAGCTCATGAGTAAAGAAGAACTTTTGAGATATGTGTTTAGTTCGATTACCTTTGATGAAGCCTTCCATGAGTTGGGCAATGCAGGCAGCATTATCTTCATATAACACTGTTGGGCCGTCATTTTTGAAATTTAATCCACAAGACCCTTTGACATGTTGAACTACTGATTTTAGCCACACGCATTCTCTACTAGCTTCATGGATCGCAAGAATCTCTGAGTGGTTTGATGATGTTGCTACCATAGTTTGCTTCATCGATCACCATGATATAGCAGTTCATCCATAAATGAAAACATACCCTGTTTGAGATCTTGCTTTATGTGGGTCCGAAAAGTATCCAGCATCAGCATATCAAATGAGGCAGGTATTAGATCCACGAGGATAGAAAAGACCCAAGTATGTAGTGCCACGTAGATATCGCATGATGTGTTTAACACCCTTCCAATACCTGCGAGTAGGGTTAGAACTGTATCTAGCCAAAAGATTGACAGAAAATGCAATATATGGCCTTGTGCAATTTCCCAAAAACATCAAGGCACCAATTGCACTAAGGTATGGCACTTCACGGTCAAGAGGTTCTTCGTCACTCTCTTGAAGACGGAAAGGATCTTTATTTACATCAAGCGACCTAACCACCATAGGGTGGTTAGTGGATGTGATTTGTCCATACAAAATCTTTTAAGGACTTTTTCAATGTAATTTTATTGATGAAGTAAAATTCCTTCAGGAAAGTGTTCAATTTGTAGACCGAGACAAAATATCGTCTTTCCCAAATCCTTCATCTCAAATTCCTTTTTCAATAATTTGCAGTTTGGGTAATTTCTTCATGAGTTCCCACAATATTCAAGTTATCCACGTATATTGTCACTATTGCAAATCCATTTGTGGACTTCTTTATGAAGATACAAGGACAAATTGGATTGTCGACAAACATTTCTTTTAATAGGTATTCGCTCAAGCGATTGTACCACATCCGTCCCGATTGTTTAAGTCCATATAAGGATCTTTGGAGCTTAATAGAATAAGTGGTACGTGCTTTGTTTGTTTTTGGCAGTTTCAGTCCTTCAGGAACTTTCATATATATGTCACTATCAAGTGAACCATATAGATATGCTGTAACCACATCCATCAAATGCATATCTAAATTTTCAGATGCTGCCAAACTTATTATGAATCGGAAAGTAGTTGCATCCATCACAGGCGAATATGTTTCTTCATAATCAATGCCTGGTCTTTGCGAGAAACCTTGAGCTACAAGTCGGGCTTTGTATCTTGTAATCTCGTTTTTATCATTCCATTTCCGCATAAAAACCCATTTAAATCCAATGGGTTTTACGTCATTAGGTGTTTGAACTATCGGTCCAAACACTTTACATTTTTCTAGTGAATTTAATTCAGCCTGTATAGCCTATTTCCACTTTGGCCAATCATCACGACGTCGACATTCTTCAATTGACCGTGGTTCGTGATCGTCATCACTTATATGTAGTGCAACGTTAAAGACAAATGTGTCATCGATGACAACACTATTTCGATCCCATATTTTTCCGGAATATATATAATTGATCGAGATCTCTTGATTTACTGGTACATATCGCCCTCTTCAGGGGCTGAATTTAGATCAATCATTTTAGGAATCAGAACTCCAATTTTAATGGGATCATAAATTGTCTTTGTGGAATCTTTAAGACTCAACACAGTTGCCTGATTTGTCTTCCTTTTTCTAGGAACCAAATCTTTTGAGCCAACAGGTCTGCCATGCTTTTGGCGTGCACTAGATTCATTTGCTTGTATGCTCGCATTTTGTCCTACAGGGACATCAATTCATGCTGGAAAATTCGCAGCCGGTATATGCGATTTTATAACTTTGTTTTTATCAACGAATGCATCAGGCATTTCGTTAGCTATGCTTTGCAATTTAAGGATTCTCTGCACTTCGAATTCACACTGGCTAGTTCGATGATCCAAGTGTGTTATCAAAGGAGAATTCCAAGAAATTGATTGTCGAGCTTCAGGCTGCGACATGTCTCCCCCTAATTTCGGGTAGATCGATTCGTCAAAGTGACAATCTGCAAATCGAGCTTGGAATAAATCCCCAGTTAAAGGTTCCAAATTCTAATAATATATGGAGAATCAAACACAACATAAATACCAAGTCTACGTTGGAGACCCATCTTGTTACGTTGTGGGGTGCAATAGGAACATGCACAACGCACCCAAAAACACGTAAATGAGATATATTTGGAGGTTGTCCAAGCACAAGTTGTTGGGGGAGAATATTTAAGATACATAGTGGGGCGTAAACGTATTAATTCAGCGGCATGTAAAACAGCATGTCCCCATGCCGAAATGGGTAAATTTGTTTTCATCAACAATGGTTTAGCTATTAATTGAATTCTTTTAATAAGAGATTCGGCTAAACCATTTTGAGTGTGTACATGCGCGATTCGGTGCTCAACCTGTATCCCAACTGACATGCAATAATCGTCAAATAATTGCGATGTAAATTCACCAGCATTATCAAGACGTATAGTTTTTATGGGATGATCAGGGAAATGTGCTCTAAACCTTATAATCATTCCTAAAAGGCGAGCAAATGCCATATTTCGAGATGATAATAGGCATACATGAGACCATCTTGTAGAGGCATCGAGTAGTACCATGAAATAGTAAAATGGACCAGTAGGGGGATTGATTGGTCCACAAATATCTCCTTGAATGCGTTCCAAGAACTTAGGAGATCCGATACTAACTTTCATAGGTGATGGTCTAGCAATGAATTTTCCTTGAGAACAAGCGGTGCATGGGCATTCTTTTGGCAAAAGAATCTTTTTATCTTTTAGTGGATGCCCGCTTGAGTTCTCAATTATTCTTCGAATCATAATTGCGGCAGGGTGCCCAAGCCTATTATGCCAAAGCATAAAAGTTGTGGGATCTTTTTGTTTTATGGCGACATTGACTTCAACTGCTTGGATAATTGTATGATACAATCCAGATGATATAGCAGGAAGTTTTTCCAATACATGCTTTTTGCATGAAGCAATGGATGTAATACACATGTACTCTACATTATTTTCATTAAGAGTTTCAATGTGGTATCCATATTGACGAATATCTTTAAAACTCAGCAAATTTCTACTAGATTTGCTAGAATATAATGCCTCTTTGGAATGGGATGTTGTTCCACCGGGCAATATGATAGAGGCTCTTCCAGAGCCTTCAATTAAACTGGATGTACCAGAAATTGTGTGCACATATGCTTGAATAGGGGAAATTTGCAAAAACTATTTCTTATGACGCAAAATTGTGTGAGTTGTTCCACTGTCCACCAAGCATGTGTCTTCACAAGTCATCATTTTATCTATAATTAAAAGAGAAATATTTGATAATTAAAAGAAAATTCTCATATTAAACTTTCAATCCTACTAAAAAGAAATAACAATGTCTGAAGTTCTTATCAAAGAACATTATTCATCCTAATGACTTAAAAAAATCTAAATCAGTTGTCTAAACAAAATCAGGCTCTCCAAAGAGGCCATCGACTTGCGGATCAGGAGCAAAAAAGTCATCAACAGTAAAATCTTTTAGATCCATTGGCTGCTCATACTCATCATGGTTCATTAAATGTAGCACTCCCATTTCTGGAATCCTGATAGAGATCAACCAAGTGTCGTGGTGTACGACAAACATGTTCCCAATGGCCATCAGTTCCACATCTGTTACATTTTTGTCCCTGTTTGGGAGGTGTTTTTCAGCAACTGCTTGTGAATTCTGATGTCTCCCACCATTATTTCTCTCCCTGTTTTGTGGTGGTTCTCCTCTTTTGTTGATATTGGAGGGCATCTGTTGTGGAGGCTCACGGTACCAAACATTGCTCTTACCATTACCGCGTCCACGACGGCGACCATGTCTACGACCACGTCCACGTCCACGTGGGTTATTTTAACCACGTAAAACGATTGCATTCGCTTCAGGGAATGCGTTGTTACTTACTGCAGGGAGAGGGGTCGAGCCAGTCGGACGCTGTTCATGATTTTTCTTTAATATGGCATTGTTTCTTTCCGCAACCAATAAACAAGAAATCAATTCAGAATATTTTTTGAATCCCTTTTCTCGATACTGCTGTTGCAGGAGTATATTCGAGCAATGGAAGGTAAACAATGTCTTTCCCAATAATTGCTCATCAGTGACGTTCTCGCCACAATGTTTTAGCAGGGATGTAAATTTGAAGAGTGCGGAGTTATAACTGTTTACCGTATTGTAATCCTGAAACCTCAGGTGTATCCAATCATAACGAGCCTGGGGGAGTAAGACAGACTTCAAATGCTCGTAGCGCTCTTTTAAATTATTCCATAAGATAAGGGGTCCTCAGTAGTAAGGTACTCATTTTTAAAAACCTCATCTATATGGCGGAGCAAAAAATCAAAGAATCGGCGCGCTCCTTTTCGGACGTGGTATTGTTTGCTTTTATAGTATGCTCAAGACCTTTTGAGTCTAGGTGAAATCCAACATCAAGAGTCCACGACAAGTAATTTTTTTCCAGTAA
This sequence comes from Linanthus parryae, assembly GCA_023055425.1. Classification (NCBI taxonomy): domain Eukaryota; kingdom Viridiplantae; phylum Streptophyta; class Magnoliopsida; order Ericales; family Polemoniaceae; genus Linanthus; species Linanthus parryae. The sequence goes on along the minus strand of JALGPY010000001.1, from coordinate 69,509,625 downwards.
TATGAAGTCTAGTGAACTCGAGCATCGCGATGTTTGACATTGGCAATCTAAAATAAAAATAAGACAAACTTAATTATAACCAAAAAATTGTATTGGGACTGGTAAACCAAAAATAGATATATAACTGCAGTTATTTGTGTAAATAAGAAAAGAAAATAAAAAAACAACAAATAAACAAGTGCATTATTTTCTTATAGTGGTATACTTGTTCTGATTGTGCGCGTTGGGTCACGAGTTCAAAACTCGGACAGTCATATTTTTTTCGTTTGCTGCGCTTTTTTTCTCTTTCACATACAGTAAGATAAGAAAAAAAAAACAAACTCATCTACCACCAACAACTGTGGGGAGAGATCGGCTGGTTACAGAATACATGTTAGGTGCCCGTAATCATCTACCCACGTGATCGTGGGTTCGATTCGCTGCTGCGGCAGTGTCTCTCTCTCTCTCTCTCTCTCTCTCTCTCTCTCTCTCTCTCTCTCTTTTTTCGCTGAAACAGACAATAAAATAAAATAAACGAACCAAGTAACTGTAAGCGCGCGGTGGCCCAGCGGTCGCTCGGTGCTGCATAGAGGCATTGTGGCAGCTTGTGGCCTTTGGCCTGGGTTCGACTCTTCTGGCTGACAACCTTTTTTTCGAATTATTGCCAGTAGGTTTAGCAAGCAGCTTTCAGCAGCGTCCTCTTTTTTTTTTTTTTTTTTTTTTTTTTTTTTTTCTAAACATGCCTGTAAACATTGTATTTGGTCACTCTCTAGATCTAATTGTAGATCGAGGTCTAGGGTTTGAGTAGCTTTTTTTTTAAAACCCATAGCATAGACCATTTTTTTTCTTTTGATATAAATAATAAACCGTAAACAATTTAAAGATGTATTGTTGATTTGAATCAACTTTGAAACAAGTAAGACATGAGATAATCAAAATCGAAAATTAAGTTTTTTCGTTTGATCATCTTCTTCTTGACAATATAAAATAAGTAAATAATTTGTACCATTGTCTTTTGATCTTCTCTTCCGGTAGAGCGAAAGTACCGATGACGTGTTATGAACTTAGAACAACATAAGAGAGACAGTATATGGAGGAATATCAAAAGCAATTTTATTCTCTACCAAATCACTTTTTATATAGAGTGTTGGATCCAATCATAATCCCCTAAGAATCAATCATAATCTACTAAGAGTCATTCATAATCTACTAGAAAATATTCATTATAATATTTCATAACAAATAACATTTTATTTGAAATCATGGCAGACTTTTTCACCGTAATTCTAACCGCGGTGGCGTTTCCCAAATTAGCCCCAAGAACAGTACTCCCTCCGTTTCACTAGATACTTCAAAAACTTTTTGTGCACAAGGATTAAGAAAGGCACTTAAATGTCCTTTCTACCCATGTGACTCACAGAGAGCAGTGGGTGGAATCCAGGTGTATTGTTTTAACACCATTTCTCACCCAAATTAAACATGCTTTTAAATCTGAAATAACTCCCTCCAAAATTTACATTCCCTCCAAGTAATTTCACAGTTTGCAAGTTGTCTTTTTAACAGTCCCTATTACACTTTTCATTCACCACAAATTAAACCTCTCAAAACTGGGTTCTTGAGAGAAGACCCAGCACATAAAAATCCAGAAAAACATAAAAGAAGGAGCAGAAGAAGGAAAAGACTAGCTGGAACATGTAGGCATAGTTCATCATCTCTCATCTTCATTGTTGAAGTACCCAGAAGGTGATGCAGTCTCCCATCTCTGCATCTCCATTCTTCATATCCTCTATGCATCTCCATTTCTTCATCTCCATGTATGTTTTCTTGTGTGTTTGATGTGCAGAATTCTACCTGCAAAAAAAAGCAGAACTTAAGAAATGAGTAAAAGAAGATTGAATGAAGAAGAGAAGGAATTTATAAAGTGTTTCTTGCTTCAAAACAGCTCTAAAACACAACACTTAAACACCACAATCATGAAGCTTAACAAGGGTGCAATTGACCAAGCTGCATCAAAGTGGAGTGTAAGTTTAAAGACATGCTATACTATCTGGGATAAGCTTAAGTCATGTGAAAAAGATGGTGCTACCATGAAAATGAAGCCAAAGTATTATGGCAATAAGAAGCCAAAGATCCAGATTGATATCCAATTCATCAGAGACATGGAGTTGAAACATATGAGGACAATTAGAACACTTGCAGGTACTCATTCATCTATGCCATTCATGTATTCAATCGTTTAAATATCAGAATCATTGAAATAGATGTAATATGGTGCCATAACTAGACAATGAGAATTAAAATAGTGTGTTCACATCATTGCAACAATAACTCAACAAATTATGTGCACTATCAGAACAAAATTCATCACTTAGTGCCTTCACAAATCAGGAGTATATTATGAATGAGAGACACATTTCATGTTATTCATCATGACTGTTTGCACCAAGAACAATAATTTCCATGTTATTCATCACCTATTTATCATGAAATACATGAACACATTATAATGCTATAATTCCAACGATCCAGATTGATATCCAATTCATCAGAGACATGGAGTTGAAACATAAGAGGACAATTAGAACACTTGCAGGTACTCATTCCTCCATGCCATTCATGTATTCAATCGTTTAATATCAGAATCATGGAAATAGATGTAACATGGTGCCATAACTAGACAATGAGAATTACAATAGTGTGTGCACATCATTGCAACAATAACTCAACAGATTATGTGCACTATCTGAACAAAATTCATCACTTAGTGCCTTCACAAATCAGGAGTATATTATGAATGAGAGACACATTTCATGTTATTCATCATGACTGTTTGCACCAAGAACAATAATTTCCATGTTATTCATCACCTATTTATCATGAACACATTATAATGCTATAATTCCAGCGATCCAGATTGATATCCAATTCATCAGAGACATGGAGTTGAAACATAAGAGGACAATTAGAACACTTGCAGGTACTCATTCCTCCATGCCATTCATGTATTCAATCGTTTAATATCAGAATCATGGAAATAGATGTAACATGGTGCCATAACCAGACAATGAGAATTACAATAGTGTGTGCACATCATTGCAACAATAACTCAACAGATTATGTGCACTATCTGAACAAAATTCATCACTTAGTGCCTTCACAAATCAGGAGTATATTATGAATGAGAGACACATTTCATGTTATTCATCATGACTGTTTGCACCAAGAACAATAATTTCCATGTTATTCATCACCTATTTATCATGAACACATTATAATGCTACAACATAACCACTGAATCAATCAATCACATTATAATGCTGTTCATGTAATTCATCATTTACACAACACCACCCATATAACATTGCCAATTGATTGCAGCACACTCTGGTCTTACCCCAAGCATGGTTTGGAGAAAGAAGAATGAAGGAGAATTGAGATCATCTACAAGTGCAGTTAAGCCAAAATTGACAGAAGAACACAAAATAGCAAGATTGAAATGGTGTGTGCAACAGATCACAGTACATGGAGATGGGAGAATTGTGTTTAAGACCATGGATTACTCTTGCATCATAGATGAGAAATGGTTTCACACTGAATCCAAAACTGAGAGGTACATTATGCTACCAGATGAAGAGACACCACACAGTACTTGCATCAACAAAGCTTTCATTCCAAAACTCATGTTTATGTGTGCAGTTATGAGACCTCTATATGGCGAAAATGGTGAAGTCTTATTTGATGGAAAATTAGGTATATGGCCCTTTGTGGAGGACCATATAACACAAAGAAGTTCATCTAACAGACCAAGATGCACAATTGAGCAATGGCCAATAGCTTCAATTAACAGAAATGTGATGAGGGACATGATGCTTTCGCAAATTATTCCTTCAATCAAGAGGTATTGGCCTCCAAACTTGCCCAAGAATATAGCCATTCAACAAGACAATGCACAATGTCACATTAGTTCTGATGATATGAAATTATTATTGGCTTGTCAAAGTGATGATTTTAACATAACCATTGTCAATCAGCAAGCAAGAAGTCTAGATCTAAATGTAAATGATCTTGGTTTCTTTTTTTTCATTCAAAGCTTGCAGCAATAGATGCAAACAGATGACATTGATGAACTAAATCAAGCAGTGCAAATGGCCTTTGAAGCACTAGATCATCAGAAATTAGATGATGTGTTTTTAACATGTCAAATGACCATGGTTGAGGTAACGAAGGTTAAATGAAACAACAAGTACAGACAACCACATATGGGGAAGGCAAGACTCAGAGCATTAGGCATTCTATCAAGGGATTTGGAGGTTGAAAAAGAACTTGTCAAGGATTGCATTGAGTATCTGCTAGAGAAGGGAGTGCAGATAGACAATCCAATCCTAATGGAGGCATTTGGTTATGCCAATTAGCAGCAAGTACATTGCATCTTTTGTATATCTTGGTCTCTTGTAGAGACACTCATCTAATTGTTTATTCCCCCATAATAAAGAAAATACATAAACAGCCCCAAATTAATCGGACGATTTTTATAAAGATATGTGCAACTTGCTGCACTAGATTCTGGGTTCATTATGTTTTCTTAATTAAAAACAGTTGTTGACATCACTATCAAGTACTCCTATGAAGCACACATAACATTCACGCAATATGTTGATATTTTGTTCGTCTTGACAGTGAAATAAGGTTTGATTACTACTAATAGAAAAGTAAGAATTGAACATATATTTTGTTTGATTATATTATTTTCCGCTTAAAGACAAACATACTCAAGGGGTGCTATTGTCTTTTACCTTTTTTAAATAAAGACTAAGTTTAAGAATCATTGTGTAATTAGATGTGTATATTTTGATCAAGTCTCAGAATGTAATATCATCATAGACTTGTGGTTGTAGTGTGTGCATCACTACCTATAATTAAGAGATGTGTTTAATTGTAATAACAAGAGTTGCATTACTACCTCTCAATTGTTAACACACACATGTCTAATATGTATACACACTCATCTACAACCAAGAAGCAAGAGAAGCATTTCTACCTCTCAATTGCTTCTAATACCCTCAAAAGATGTTTGAATCTTCATCACAGGGAATGCAGGTAGGTGGTTGTGTAAATCAACCATTTGCTAACACTGCATCACAGGTAATGCAGCTAGGTGGTTGTGTAAATCAACCATTTGCTAACACAGCATGACAAGGGGTGGAACCTGTTTAGATATGATCTTTGCATCAACACTCTAAGACATGTCCTCATTGAGTGATGATGCATCAAAACAGGTGCACAACCAGATAGGCAATGTAACTTGATCACAATCAGGTAGCCAATGTAACTACCTCATAGGTCTATGCATCAACATGTAGTCATGTACTTAGATCACAACTGGTGCCATTCTTAATGCAGATCACAATCAGATATCCAATGTAATAAGATCACAATTAGATCACAACCAGATAGAACCAAATAGATGAAGTCATCACATCCTTGTGCATAAAAAGTTTCGAAGTATCTAGTGAAATGGAGGGAGCACATGAATAACAGATCACAACCAGATAGATGAAGTCATCACATCACCATAACATGTTATAGTACCACAACAGATCACATAACAACTGGTTATACATGAAGAACAGATCACAAAACAGATCGAAATAGAGAGAGAGTTAGGGTTTCTTACAGATCTAAACAAAGAGAGAGAGAGATTTAACATTTCTCACAAAACATATTTAGGGTTTCTTTTCACTTCCCACTTGATTGGCGCCGGTTCGGTTGATCTTCTTCGGTGTCAGGTATGTCATCCTCCGAGTCGGGGACGATAAGATTCTCCGGCTCATCCTCCGAGTCGGCGACGATTAGATTCTCCGGCTCATCCACCAAGGCGGCGAAGGTAGGATTCTCCGGCGGCGTGCGAAGCATGACCGACACCAGAATAGCCATGAATCGGAAAAGACCATAGCGATCTTCATCGAAAGACATCGGTTTCCCACATGCATCATCAAACCATGTGAGATCGGACTCGTCAAGGTCCATAATCTCTGGTTCCACCACACAAGTCATCGATTCCCGTTCAATTGGTGTTAGGAATCACGGTACCAATATCAGATCTGGCGGTGGGGTGGGTGAATTGCTAGGGTTTCTCAAGAACACAAGAAACCCTAGCGATGGAGGCGGAGAGACAGAGAGAGAGAGAGACGGAAGGAGATTGAGAGAGACAGAGACGGAGATGAAATGAATTGGGGAAGAATAGTTCACAGAGGGTGTAAGTGGAGAGAGATAGGGTTTCATGAATTAATTTTGGGTTCAGTGGTGGTTGGGGCGGTTGGGCTGATCTCTTTGATTAGCTAGCCCAAAATAGACTTTGGGCTTGATAAATCAGGTTTATAGTTAAACCCAATTTAAAATGAGGTTTGAGTTTTTTTAGAAGGGGTATAGTTGTATTTTGCCAATATTTGGAAATTTTGAAGAATCTGACGAAACATCCAAAAAAGAAATTTGGAAGAATCTGGTGAAACGGATGGAGTAGTGGACAACCAGTGTACCTTTTCCCTCGAGTAAAAGAAAAAGGAAACGAAGGGAAAGTAGTTATGGGCAGCATCAAAGAAGCGATTAGGAAAACGAAAGGGAAAGTAGGTATGGGAAATTTATCAGCATCGAAGAAGCAAATATTTGCAGGAAGTGTAACCCTAGTACTGCCCCTCGTGATTTCTGCTCTATATCTTTGGTCTTCGTCGTACAATCTACCCATCAGACGACCCGTTGAGAACAATTTGACTGGTGACGAAGCTGGTGGAAAAACAATCCCAACAACTCCCACCATGGTTCAACCCGATCAAACAACTTCGACTGTGGCCGATGGTGGTAGTACACAGATCACCACGAGCGGGGGAGTCACCATTGAGAGAAACCCTTCTCAGTCGAAGCTTGTCGAGCTCGGAGTTTCGTCCTGGCCCAAGTAAGTAGTGGTTTTCTACTGTTCTTTTTCCTCGTCATGCTGCAGTTTCCTGATTTCAATTGCAACTTCTACATATCCATGGTGTGTGCTAGGTATTCAGAATCGAATTATTTCTTTATTTATTTTACCTGCTGCTGCTACTGCTGGAGAGTAGGGCTTGTTATTGATTTTAGATGTTGTAGACAGTTATGGAGTGGAGAGCTGGTGAGCAGTGGGAATGGTGTAGGTTTGTCAATTGGGTATGTTAAGTTAAGCGGAAACAGAGAGAAGAGGAATTTATGTTCTCTACTTCACTTATTATTGATAATAAAATTATTAATTGGTTAACTACTAGTTTAAACTTTAACTAAGACATGCTTTTAGTGTTTGCTCCAATAATTTTATGTGTTTTACATAAGTTTGTAGGTATAAAATAATTAAAATATTTATATATTAAATTATAGCAGAAGAGAGATGGACGAAAATTTTAACCACCTACTTTCTCGCTAGCTAGCTACTAGAAGAGAGCGGGATACATTATAGGTAAAATATTGAGTCATTTAGCTAGTCTATTGGAGCTTTTTATTCTACCGGTTTATGTATATTTTAATGAAACTTTGGCTTTTACCTAGCCTTGAAGCTGCTCTCCGCAGCTAGGGTGGTAGCTCAAGTGGTAGAGCGTTGGAAGCCCCTGCATGAGGTCACGGGTTCAAGCCCCGTTGACGACAAAACAATTTCTCAAAAAAAAAAAAAGTTGGCCTCCATCGGAGACTCTATTTATTACACACTAGTGATGGACCAGTGCCTCCAGGTCACTACCCACTCTCAGCAACTAAGAAGCGGCGGTTATACTAGAACATCATTAATTAATTAGGTAGAGAAACGGCAGTTCAAAGGGAATGATAACAGTCAAAACAGACATGATAAGACCCAGCTAATTCATAGGGTAAAGGCAACGAGTTAAAGACAGCAACCCTTTTAATGAGAAGGTAGGAATATAAATCTTACAAAATTGAGGCAGGTCTCAACCATATTTCATTGAAAACAATGAATGAACCTGTGTATAGATATACAACAAGGAAATCTTGTAAAATTTGACGGACTATCAGACGAACAACTGTTTTTTATGAAAGATAATCAATGAACTTGTGAAATAAAATAGTATCGGAAAGTCATTTTGACTTCATCAAAATCCTGTTTTAATCTTCACCAGTAGAATATATATAGATAGAGAGAAACACAGTCCCAGAGGGCACTAACAGGCCGTAAATAAAAGCATCCTCAACAGATATGAGACAAAATACATTGGTAAATTAACGAACTTTTCTTTTCACAACATTATGTTATTTCAGAAGAAACCAAGTTTTGAAAATTATAAGATTTGTACACAAGGTTCTCCACATGTTAATCTCCTTACATCTTGTACTTCTTGTAATCAGCAACCTGTAACCATTGGCATTCATCAAATCATGTTAACTGTCTTGGTTACGATTGCTTCACGGTGCTCCTGCCTCTCAATATGAATTTATTAAACTCCAATGTAGAATTCAATGAAGACGTCAAGTAGTACGTTGCATATCTCAATGCCATGTACCTTTACTTTGAAGACGGGTTCCTAGATACCAATATAAATCCAAATCAAATTTGGACCACCAAATCGTCACTTGGTTGCGCATGATGCACCAGTACTGCGCTGCCAACCATTACTTTCTCCAAGCTGCCCCACCAGCAGCAGTACTATCAGCAGCACCCATATGCATGATATTTCCAACTGAATGTCTCCATCACTCCATGGCACATGAAGTACGAACAAACGGCTGCGCCAAATAACTTCTCTTGTTGGTCCAATTCCTTGCTGCCATAGTTGTCAAAACGGGATTCACATAGTGAATCGAAATTCACCTTCACTGAATCGTAAATCGAATCGAATCGTGAATCATAAAGATTCAGCTTGCAATATTTTTATATAGATATAATAAAATATTTCATAAAGTTATAACATTATTGAACAAAATATTCATATTTTTACAAAAAGAAAGCTCAAATTATTGGAAACTCGCATCCGTAACTAGTGATCAAGAGTTTCACACATCAAAAAGATAATAAAATTTCTAGATATAGATAGGCATGTGGAGCAAGGAACTACAAGATCCCAAGGAGATTGAAAATAATAGAAAACTATTGGCCTTGGACTTGAGAAAAATGCACTAGTAATTTCAAACAAATGCATGGTCCAAAACAAACATAAATGTATGAAGTAATATAGGAAGTATTAGTTCTTAGACTGATGCCGCAACTCAAGTACACCTTCAGATGAATCGAAGGTGAATCGTAGAATCGGTCTGAATCGCAACTGAATCGTAAGATTCAGACTCTTGAATCGGGATTCAAATATATTTTGGCTATTAAAGATTCACTAAGGGATTCACATCGTTTCATGGGTGAATCGAATCGAATCGTAGGATACGAATCGTGAATCGTAAGTTTTTGACAACCTATGTTGCACCGACACTCCAAATATTTTCTGGTTCGCGTTTCGGACACTCCGACACGCGGAAACGTCTCCGACACTCGGCCTAAACGCAGGGTCGCCCCTATATTTTTATGGTCCCTAGGCGATAGTTGAAAGTGAGGCCCCTTTTACCATTAGTAACACTGTGAATAAAAAAAACCTACTCAGCTGTATGGCGGCATATACCCCACTTTTTACTAATAGTTAGGGTTTTTAACCCGTAAACAAAATATGGGGGACATAAAACCTTACTCACTAATCCTGGAAAAATACTACAGGGCCCCTTGAAATTGGGGGCCCTAGGCGAACACCTAATCCGGCTAGTGGATGGGCCGGCCCTGCCTAAACGTCTCCGAAAGGCCAGGTGGCGTTTCGGTTCAAAAAATAGAAAAAAATGGCGTGTCTAGCCGTCCGACACGCGGGAGACACGCGTGTCTTAAACCGGAGACGTGTTCTGAAACGCGGGAGACACACATGTCTGGAATTGTTTAAAATTTCTCGGGGTTCATTTTGTGATATATTAAAAATTAGAGGGACTGTTCTGAAATTGTCAAGTATCATCTTCTCAATACATAGATCCTTAACCCTAGCCGCACACTATCTCAAATACTCATCAGGGTTGCGAAACAAAGAGAAAAACGCGAAGAGGCGAACGCGAAAGAAGAGAAGAATCGAAGACCTACCTGTACTGTCTGAAATTATTTATGCTTTGATCTATTTGTACTTGGTAGTGACTAAAATTGTCATTGCTTTAATGTCTTTATTGTAGTGCCTTATATATATATATATATATATATATATATATATATATATATATATATATATATATATATATATATATATATAGCGTTTCCTGATTTTCAGAAAATTGGCGTGTCCCGTGTCTTGCCGTACCCGTACCCGTTTCGGTGCAACGTAGTTGACAACTATGCTTTCTGCGACAACCACAGATCACACGCCATTATCAAATAGCAAAAATACAAAACAGAAGCTTGATAATCTTACCATGATCTTGCTTGCCTTGAAAGCTTTAAATAAAAAGAAAAAAACTACCAGCCCCTTTGTCACTTGGGTAACCTTGCTTTGCATCGAAGATCGACGCTTATCAATCCCATTCTACGTCCATTAGCCTTTATTTTCACCTTCTTCCATGTTTTCTTCTACTTGTACCTTAACCTGCGTGCTCCATTTAGATGGTTCATCTTGAACCAGACTCTCATACCACTTGTTGACAATGTTCGTCTATGGATTCCTGCTGCAACTGAAGAAAAAGCATCGCCACACGATCACACACTCAATGCACACATGTAGGAGATGGAGAATTTTACTATATCAATGAGGGGTTACATTGTAGCGGAGAGAGATAACGCCATCCGTGGACAACGTGGTCCACGCGAACTCTTACGCTCTTAGACTACATCTATGAAACCTAAACTCACACAACCTCTCAAAGAACTTCCTCACCAATTTTCTCTCACCACGTCTCGGCTCAATTAGAACCCTTGTAGAGCCGCCTATAAATAGGATACATTACTTCCTCTCCAAACAATTTCAATTGCAGCAATATTAGGAAGTAAACCAATAAGGAATACTAGTAAATTCCGGATTCTACTAGTTACCAAAATCTATGTTACCCGGACTATTCTAAATCGCCGCTGTACTCGTGTCGATACGATCCGACATGGGTCTGGGTATGGGATGTGTGGCGGATGAGGCTAAATCTGACCGGATGAGTTGACTACGGCGAACTCTCGTTCCGATGAAGATTTGGTCACTATCTCTCGCTGTCGTCCTCTAGATCTGTCCTCATCTCCGGCACAGTTAGGTCTATTGTCATATAAGTTTTAGTTTTGGGCTTACTCAAAACATTCGGCCGGGCAAAGGGTTTAATTACATTTCAGTAGGCTTTCAAAAGAAGATTCTTTAGTATGAAATTTTGATATAGTCCTTGTAGTTTAGCTATGTAACAGTTAAATACACTAAAACTTGCCTCAACAAATTGCAATTCTTTAATTTCTGTATTCTCATCTGTGACATTTTATAAATATAATTTGAAACAATTTTTTTACCATATCTCCTCACCCGTGTCCAGAAGTTGGGTACTTTTAAGCCAAGTCCACGTATCATACTTTTAAGCAAATTTGCGAATCCGATCTCCGGGTCCATATCAGATAAGTCCGTCTAACATAGACCAAAATTGATAAATACCAATATTTCCAAAATCACTGAATCAAGACAAAAACCCAGCAGATGGAAGATTTCAGCGAGAACCGGAGTCCATGGCGCCACTCATTGCAAGTAGTAATTCTAGAATAGTAAATGATAATGTTTGTAACCTGTGGTTAGAAATCTAAGGTCACTTGGTTAGCATTGCTGCGGTCTGCTAAGCATGAGAGGGAATAACATAAAGTTCGATATGGTTTAATGGAGATTTAAACGATCTACAGCTGTAGGCATTTTGAGCAACTGTGAAGCAGATCTAAGGACAGAATACCTGGTTTTAGCGAGTGTCGCCGCGGCAATAACCGGAATCAGATTGTTGTTGTAGAGGAGAATGGAGAGTTAAGAGAGAGGGCTGACGTGTCCTCGCACAGTAGAGATAGCTATGTAGCACAGGTGCGGGTGCGGTGCTGGTGCGGGTACGGGAACTGGGTGCGGGTGCGGAAAATTCCCGAAAATTGAGGGTGCGGGTGCGGCGGGGGTGCGGTGACTTTCTTTATGTTTTTATTTTATATTATTTGTGATACCATTATTATTACTATGCAAATAATAATTATAGCAATCCAAATTATAATCAAACAGAAATTTCTACACAAATTCGAAGATACTCAGTTATTGTATCAACAATGTAATATCTTCATTCGTTATCTTAGAGTTAGAAATGTCCACACATTTTGTTAAATTGTAGTTGTTTTTTAGATGACCACTCAACTAAAAACTTTCAAAATGATTTTTTTTTTTTTTTTTTTAAAGAAAACCCTTTCAAAATGACCCTGCCTTATCTCCAAAGCACCCGCCAAGCACCCACGAAGCACCCAAGCACCCGCCAAGCACCCTGAAGCACCCGGTGCGGGTGCGTCACCAATTAGAAGCACCCGTGCTACATAGAGAGATAGAACAAGATTGTTTTGAAATTCAAATGGATAGTGGCGGTGTCAGTCACGTTCATGTGGGCAGAGGTTTGTTGGGCTCATATAAAGTTCATCCAATGGTCCATATTGGACTTCTCAAAATACATCAGTTGTTTATCATAGTTGGGATAGCTTATTCCTAACAATCAATGGCTACTTGCTGTTTGAAAGACCAGAATGCTATTTGGTAGGGGTTGTATATTGTTGGGATATAGGTTATTGGTCCAGGTAGATGGTTATATAGATAAGGAAACATCACAAACCCCTCCAATACTGTAACAATCACTTATATGCCAACAGGGTATTTGTATTTGGCTGATAAATATGGTGACAATAGTTGCTCAAACTGCAGACATCATACTAGTCAAGTAACCGGGTGACAAGTTCAGCAGTACAATAAAATTTTGAATGAAAACAAGTTGTACCCTGATAATAAATTTTGAAGTGTGGAACAACTTTTAAAGTGATCAATCACTGTTGTGTATATTGTTGATGAAACATCTAAAATAGTGCAGCGTACTGTTTTTTTCTTGATTTGTTTCTTGAATCCAAATATTTTCTTAATTTCAGTTTATATTTTTGATTTGGAGATATGATCTAAAAAGATATGAAAACAACCGATTTTCATGTCTCAGGGGCTCTTAAACCATTATTACTGGCAGGAGCTGTAGTTGACACTAATTTTCTCGGCTTGTACATACTGTTTCTCTCTTTCTAAATTACATTTCTTTTATGTTCAACTGTTCTGTTCTATGATCCCTGTCAGGGGATGGTTTGCATGGTTAGTTACATTTATCATCTTACTTGAAAGAGGTAAATCATGGTTACTGGAGTTGTGGTGCCCACCTGATTCCACCTGTAGCCGCCGACACGTTCCCATCCAGCGAGTATTTGACCATCCTGTATAGCGTGATTTAAGGTTTCTTTTCAGTTTTTCCTTCGTCTTTACCTGTGCTTGCTCAAACTGTCAGAGCTTGTCATTCGCCCTCTTGGCAAAAGAAAAAGAAGAAAACATTATTTTGCAAGAATAGACGACAAATTAGGGGGGCATATAGTTGTTTCTCATTAGATGCGGTGGTACATAGTTTCGGTTTTGATGTTTATGGTAGTAAATTAGTATTGTGGATTTAACAACACTGTTTCTTTTGGGGATGAATAGGTACGAAGGCTCCCCATGCAAAATTCCATGGACATTTAATACCAAGGAGACAATGTACCTACTGGAGGGGAAAGTGATGGTGAGTTGTGAAGGATATGATGGATCCTTTGAGATAGGTGCTGGCGACTTGGTCGTGTTCCCTCAAGGAATGAAGATCACTTGGGAGGTCATTGAATCTGTTAAGAAGCATTATCACTTGGAGAAGTAGTGTCTCTTCCACCGCTCTCTCTAGGTGCTTCTCCTTGTATATGTAGTTAAGACTTCTGATTCTGCAAATGAAGTAATGCATTGTCAAGACAATTATGAAGACTTCTGATCCTGCAAATGAATATTGCATTGTCAAGACAATTATGAATGGTTCCAATTGCTTGATTTTTACATTTTGCTTCTTGATCCTTACTATGCTGAGGTTTCAAAAAGCAACGCTGGACAGTCTTTCTGAATATTCTGAATCCTGATCATATGGTCTTATACTATCCAGATGAAAAGACAACCACATTTGGTTTGGATGTAGGTGGAGTTAACATGGGATTGATGCAAAAATTATTTAATAGTAGGCCCTTTCTTTTGCATACCCAAAAAGAACGTTTTACAAATGATGCAAATTGATCACCTGTGTCAAGTATATTCTGTACTGTGCATGTCTGGGACGTTGGTTTGTCTTCCGCAGCTTTTTTTTTTTTTTTTTTACCTGGCTACTGGCAAACTGTTTTGCAAACAGTGGAATTGAGGCTAAGCCACAATGGAATAAAGCTTGAGGCGATGATCTCCCATTCTCCTGCAACTGCAAGTATATAAAAAGTGCTCATTATGGTATCACGCTGCATTCAGGGACAAAGACTGCCCTGAGTGATTTTCCTTAAAATAGGGCTGACTCTATCCAAACATTGAATTCCCAATGACGGTTAAGATCTTCCCAAGGAGATCCACTCTAGTGAACTTGTCATTCATAACATCGTGCAGCCATGTTTTGGGTAAATCCCAATCATTGGTAAAAAGTGTTTGTCACCATGTTCGGCTAAAGATAATGTCATTTCATCAAGAACACTCTACGTGGTCTTCTACAAGCCTGTTTAGGAAAGCGGGTTCATTATTGTTGTCCGTTTGAAAACCCATAATGGTTTTCTTGTTTATCGGTTCCTTGAAACTAGTTTGTCCCACTGCACTCTTGGGACTGCATTGATAATCTGGACTCAGGATTTGGGACAAGATACTGTAACAACTCTTCAAAGACATGGCGAATGAAATATTTGATTGTAGACTGGATAAAAGTGAGCCAAATTCAGATAAAAGCATTTGAGGTCTTCTGTAATGGGTTGATATTTTTGCCCTCTTTTCAAATCTCTACCACCAAAATAGTTATCTCGTATCCTTTTTGTGTTCCTAATTTTTCTTATTGACAAAAATACTACCACTGGGAGGCAGCACATTGCCCAAGCGAAAATCGGCTTCTCATCGGCTCTGGACGGTGTTCTTAGAAAATACCCTTTGATTAAATCATGTCACACCTCCAGTACCCCATCTTCGTCTATCCTCGCCCAAACATGGCCTCATAAACGTTCCTCCCCTATGATGGACATGATGAGCTTGCGGAAAATGCTTTTGCATCTCTCGACTCCTGACAGCACTCAGGTGAAGGGAGATAGCACATCTGGAACATCTTTGCATCTTCTTCATCGTGCATTACTATCTACACCTGTTCGATTGATTGCGAACAAAGGAAGTTGTGGGATCTTTTCTTCCTTGCGGTTTCAGTAGGGTCGTAGGGTGTGCTTCATGAATCTTGGTGGTAAAAAAAAGGTTATGGAAAGTCTGATAGTTTGTTGAATCATTCTGCATTGCTTTCAGATGAAGTGGAGAAGATTGTGAAACCACAGGTCATATCAATTATCAAGGTAGAATCTCGACCCTTCGGTTCCATTTATCGTGTTGCCTCTTTGTGCATGTCTCAGTTTACGGTCCCTTACATCATATGGTTCACCTATGTTTTCCTTCAACAGTCAAAATCGGGGCTTGAATTGTGTTTCACCATGACTGCATTTACAGCTTGGTATTTTACAAGTAGTTTCTGCGCACGTTGCTTAGGAATTGGTTCATTATAATCAACAACGACGAACATGAAATTGTTTTTCATATATGTTCTGTTTTGTGAGTTGCGTGCATTTGTCTAAGCTGTTTGCTATTCAAAATGAATCTCCCATCCTGCAATTAAACTCAAAGACTTAATTAAGTGTATTAGATCACAATTATATGATTCGAACTTTAATTTGTTGAATACTATAGGGTTCTTTCTTCAGTTTCATGTTTTAATATGATAATTTTCATAGACTGCCACAAGTTCACAACCATCTTTTAGTACCACACGCTTCTGTTGTGTAAAAATTTCAAAATACTATATTTTGTGTTTACATTTAAATTGCGACTTTTTGAAAACAGTTTTGTTGTTTCAAATAGTTGTAACTCTTACCACAATTGTGTTTTTTCATAGTGTCTTTTCTTAAAAGATGTTTCATGCACCCTTTGGTTCCTATAAATACAAGTATGTCTTTTGTGTCAAATTAAGTTTTCAGTTTATGTCTCTCTTCTCAAGTCTCTTATTTCTTGTCCGGATTGGGTTCTAATTTAGGAGAAGACAAGAAGTGCAATCTTGCTTCTTCTCCACCGCGGTAGGCATTGTATCGGTGGGTAGCATTTCCGTTCAACCCATTTTGCACCGTATAGTGGGGGGAAATTACTATCCTAAAGATAGGTCATGGACCGCCTTAGCCTACACTGTCAATCTCCTCTTCTCCTACAATTCGATAAGTTTTTCCATCTCATTTCTTCATTTTCTTCTCTATTTATTTTCTGAATTTCAATTCAAGTTTGGTTACTAACACATTTTCTGAAATTGTTCTTCTTTAGTGGATTTTCCACAACGATTTTAGGATAGTAATCTTCTCTCCTGGAGTCAGTTATACAATTTCAGGATAACAATCCTTCCAAGGAGTACACCTTTTGTGAAGACGAATATTCGGAGTGTGGGAGTTTTAGAATGGTGATCTCTGCATGGCATATGAAGTCTTGATCGGATTTCAGTATCAAGTATGGCGTGGCATGACAAAATTCGGCAAAATTGTGACGAAGCAATTTCAGCATTATTGGAAATGCATGGACAAACTCCAAAGAGGAAGCACCAAAGGCATACGTGGAATCTTTTAGATGTGTTCCTCTCCTACTGTTTGCCAACAAAAATGACGCAGGCTTCATCTCGTTGGGAGTGTATGCAAATCCGGCACACCATTAAGATCGATGAGATGCTGAAAGAAATGGACCCGTTCGTGAAGACAACTGCCCAAAAAGAAACAAATGAAGGTATTCAGAGACGTAGAAAACCGCTCAGTTTCAGTACGATGATTGATAATTCATATAGAATTATCGGGATTTCACAACTCGCGACGATGATGTCAAGGTGCATGGACAAACACCGAATTTTGGGATTAGAACCCGGTACCTACGTGAATAGTTTCTTACTATCTTCACGGATATAAGTCTCTATTCAAACCACGGTTCAAGGCCCAGTCCACCGTTGGCGATACGTGGTACTATACCCATCCTTATTTTCCTTCGCGTCATTTTATTTTCGAGTCAACTATTTTGAGAATTTTTAGTGGGGGATTGTTGTGTAAAAATTCCAAAATACTATTTTTTTGTGTTTACATTTAAATTGCGACTTTTTGAAAACAGTTGTGTTGTTTCAAATAGTTGTAACTCTTACAACAATTGTGTTTTTTCATAGTGTCTTTTCTTAAAAGGTGTTTCATGCAACCTTTGGTTCCTATAAATACAAGTATGTCTTTTGTGTCAAATTAAGTTTTCAGTTTATGTCTCTCTTCTCAAGTCTCTTATTTCTTGTCCGGATTGGGTTCTAATTTAGGAGAAGACAAGAAGTGCAATCTTGCTTCTTCTCCACCGCGGTAGGCATTGTATCGGTGGGTAGCGTTTCCGTTCAACCCATTTTGCACCGTATAGTGGGGGAAATTACTATCCTAAAGATAGGTCCTGGACCGCCTTAGCCTACACTGTCAATCTCCTCTTCTCCTACAATTCGATAAGTTTTTCCATCTCATTTCTTCATTTTCTTATCTATTTATTTTCTGAATTTCAATTCAAGTTTGGTTACTAACACATTTTCTGAAATTGTTCTTCTTTAGTGGATTTTCCACAACGATTTTAGGATAGTAATCTTCTCTCCTGGAGTAAGTTATACAATTTCAGGATAACAATCCTTCCAAGGAGTACACCTTTTGTGAAGACGAATATTCGGAGTGTGGTAGTTTTAGAATGGTGATCTCTGCATGGCATATGAAGTCTTGATCGGATTTGAGTATCAAGTTCGGCGTGGCATGACAAAATTCGGCAAAATTGTGACGAAGCAATTTCAGCATTATTGGAAATGCATGTACAAACTCCAAAGAGGAAGCACCAAAGGCATACGTGGAATCTTTTAGATGTGTTCCTCTCCTACTGTTTGCCAACAAAAATGATGCAGGCTTCATCTCGTTGGGAGTGTATGCAAATCCGGCACACCATTAAGATCGATGAGATGCTGAAAGAAATGGACCCGTTCGAGAAGACAACTGCCCAAAAAGAAACAAATGAAGGTATTCAGAGACGTAGAAAACCGCTCAGTTTCAGAGCGATGATTGATAATTCATATAGAATTATCGAGATTTCACAACTCGCGACGATGATGTCAAGGTGCATGGACAAACACCGAATTTTGGGATTAGAACCCGGTACCTACGTGAATAGTTTCTTACTATCTTCACGGATATAAGTCTCTATTCAAACCACAGTTCAAGGCCCAGTCCACCGTTGGCGATACGTGGTACTATACCCATCCTTATTTTCCTTCGCGTCGTTTTATTTTCGAGTCAACTATTTTGAGAATTTTTAGTGGGGGATTGTTGTGTAAAAATTCCAAAATACTATTTTTTTGTGTTTACATTTAAATTGCGACTTTTTGAAAACAGTTGTGTTGTTTCAAATAGTTGTAACTCTTACAACAATTGTGTTTTTTCATAGTGTCTTTTCTTAAAATGTGTTTCATGCACCCTTTGGTTCCTATAAATACAAGTATGTCTTTTGTGTCAAATTAAGTTTTCAGTTTATGTCTCTCTTCTCAAGTCTCTTATTCTTGTCCGGATTGGGTTCTAATTTAGGAGAAGACAAGAAGTGCAATCTTGCTTCTTCTCCACCGCGGTAGGCATTGTATCGGTGGGTAGCATTTCCGTTCAACCCATTTTGCACCGTATAGTGGGGGAAATTACTATCCTAAAGATAGGTCCTGGACCGCCTTAGCCTACACTGTCAATCTCCTCTTCTCCTACAATTCGATAAGTTTTTCCATCTCATTTCTTCATTTTCTTCTCTATTTATTTTCTGAATTTCAATTCAAGTTTGGTTACTAACACATTTTCTGAAATTGTTCTTCTTTAGTGGATTTTCCACAACGATTTTAGGATAGTAATCTTCTCTCCTGGAGTAAGTTATACAATTTCAGGATAACAATCCTTCCAAGGAGTACACCTTTTGTGAAGACGAATATTCGGAGTGTGGTAGTTTTAGAATGGTGATCTCTGCATGGCATATGAAGTCTTGATCGGATTTGAGTATCAAGTATGGCGTGGCATGACAAAATTCGGCAAAATTGTGACGAAGCAATTTCAGCATTATTGGAAATGCATGTACAAACTCCAAAGAGGAAGCACCAAAGGCATACGTGGAATCTTTTAGATGTGTTTCTCTCCTACTGTTTGCCAACAAAAATGATGCAGGCTTCATCTCGTTGGGAGTGTATGCAAATCCGGCACACCATTAAGATCGATGAGATGCTGAAAGAAATGGACCCGTTCGAGAAGACAACTGCCCAAAAAGAAACAAATGAAGGTATTCAGAGACGTAGAAAACCGCTCAGTTTCAGAGCGATGATTGATAATTCATATAGAATTATCGGGATTTCACAACTCGCGACGATGATGTCAAGGTGCATGGACAAACACCGAATTTTGGGATTAGAACCCGGTACCTACGTGAATAGTTTCTTACTATCTTCACGGATATAAGTCTCTATTCAAACCACAGTTCAAGGCCCAGTCCACCGTTGGCGATACGTGGTACTATACCCATCCTTATTTTCCTTCGCGTCGTTTTATTTTCGAGTCAACTATTTTGAGAATTTTTAGTGGGGGATTGTTGTGTAAAAATTCCAAAATACTATTTTTTTGTGTTTACATTTAAATTGCGACTTTTTGAAAACAGTTGTGTTGTTTCAAATAGTTGTAACTCTTACAACAATTGTGTTTTTTCATAGTGTCTTTTCTTAAAAGGTGTTTCATGCACCCTTTGGTTCCTATAAATACAAGTATGTCTTTTGTGTCAAATTAAGTTTTCAGTTTATGTCTCTCTTCTCAAGTCTCTTATTTCTTGTCCGGATTGGGTTCTAATTTAGGAGAAGACAAGAAGTGCAATCTTGCTTCTTCTCCACCGCGGTAGGCATTGTATCGGTGGGTAGCATTTCCGTTCAACCCATTTTGCACCGTATAGTGGGGGAAATTACTATCCTAAAGATAGGTCCTGGACCGCCTTAGCCTACACTGTCAATCTCCTCTTCTCCTACAATTCGATAAGTTTTTCCATCTCATTTCTTCATTTTCTTCTCTATTTATTTTCTGAATTTCAATTCAAGTTTGGTTACTAACACATTTTCTGAAATTGTTCTTCTTTAGTGGATTTTCCACAACGATTTTAGGATAGTAATCTTCTCTCCTGGAGTAAGTTATACAATTTCAGGATAACAATCCTTCCAAGGAGTACACCTTTTGTGAAGACGAATATTCGGAGTGTGGTAGTTTTAGAATGGTGATCTCTGCATGGCATATGAAGTCTTGATCGGATTTGAGTATCAAGTATGGCGTGGCATGACAAAATTCGGCAAAATTGTGACGAAGCAATTTCAGCATTATTGGAAATGCATGTACAAACTCCAAAGAGGAAGCACCAAAGGCATACGTGGAATCTTTTAGATGTGTTTCTCTCCTACTGTTTGCCAACAAAAATGATGCAGGCTTCATCTCGTTGGGAGTGTATGCAAATCCGGCACACCATTAAGATCGATGAGATGCTGAAAGAAATGGACCCGTTCGAGAAGACAACTGCCCAAAAAGAAACAAATGAAGTTATTCAGAGACGTAGAAAACCGCTCAGTTTCAGAGCGATGATTGATAATTCATATAGAATTATCGGGATTTCACAACTCGCGACGATGATGTCAAGGTGCATGGACAAACACCGAATTTTGGGATTAGAACCCGGTACCTACGTGAATAGTTTCTTACTATCTTCACGGATATAAGTCTCTATTCAAACCACGGTTCAAGGCCCAGTCCACCGTTGGCGATACGTGGTACTATACCCATCCTTATTTTCCTTCGCGTCGTTTTATTTTCGAGTCAACTATTTTGAGAATTGTTAGTGGGGGATTGTTGTGTAAAAATTCCAAAATACTATTTTTTTGTGTTTACATTTAAATTGCGACTTTTTGAAAACAGTTGTGTTGTTTCAAATAGTTGTAACTCTTACAACAATTGTGTTTTTTCATAGTGTCTTTTCTTAAAAGGTGTTTCATGCACCCTTTGGTTCCTATAAATACAAGTATGTCTTTTGTGTCAAATTAAGTTTTCAGTTTATGTCTCTCTTCTCAAGTCTCTTATTTCTTGTCCGGATTGGGTTCTAATTTAGGAGAAGACAAGAAGTGCAATCTTGCTTCTTCTCCACCGCGGTAGGCATTGTATCGGTGGGTAGCATTTCCGTTCAACCCATTTTGCACCGTATAGTGGGGGAAATTACTATCCTAAAGATAGGTCCTGGACCGCCTTAGCCTACACTGTCAATCTCCTCTTCTCCTACAATTCGATAAGTTTTTCCATCTCATTTCTTCATTTTCTTCTCTATTTATTTTCTGAGTTTCAATTCAAGTTTGGTTACTAACACATTTTCTGAAATTGTTCTTCTTTAGTGGATTTTCCACAACGATTTTAGGATAGTAATCTTCTCTCCTGGAGTAAGTTATACAATTTCAGGATAACAATCCTTCCAAGGAGTACACCTTTTGTGAAGACGAATATTCGGAGTGTGGTAGTTTTAGAATGGTGATCTCTGCATGGCATATGAAGTCTTGATCGGATTTGAGTATCAAGTATGGCGTGGCATGACAAAATTCGGCAAAATTGTGACGAAGCAATTTCAGCATTATTGGAAATGCATGTACAAACTCCAAAGAGGAAGCACCAAAGGCATACGTGGAATCTTTTAGATGTGTTTCTCTCCTACTGTTTGCCAACAAAAATGATGCAGGCTTCATCTCGTTGGGAGTGTATGCAAATCCGGCACACCATTAAGATCGATGAGATGCTGAAAGAAATGGACCCGTTCGAGAAGACAACTGCCCAAAAAGAAACAAATGAAGTTATTCAGAGACGTAGAAAACCGCTCAGTTTCAGAGCGATGATTGATAATTCATATAGAATTATCGGGATTTCACAACTCGCGACGATGATGTCAAGGTGCATGGACAAACACCGAATTTTGGGATTAGAACCCGGTACCTACGTGAATAGTTTCTTACTATCTTCACGGATATAAGTCTCTATTCAAACCACGGTGCAAGGCCCAGTCCACCGTTGGCGATACATGGTACTATACCCATCCTTATTTTCCTTCGCGTCGTTTTATTTTCGAGTCAACTATTTTGAGAATTGTTAGTGGGGGATTGTTGTGTAAAAATTCCAAAATACTATTTTTTTGTGTTTACATTTAAATTGCGACTTTTTGAAAACAGTTGTGTTGTTTCAAATAGTTGTAACTCTTACAACAATTGTGTTTTTTCATAGTGTCTTTTCTTAAAAGGTGTTTCATGCACCCTTTGGTTCCTATAAATACAAGTATGTCTTTTGTGTCAAATTAAGTTTTCAGTTTATGTCTCTCTTCTCAAGTCTCTTATTTCTTGTCCGGATTGGGTTCTAATTTAGGAGAAGACAAGAAGTGCAATCTTGCTTCTTCTCCACCGCGGTAGGCATTGTATCGGTGGGTAGCGTTTCCGTTCAACCCATTTTGCACCGTATAGTGGGGGAAATTACTATCCTAAAGATAGGTCCTGGACCGCCTTAGCCTACACTGTCAATCTCCTCTTCTCCTACAATTCGATAAGTTTTTCCATCTCATTTCTTCATTTTCTTCTCTATTTATTTTCTGAATTTCAATTCAAGTTTGGTTACTAACACATTTTCTGAAATTGTTCTTCTTTAGTGGATTTTCCACAACGATTTTAGGATAGTAATCTTCTCTCCTGGAGTAAGTTATACAATTTCAGGATAACAATCCTTCCAAGGAGTACACCTTTTGTGAAGACGAATATTCGGAGTGTGGTAGTTTTAGAATGGTGATCTCTGCATGGCATATGAAGTCTTGATCGGATTTGAGTATCAAGTATGGCGTGGCATGACAAAATTCGGCAAAATTGTGACGAAGCAATTTCAGCATTATTGGAAATGCATGTACAAACTCCAAAGAGGAAGCACCAAAGGCATACGTGGAATCTTTTAGATGTGTTTCTCTCCTACTGTTTGCCAACAAAAATGATGCAGGCTTCATCTCGTTGGGAGTGTATGCAAATCCGACACACCATTAAGATCGATGAGATGCTGAAAGAAATGGACCCGTTCGAGAAGACAACTGCCCAAAAAGAAACAAATGAAGGTATTCAGAGACGTAGAAAACCGCTCAGTTTCAGAGCGATGATTGATAATTCATATAGAATTATCGGGATTTCACAACTCGCGACGATGATGTCAAGGTGCATGGACAAACACCGAATTTTGGGATTAGAACCCGGTACCTACGTGAATAGTTTCTTACTATCTTCACGGGTATAAGTCTCTATTCAAACCACAGTTCAAGGCCCAGTCCACCGTTGGCGATACGTGGTACTATACCCATCCTTATTTTCCTTCGCGTCGTTTTATTTTCGAGTCAACTATTTTGAGAATTTTTAGTGGGGGATTGTTGTGTAAAAATTCCAAAATACTATTTTTTTGTGTTTACATTTAAATTGCGACTTTTTGAAAACAGTTGTGTTGTTTCAAATAGTTGTAACTCTTACAACAATTGTGTTTTTTCATAGTGTCTTTTCTTAAAAGGTGTTTCATGCACCCTTTGGTTCCTATAAATACAAGTATGTCTTTTGTGTCAAATTAAGTTTTCAGTTTATGTCTCTCTTCTCAAGTCTCTTATTTCTTGTCCGGATTGGGTTCTAATTTAGGAGAAGACAAGAAGTGCAATCTTGCTTCTTCTCCACCGCGGTAAGCATTGTATCGGTGGGTAGCATTTCCGTTCAACCCATTTTGCACCGTATAGTGGGGGAAATTACTATCCTAAAGATAGGTCCTGGACCGCCTTAGCCTACACTGTCAATCTCCTCTTCTCCTACAATTCGATAAGTTTTTCCATCTCATTTCTTCATTTTCTTCTCTATTTATTTTCTGAATTTCAATTCAAGTTTGGTTACTAACACATTTTCTGAAATTGTTCTTCTTTAGTGGATTTTCCACAACGATTTTAGGATAGTAATCTTCTCTCCTGGAGTAAGTTATACAATTTCAGGATAACAATCCTTCCAAGGAGTACACCTTTTGTGAAGACGAATATTCGGAGTGTGGTATTTTTAGAATGGTGATCTCTGCATGGCATATGAAGTCTTGATCGGATTTGAGTATCAAGTATGGCGTGGCATGACAAAATTCGGCAAAATTGTGACGAAGCAATTTCAGCATTATTGGAAATGCATGTACAAACTCCAAAGAGGAAGCACCAAAGGCATACGTGGAATCTTTTAGATGTGTTTCTCTCCTACTGTTTGCCAACAAAAATGATGCAGGCTTCATCTCGTTGGGAGTGTATGCAAATCCGGCACACCATTAAGATCGATGAGATGCTGAAAGAAATGGACCCGTTCGAGAAGACAACTGCCCAAAAAGAAACAAATGAAGGTATTCAGAGACGTAGAAAACCGCTCAGTTTCAGAGCGATGATTGATAATTCATATAGAATTATCGGGATTTCACAACTCGCGACGATGATGTCAAGGTGCATGGACAAACACCGAATTTTGGGATTAGAACCCGGTACCTACGTGAATAGTTTCTTACTATCTTCACGGATATAAGTCTCTATTCAAACCACGGTGCAAGGCCCAGTCCACCGTTGGCGATACATGGTACTATACCCATCCTTATTTTCCTTCGCGTAGTTTTATTTTCGAGTCAACTATTTTGAGAATTGTTAGTGGGGGATTGTTGTGTAAAAATTCCAAAATACTATTTTTTTGTGTTTACATTTAAATTGCGACTTTTTGAAAACAGTTGTGTTGTTTCAAATAGTTTTAACTCTTACAACAATTGTGTTTTTTCATAGTGTCTTTTCTTAAAAGGTGTTTCATGCACCCTTTGGTTCCTATAAATACAAGTATGTCTTTTGTGTCAAATTAAGTTTTCAGTTTATGTCTCTCTTCTCAAGTCTCTTATTTCTTGTCCGGATTGGGTTCTAATTTAGGAGAAGACAAGAAGTGCAATCTTGCTTCTTCTCCACCGCGGTAGGCATTGTATCGGTGGGTAGCGTTTCCGTTCAACCCATTTTGCACCGTATAGTGGGGGAAATTACTATCCTAAAGATAGGTCCTGGACCGCCTTAGCCTACACTGTCAATCTCCTCTTCTCCTACAATTCGATAAGTTTTTCCATCTCATTTCTTCATTTTCTTCTCTATTTATTTTCTGAATTTCAATTCAAGTTTGGTTACTAACACATTTTCTGAAATTGTTCTTCTTTAGTGGATTTTCCACAACGATTTTAGGATAGTAATCTTCTCTCCTGGAGTAAGTTATACAATTTCAGGATAACAATCCTTCCAAGGAGTACACCTTTTGTGAAGACGAATATTCGGAGTGTGGTAGTTTTAGAATGGTGATCTCTGCATGGCATATGAAGTCTTGATCGGATTTGAGTATCAAGTATGGCGTGGCATGACAAAATTCGGCAAAATTGTGACGAAGCAATTTCAGCATTATTGGAAATGCATGTACAAACTCCAAAGAGGAAGCACCAAAGGCATACGTGGAATCTTTTAGATGTGTTTCTCTCCTACTGTTTGCCAACAAAAATGATGCAGGCTTCATCTCGTTGGGAGTGTATGCAAATCCGGCACACCATTAAGATCGATGAGATGCTGAAAGAAATGGACCCGTTCGAGAAGACAACTGCCCAAAAAGAAACAAATGAAGGTATTCAGAGACGTAGAAAACCGCTCAGTTTCAGAGCGATGATTGATAATTCATATAGAATTATCGGGATTTCACAACTCGCGACGATGATGTCAAGGTGCATGGACAAACACCGAATTTTGGGATTAGAACCCGGTACCTACGTGAATAGTTTCTTACTATCTTCACGGATATAAGTCTCTATTCAAACCACAGTTCAAGGCCCAGTCCACCGTTGGCGATACGTGGTACTATACCCATCCTTATTTTCCTTCGCGTCGTTTTATTTTCGAGTCAACTATTTTGAGAATTTTTAGTGGGGGATTGTTGTGTAAAAATTCCAAAATACTATTTTTTTGTGTTTACATTTAAATTGCGACTTTTTGAAAACAGTTGTGTTGTTTCAAATAGTTGTAACTCTTACAACAATTGTGTTTTTTCATAGTGTCTTTTCTTAAAAGGTGTTTCATGCACCCTTTGGTTCCTATAAATACAAGTATGTCTTTTGTGTCAAATTAAGTTTTCAGTTTATGTCTCTCTTCTCAAGTCTCTTATTTCTTGTCCGGATTGGGTTCTAATTTAGGAGAAGACAAGAAGTGCAATCTTGCTTCTTCTCCACCGCGGTAGGCATTGTATCGGTGGGTAGCATTTCCGTTCAACCCATTTTGCACCGTATAGTGGGGGAAATTACTATCCTAAAGATAGGTCCTGGACCGCCTTAGCCTACACTGTCAATCTCCTCTTCTCCTACAATTCGATAAGTTTTTCCATCTCATTTCTTCATTTTCTTCTCTATTTATTTTCTGAATTTCAATTCAAGTTTGGTTACTAACACATTTTCTGAAATTGTTCTTCTTTAGTGGATTTTCCACAACGATTTTAGGATAGTAATCTTCTCTCCTGGAGTAAGTTATACAATTTCAGGATAACAATCCTTCCAAGGAGTACACCTTTTGTGAAGACGAATATTCGGAGTGTGGTAGTTTTAGAATGGTGATCTCTGCATGGCATATGAAGTCTTGATCGGATTTGAGTATCAAGTATGGCGTGGCATGACAAAATTCGGCAAAATTGTGACGAAGCAATTTCAGCATTATTGGAAATGCATGTACAAACTCCAAAGAGGAAGCACCAAAGGCATACGTGGAATCTTTTAGATGTGTTTCTCTCCTACTGTTTGCAACAAAAATGATGCAGGCTTCATCTCGTTGGGAGTGTATGCAAATCCGGCACACCATTAAGATCGATGAGATGCTGAAAGAAATGGACCCGTTCGAGAAGACAACTGCCCAAAAAGAAACAAATGAAGGTATTCAGAGACGTAGAAAACCGCTCAGTTTCAGAGCGATGATTGATAATTCATATAGAATTATCGGGATTTCACAACTCGCGACGATGATGTCAAGGTGCATGGACAAACACCGAATTTTGGGATTAGAACCCGGTACCTACGTGAATAGTTTCTTACTATCTTCACGGATATAAGTCTCTATTCAAACCACGGTGCAAGGCCCAGTCCACCGTTGGCGATACATGGTACTATACCCATCCTTATTTTCCTTCGCGTCGTTTTATTTTCGAGTCAACTATTTTGAGAATTGTTAGTGGGGGATTGTTGTGTAAAAATTCCAAAATACTATTTTTTGTGTTTACATTTAAATTGCGACTTTTTGAAAACAGTTGTGTTGTTTCAAATAGTTGTAACTCTTACAACAATTGTGTTTTTTCATAGTGTCTGTTCTTAAAAGGTGTTTCATGCACCCTTTGGTTCCTATAAATACAAGTATGTCTTTTGTGTCAAATTAAGTTTTCAGTTTATGTCTCTCTTCTCAAGTCTCTTATTTCTTGTCCGGATTGGGTTCTAATTTAGGAGAAGACAAGAAGTGCAATCTTGCTTCTTCTCCACCGCGGTAGGCATTATATCGGTGGGTAGCGTTTCCGTTCAACCCATTTTGCACCGTATAGTGGGGGAAATTACTATCCTAAAGATAGGTCCTGGACCGCCTTAGCCTACACTGTCAATCTCCTCTTCTCCTACAATTCGATAAGTTTTTCCATCTCATTTCTTCATTTTCTTCTCTATTTATTTTCTGAATTTCAATTCAAGTTTGGTTACTAACACATTTTCTGAAATTGTTCTTCTTTAGTGGATTTTCCACAACGATTTTAGGATAGTAATCTTCTCTCCTGGAGTAAGTTATACAATTTCAGGATAACAATCCTTCCAAGGAGTACACCTTTTGTGAAGACGAATATTCGGAGTGTGGTAGTTTTAGAATGGTGATCTCTGCATGGCATATGAAGTCTTGATCGGATTTGAGTATCAAGTATGGCGTGGCATGACAAAATTCGGCAAAATTGTGACGAAGCAATTTCAGCATTATTGGAAATGCATGTACAAACTCCAAAGAGGAAGCACCAAAGGCATACGTGGAATCTTTTAGATGTGTTTCTCTCCTACTGTTTGCCAACAAAAATGATGCAGGCTTCATCTCGTTGGGAGTGTATGCAAATCCGGCACACCATTAAGATCGATGAGATGCTGAAAGAAATGGACCCGTTCGAGAAGACAACTGCCCAAAAAGAAACAAATGAAGGTATTCAGAGACGTAGAAAACCGCTCAGTTTCAGAGCGATGATTGATAATTCATATAGAATTATCGGGATTTCACAACTCGCGACGATGATGTCAAGGTGCATGGACAAACACCGAATTTTGGGATTAGAACCCGGTACCTACGTGAATAGTTTCTTACTATCTTCACGGATATAAGTCTCTATTCAAACCACAGTTCAAGGCCCAGTCCACCGTTGGCGATACGTGGTACTATACCCATCCTTATTTTCCTTCGCGTCGTTTTATTTTCGAGTCAACTATTTTGAGAATTTTTAGTGGGGGATTGTTGTGTAAAAATTCCAAAATACTATTTTTTTGTGTTTACATTTAAATTGCGACTTTTTGAAAACAGTTGTGTTGTTTCAAATAGTTGTAACTCTTACAACAATTGTGTTTTTTCATAGTGTCTTTTCTTAAAAGGTGTTTCATGCACCCTTTGGTTCCTATAAATACAAGTATGTCTTTTGTGTCAAATTAAGTTTTCAGTTTATGTCTCTCTTCTCAAGTCTCTTATTTCTTGTCCGGATTGGGTTCTAATTTAGGAGAAGACAAGAAGTGCAATCTTGCTTCTTCTCCACCGCGGTAGGCATTGTATCGGTGGGTAGCATTTCCGTTAAACCCATTTTGCACCGTATAGTGGGGGAAATTACTATCCTAAAGATAGGTCCTGGACCGCCTTAGCCTACACTGTCAATCTCCTCTTCTCCTACAATTCGATAAGTTTTTCCATCTCATTTCTTCATTTTCTTCTCTATTTATTTTCTGAATTTCAATTCAAGTTTGGTTACTAACACATTTTCTGAAATTGTTCTTCTTTAGTGGATTTTCCACAACGATTTTAGGATAGTAATCTTCTCTCCTGGAGTAAGTTATACAATTTCAGGATAACAATCCTTCCAAGGAGTACACCTTTTGTGAAGACGAATATTCGGAGTGTGGTATTTTTAGAATGGTGATCTCTGCATGGCATATGAAGTCTTGATCGGATTTGAGTATCAAGTATGGCGTGGCATGACAAAATTCGGCAAAATTGTGACGAAGCAATTTCAGCATTATTGGAAATGCATGTACAAACTCCAAAGAGGAAGCACCAAAGGCATACGTGGAATCTTTAGATGTGTTTCTCTCCTACTGTTTGCCAACAAAAATGATGCAGGCTTCATCTCGTTGGGAGTGTATGCAAATCCGGCACACCATTAAGATCGATGAGATGCTGAAAGAAATGGACCCGTTCGAGAAGACAACTGCCCAAAAAGAAACAAATGAAGGTATTCAGAGACGTAGAAAACCGCTCAGTTTCAGAGCGATGATTGATAATTCATATAGAATTATCGGGATTTCACAACTCGCGACGATGATGTCAAGGTGCATGGACAAACACCGAATTTTGGGATTAGAACCCGGTACCTACGTGAATAGTTTCTTACTATCTTCACGGATATAAGTCTCTATTCAAACCACGGTGCAAGGCCCAGTCCACCGTTGGCGATACATGGTACTATACCCATCCTTATTTTCCTTCGCGTCGTTTTATTTTCGAGTCAACTATTTTGAGAATTGTTAGTGGGGGATTGTTGTGTAAAAATTCCAAAATACTATTTTTTTGTGTTTACATTTAAATTGCGACTTTTTGAAAACAGTTGTGTTGTTTCAAATAGTTGTAACTCTTACAACAATTGTGTTTTTTCATAGTGTCTTTTCTTAAAAGGTGTTTCATGCACCCTTTGGTTCCTATAAATACAAGTATGTCTTTTGTGTCAAATTAAGTTTTCAGTTTATGTCTCTCTTCTCAAGTCTCTTATTTCTTGTCCGGATTGGGTTCTAATTTAGGAGAAGACAAGAAGTGCAATCTTGCTTCTTCTCCACCGCGGTAGGCATTGTATCGGTGGGTAGCGTTTCCGTTCAACCCATTTTGCACCGTATAGTGGGGGAAATTACTATCCTAAAGATAGGTCCTGGACCGCCTTAGCCTACACTGTCAATCTCCTCTTCTCCTACAATTCGATAAGTTTTTCCATCTCATTTCTTCATTTTCTTCTCTATTTATTTTCTGAATTTCAATTCAAGTTTGGTTACTAACACATTTTCTGAAATTGTTCTTCTTTAGTGGATTTTCCACAACGATTTTAGGATAGTAATCTTCTCTCCTGGAGTAAGTTATACAATTTCAGGATAACAATCCTTCCAAGGAGTACACCTTTTGTGAAGACGAATATTCGGAGTGTGGTAGTTTTAGAATGGTGATCTCTGCATGGCATATGAAGTCTTGATCGGATTTGAGTATCAAGTATGGCGTGGCATGACAAAATTCGGCAAAATTGTGACGAAGCAATTTCAGCATTATTGGAAATGCATGTACAAACTCCAAAGAGGAAGCACCAAAGGCATACGTGGAATCTTTTAGATGTGTTTCTCTCCTACTGTTTGCCAACAAAAATGATGCAGGCTTCATCTCGTTGGGAGTGTATGCAAATCCGGCACACCATTAAGATCGATGAGATGC
This sequence comes from Linanthus parryae, assembly GCA_023055425.1. Classification (NCBI taxonomy): domain Eukaryota; kingdom Viridiplantae; phylum Streptophyta; class Magnoliopsida; order Ericales; family Polemoniaceae; genus Linanthus; species Linanthus parryae. The sequence continues at coordinate 69,478,441 of JALGPY010000001.1, read as the reverse complement.
TGAAAGAAATGGACCCGTTCGAGAAGACAACTGCCCAAAAAGAAACAAATGAAGGTATTCAGAGACGTAGAAAACCGCTCAGTTTCAGAGCGATGATTGATAATTCATATAGAATTATCGGGATTTCACAACTCGCGACGATGAAGTCAAGGTGCATGGACAAACACCGAATTTTGGGATTAGAACCCGGTACCTACGTGAATAGTTTCTTACTATCTTCACGGATATAAGTCTCTATTCAAACCACAGTTCAAGGCCCAGTCCACCGTTGGCGATACGTGGTACTATACCCATCCTTATTTTCCTTCGCGTCGTTTTATTTTCGAGTCAACTATTTTGAGAATTTTTAGTGGGGGATTGTTGTGTAAAAATTCCAAAATACTATTTTTTTGTGTTTACATTTAACTTGCGACTTTTTGAAAACAGTTGTGTTGTTTCAAATAGTTGTAACTCTTACAACAATTGTGTTTTTTCATAGTGTCTTTTCTTAAAAGGTGTTTCATGCACCCTTTGGTTCCTATAAATACAAGTATGTCTTTTGTTTCAAATTAAGTTTTCAGTTTATGTCTCTCTTCTCAAGTCTCTTATTTCTTGTCCGGATTGGGTTCTAATTTAGGAGAAGACAAGAAGTGCAATCTTGCTTCTTCTCCACCGCGGTAGGCATTGTATCGGTGGGTAGCGTTTCCGTTCAACCCATTTTGCACCGTATAGTGGGGGAAATTACTATCCTAAAGATAGGTCCTGGACCGCCTTAGCCTACACTGTCAATCTCCTCTTCTCCTACAATTCGATAAGTTTTTCCATCTCATTTCTTCATTTTCTTCTCTATTTATTTTCTGAATTTCAATTCAAGTTTGGTTACTAACACATTTTCTGAAATTGTTCTTCTTTAGTGGATTTTCCACAACGATTTTAGGATAGTAATCTTCTCTCCTGGAGTAAGTTATACAATTTCAGGATAACAATCCTTCCAAGGAGTACACCTTTTGTGAAGACGAATATTCGGAGTGTGGTAGTTTTAGAATGGTGATCTCTGCATGGCATATGAAGTCTTGATCGGATTTCAGTATCAAGTATGGCGTGGCATGACAAAATTCGGCAAAATTGTGACGAAGCAATTTCAGCATTATTGGAAATGCATGTACAAACTCCAAAGAGGAAGCACCAAAGGCATACGTGGAATCTTTTAGATGTGTTTCTCTCCTACTGTTTGCCAACAAAAATGATGCAGGCTTCATCTCGTTGGGAGTGTATGCAAATCCGGCACACCATTAAGATCGATGAGATGCTGAAAGAAATGGACCCGTTCGAGAAGACAACTGCCCAAAAAGAAACAAATGAAGGTATTCAGAGACGTAGAAAACCGCTCAGTTTCAGAGCGATGATTGATAATTCATATAGAATTATCGGGATTTCACAACTCGCGACGATGATGTCAAGGTGCATGGACAAACACCGAATTTTGGGATTAGAACCCGGTACCTACGTGAATAGTTTCTTACTATCTTCACGGATATAAGTCTCTATTCAAACCACGGTGCAAGGCCCAGTCCACCGTTGGCGATACATGGTACTATACCCATCCTTATTTTCCTTCGCGTCGTTTTATTTTCGAGTCAACTATTTTGAGAATTGTTAGTGGGGGATTGTTGTGTAAAAATTCCAAAATACTATTTTTTTGTGTTTACATTTAAATTGCGACTTTTTGAAAACAGTTGTGTTGTTTCAAATAGTTGTAACTCTTACAACAATTGTGTTTTTTCATAGTGTCTTTTCTTAAAAGGTGTTTCATGCACCCTTTGGTTCCTATAAATACAAGTATGTCTTTTGTGTCAAATTAAGTTTTCAGTTTATGTCTCTCTTCTCAAGTCTCTTATTTCTTGTCCGGATTGGGTTCTAATTTAGGAGAAGACAAGGAGTGCAATCTTGCTTCTTCTCCACCGCGGTAGGCATTGTATCGGTGGGTAGCGTTTCCGTTCAACCCATTTTGCACCGTATAGTGGGGGAAATTACTATCCTAAAGATAGGTCCTGGACCGCCTTAGCCCACACTGTCAATCTCCTCTTCTCCTACAATTCGATAAGTTTTTCCATCTCATTTCTTCATTTTCTTCTCTATTTATTTTCTGAATTTCAATTCAAGTTTGGTTACTAACACATTTTCTGAAATTGTTCTTCTTTAGTGGATTTTCCACAACGATTTTAGGATAGTAATCTTCTCTCCTGGGTAAGTTATACAATTTCAGGATAACAATCCTTCCAAGGAGTACACCTTTTGTGAAGACGAATATTCGGAGTGTGGGAGTTTTAGAATGGTGATCTCTGCATGGCATATGAAGTCTTGATCGGATTTGAGTATCAAGTATGGCGTGGCATGACAAAATTCGGCAAAATTGTGACGAAGCAATTTCAGCATTATTTGAAATGCATGGACAAACTCCAAAGAGGAAGCACCAAAGGCATACGTGGAATCTTTTAGATGTGTTTCTCTCCTACTGTTTGCCAACAAAAATGATGCAGGCTTCATCTCGTTGGGAGTGTATGCAAATCCGGCACACCATTAAGATCGATGAGATGCTGAAAGAAATGGACCCGTTCGAGAAGACAACTGCCCAAAAAGAAACAAATGAAGGTATTCAGAGACGTAGAAAACCGCTCAGTTTCAGAGCGATGATTGATAATTCATATAGAATTATCGGGATTTCACAACTCGCGACGATGATGTCAAGGTGCATGGACAAACACCGAATTTTGGGATTAGAACCCGGTACCTACGTGAATAGTTTCTTACTATCTTCACGGATATAAGTCTCTATTCAAACCACGGTGCAAGGCCCAGTCCACCGTTGGCGATACATGGTACTATACCCATCCTTATTTTCCTTCGCGTCGTTTTATTTTCGAGTCAACTATTTTGAGAATTGTTAGTGGGGGATTGTTGTGTAAAAATTCCAAAATACTATTTTTTTGTGTTTACATTTAAATTGCGACTTTTTGAAAACAGTTGTGTTGTTTCAAATAGTTGTAACTCTTACAACAATTGTGTTTTTTCATAGTGTCTTTTCTTAAAAGGTGTTTCATGCACCCTTTGGTTCCTATAAATACAAGTATGTCTTTTGTGTCAAATTAAGTTTTCAGTTTATGTCTCTCTTCTCAAGTCTCTTATTTCTTGTCCGGATTGGGTTCTAATTTAGGAGAAGACAAGAAGTGCAATCTTGCTTCTTCTCCACCGCGGTAGGCATTGTATCGGTGGGTAGCGTTTCCGTTCAACCCATTTTGCACCGTATAGTGGGGGAAATTACTATCCTAAAGATAGGTCCTGGACCGCCTTAGCCTACACTGTCAATCTCCTCTTCTCCTACAATTCGATAAGTTTTTCCATCTCATTTCTTCATTTTCTTCTCTATTTATTTTCTGAATTTCAATTCAAGTTTGGTTACTAACACATTTTCTGAAATTGTTCTTCTTTAGTGGATTTTCCACAACGATTTTAGGATAGTAATCTTCTCTCCTGGAGTAAGTTATACAATTTCAGGATAACAATCCTTCCAAGGAGTACACCTTTTGTGAAGACGAATATTCGGAGTGTGGTAGTTTTAGAATGGTGATCTCTGCATGGCATATGAAGTCTTGATCGGATTTGAGTATCAAGTATGGCGTGGCATGACAAAGTTCGGCAAAATTGTGACGAAGCAATTTCAGCATTATTGGAAATGCATGTACAAACTCCAAAGAGGAAGCACCAAAGGCATACGTGGAATCTTTTAGATGTGTTTCTCTCCTACTGTTTGCCAACAAAAATGATGCAGGCTTCATCTCGTTGGGAGTGTATGCAAATCCGGCACACCATTAAGATCGATGAGATGCTGAAAGAAATGGACCCGTTCGAGAAGACAACTGCCCAAAAAGAAACAAATGAAGGTATTCAGAGACGTAGAAAACCGCTCAGTTTCAGAGCGATGATTGATAATTCATATAGAATTATCGGGATTTCACAACTCGCGACGATGATGTCAAGGTGCATGGACAAACACCGAATTTTGGGATTAGAACCCGGTACCTACGTGAATAGTTTCTTACTATCTTCACGGATATAAGTCTCTATTCAAACCACAGTTCAAGGCCCAGTCCACCGTTGGCGATACGTGGTACTATACCCATCCTTATTTTCCTTCGCGTCGTTTTATTTTCGAGTCAACTATTTTGAGAATTTTTAGTGGGGGATTGTTGTGTAAAAATTCCAAAATACTATTTTTTTGTGTTTACATTTAAATTGCGACTTTTTGAAAACAGTTGTGTTGTTTCAAATAGTTGTAACTCTTACAACAATTGTGTTTTTTCATAGTGTCTTTTCTTAAAAGGTGTTTCATGCACCCTTTGGTTCCTATAAATACAAGTATGTCTTTTGTGTCAAATTAAGTTTTCAGTTTATGTCTCTCTTCTCAAGTCTCTTATTTCTTGTCCGGATTGGGTTCTAATTTAGGAGAAGACAAGAAGTGCAATCTTGCTTCTTCTCCACCGCGGTAGGCATTGTATCGGTGGGTAGCCTTTCCGTTCAACCCATTTTGCACCGTATAGTGGGGGAAATTACTATCCTAAAGATAGGTCCTGGACCGCCTTAGCCTACACTGTCAATCTCCTCTTCTCCTACAATTCGATAAGTTTTTCCATCTCATTTCTTCATTTTCTTCTCTATTTATTTTCTGAATTTCAATTCAAGTTTGGTTACTAACACATTTTCTGAAATTGTTCTTCTTTAGTGGATTTTCCACAACGATTTTAGGATAGTAATCTTCTCTCCTGGAGTAAGTTATACAATTTCAGGATAACAATCCTTCCAAGGAGTACACCTTTTGTGAAGACGAATATTCGGAGTGTGGTATTTTTAGAATGGTGATCTCTGCATGGCATATGAAGTCTTGATCGGATTTGAGTATCAAGTATGGCGTGGCATGACAAAATTCGGCAAAATTGTGACGAAGCAATTTCAGCATTATTGGAAATGCATGTACAAACTCCAAAGAGGAAGCACCAAAGGCATACGTGGAATCTTTTAGATGTGTTTCTCTCCTACTGTTTGCCAACAAAAATGATGCAGGCTTCATCTCGTTGGGAGTGTATGCAAATCCGGCACACCATTAAGATCGATGAGATGCTGAAAGAAATGGACCCGTTCGAGAAGACAACTGCCCAAAAAGAAACAAATGAAGGTATTCAGAGACGTAGAAAACCGCTCAGTTTCAGAGCGATGATTGATAATTCATATAGAATTATCGGGATTTCACAACTCGCGACGATGATGTCAAGGTGCATGGACAAACACCGAATTTTGGGATTAGAACCCGGTACCTACGTGAATAGTTTCTTACTATCTTCACGGATATAAGTCTCTATTCAAACCACAGTTCAAGGCCCAGTCCACCGTTGGCGATACGTGGTACTATACCCATCCTTATTTTCCTTCGCGTCGTTTTATTTTCGAGTCAACTATTTTGAGAATTTTTAGTGGGGGATTGTTGTGTAAAAATTCCAAAATACTATTTTTTTGTGTTTACATTTAAATTGCGACTTTTTGAAAACAGTTGTGTTGTTTCAAATAGTTGTAACTCTTACAACAATTGTGTTTTTTCATAGTGTCTTTTCTTAAAAGGTGTTTCATGCACCCTTTGGTTCCTATAAATACAAGTATGTCTTTTGTGTCAAATTAAGTTTTCAGTTTATGTCTCTCTTCTCAAGTCTCTTATTTCTTGTCCGGATTGGGTTCTAATTTAGGAGAAGACAAGAAGTGCAATCTTGCTTCTTCTCCACCGCGGTAGGCATTGTATCGGTGGGTAGCGTTTCCGTTCAACCCATTTTTCACCGTATAGTGGGGGAAATTACTATCCTAAAGATAGGTCCTGGACCGCCTTAGCCTACACTGTCAATCTCCTCTTCTCCTACAATTCGATAAGTTTTTCCATCTCATTTCTTCATTTTCTTCTCTATTTATTTTCTGAATTTCAATTCAAGTTTGGTTACTAACACATTTTCTGAAATTGTTCTTCTTTAGTGGATTTTCCACAACGATTTTAGGATAGTAATCTTCTCTCCTGGAGTAAGTTATACAATTTCAGGATAACAATCCTTCCAAGGAGTACACCTTTTGTGAAGACGAATATTCGGAGTGTGGTAGTTTTAGAATGGTGATCTCTGCATGGCATATGAAGTCTTGATCGGATTTGAGTATCAAGTATGGCGTGGCATGACAAAATTCGGCAAAATTGTGACGAAGCAATTTCAGCATTATTGGAAATGCATGTACAAACTCCAAAGAGGAAGCACCAAAGGCATACGTGGAATCTTTTAGATGTGTTTCTCTCCTACTGTTTGCCAACAAAAATGATGCAGGCTTCATCTCGTTGGGAGTGTATGCAAATCCGGCACACCATTAAGATCGATGAGATGCTGAAAGAAATGGACCCGTTCGAGAAGACAACTGCCCAAAAAGAAACAAATGAAGGTATTCAGAGACGTAGAAAACCGCTCAGTTTCAGAGCGATGATTGATAATTCATATAGAATTATCGGGATTTCACAACTCGCGACGATCATGTCAAGGTGCATGGACAAACACCGAATTTTGGGATTAGAACCCGGTACCTACGTGAATAGTTTCTTACTATCTTCACGGATATAAGTCTCTATTCAAACCACAGTTCAAGGCCCAGTCCACCGTTGGCGATACGTGGTACTATACCCATCCTTATTTTCCTTCGCGTCGTTTTATTTTCGAGTCAACTATTTTGAGAATTTTTAGTGGGGGATTGTTGTGTAAAAATTCCAAAATACTATTTTTTTGTGTTTACATTTAAATTGCGACTTTTTGAAAACAGTTGTGTTGTTTCAAATAGTTGTAACTCTTACAACAATTGTGTTTTTTCATAGTGTCTTTTCTTAAAAGGTGTTTCATGCACCCTTTGGTTCCTATAAATACAAGTATGTCTTTTGTGTCAAATTAAGTTTTCAGTTTATGTCTCTCTTCTCAAGTCTCTTATTTCTTGTCCGGATTGGGTTCTAATTTAGGAGAAGACAAGAAGTGCAATCTTGCTTCTTCTCCACCGCGGTAGGCATTGTATCGGTGGGTAGCATTTCCGTTCAACCCATTTTGCACCGTATAGTGGGGGAAATTACTATCCTAAAGATAGGTCCTGGACCGCCTTAGCCTACACTGTCAATCTCCTCTTCTCCTACAATTCGATAAGTTTTTCCATCTCATTTCTTCATTTTCTTCTCTATTTATTTTCTGAATTTCAATTCAAGTTTGGTTACTAACACATTTTCTGAAATTGTTCTTCTTTAGTGGATTTTCCACAACGATTTTAGGATAGTAATCTTCTCTCCTGGAGTAAGTTATACAATTTCAGGATAACAATCCTTCCAAGGAGTACACCTTTTGTGAAGACGAATATTCGGAGTGTGGTAGTTTTAGAATGGTGATCTCTGCATGGCATATGAAGTCTTGATCGGATTTGAGTATCAAGTATGGCGTGGCATGACAAAATTCGGCAAAATTGTGACGAAGCAATTTCAGCATTATTGGAAATGCATGTACAAACTCCAAAGAGGAAGCACCAAAGGCATACGTGGAATCTTTTAGATGTGTTTCTCTCCTACTGTTTGCCAACAAAAATGATGCAGGCTTCATCTCGTTGGGAGTGTATGCAAATCCGGCACACCATTAAGATCGATAAGATGCTGAAAGAAATGGACCCGTTCGAGAAGACAACTGCCCAAAAAGAAACAAATGAAGGTATTCAGAGACGTAGAAAACCGCTCAGTTTCAGAGCGATGATTGATAATTCATATAGAATTATCGGGATTTCACAACTCGCGACGATGATGTCAAGGTGCATGGACAAACACCGAATTTTGGGATTAGAACCCGGTACCTACGTGAATAGTTTCTTACTATCTTCACGGATATAAGTCTCTATTCAAACCACGGTGCAAGGCCCAGTCCACCGTTGGCGATACATGGTACTATACCCATCCTTATTTTCCTTCGCGTCGTTTTATTTTCGAGTCAACTATTTTGAGAATTGTTAGTGGGGGATTGTTGTGTAAAAATTCCAAAATACTATTTTTTTGTGTTTACATTTAAATTGCGACTTTTTGAAAACAGTTGTGTTGTTTCAAATAGTTGTAACTCTTACAACAATTGTGTTTTTTCATAGTGTCTTTTCTTAAAAGGTGTTTCATGCACCCTTTGGTTCCTATAAATACAAGTATGTCTTTTGTGTCAAATTAAGTTTTCAGTTTATGTCTCTCTTCTCAAGTCTCTTATTTCTTGTCCGGATTGGGTTCTAATTTAGGAGAAGACAAGGAGTGCAATCTTGCTTCTTCTCCACCGCGGTAGGCATTGTATCGGTGGGTAGCGTTTCCGTTCAACCCATTTTGCACCGTATAGTGGGGGAAATTACTATCCTAAAGATAGGTCCTGGACCGCCTTAGCCCACACTGTCAATCTCCTCTTCTCCTACAATTCGATAAGTTTTTCCATCTCATTTCTTCATTTTATTCTCTATTTATTTTCTGAATTTCAATTCAAGTTTGGTTACTAACACATTTTCTGAAATTGTTCTTCTTTAGTGGATTTTCCACAACAGCTTCTTCCTCTATTCACCCATGAATAATGTTTTTTCTTTTCATGTTTCAGTTTTGAACATTCCCAATGCAGCAGCTCTCTTGAAGGCTTTGTTGTTCAGTTTGATGTATTGAAATACACTGATTTGCGATTATGAGAAATTTAGTAATTTCGCGTTGTTGGGTTGATTTTGGATTTCGGAAATTGTAGGGGTTCCCTTTAAAAAAGGGAAGTGTAGGGGTTGTAGTATTATTTCCCGGTAATCACTTCCAGAATTTAATCATCCCATTTTTTTTTCTCTTCCCAAATCTTCTTTTTCTATTTCCTAATTTCCCTTTTGTTAAATTATTTCTTATAATATCTTAATGTATTACCTAATTGTCCTAAGGAAAAATTTAGGTGAACAAACACTCCTACACAAAATTGAACATAAAGTATTGTGAGAAAATGTCATTAATAAAAAACGGAGTGTGAAGATTATGAAAAAATAGAAAGAATAAATCTGAGTGATATTTATGCATCTACTGATGCGGCAGATGCCAATCACTTTTTGTTCAAATATCGGTTCAATTTTTTGTCCTCTAGCACATCTCATTTCCTAATTATTTCTAATTTAAATCTCCAAAAGTTACTCCTAAAAACCCTATCGATAACACACTAACAACCCAACCAATCAGTAACTACCCCAAATTTTTTCTTCAAAAAATCACGTAATAATGTGATTTCTTCCCCTCAACCCCACGTTTATTTCCTGTTCTTCCTCAACCCTAACAAATCTCTCTCTCTCTCTCTCTCTCTACAACTCATCGTCAACACCACCAGTTCGCCACCTCCTTCCTCAGCCCCAATGTCAAGATAGGGTTTGAAACCCAGAAATGATTCTATTTGGGGGCGACTTTTACTTTTCAAGTACAAGGAGGGCAAATCGGTCATATTACAGCTCAAGTGAAGGGTAAAAGGGGCAAAGAGGCAAATCAATGACACACTATCCAGTCATAACAAGCTAGACACGTGGCGAATTGCGATTGGGCGATTCATCACAAGGATTCAGATATAACTATTTGGGGGCGACCGTTACTTTTCAAGTACGAGGAGGGCATATCAGTCATATTACAGCTCAAGTGAAGGGTAAACGAGGCAAATAGGCAAATCAATGGCACGCCATCCATTCGTAACAAACTAGACACATGGTGAGATACGATTGGGTGATTCATCACTAGGATTCGGTTATAAAAGAGACCCGCTAGAAGGGGATTCGGGCATGTTAGATGTAATTTTGTTTCTTGTCTCTTCTTCTGTAATTCTCTTCTCTCTATTTCTGTAACTCCGACGATCACTGGAAAACTAGTAACAAGGAAGTCGATGGCAGAGTAAAATCGCGTTCAGGAGATTGCAGTGGGGTTAGATAATTTGCAAAAACTCTAGGAGAGCACTCAACAGTCGCTAATAAGGTTGGAGATCATATTTGAAGAAATGGGAAATCGTCTGGGCACACCGAAGATCAATGTGGGGAGATTAAAGCTTTAAAGAGCAGTGTTCAGAGGTTGGAAACGAGGACGGAGGATTAGCCGAGCAGATTGCAAGAGTGGTCCTGGAGCAGTTAAAGAATCCACAACCACAAGCCACCCCAATTTTGAACACACCAGTATCTCAGCACAGTTACAGGAACTCAGATCCTGCAAGAATAGGGAAAGAACCACCCAGAAACCCTCAAGATCCAGAAACAAGTCTCCAAGACAGTGCTGCTTCCAAACATGTGACACCATAGTTGAGTAAACTGATTGGGTAGGATCTCAAGACAGAGTTCACCTAATAGTTCCTAAATTGGATTTTTCAAAATTTGGTTTCCTAGACCCATTGGAATGGCTAGTGAAAATGAAACATATATTTTCAATTACACACAATGTTGGATGAACAAAAATTGGTCATGGCTGCTCTCAATCTTGAAGGAGAGGCATCATCTTGGTGTATGGCGCAATAAGAAGATTTCTCATACACACTATGGTATTCATTTTGTGAAGCCATCATTGCTGAATTTTCAGAAAGAGGGTATGAGAATAATTTGGTTGACTTTAGAAAGTTGATGCATACTTCTACTATACCATAATTCCAGTCAAGATTGGACAAGCAAAAACCAAGAGTGAAGGCAATTTATGATACTTTTGGGAGAGATATTTCATAAGGAGTTTTCTCAGTTGACTCAAAGAAGAAATACAGAACATGATGTCGATGTAGTTTCCTCAAACTCTAAACCAATTCAAGGTGTTAGCTAGGATGGTAGAGGAACAAATCCAAGGACACCACAGAAATAATAAGGTAACCAATACTTACAACAGTTCACAATATAGATACTTGTCGCACACAACAATGCATAGGATTGCATTCCAAGAGAAACATGCAAATATTTATTACTCTTCTGCTTAATCATCTGCATCTTCACCAAATTAGACAATTAGCACACCTGTCAGAGCCACAATCAAAAGGATATCACCTAAAGAAATGAGGATAAGAATAGAAAAGGAAGTGTGTTACTATTGTGATGACAAATTTGTTCATGGACATAAATGCAAGAAAAAGAAGTTGTGCTTGCTCATGGGAGAAGAATGGAAAGAAGATGTCAACAACCAAGAATAGGTAATGACAGAAGAAATGCAACAACAAGATCGGGGTCGAGAACATGACACTTTGACAATCTCACTACACGCATTATCTCGTAACATGCCCCCTAAGACAATGAGGTTGATAAATCATTTTAAGGAGTTATATTTGTATTAGATTCACTACTGTTTTGAGTGATTTACGATGCATTTGAGTGAGTTTATGGCCAAATTGAGAGAAAGATAGCATGTTTAAGCATAAACGTGTAATTCAAGCATTCTTTGTGTAATTTCAAGATTTTATTGTACATTTCATCATTCGTTATTTGTTTCGTGTTGTGAATTTCAAAAATTCGAGGCTCGGGAATGTGAATTTGGAGGTGGAATGAACTTCGAAAGGACGAGAAGGCTCAAGAGCATGTTGGAGTTGAAGACAGGTGAAGAAAAGACCAAAGAATCAAAGAAAAAGAGATGTATTTTACCAGACTGGTCTTGAGACCAGTCCAACTGGTTGTGAGACCAGTTATACTTTAGAATTTTTGAAGAAGATTAATAGATGCAAGCCTATGCTGGTCTTGAGACATGTCCGAATGGTCTTGAGACTAGTCTGACCAGCAGTACACGGAAGTATGGGGTTCCATGCAAAAAAGAACTCTGGGCAAGAAGTGAGGGGAATCACGTACTAAACAACCTAGGGCATGACTCCATCATTCATTCATGTTTGGGGGATAAAGAGGACGAAAGGAAGAAGATGACGGGAAGGAAACAAAGAGGAGACGAAGACCAAGACCTCCATTGATGATCTAGGTTTTGAGTTTTTTTCTTCTATTCTTCCTCTCTCAATATTTTTATGGAGAAACTATTGTGTTTTGCGATCTTGAATACGATTAGCTAGACTTTTGCTAGGCTTCTCTAGAGAGCCTAGGGTTATGTAGACGGTTGTTAATTCCGGATTCGTAGATTTTTTTTCATGCTTGTGATTTGATTTATGAACTGATTCTTAGTTTCTTGAATGTATTGATGAATTTCGTCTATTGACAAGACGTGTTTGGGATTTTATATTCATGAATCTAGGTTTTCGTTCATAGATTTTGATCGTGCTTAATGTTAATTTCATTCTTGTTAATTGTTCATATGATGCGCTTAAAACTTAGTAGGAATGGAGTCACTACCCGGAACTACTATTTGGCTAGCGAGTGCGCGACAGTGACTCTAACTAGCCTTGATGATATGTGAACAACAATCCCAAATCACTGAGACCGAGAGGAAACATGTTAGGATTGGCCTTAGTGGGTAGATTCGGTAGGTTATTTTGACTATTTCGTGCAACGGTGGACCGAAAGGACCCGTTGTCGTGCATGTAGTCAGCCTACTAGAACGGACCGGTAGACAACATGACACCAACAGGAGATTGACAGGAGATTATAGTCAACCGAGACATAAAATGACATGAGACCGACATGATATTCTCATAGCCTATTACCCGAATTATTAGGATAGAAATAACATGTTACTTAGCTATCAGGAAATCATCTACAGTCCTAGGTGATCTAGAGATTGCCTGGTTTCTCTATATTTGTTTATAAAATAAAAAATCCAAAAATATTAGTTGTTTATTTTAATTTTAGTCAGTTGTTTGGAGTAACAACCTTTTAAATCACAATTATTCCTCCTAGTTATTGTACTTTAAATTGATTTTTTATCTAAATAATCTCAAGTGTGTCCTCATGGGATCTGTAATTCGGGGTTCAAATACCACCCCTGTATTACTTGACCGTGCACTTGCGCATACGCGTTAAGAAATCGCGTCAGAGGTTTGCACGCACCATCAAGAATGATTTTATTTATTTTTTAATAGATGGAGGAGCTACACACAATTTTATTGACAATATTTAGTCAAAAAAATTGATCTTACAATGTAAAGCAATGGCCCACTAAGGGTCGCAGTAGGTGATGGAAGCATAGTCCAGTGTGGGGTAAGCACTAAAGTAGTACTAGTATCCATACAAAAACAAGAATTTACAGTGCATTTCAATGTTAAATCGTGGGAGGGTGAGATACAGTGCTTGGAGTACATTGGCTCAAGGAGATCAGCCCTTTCACTACTGGTTTCAACACTATGAATATGAATTTTACCAGAAATGGGAACACAATTCAGGTCAAGGGACAAACTTCAGCTGCATCCATACACAATAGCAATCCACAATCACTTATCAAGTAATTGCAGCACAATGAACATGCAGTAGTAGCTCAGTTGTACCATCATCATCCATGTAAAAGAAAAACATCCCACACTTATGAGATCATAAAGATTGTGAACTCATTTCTGGATGTGTTTGGATCCTCCCATGAGGCCGTATGACCATTAAATACCCCTCAAGGAAGGTTCTAACCTAGTGTGTCTCAAGCCTTACATATACCCATACATTTAGAAGAATGAAATTGAAAAACTGGTGCAAGATTTTTTGACCACATGGTAGATAAGAGAAAGTACTTGTCCTTTTGGAAGTATTGTGTTTCTAGTCAAAAAGAAAGATGGGACATGGAGGTTTTGCATACACTACATGCAACTAAAAGATAAGCTCCACATACCGGTAATTGATGAGGTATTGGATGAACTAAAAGGAGCTAGATGGTTATCTAATTTGGATTTAAGAGTAGGGTACCATCAAGTAAGAATGGTAGAACATGAAATTGCTAAGACTTCCTTCAGGACACAAGGTTCATTGTGAATTACAGGTGATGCCTTTTGGCCTTACTAATACTCCTGAAACATTTCAAGCCTTGATGAATGAAGTTTTCATGGAATACTTGAGAAAAATTGTGCTTGTGTTCCTTGATGATATTCTAGTTTATAGTCCAGATTACCAATCACTCTTACATCATTTGCTTAATCTAAAATTTCTAAGGGACAATACTTTGACTCAAAAAATATCCAATTGTGTTTTTGCACAGAGATCAGTAGAGTATTTGGGCAATTTGATTTCAGAAGCAGTGGTATAAGCATATGTTGACAAGATTGTGTGTATGCAGAAGTGGCCCTAACCAACTTATCTCAAAGGACTTAGAGGTTTTCAGTGTCTCACTGGATAGTACAAAAGATCTGTAAGAGGATATGGAGTTATAAGTAATCCTTGACTCATCTGTTGAAGAAGAATGCTTTTCAGCGGAATGCATTGACTGAACAAGCTTTTCAACAACTCAAATAAGCAATGATCACTACCCTTGTACTGGCATTTCCTGATTTCTCTCAACCCTTCACATTGGAAATTGAGTTAGTGGGGGTGGAGTGGGAGAAGCGTTGATGCAAAAACACCACCCCATTGATTATTATAGTAACTCCTTAGCCCCAAAACACCTACGGTTGTCCACGTATGAGAAGAAATTTATTGGACATTATTCAAGTTGTATACAAATGGAGACCTTATCTATAAAGGAGGCAATTAATTAGTAAACAGCTCACCAGAGTCTAAGTTTTTCTTGGATCAAAGGGTTACTATTGGTTGATGCCTTATCTAGACATCCTACCCATATTGAAAGAGATTGAAATTCAAGTGTCTAGGCCAACCTGGGTCAAGGAAGTGGTGCATAGTAATGAAAATGATAACTGGATTCAATACAAGATTTTTGAGCTAATTTTGGATCCCATTGGAGAGGAAAAGTACAATTGAGGGAAGAATTGTTATTGTATGACAAGAAGTTGTGCATTGGAGCCATATAGTCGTGGAGAAAAAATTTCTTGCTAGAAGATCATAGTTTAGGGGTGGGATGACATTCTGGAATTACAAGAACTTACAACCGCTTCCTTACATCTCTTTTGGCATGATTTGAGAAAATTTATTAAGAATTGGTTTAAAAGTGTAATTTATTCCAAAGAATGAAAAATGAGCACATCAAATATTTGTAGGGTTTTGGCGCGATTACGCAGCAGAAATACAAAACTTCTACCCGAAACTCTCTAGCATCACACGTGAAGTATGATAGGATGATGAAGGATACGGGTTACCTTTGCCCGTTTGATGATCACTCCGCAGAAGTAGTATCCACGCCTCTATTGGTATCCACACCGAAGGATCTGCAAATGGAACTTCCTCTACTGTTCGTTCTAGTGGTGTAGAAGAAGGAGGAGAAATCAGGAGGCTTGATCAAATCAAGCACCACACAATAATGGAGGAGGAGAGGGGGGCGCCTCTTTGTGTCGTCGGGTCTAGGGGGGGGGGGCAGCCTCTCTCTATTTCTCTTCCTCTGAATTAATCTTTTTCATCTAATGGAAAATTAGGGCATACCTGTTTTCTAATTAATAACTCTTTATTAATTACAAAATTGCACCACTTTGGATCAACTTTCGTTACAGTCCAGTTTGCTATTTAGTCCAACTACATATGCATGTCAATGCACTTTGATCCCTGATTCTTTACCGTTAATTAGTCAAACTAATTAACATCTACATCCAGTCTAATCCTTTGATGTGTGACACTGCAGGTTCCTATTAAGTTGGCAGTAACAAATACAAACCTTGAGCGGTGTCTAGCAACACATCAATGCTACCCAATCAATAGGAATAGTCAGTGATCTGACAAACCTCTGTGACCAATGTTACCGTGCTGTATAGTCCCTTTGTCACAATATCCGGATTGTACATGAGACACAAATGTCACACTCGTATATCCAATCCATAGTTTCTCGATCTGTGAGTAGATTTATCAGAACAGATACCATTAACATCATATATTGATTTATCTGAGCTTCGCCATGCGTATCCGTAAGTCCTACTCATCGAGTTGCCATGGATACATACTCCCGTTATGTGGGAGGGAAAAATCCTCTCTACATCACTACCATCTCTCAGCTTGCTTTATATCATGTCCGATTATCGCCATTATAGTTACCCAGTTAATGTGCAACGTTTAAGGATATCAAAACATGATAATTCACAACTAGAGTATCTAGTGACTTCAAGTCAAAGGACCACAACACCATTGTCACTACGAGAAGCACTTGTGACATTCACATAAATTCCATGAAGCCTTCTCGTGGCGGGTCAATCCAGTATGCCATTACTCCTAATGCATACCCATGTGTTATATTTGATATTTCCATATCAGTCTACCCACATACTAGTCTCGATGCATAGTGATCGTTATATTAACCATTATACTTGACCTAGGATAGTTTAAGATAACAAAAATTGCAATCTAAGGACTTCATTAAATTAATATCTCCATAACTAAATTGTTATACAAAGAATAGTCTAGCCAAAACAATGTTCTCACTAAAATAGATTGCCTCTAGGGCATACACCAACATTCTCCCACTTGCACTAGAGCCAATCTGGTGTGGCCCTCATGCTTACGCTGAGCAAGAAGTTTAGTGAGTGGATCTGAAAGATTATCATCTATTTTATCTTGCATATATTCACATCTACTATATCTACGATCTTTTGAATGTGATGGAATCTCCTGAGTACATGTTTGGAATTTTGGTGCGACCTAGGTTCCTTGGCTTGAGCGATCGCCCTATTGTTGTCACAATAAAATGAAATGGGATCCACTATGCTAGGAACCACACCTAGTTCAGCGATGAACTTATTGATCCAAACAACTTCCTTTGATGCATTCGATGCAACAATGTACTCAGCCTCTATTGTAGAATCAACAATTGTCTCTTGCTTAGAACTCTTCCATCTCACAGCTCCTCCATTTAGGCAAAACACATAACCTGGCTGCGATCTAAAATCATCCTTATCGGTTTGGAAGCTCGCATCAGTGTAACCCTTTATACTGAGTTCTTCCTCCCCTCCATATATTAAGAACTTAGTCCTTCTCAAGTACTTAAGGATATTCTTGACAACAATTCAATGACTCTCACCCGGATTGTACTGGTATTTGCTTGTCATACTCAAAGCATATGACACATCTGGTCTAGTACATAACATGGTGTACATGATGGATCCAATAGCCGATGCATATAGGATCTTACTCATCCGATCCTTCTCAATCGGATTGGAAGGACAATCAGCCTTCGTAAGGCTAACTCCTTGCGACATGGGCAAGAATCCTTTCTTCGATTGTTGCACGTTGAACTGCTTCAACACCTTGTCAATATATGTACCTTGACTTAGGCCGATCAACATCCTTGATCTATCCCTATAGATCTTTATACCGAATATATAAGTTGCATCCCATAAGTCTTTCAATGAGAAGCAATTCCCTAGCCAATCTTTAACAGATTTCAAGGTACGGACATCTTTCCAATGAGTAATATGTCATCCACATACAAGAAACGAAATATAACATAGCTCCCACTAACCTTCTTGTAGACACAAGGTTCTTCTTCGCTTTTGATGAAGCCAAACTCTTTAACTGCATCATCAAACCGAAGGATCCAACTCTGAAAAGCTTGATTCAACCCATAAATGGACCGCGCAACTTACACACCTTATGGGCATGTTCTGGATCCTCAAAACCCTCTGGCTTTTTCATGTACACATCCTCAAGGAGATTTTCATACAAAAATGTTGTTTTCACATCCTTCTGCCAAATCTCATAATCGTAATAAGCCGCTATAGCAAGCAAGATGCGAATGGATTTAAGCATCGCAACTGGGGAAAGGTTTTGTCATCATCAATACCATGAAACCGTCTGAAGAATTTTTCCACCAATCGACCCTTAAAGGAAATCACATTGCCATCCATGTCGGTTTTCTTCTTGAAAACACACCTGTACCCTATGGGCTTTACCCCATCAGGTGGTTCCACTACAGTCCATACTTTATTGGTATACATGGAATCCATTTCGGAGGCTCATGGATTCAAGCCATTTATGATAGCCGGCCTCTTCACGGCCTCCTCGTAGGCTATAGGCTCATTCTCATCAATGGGTAATACGTCATCGGGTTCAGTCCCGAGAAGTCTGTATCTCTCTGGCCCCTGACGTATCCTACCAGACCTACAAAGCTCTTGTGTTACTTGAGTAGGTTGCTCCACAACATCTTGTGGTTCCTGCTCATTTTCCATCATATGATCAATGCTTTGTGGTTCTTGAACCTCTTCAAGTTCTACAGTCCTCCCACTGGTTTCTCTAGAGACAAACTCCCTTTCTAGAAGCACACTGGTTTGAGCAACAAACACTTTGTTCTCGGTTGGATTATAGAAATAATATCCTTTCGTTTCCTTAGGATCCCTCACAAATATACACTTTTCCAAATTGAGTCTGAGTTTATCTAATTGTAAACGCTTTACATAAATCTGGTAACCCCAAATTCTCATAGACGACACACTGGGACACCTCCAGTCCAAATCTCACATGGCGTCTTCATGACTGGTTGGGATGGAACACGGTTAAGGGTAAAGATAGATGTTAATAGAGTATGGCCCCAAAATTTAATTGGAAGATATTTTTGACTCATCATAGATCGAACCATCTCCAACAAGGTTCGATTCCTCCTCTCAGACACACCATTCCATTGTGGTGTTCCAGTTGGAGTGAGTTGGGACAAGATTGCATACTCTCTAAGATTGACTTCAAACTCTTGGCTTAGGTATTCTCCTCCACTATATGATCATAGAGCCTTAGTACTCTTGCCAAGCTAGTTCTCCACTTCATTCTTGAATGTTGGAATAGATGCCCTAGAGGCAATATTATTTGGTATGAACATTACTTTTTGGCTAGAATATCCATTGTATTATTTATGGAGATATTTAATATAATGAAGTCCTTAGATTGAAAATGTGTTGATTATCTTAAATATCCCTAGTTAATTATACTGATTAATAGTACGATCAACTATAGAGTAGTATGGAGTTCGTTTCGCACCCAACTGAGAGCAATGTACCAATTGATTCTACTGTAAATTAATGGAGAAATCCCATACCTAACTCAGGTGGAAGAAAAAGCAGATGTTCCCATTGATTGACTTTTGTTTGTATTGATATGGAGATATCACGTTCCAACACATGGGTATGCATTAAGGGTAATAGCATACTGGATTGACCCACGACGAGGAGGCTACATACATGTTATGTAAAGTCACAAGTGCTTCTCGTAGTGAAAATGGCATATTCATCCTTAGACTTGAAGTGACTAGATTCTCTAGTTGTGGAATATTGTGTTTTGATATCGTCAAACGCTACACCGTGACAGGGTAGCAATAAAGACGCTTATCGGACGCAATTGGAAGCAAGCTTAGAGATGGTAGTGATGTAGATCGAATTTGTCCCTCCCATATAACGGGAGCAAATATCCACGACCACTCGACGGATGGGGTTTATAGAATGTCTGGCCAGACTCAGATAAATCAAAATGGGATACTGATGAGATCTGCATGGATAAGACCATTCCCATGATCGAGAAACTATTGATTGGATATAAGAGTGTGACTTGTATGTCTCGTGTCCAATCCGGATATAGACAGAAAGGGATGAGACAATACTCGCACATGGTTTGTCGGATTACTGACTATTTCTATTAGTTAGGTGGCATGGATGTGTTGCTACACACCGCGCCATGTTAGTAATCGTTACTACCAAATAAGTAGAAACCTATGGGGTCACACTCCCTATGGACTAAACCGGACTTGGGAATTAATTAATATTATTAAACAAATAGAAGGATTAATATGCAACTTCTTGCAAACTTAGTAGGACTAATTTGCATGTTTGACTAATCCATGTATGGACAGGATTACGAGAGGGGCTAATATATAATTAACAAGGAGTTGTTAGACTATATAAATGACACTCCTACCTTATTTTCACAATAATTCTCATAACAAACATTAAGTGAGAGAGAACAAAACAAGGAGAGAGACAAGACAAGGAGGGCCGAACCACCCCCCCCCCCCGTTCGCCCCTCTACCCGTCGGGCTCAAGAGAGGCGTGCCGCCCTCTTTTTGCTCCGGTTTGCGTGATTATTCTTCTTCCTCCTTCATCCGTAGCTAGCAAAAAGGTATGGAGGATCCGAATACAATCCAAGGAGTGAACTATCCGTAGAGACGTGAAGAATATTTTGCGTTTGAAGTCATCCAGGGAAACCAACAAGGTATTTGATACTAAATCATTTACTATCGTTATGTTGTCTAGTACTGTGACCCTTTGAGGGTCTTGCGCATCTTTGTTTGTTTTATTCCGCTGCGTAATCCATTTCAAAACCCTACAGTGGTATCATAGCCACAGGTCGTAGAGCATAACGTAGTTTATGTGTTACGATTATTTTAATTTTACACTTTAATTATTGTTTATCGCATAAAACAGACAAATCAAGCATAGTTGATGCAATTTGAATATAATTCAACCCAACAAGACCCAATTTTACATTATATGTAGAAATTAGTGAATTTGGATCACATAGAATGTGAAATTTTGGATCTATAGAACTACGGTTTGGGCACGAGTTGGAAAAAGGGGTTTTTTCAATATGGAAATAACTAAACTTTGGAAACAAAGGAAGGATTTGTTTTGGAAAAAACTCCTAGGAGGGTTCGGCCCCCCTAGGGGATCGCCCCTCCTCTTCCTTTCCGCCCAAGGTAGACAGGGCCAAGGGGTCGGGCCTCCCTAGTGCACGGCCTAGCCATGTGGGCTAGGCACCGACCGACCCAAGGCTTGTGGCTGTCCTTTAGGGGTTCGGCCATAGTGATGGTGGGCCCTCTTGGACCATTTTGACCCTAGTATGTTCAAAATAAACTTAAATTGGCCAAGCGCGATAAAATTGGATTTTAACTGTTAATGTGCTATTCGCGTGGAGTTTGGATTTGGCCTTATATGTGGATGTTGTGAATGTTTAGTTTTTGTGGTTTGTTATTACGGCCTGCGAGCCAGTAAAATTAATATAATAATTAAATTAGGTTTTACGGCCTGCAAGCCGGTCTTCGTATCAAATTGTGAGATCTTTCTATTTAGTATAGATTCTAGATAGTATTAGATATAATAGATTATAGTTAAGATATGGAGAAGAAGAAGCCTAAAGAATTAAAGGACCACAAGATGGAGCATTCCACAAGCTATGGAGCATGGGCCAAAAGATGGAGGCACATGGAGATGATCTTGCTATTTTTGGGTTCATGGATATTCTCATTGGCTTGGGAATATCTTAGTATAGGAGGCCATATCCATATCACGTTTTTTTGTGGTTGTTTATTTATTGTCTTATTATTTGTTGTTGGTGTATGGACGATGCATGCAAAATTGGTAATAAGATAACTGAAAAAATAGATATTTTATTTTGGGATTGCCCAACCCAAATAAGTAGATCAATTGATATGGATCAACAAATCCATTAGAATTGAAAAGAAAATCTCTCAAATTTAAATACTGCGTTTTGCCTTCTCGTTACTTAAACACTCATCATGATCATGCTTTACCAAGCTCGTGCGTGCCAAAGAAGGGCGACTTGGTTCATCATGATGTGATGCAATTGCACAAACAAGTAATCTGCAACTGTTTGAGTAAGAGGTTGGACGCAACTGGGTAGTTTTAATAAGATTAAAAGCCAAGAGGCAACCAATTGGAAATATATATGGGATAGATAAATAAGGTGTTATTTGCCATATTGAACCAAGAGTTGCATAAGAATGCAATTGGAATTGCTCCTACCTAAATAACTAATTTTTTGGGTGACTTGCCAATGTAAGCTAAAAAACAAGTAAAATATGGATCCACTAGAAAATATAATGATATTTCCCACATTAATATTGAGGGTTATTAATCTGAGAAAATATAGAGAGCTATGTTTATTAATCTATCCATTATTAAATGTAGTTATTTGTTCATACAATACTAAAACATGTATATTTCTCATTGTGTAGAATTCCAATGGAAAACAATTCATATAATTCATCAAATATGGCTTTGAACTCTACACAATGAGAAATATACATGTTTTAGTATTCTACACAATGAGAAATATACATGTTTTACACAATGAGAAATATACATGAATTCTACCTGGCTTAGAACTCTACACAATTGTCTCTTGCTTAGAACTCTTCCAGCTCACAGCTCCTCCATTTAGGCAAAACACATAACCTGGCTGCAATCTAAAATCATCCTTATTGGTTTGGAAGCTCGCATCGGTGTAACCCTTTATACTGAGTTCTTCCTCCCCTCCATATATCAAGAACTTAGTCCTTCTCAAGGACTTAAGGATATTCTTGACAACAATCCAATGACTCTCACCAGGATTGGACTAGTATCTGCTTGTCACACTCAAAGCATATGACACATCTGGTCTAGTACATAACATGGTGTACATGATAGATCCAATAGCCGATGCATATGGGATCTTACTCATCCGATCCTTCTCAATCTGATTGGAAGAACAATTAGCCTTCGTAAGGCTAACTCCATGCGACATGGGCAAGAATCCTTTCTTCGATTCTTGCACGTTGAAACGCTTCAACAACTTGTCAATATATGTACCTTGACTTAGGCCGAGCAACATCCTTGATCCATCCCTATAGGTTTTTATACCGAATATATAAGTTGCATCCCATAAGTATTTCAATGAGAAGCAATTCCCTAACAAATCTTTAACAGATTGCAAGGTAGGGACATCGTTTCCAATGTGTAATATGTCATCCACATACAAGACCAGAAATATAACATAGCTCACACTAACCTTCTTGTAGACACAAGGTTCTTCTTCGCTTTTGATGAAGCCAAACTCTTTAACTGCATCATCAAACTGAAGAATCCAACTCCGATAAGCTTGATTCAACCCATAAATGGACCACCGCATTTTACACACCTTATGGGCATGTTTTGGATCCTCAAAACCCTCTGGATTTTTCATGTACACATCCTCAAGGAGATTTTCATACACAAATGTTGTTTTCACATCCATCTTCCAAATCTCATAATCGTAATAAGCCGCTATAGCAAGCAAGATGCAAATGGATTTAAGCATCGCAACTGGGGAAAAGGTTTTGTCATAGTCAATACCATGAACCTGTCTGAATACTTTTTCCACCAATCGCCCCTTAAAGGAAATCACATTGCCATCCATGTCGGTTTTCTTCTTCAAAACTCACTTATACCCTATGGGCTTTACCCCATCAGGTGGTTCCACTACAATCCATACCTTATTGGTATACATGGAATCCATTTCGGATCTCATGGATTCAAGCCATTTATGATAGCTGGCCTCTTCACGGCCTCCTCGTAGGCTATAGGCTCATCCTCATCAATGGACAATACGTCATCGGGTTCAGTCATGAGAAGTCTCTATCTCTCTGGCCCCTGACGTATCCTACCAGACCTACGAAGCTCTTATGTTACTTGAGTAGGTTGCTCCACAACATCTTGTGGTTCCTGCTCATTTTCCATCATATGATCAATGCTTTGTGGTTCTTGAACCTCTTCATGTTCTACAGTCCTCCCACTGGTTTCTCTATAGACAAACTCCCTTTCTAGAAACACACCGGTTCGAGCAACAAACACTTTGTTCTCGGTTGGATTATAAAAATAATATCCATTCGTTTCCTTAGGATGCCTCACAAATATACACTTTTCCAAATTGAGTCCGAGTTTATCTACTTGTAAATGCTTTACATAAATATAGTAACCCCAAATTCTCATAGACGACACACAGGGACACCTCCAGTCCAAATCTCATATGGCGTCTTCATGACTAGTTGCGATGGAACAAGGTTAAGGTTAAAGATAGATGTTAATAGACCATGGCCCCAAAATGAAATTGGTAGATATGTTTGACTCATCATAGATCGAACCATGTCCAACAAGGTTCGATTCCTCCTCTCAGACACACCATTCCATTGTGGTGTTCCAGTTGGAGTGAGTTGGGACAAGTTCCCATACTCTCTAAGATTGACTTCAAACTCTTGTCTTAGGTATTCTCCTCCACTATATGATCGTAGAGCCGTAATACTCTTGCCAAGCTAGTTCTCCACTTCATTCTTGAATGTTGGAATAGATGCTCTAGAGGAAATATTATTTGGTATGAACATTACTTTTTGGCTAGAATATCCAATGTATTATTTATGGAGATATTTAATATAATGAAGTCCTTAGATTGTAAATGTGTTGATTATCTAAAATATCCCTAATTAATTATACTGACTAATAGGACGATAAACTATAGACTAGTATGGAGTTCGTTTCATACCCAACTGAGAGCAATGTACCAATTGATTCTATTGTAAATGAATGGAGAAATCCCATACCAAACTCAGGTGGAAGAAAAAGCAGATGTTCCCATTGGGGCAGTAATTGACTTTTGTTTGTATTGATATGGAGATATCACGTTCCAACACATGGATATGCATTAAGGGTGGATTGACCCACAACGAGGAGGCTACATACATGATATGTAAAGTCACAAGTGCTTCTCGTAGTGAAAACGGTATATTCATCCTTAGACTTGAAGTCACTAGATCCTCTAGTTGTGGAATATTGTGTTTTGATATCGTCAAACGCTACACCGTGACTGGGTAGTAATAAAGGCGATTATCGGACGCAATTGGAGGCAAGCTTAGAATTGGTAGTGATGTAGATAGAATTCCCCCCCCCCCCCAAATAACGGGAGCAAATATCCACGACCACTCGAGGGATGGTGCTTATAGAATGTCTGGCCAGACTCAGATAAACCAAAATGGGATATTGATGATATCTGCATGGATAAGACCATTCCCAGGATCGAGAAACTATGGATTGGATATAAGAGTGTGATTTGTATGTCTCGTGTCCAATCCCGATATACAGAGGAAGGGATGAGACAATACTTGCACAAGGTTTGTCGGATTAATGACTATTTCTATTAGTTAGGTGGCATGGATGTGTTGCTAGACACCGCATGTTAGTAATCGTTACTACCAACTAAGTAGAAACCTATGAGGTCACACTCCCTATGGACTAAACCGAACTTGGGAATTAATTAATATGATTAAATAAATAGAAGGAACAATACGCAATTTCTTGCAAACTTAGTAGCACTAATTTGCATGTTTGACTAATCCATGTATGGACAGGATTACGAGAGGGGCTAATATGTAGTTAACAAGGAGTTGTTAGACTATATAAAGGACACTCCTACCTTATTTTCTCAATAATTCTCATAAGAAACATTAAGTGAGAGATAACAAAGCAAGGAGAGAGACAAGACAAGGAGGGCCAAAACGCAACCCCCCCCGTTCGCCCCTCTACCCGTCGGGCTCAAGAGAGGCGTGTCGCCCTCTTTTGCTCCGGTTTGTGTGATTATTCTTCTTCCTCCTTCATCCCTAGCTAGCAAAAACGTATGGAGGATCCGGAGACAATCCGAGGAGTGGACTATCCGTAGAGACGTGAACAATATTTTTCGTTTGAAGTCATCCAGGGAAACCAACAAGGTATTTGATACTAAATCCTTTACTATCGTTATGTTGTCTAGTCTTGTGACCCTTGGAGGGTCTTTCACATATTTGTTTGTTTTATTCCGCTGCGTAATCCATTAAAAAACCCTACAGTGGTATCAGAGCCACAGGTCGTAGAGCATAACGTAGTTTATGTGTTAACGATTATGCCAATTTTACACTTCAATTATTGTTTATCACGTAAAACAGACAAATCAAGCATAGTTGATGCAATTTGAATATAATTCAACCAAACAAGACCTAATTTTACACAATATGTATAAATTAGTGAATTTGGATCACATAGGATATGAAATTTTGGATCTAGAGAACTAGGGTTTGGGCACGAGTTGGAAAAAGGGGTTTTTCTAATATGAAAATAACTAAACTTTGGAAACAAAGGAAGGAGTTGTAAAAACTCCTAGGAAGGTTCGGCCCCCCTAGTGGACCGCCCCTCCTTTTCCTTTCCGCCCAAGGTAGCCACGGGCAAGGGGTCGGGCCTCCCTAGTGCACGACCTAGCCATGCGGGCTAGGCACCGACCGGTCCAAGGCTTGTGGCAGTCCTTTAGGGGTTCGGCCATAGTGATGGTGGGCCCTCTTGGACCATTTTGACCCTAATATGTTCAAAATAAACTTAAATTGGCCAAGCGCGTTAAAATTGGTTTTTTAACTGTTTATGTGCTATTCGCATGGTGATTGGATTTGGCCTTAAATGTGGATGTTGTGAATGTTTAATTTTTGTGGTTTGTTTTTACGGCCTGCGAGCCGGTAAAATTAATATAATAATTAAATTAGGTTTTACGGCCTGCGAGCCGGTCTTCGTATCAAATTGTGAGATCTTTCTATTTAGTATAGATTCTAGCTAGTATTAGATAGAATAGATGATAGTCAAGATATGGAGAAGAAGAAGCTTAAATAATTAAAGGACCACAAGATGGAGCATTCCACAAGGCTAAGGAGCATGGAGCATTCCACAAGCTATGGAGCATGGGCCAAAAGATGGAGGCACATGGAGATGAGCTTGCTATTTTTGGGTTCATGAATATTCTCATTGGCTTGGGAATATCTTAGTCTAGGAGGCCATACCCATATCACGTTTTTTTTGTGGTTGTTTATTTATTCTTATTATTTATTGTTGGTGTATGGACGATGCATGCAAAATTGGTAATAAGATAATTGAAAAAACAGATCTTTTATTTTGGGATTGCCCAACCCAAATAAGTAGATCAGTTGATATGGATCAACAAATCAATTAGAATTGAAAGGAAAAATCTCTCAAATTTAAATATTGCGTTTTGCCTTCTCGTTACTTAAACACTCATCATGATCATGCTTTACCAAGCTCGTGCGTGCCAAAGAAGGGCGACTTGGTTCATCTTGATGTGATGCGATGGTACAAACAAGTAATCTGCAACTGTTTGAGTAAGAGTTTGGACGCAGCTGGGTAGTTTTAATAAGATTAAAAGCCTAGAGGCAACCAATTGGAAATATATATGGGATAGATAAATAAGGTGTGCCCAATTGAACCAAGAGTTGCATAAGGATGCAATTGGAATTGTTCCTACCTAAATAACTAATTTGTTGGGTGACTTGCCAATGCAAGCTAAAAAACAAGTGAAATATGGATCTTGACCCCACTAGAAAATATAATGATATTCTCCACATTAATATTGAGGGTTATTAATCCGATAAAAATATAAGAAGCTATGTTTATTAATCTATCCATTATTAAATGTAGTTATTTGTTCATAAAATACTAAAACATGTATATTTCTCATTTTGTAGAATTCCAATGGAAAATAATTCATCGAATTCATCACATTCCCTACGAGCCGTCCTTGAGAAGGACAAACTTTCTGGAACAAACTTTCTAGACTGGTACAGGAACTTGAGAATCGTTCTCAAGAAAGAAAATAAACTGTACACTCTAGAGGACGAAGTTCCTATTGGTCCAGAAAATAATATCCCTGCAGCCCTAAAGGCACATCAGAAGTTCGTTGACGATGTTATTGATGCGGCCTGCCTTATGCTTTGCACCATGAACTCTGAGCTTCAGAAGCAACATGAGAACATGGCTGCGTTTGATATGCTCATTCACTTGAAGCAGCTCTTCCAAGAGCAAGAAAGGGTTGAGCAGTATGAAGTTTATAAGGCACTGTTCAAATGTCATTTGTCATAGGGAAACCCTGTGGGGCCCCACGTGCTCCGTATGATCGGATACTTGGAGAGCCTCACACGCCTAGAGTTTCCTGTGGACCAAGAGTTGGCGACTGATCTCATCTTGCAGTCGTTGCCTGATAGTTATGGACAGTTCATCATGAACTATAAAATGAATGAGATCGTCAAGCCTCTGCTAGATCTACTCAATATGATAAGAAAAGTTGAATAAAGCATCAACAAGGAAAAGGGAAAGGCCATAATGATGGTTAGCAAAGGAAAGAGCAAAAGGTTTGCTTCTACCTCCCAAAAGGGAAAGGCAAGTCATTTGCCAAGCCTAAGGAAGCTGCCCTTAAACCTGATGGTGGCGTTGCCAAGGGAGTAACTAAGGGTGATTGTCACTACTGCAGTCAGCCTGGACACTGGAAGAGGAACTGCCCAAAGTATCAGGAGGATAAGAGGCTTGGAATAGTGATTCAACCACCACCAAGTACTTTTTTTTATAGATGTTAATTTAAATATATCTTCATCTTGGGTATTGGATACTGGATGTGAATCTCACATTTGTCGAAATGTGCAGGATCTAAAGAGAAGTAGAAGGTTGGCTTAATGAGAGATAGACATGCACGTTGCGAATGGAGCAAAGGTTGCTGCATTGGCCTGGGCGTGTACGAGCTATCTTTGCCTTCAGGATTAGTTTTAGAATTAAATAATTGCTATTTTGTGCCTGCTATGAGCAGAAACATTATTTCTATTTCTTGTTTGGACAAGGAAGGTTTTACTATTTCAATAAAGGACAATTGTTGCTCTTTATTTTGATAGTATTCACTATTGTAGTGCGCAATTATTTAATTGATTATCCTTGATCTAAGCAATCCTCTCTATAACATAAATACCAAGAGGATTTAAATGAATAATTTAAATCATGCTTATCTATATCATTGTCGTCTAGGCCATATAAACGAGAAACGTGTATCTAGACTCCATGAGGATGGACTTCTAGACTCATTTGATTTTGAATCATATAAGACGTGTGAAGCTTGTTTATTAGGAAAGATAACACAGTCCCCTTGAAATAAGAAAGGTGAGAGGACTAGTGAGCATTTGGCGCTCGTGCATACTGATGTATGTGGGCCATTTTCCACTCCTTCCATGGGTGGTTACGTCTATTTCATTACGTTTACTGATGATTTCAGTAGATATGGATTGTATACCTTCTGAAGGCCAAATTCGAATCCTTTGAAAAGTTCAAAGAATTCAAGAATGAAGTAGAGAAGCAGCTTGGCAAAAGTATTAAGGCTCTACGATTGGATCTTGGAGGAGAATACTTAAACCAAGAGTTTGACAACTATCTTAGGGAGTGTGGGATATTGTCCCAACTCACTCCACCCGGCACGCCACAATTGAATGGCGTGTCCGAGAGGAGGAATCAAACAATTTTAGACATGGTTCGATCCATGATGTGTCAAACTGATCATCCAATATCATTTTGGGGCTACGCTCTGTTGTGTGAAACTTTCACCATTAACCGTGTTCCATTTAAATCGGTCATGAAGACTCCATATGAGATGTGGAGTAGGAGGCATCTCATAGTGTCCTTCATGGGGATTTGGGGCTGCGATGTCTATGTAAATCGTTTACAATTAGACAAGCTCGGGCCCAAGTCAGATAAGTGTAAGTTTGTGGGAAACCCTAAGGAAACTAAGGGATATTATTTCTACAATCCAACCAAGAACAAAGTGTTTGTTGCCCGGTCCGGCGTGTTTCTAGAAAGAGAGGTTGTCTCTAAAGAAGCAAGTGGGAGGACTGTAGAATTTGAAGAAATTAAAGAACCAAAAACCACTGATCCTACTACGGAACATGAACATGAACCACAAGATGTTATGGATGAACATGTTCAAGTAACACAAGATCTTCGTAGGTCGAGTAGAGTGCGCTAGGAGCCAAAGAGGTATGGACTTCTCGTGACTGATCCTGGTGACGCGTTTCTCATAGATGATGAGCCTACTACCTATGGAGAGGCCATCAAAGGGCCGGACTCTCAGAAGTGGCTTAAAGCCATGTAATCCGAGATGGAATCCATGTATACCAACAAAGCATGGACTTTGGTGGAACCACCCCAAGGGGCGCGACCCATAGGGTGCAAATGGGACTTCAAGAATAAGACCGACATGGATGGTAATGTGATTACCTATGAGGGTAGATTGGTTGCAAAAGGATTCAGACAGATTCATTGTATAGGCTATGATGAAACCTTTTCACTAGTCGCGATGACCAAATCCATTCGAATCCTACTTGCTATTGCAGCTTATCACGATTATGAGATTTGGAAGATGGATGTCAAAACAGCGTTTCTGTATGGAAACCTCCTCGAGGATGTGTACACGACACAACCTGTGGGGTTTGTGGATCTAGAGCATGCCCATAAAGTTTGTAAGTTGCAACAATCCATTTATGGATTGAGGAAAGCTTCTAGGAGTTGGAATTGGCGTTTTGATGAAGCAGTCAAAGAAATTGACTTCATCAAGAAAAAAGATGAATCTTGTGTCTACAAGAAGGTTAGTGGGAGCTCTGTTATATTTCTGGTCTTGTATGTGGATGACATACTACTCATTGAAAACGACATTCCCATGCTGCAATCTGTGAAAAATTGGCTAGGAAAGTGTTTCTCAATGAAGGACTTAGGAGATGCAGCTTATATACTTCGGATATCATGGCCTCAGGCCACTTTAAGAGTCCGGCCCTTTCATGAACTCTCCATATGTAGTAGGTTCATTATCCTTGAGTAGTGCATCACTGGGCTCAGTAACGAGAAATCCATACCTCTCTGGCTCTTTTAACACCCTACTCGACCTACGAAGTTCTTGTGTTATCTGAACAGGTTCCTCCAAAACATCTTGTGGTTCCTGTTCATGTTCCATAATAGGATCAATGGTTTGTGGCTTTTGATCCTCTTCATGTTCTATGGTCCTCCCACTGGCTTCTTTAGAGACAAATTCTCTTTTAAGAAACACACCGGTCCGGGCAACAGACACTTTTTTCTTGGTTGGATTGTAGAAGTAAGATCCCTTTGTTTCCTTAGAGTATCCCAAAAACTTATACTTATCCGACTTTGGTCCGAGCTTGTCTGTTTGTAACATTTTACATAGACGTCGCAACGTGAAATCCTCATAAAAGAAACTGTGGGATGCCACGCACTCCACATCTCATATGGATTCATCATGACTGATTTGGATGGAAGGCGGTTAATAGTAAAAGCTGCACATAATATAGCGTGTCCCCAAAAAGATGACGGAAGATCAGTTTGACACATCATAGATCGCACCATATCCAATAGGTGCGATTCCTCGTCACGGACACGACATTCCACTGTGGCGTTCTGGGTGGAATGAGTTGGGATATGATCCCACACTCTCTAAGGTAGTCTTGAAACTCTTGGCTCAAGTATTATCCTCCACAATCCGGTCGTAGAGAATTAATACTCTCGCAAAGTTGATCTCTACTTCATTCTTGAATTCTTTGACCTTTTCAAATGATTCAGATTTGTCCTTCATAAGGTACACAAATCCATATTGATAGATCAGAAGCTCTTGAGTATTGAATGAGTTCATAAACTTATAAGGAGCTTTTGTTCCTTGATGATGAAAGCCAAATCAGAAGTTGAGAAACAACACTTAGTATCAAAGCTTTGAGATACCGTAGTGTTCAATGATTATATTGTGCTTATATGTTTCTGTGTTTGCAGGCTTATTTAATTGGATTGGACAATTTGTTTATCATTCACTGATGAATTCAGCAAATATTATTGAGTCTTTTTTTGGATTGTATAACACATATTGCTGGATTGAGCATCAAGGCTCATACATGTGAACTAGCAGTCAAAGCTCCAAAGGTTTTCTGATTACTATATACTGCTAAGTTTATCTAACTAATCTGTGTATGCAGGATGGATTAGTTGGATTCAAATCTGAGTTTTGAGTTGTTCTAAATATTTATCCCTTGTTTTATATTGATTCATAGTTACATCTACTCAGTTGGATATAGAAACTGAATTTAACCTAAGACAGATAAGCCCAGTTTCTCAGGATTTGTCTGTCTGTAACATATCAGATCTTGTTGCTATTTTTCTAGATGTTGTTTGATCTTTTTTGCTGAGTGTGTACGGGTTTTTTGGTCGCTCCAACTTTCATAAACAACTCAGTTAGATATCCAAGCATAGTTGTTGAAAGAAACATATATGGGGGAGATGATTTATAATTCAGTTCCTAAAATATCTCAGAGTTGTTGCAGACAGTTATTAAAAGATCAGAGTTTGAATTTCAATAGAGAAACATTGAGAGAGGCTGATCAACGTTGGATTTGAAGAGAGTTAGAAACAAGAGAGATCAAGTTACATAACTCTTCAAACAATCAAGCCAATCAACACTGCAACATGAGAACATCATTCATCAGATCAGAAGCACTCTTCCAAGCTTAATCAACTTATCCTTTTTTGAGTTCTTCTACTTGTACTGAATTGTATTATTCATTCTATCTTTCCAAAACCTCACAAAACTTAGTAGTTTTGTTGTTCAAGTGAAAAACAAGAGGTTCTTATTGTTTTAAAAGGTTGTAGCTGGTAACTAGATATGTTGGGAACCACAAGATGTATAAGTGTAAGGTAGATCACTTAGGCTTGAGATCTAGGGCTAAATTTGGGTGATTAATAAGAAGTTGTGTTGAAATCCTGGAGGGATTAGATCCATCAGGCAGAGACTAGGTCCAATCGTGACTGAACTCCGTAAAAATCCCTGTGTTCCTATTATTTATTATGTTGCTTTTCATTCAAGTTATAAACAGGTAGCTCTAAAGCTTTTGAGGATTTCCAATCTCAAAGCTTTGAAGCTTCTGTGAGTGATAGTTATATCTCTAGCTTCTGAAACATTTTCCAAAGCTTTGAGATATCAACTGCACAATCTCTTAATGTTTTAAAAGGCTAGTTTTGAGAAAAAGTTTCCATACTCTATTCAACCCCCCCCCCCCCTCTAGAGTATTAGATCATGTTATTCTACTTACATTACAAACTTTCAATTGGTATCAGAGATTGGGTCACTGTTTAAAGATCTAACAATCTTGTGAAAATGAGTAATGTAGGTGATGGAGGATTCTCACAGGGAAGAGCAGCCAGACCTCCACTTTTATGTGGTGATAACTTTGTGCATTTTAAGGCACTAACGAAAATGTTCATCACAGATAGGGACATGGAACTATGGTCCGTTGTTGTTAATGGTCCAAACTTGTTCTACACTACCTCTGATGGAGTCAGGACTGTCAAATCAGAAGAAGATCTCTCAGCTACTGAACTTAAAAAGGTATTAACGAATTATAAAGCTTTGAACTTATTATATTGTGCTCTTAGTGCAGATGAGTTCAACAGAATATCCAAACGCAAGAGTGCAAAAGAGATCTGGGGTAAGCTGAATGTCACTTATCAAAGATCTAGCCAAGTCAAGAAGACTAATATCAACATCCTTCTGAGACAGTATGAACAGTTTAAGATGAATTGTGATGAATCCCTCAAGGACATGTTCAAGAGGTTTACTGACATAGTGAACAACTTGGAATCTTCGGGAAATGCTTTCTCAAATGAAGATAAACTCAGAAAGATACTTAGAAGTTTACCAAAAGCCAAGTGGGAGCCTAAGTCATCTGCAATTGAAGAAGCTCAAGACTTGAGTATCTTAGAGCTAGATGATCTGCAAAGAAAACTGCTCACTCATGAGATTTCAATGAAAGAAGTGGATGGCATGAGTGACAACATCAAGAACCTGGCACTCAAGGAAAAAGACAATGATAAATCTCAAAGCCTTGAATAGGATGATGATGATGATTATGAAGAAGAAGAAGAAGAAGAAGAAGAAGCTTTAGCCTTAATCTCTAAAGCCTTGGCAAGAATCCTCAAGAAGAAAAAGACCTTTGGAAACAAGTACTTCAACAAGGAAAAATTCAGATCCTCAATTAGTAAGGATTAGAAAGGTAAATCTCCTTCACATTCATATAAACCTAAATTTATGAATTGCTATGAATGTGGATATTCAGATCACTTGGTGAGATATTTCCCTCAAAAGAAGAAAAGCAGGCATTTTTCACAAATGGAAAATAACAATCGGAAGAAGAAATCAATGGTTGCTTCCTGGAGTTTTTCACATTCTTCAACAGACTCAGAATCTGATGAAGAACAGGAAAATATCTGCTTAATGGCTGAGCATAATGAATAAAAAGGCTCAGACATACATTGAGGATAGGGTAAATAATCTCTAATCTAGTCCTTCAGATGTTTTGTCTGAAATTCTCAAAAGTATGTTTTTGAATGAGGAAAGTTACAGAAATGAGATTGATTCTTTGAAAAGTGAAGGTTCATGAGCAAGCAAAGGAGAACATATATTTAAATTTTCAAAACAAGTGTCTTGAAGAAACTAAGTTGAAAATTGATAGTGATTTCAAAGCCTTGGACAGCAGATTCAAAGGTTTGAAGACACAAGTCAAAGAAGTTGTTGATCAAAACTCTCTTTTAATAGATAAGTATGTTGATCTAAAGAATCATTCAGATGATTTAGAACAACAGAAAACTTCATTGACTGAGAAGCTTCAAGAATACAAGAAAATCTTATTAACCTTTGCTGGATCAGAGCACAAAGTGAATCTCATGCTTGGAGGAAGTATGCATTCTGTTTACAAAATTGGAATTGGTTATAATCTAAATTTTCCAAAAAGAAACCAACCCACATTTGTAAAATCAGGAAGCTCATTATTGTGGTAAAATTGGACATGTGAAGTTAACTTGCCCCTTTAGAGGGACAGAACCTCACATTTTGAGGAATACCTATCCTTATCATCTTAAGGGACAAGTGAGACAGATTTGGGTTCCAAAAGGAATCAGACCACCTAACATGGTTGATTCTGAGTATGAATCCAAATTGTACACTTGGTCTAATAGCCTGTTAAGGCATCGATTGGATTTTGCAGAATGTCATCAAAGCTTTGAAGAATCAAAAGTGGATTTTGGATAGTGGTTGTTCCAGGCACATGAGTGGAAAGAAATCCTTATTCAATGAGCTTAAAGTGCAATCAGGAGAAACAATTACACTTGGTGACAAACCTAGGTGCAACATCATTAGTATAGGTAGTATTGGTAATGATTCTGCAAGTTCAATTTCAGATGTCTATTTGGTTGAAGGTCTAAAGTATAATTTGTTTAGTATATCTCAGTTATGTGATTTAGGTAATAAAGTAGTTTCTGCCAAGGAAAAATGTGTGGTGCAAGATGAGAAATCTGACAATGCATACTCAATGCTCCTAGGTCACATAATGTTTATGATTTTAGTACTAACAAAGTTGCAGGTGAAAGTCTGAAGTGTCTCAAAGCTTTGAAGGAAGACTCAAAGCTTTGGAATAGAAAGCGTGGGGATATTAGCATGCATACTATGAACAAACTCATCTCAAAAGACTTGGTAAGAGGATTACCAATCCTGTAATTCGAAGATGATGAGATTTGCAAAGCATGTACCCAAGATAAACAGACCAAGAGTTCATTCAAGCCAAATACCTTTGTAAGTACCTCCAGACCCTTAGAATTGATGCATATAGACTTGTCTGGTCCTATGAGGGTTCATACACCCAAAGGTAAGAGCTATATGCTTGTTGTGGTAGATGATTACTCTAGATTTACAAGGGTTATGTTCATTAGAGACAAGTCTGAAGCATTATCAGAATACTCAAAGCTTTGTAAGGAGCTTCAAACTTTGAAAAACTTACATTTTGCATCAGTTATAAGTGATCATGGTAGAGAATTTGATCAGCTTGATTTTGATTTATTTTTGTGCAAAGCATGGTATCTCACACAACTTTTCTGTACCAAGAACTCCTCGGCAGAATGGAGTAGTTGAAAGAAAAAATAGAACACTTGAAGATATGTTTAGAACCATGCTACTTGAAAGTAACTTGCCAAAGTATTTGTGGACAGAAGCTGTTAACACTGCCAATTATGTGCTCAATAGATGTTTGATCAGGCCTATTTTGAAGAAAACTTCTTATGATCTTTTCAGAGGTAGAAAGCCTACTGTTTCTTATTTTAAGCCTTTTGGCTGTACTTCTTTTGTGCATAATAATGGCAAGGATAATCTTAGGAAGTTTGATGCTAGAAGTGATGAAGGTGTATTTCTTGGTTACTGTTAAACCAGCAAAGCATATAGAGTTTTCAATAAGAAAACTAAGATTGTAGAGGAGAGCATTCATGTTATTTTTGATGAAAATACTGATGATTTTTTGAGTGAATGTTTTGCAGATCTCAACTTGAATAAATATAAGGCAGATGATGATTATGAAAAAGAGAAAAGAAGCAAAACTAAGTTGAAGGAACAGTCAGAAGAATCTCAAGGCCTTGAACCTCCCGCTGAGCCAAAATGTCAAAGCCTTGAGACTGAGATTTATAGAGCTCAAGATGCTTCAACTAGTGTATCAAGATCTCAAAGCCTTGAAGGAAAATATACCTGGACACCAAGGAAGAAGTTCAAATACCTATCAGATCATCCTGTAGACGACATCATTTCAGATCCAACCACTGGAACACATGCAAGATGACAGCTAATGAATATGTGTGCTTTCAGTGCCTTTGTATCACTTATTGAGCCTAAAAATGCAAAGGATGCACTAGAAGATGCAAATTTGATCATTGCAATGCATAATGAGCTGAATGAGTTTGAAAGGAATAAAGTTTGGAACTTGGTTCCAAGACCAAAAATTCAGTCTGTTATTGGAACCATATGGATATTTAGGAATAAACTTGATGAAAATGGCAAGGTTGTGAGAAACAAAGCCAGACTTCTGGCACAGGGGTATAATCAAGAGGAAGAAATTGATTATGAGGAAACATTTGCTCCTGTTGCCAGTTTAGAAGCTATCAGAATACTTCTTGCATTTGCATCCCCATAAACACATAAAGTTATTTCAAATGGATGTTAAATGTGCTTTCTTAAATGGCTATTTACAAGAAGAAGTATATTTTGCTCAACCACCTGATTTTGAAGATGAAAATTTCCCTGATCATGTTTACAAATTACACAAAGCTCTTTATGGACTTAAGCAAGCTCCAAGGGCTTGGTATGACAGACTCTCAAAGTTTCTACTAGACAATGGTTTCAAGAGAGGTCTGGTTGACAAAACTCTTTTTATAAAGAATCATGAAAAGTACTTGTTAGTAGTACATATTTATGTTGATGATGTACTCTTTGGTGCTACTAATGATGCTCTTTCAAAAGATTTTTCAAGTCTAATGTGCAGGGAGTTTGAAGTGAGCTTAATGGGTGAACTCAATTTCTTTCTGAGACTTCATGTTCATCAAATGAAGAAAGGCATATTTGTGCATCAAGGGGAATATAACAAGGACTTGTTAAACAAGTATAATACGTCTCATTCCAAGGTAGCAAAGACTCCTATGAGTTCATCTTTATTCTTGGACAAGCATACAAATGGTAAAAGTGTAAAAAAAGATCAAAAAGAATACAGAGGTATGATTGGTTCACTTTTGTACTTAACTGCTAGTAGACCTGATATTATATTTAGTGTATGCATGTGTGCAAGGTTTCAAGCAGACCCTAAAGAAAGTCATTTAATTGCTGTTAAAAGGATTTTCAGATACTTGAATGGAACCAAAGACTTGGGGCTTTGGTATCCAAGAAGGACTAATTTTATGTTGAGTGGCTATTCAGATGCAGACTTTGCAGGTTGTAAGGTAGATAGAAAGAGTACTTCTAGATGTTTTCAATTTCATGGTTCATCATTGATCAGTTGGCATTCAAAGAAGCAGAACTCTGTAGCCTTATCAATTGCAGAAGCTGAGTACATAGTAGCTGGTGCTTGTTTCTCTCAAGTGTGTGGGTTTCTCAACAGCTAACGGATCTTGGATATGAATACAGAAATGTGCCTATCAACTGTGAAAATGTACAGCATTCAAGAACTAAGCACATAGATGCGAGACATCATTATATTAGAGATCATACAGAGAAAGGTTATGTATCTTTAACTTTTATTTTAACTACTATGCAGATAGCTGATATTTTTGCTAAACCTTTTCCAGATGAAAGGTTTTCATCCCCAAATCTTGAATTGGGTATGTTAAACACTGATGCATTGGTTTAGGGGGAGTATTAGTTCATATGTGTATTATGTGTGAAAATCTCAAAGCCTTGAGATCATACTTTCCTAGCCTTGAAAGTATGCTTCAAAGATTTGAACTTTTCTGGCAGCCTTGAAATTTCTCAAAGCTTTGAACCACCGTTTCACTAGCTTTGATTAATATGCTGTGTATTTTAATTAATAATTGAATCATAGAATATTTTGTATCTTTTAGATAATTTCAGAATATTTCACACGTTCAGAGATATTGACAAAATATCCCAAAATATATTTTTGAAATCTTTTAAAATCTGATTTGCATGCAATCCTATTTTCAATCAAACTCTTCTACCTACTTAAGCCAACTTCAGGGCTTATTTCTCTCATTCTTCACCTCTTTCTCTCCTTCTCTTTCTCTCTCAATCTCTTTCTCAAACCCTCTGAAACCCTAAACCCAGTGGAGCGAAAATCAAAGAGGATCAAGCAGCTAGGTCAGAGCTGTGGTAAGAGGATAAAGAGGAAGGCTAATAGGAAGATAACCATTCATGGATCAGATTATGAGGAGACAGCGAGGGTTCATGTAACTTTCTACCTTGAAAGAAGATCAGGAAGGGAAAAGAAGTTCAAGAAGAGCCAGAAGCTGGGTCTGAATCTCAGTCTGCAACAGAGGAAGTGGTGAAAACTAAAGAGCATGGAGGTAAAGATCAGGGAGATCATTCTAGTAAGAATAATATGGAGGTGGTTACTGAAGAGAAAGGTGAGAATTAGGATTTTCCATCTCTAGAGAAAAAGAAGCCAGAGGATAAGAAGACTGATCCACCATCTGAGAAGAAGAGGGTTAAGCACAGTGCAGTAAAAACCAAGAAAGCTTCTGGTTTTGGTAAGCATCTCTTACATGAGTCTTGGTTTATTAATTCCGAGGTTAAGGCTATGTGGATGGATGGGTATGCTTCATCAAAAATTGCCTAATGTAGTCTTATAAGTACTGACTTATTGGAGAAATTAGATATAGACTACATTAGTAAGCTAAGAGAGTCTTCCGTTGGGAAGTTGTTAAAACCATCTTCTGAGGCATATCCTAGGTTAACTAGGCTTTTCTAGATGAATTTAGTTCAAGAATCGGATGATAGTGACAACTTTATCTTGACTTCTAAGGTTGTTGGGATTGACATGAAGCTAGACCATAGAATTTTTGCGAAAGTTTTAGGAGCGCCTAGAAAATACAGGGTTAGTGATCATCTAGATTGGGGAGAATGTTTGGAACTAGCCTTTTTCTTTGAAGGAACCCCTACTAGATCTAAGCAGTTAACGCATTCTGTGTTTAATTGTGAAGCCAAAATCTTGTTCTCCATAATCATGAGATGTGTAGGTTCTAGGGAGCATTCCAAAGAGTTGGTGACAGACAAGGTTCTAATACATATGTATTTGATATGTCAAGGTTTTGAGGTTGATTTGCCTACTGTTGTTATGGAACATATGGTGTACTGTGGTACTAGGACTAGGAATCATTCTCTGCCCTATGCCAATGTGTTGCCATTGTTTTTCAAGAAATTTGGGGTACCCTTGGAGGATGAGGAGAAAATCACAACTTGTTTTGGGTTGGTAGATGAGGCATTAATTTAAAGGATTGGGATAGTTCAGACTGCTAAAGGCAAATGGAAATTCTATTATGATTTGAATGCTAAAGAGTTAAAGGAGAAAGAGTTTATCAAACCTAGAGCAGTTGCAACACCTAAGGTACCTGGTAGCTTGGATTTCTCACAGGTTCTTGACAAGGTTCAAGTCTTAGAGGATGGAATTGAAGATAGACAAGGACTATTTGATCTGTCAACTGACTTTGTGAAGCTCAAGGGTTTAATGGATGGTAAGTGGGATGTGATCATCAAGGGCTTGAACTTGGAGAAGATACCATCTTCAGAGAGCAGAGACACCAGATTGATTCAGATGAGATCATTGGAGAAGCTTTGGAGAAACAAAAGAAAAAAAAGAAGGTCCCAATAGTTCTTGCTTCTAAGGATTTGTTTGATCAATCTGATGCGAAAGCTGGTGATGAGGAGTCAGTTGAGGAAAGAAGCTGTTAAGGTTGATGAAGTTATTGCTGAAGTGGTTGTTGATATTCAAACTGATAATGTGGAAGCACAAGATGAGGAGATTGAAGAAGAGGTTGCGCAGATGGAAGAGCAAGCTGAAGCTGAAGAAGAATTAGATGCTGAAATAGCTGAGGAAGAGTAAGTAGAGACTGTGGAAAAAGAAAAGGGAAAAGCTCATAGTGGGAAGAAGTCTGCAAAGAGAAGTGCTAAAGCTGGAACTTCAAAGCCTTGAAGCCTATTCTCTCCCTTCTTTCTACTCATTCTATCTTTTCTTATAAGCCTTGAATTCTTTGAACTTTTCAAAGGATTCAGATTTGGACTTCATAAGGTACACAAATCCATATTGATAGATCAGAAGCTCTTGAGTATTGAATGGGTTCATAAACTTAGGAGGAGCTTTTTTTCCTTGATTATGAAAGCCAAATCCGAAGTTGAGAAACAATACTCAGTATCAAAGCTTCAAAGCTTTGAGATACTGTAGTGTTCATATGATTATATTGTGCTTATATGTTTCTGTATTTTTAGGCTTATTGAATTGGATTGGAGAATGAGTTTATCATTCACTAATGAATTATGAAAATATTATCGAGTCTTGTTTTGGATTATATAACACAAATTGCAGGATTGAGCATCAATGCTCATACTTGTGAACTAGCAGTCAAAGCTCTAAAGCTTTTCTGATGACTATATACTGCTAAGTTTATCTAACCAATCTGTTTATGCAGGATGGATTAGTTGGATTCAAATATGAGTTTTGAGTTATTCTAAATCCTTATCACTTGTTTTATATTGATTCATAGTTACATCTACTCAGTTGGATATAGAAACTGAATTTAACCTAAGACAAAATAAGCCCAGTTTCTCAGGAACTGTCTGTAACAGATCAAATCTTGCTGCTATTTTGTCTAGATGTTGTTTGATCTTTGTTGCTGAGTGTGTGCAGGTTTGTTGGTCGCTCTAACGTTCATAAACAACTCAGTTAGTTATCCAAGCATAGCTGTTGAAAGACGCATATCTGGGGAGAGGATTTATGGGAATTCCGTTCCTAAAATCTCTTAGTGTTGTTGCAGTCTGTTGAAAAAAGATCAGAGTTTGAATTTCAAAAGAGACACACTAAGACTGGCAGATCAACGTGGGATTTTGAGGGAGTTACAAACAAGATATATCAAGTTACATAACTATTAAAACAATCAAGCCAATCAACACTGCAATAGGAGAAGATCATTCATCAGATCAGAAGAACTCTTCCAAGATTCATCAGCATGTTTTTTTCTGAGTTCTTCTACTTGTACTGAATTGTATTATTCATTCTATCATTCCAAAACCTCACAAAACTTAGTAATTTAGTTGTTCAAGTGAACAACAAGAGGTTCTTGTTGTTTCAACAGGTTGTAGCTGGTAACTAGATAGGTTGAGAACCACATGCTGCATAAGTGTAAGGTAGCTCACTTAGGCTGGAGATCTAAAGCTAAATCTGGGTGATTAATAAGAAGTTATGTTGAAATCCTGGAGTGATTAGATCACTCAGGAAGAGACTAGGTCCAATTGTGACTGAACTCTGTAAAAATCCCTGTTTCCCTGTTATTTATTCTGTTGCTTTTCATTCCAGTTATAAACAAGCAGCTCCAAATCTTTGGAGGATTTCCAATCTCAAAGCTTTGAATCTTATGTGAGTGATATTTATATCTCTAGCTTCTCAAACCTTTTCCAAAGCTTGAGATATCAATTTCACAATCTCTCAACGTTTTAAAATGCTGGTTTTGAGCAAAAGTTTTCATACTCTATTCACCCCCCCTTCTAGAGTATTAGATCGTGTTATTCTACTTACAATACAAACCTTCACATATCTTTTTAAATCTTGAGTAAATGTAATGAAATAAAGATAACCACCTCTGGCAGGCTTGGGAAAAGGTCCACACACATCAGTATGTATGAGTGCCAATAACTCACTAGTCCTCTCACATTTCTCCTTCAAAGGGTAATTTATCATTTTTTCTAATAAACAAGCATCACATGTCTCATATGATTCATAATCTAATAAGTCTAGTAATCCATTCTTATGGAGTCTAGAGATGCAATTTTTTGTTTATATGGCCTAAACAACAATGCTATAAATAAGTAGGATTTAAATCATT
This sequence comes from Linanthus parryae, assembly GCA_023055425.1. NCBI lineage: Eukaryota > Viridiplantae > Streptophyta > Magnoliopsida > Ericales > Polemoniaceae > Linanthus > Linanthus parryae. The sequence goes on along the minus strand of JALGPY010000001.1, from coordinate 69,436,349 downwards.
GGTTTTAATCCTCTTGGTATTAGTGTTATAGACGGAGTTATCCAGATCAAGAATATATAATCCATTAGACAATAAAGCATTACAATAATGCAAACCATCAAAATAAATGGAGCTAAAATTTTCCTTTTTTTAATAGAAAAAACTTTCTTTTCCAAACAAGAAACAGAAATGATGTTTTTGCTCGTAAAAGGCGCAAAATAATAATTGTCTAATTCTAAGATAACTCCTGAAGGTAAATATAACTCATAAATGCCTACTGCTAATGCATTAACTCTTGCTTCATTCCCACGCACAATTGTTTTCTCTCCTTTAGCCAGTCATCTGCTTCTCTTTAGATCCTGCACATTTTAACAAATGTGAGATCCACATCCAGTATCCAATATCCAAGATGAAGAGACAAACAGATTGACATCTATAACAAAAATACCTGGTGGTTCCATGCCTTTTATCTTCCATATATTTTGGGCAGTTCCCTTTCCAGTGGCTAGGCTGACTACATTAGTGACAGTCACCCTTAGCCACGCCCCAAAGGGCTTTAAGGCAGTTTCTTTGTATTTTGCAACTTTCTTGCTCTTTCCTTTGGAGGTAGATGCAATTCGCTTGCTCTTTCCTTTATTGACCATTATTATGGTCTTGACTTTCCCTTTTTGATGCTCTGTTCTGCTGTCCTCAACATATTGAGCAAATCTGGCAGAGGCTTACTGATCTCATTCATGTTATAGTTCGTGATGAACTTGCTATAACTATCAGGCAAAGATTGTAAGATGAGATCAGTGGCCAACTCTTGACCCACCAGAAGCCCCAGACACGTGAGGCTCTCCAGGTACCCGGTCCTGCGCAGTGCATGAAGCCCCACCGGGACAGGTGACACTTGAACAGTGCTTTAGATACTTCATACCGTTCATGCCTTGCCTGCTCTTGGAAGAGCTGCCTCAAATTTATGATCATATCATACTCCTCCATGTTCTCATGTTGCTTCAGAAGCTCAGATTTCATGGTAAGTCACATCACTAGAATCGTCAACAATCTTGTGGTGTGCCTTGATGGCAGCAACATTATTATTTTCAGGCCCTTCAGGAAACTAGATCCTCTAGAATATGCAGTTTCTTTTCCTGCTTAAGAAGAATTCTCAAGTTTCCGTACCAGTTCATAAAATTAACTCCAGAAAGCTTGTCCTTCTCAAGGACTGATCGTAGAGATTGTGATGAAGTTGATGGATTGTTTGCCATTGGAATTCTACAAAATGAGAAATATACAAGTCTTATTATTTTGCGAACAAATTACTTCATTTAATAATGACTAGATTATTAAACATAGCTCCCAATATTTTTCTCGGATTAATAACCCTCTATATTTATGCGGAAAATATCATGTATATTTTCTAGTGGGCCAAGACCCATATTTCACCTTTTCTTGAGCTTGCATTGGCAAGTAACCCAAGAATTAGTTATTTAGGTAGAAATAATTTCCAATAGCAACCTATGGAATTCTTGGTCAAATTTGGCAAATAAATCATTATTTATCTATCCTATAGATAATCCCAATTGCCTTGCTTCTAGGCTTTCAATAATATTGAAATAGCCTAGTTGCGTCCAACCTCTTACTCCAACAATTGCACATTACTTGCTTGTGCCATCGCGTCATCCTATAAAGAATCACCTTGATTTGGCAAGCCCAAATTTAATACATTATAGTTTTGACGAGTGTTGGGTAATGAGAAGGCAAAATTGCAATGTTTTAATTTGAGGAATTTTACATTCTAATTTTAATTGTTTTGGTGATCCATATAACCTGATCTATTTATTTGGATTGGGAAAATCCAAAATACAAGATCCGGGTTTTAATTATTATCTTGGTACAATTGCATGCATCAACCATACACAAAAAAAATAAAATAACGAGACAATAATTTAAACAACCACAAAAAATAAGTAAATGTGATGTGGATGTGGCCTCCTAAACTAAGATAATCCCAAGCCAATGAGAATATCTATAAGTCCTAAAAATAGCAAGCTCATCTCCATGTGCCTCCATCTTTAGTCCATGCGCCTTAGCTTGTGGAATGTCCCCTTCTTGTGGTTTCTTCAATCTTTAAGCTTCTTCTCCATGTCTTGACCATCATCTAACTATCCAATACTAGCTAGCATCTATACTTAATTGAGAGACCTCACAAGTTGAGGAGGAGACGACATGCAGGCCGTCAAAACGTAATTAGTTACATTAATTACAATAAAACAAACCACAAAAATAAACATCCCCAACATCCACATCTAAGGACACATCAAATCACCATGCAAAAGCACATAATACAGATAATTAAGCCCACCAACTGATTTGGCCGAACCACAATGGACCACCACAAGGCCTTGGGCCGATCGGCCCTAGCCAACGCGACCAAGCCACTTGCTAGGCCTGCCCGGCCCTTGGCTGTGGCTTGCTTGGCGCGCAAGAAGGGGGCGGACGTCCCTAGGGTTTCACCCTACTATTGTTTCCTTCCTTCCTTCCCTTGTGTGCTTGTTTCCGATTAAAAAAACCACTTTTTCATAATTGTGCTTGAAGGGGTGTACATTAGGTAACAGTACGGGATCAATACTCTAGAAAGGGGGGGGGGGGGTTGAATAGAGGTTGCCAACTTTTGCTAAACTTGCAAGAAGAGTGGTTTCAAAAAGAATTGTGATGAGTGAGGAGTGATTCAAGGCCTTGAAATGAGTTACAAGCCCTTGGAATGAAAACATGTTATGTATAAAAGATAAGTCTATTTAAAGGCCTTGAAATGACTTTCAAGCCCTTGAAATGAAACTATTTTGAATGCTGCAAAAGAGCTAAGTATGGAACTGAAAATTAAATGCAAGATACACAAGATATATAGAGTTCAGTCCACTTGGACCTACGTCTCTACCTCAGGGATCTTCTCCCTGCAGGATTTTGAACTTAATTCTTATTAATCAACAGCTAAGACTTAGATCTCAAGCACAGAGAGATGCCTTACTCTGTTACAGCTTGTGGTTCTCACTAACCTATCTAGTACCTGCTCTAGCTATATGATTAACTAAGAATTATCTATTGTTAAAATTGAACAAACCTTGAGAATAAGAACTAGAAGTATTATCAAAATGATATACAAATTAAGTTTAGAAGAGAAGAACACTAGAACTGAATCTGCAGTGAGTATGCAGTGTTCTTCAGATGCTTGGATTGAGATAAATGAATCTGCTTCTTTGCTGCTTGTCAATCCCTGAATGTTTTTGAGTGTCTCTACTAATTGTCCCATTTATTGCTTCAGCTTTCCCTCTTTTATAGAGCAGTTTGAGTTGCAGATCATCAAGATCTTCTCTTAACAAACTTCCCTATTTTGTAGGTGCAACTTTGACTTCTCTAACAGCTTCTCCAACGGATAGTTGCTCAGTATCTTCAATGATACTGATTTGATATTGTATAAATATCTGTTAGGAAACTTCCAAACATAGCACGAGTGATCACAGAATCAAATCATCACAAAATTTCATTTTTTGCAAAATTTTGGTTAGGAAATAGATCCCGTAAAATAGGAAACAAAATTTCCTTGCAAAACTAAGTCAAACAGATGGATGAGATACTGTTAAATGTGTCAAAATACTTTGTCTTCAATCATCAAGTATCAAATAATCAAGCACATGGGTTTAGAAGTTGAATCAAGATCAGAAACTCCCCCTAAGTTCATGCATATTGAGCATAGTCAGTTTCAAGGTTGTGAAAGCTGTTTCAAGGCCTTGAAATAGGCTAGCTATTTCAAGCCTTAAAACTGAGTTGAACTTACAATCTCCCCCTTGATGAAAGACAAAACTATAATCTGTTTGATACTATGTTTCTGCAAAAAATACTCATTAGCATATATAATAGTCAATTATAGCATATGATGTCCAAAAGAAATCCAACTTATTAACTTACTGAAAATATCACATAACATCAAGGTTCAGATAATTCTACTTACCAAAAACCAGGTCAGGTCTCCTAGTAAGCAAATAAAAACCTAAATTTCTCCCCCCCCCCTTTTCGACTTTCATCAAAAAGGCATGAGAAGATGTTGGATTAGAGTTTTTGGAAAGAGTTTGAAAAGATAAAATTTTCAAGAATTTGAAAATGAATTCAAGGCCTTGAAAAAGAAAGAGTAGGCAAGAGTTAAGGGGTTGAGTCTTCATCTCCTTGCTGTTCTTCATCTTATTCCTGACTATTTCCCTCATCATCATCATCCTGTTCTTCTTACTGTTGAGCCACATCATCACAAGCTTCACCTTCTCCCTGAAACAAATCAGCAACAGTCACAATTTCTAGAACAGTTGTTTTCTTTGATTTCTTCTTCTTGAGATCTATAAGCAGTGCTCCTGAATCTGGACTGTAAACTTCTTCTTCTTGATCCTCGTCAACTTGTTCATCAACCACCTGCTTTCCTTTATCCTTTACCTGAGTAACCCCATCCTGATTTGAGTGTTCACTGAGCAGATCCTTGGCTGAATCATCGTTTTTGGTACCCTCTGCAGCTTGAGAGACTTCTTCAGATACATCAAACACTGTCATGCTTCCGAAGATATTTTCAACCATGTACTTCACCTGCCTACGATCAGTTCCAAACTCATGTTGATTCTCATTCACTTCATCAATGTCCATCTCATGTCCATCCAGCTTCTGAAGGAACAATGAGATATCTTGAGGCTGAGAGGTTTGACTTGAAATAGGGGTCAAGGACTTGGGTTTGAGAAATTTCTTGGAACTCAACTCTTCCACTGTCAAATCTGAGTACTCCTTCCAAGTCTTAGCAATGGTTTTCACCACACCAATCTTCTCAAATGCTTTCTCATTAAGCATACCAAACCCGGTATTAATAGTCTCTTCCCTATCAGTTGAAATTTCAAGGTGTTAGAAGAACGAGGTGAGAAAATTGGCATATGGCAAGGGGTATTTTCTCTAATTGGTTTGGCCATACAGCATGTGTTCCATCACACGCTTTGGAAGATCAATCTCATAACCATGCATAACCAAATAAATTAAGTACAACACCCTTGCAGTTATCATCTCCTTTGAGTGTTCCCTTGGTACAACACATCTCATCAAGATTGTAAACAAGACTTTGGCTTCAACAGTCAGCACAGAGTGTGTTAACTGCTTGGATAGGGGTATTGGGTAAAAAGAACTCTTCTTTTGGTTGTTTCATGGCTTCACTCTTAGGAGGGTAGTTACTGCTTTCATACCTCTTAGGACACCCTAGAACATTGACAAACTCTGAGTGATCTAGCTCCATATTAATGCCAGCAACTTTGGTCTGAATCACCAGGTTAGCAGTGATCTTGAGTTGTTTCATGTTTAGGTAAAAGATATTGGTGAGTCTGGGGTAGGCTATCTCTGGAGGGTTTAGAACAAACCAAAGAGAGATTTTCTTCAACATTTCAGTACACTTCAGATTCATACCATGCAACATAGAAACACTGATCATACTACAGAATGCAACTGATCTAGAAGCAAATCCATCAAGCCATTGACCTCTAGCCACAAGAGTTATGAACCATGTGTTATCAAGGGCTTTTTTCTCACCAGTGGATTTCTTCTTCTCTGAATAGATCTTTAGTGCCTTCTCAATGCACTCCTCTGGTTCATCCTCTGTCACTTTTTATTTTCCTTTGTCTGCTTTGTCAGCATTCTTCTTCACCTTCTTAGGGCTATCAATGTGGATTCATTTTTGTTTTTCTTGAGTAGACACCACTGTCTTCTTCTTCTTGTTGGAAACTGGTGTCTTATCTTTCTTTGCCTTCTTCTTGGGAGGAGGACGTGCCACGCCTTCTGCAATACGAGTTTTTGAGCTTGAATCTCCACTGATGGTCTGAAACTCTTCCACTGTGGCCTTTTTTCTTCTCTGTGCCAGCCTTTGAACCACCGACCATCTTAATTCTTTCAGAGGCTCTTCTAGTGCTCATTAGGGTTTGGGGAGAAGAAGAGAGAGGTAGGATAGATACGAAGGAGAGAAAGAAAGAAGAAAATAAATAGAAAAGAGTTTCAGTTTGAAAAGGAAACTAAATATTCTTCCCAATCTTTGACGATCTGCTGAATTAAAAAGATTCAAAATTGTGTGTTCTGTTGGAAATAAATGATATAATACTATTTTTGGTTGAAAAGGGGTTTTTGAAAAATGAGGGGCAACATTGAGAAATTATCTACAAAGATAACACCCAACATTGAAAGATCAAAATTATTAACTAACTAGCATACAGTCTTATTTTTCAAGGCTTTGGAATGAATTTCAAGGCCTCGAAAAGCTATATGGTGTAAAACACATATTCTCAAAGCTTTGAAAATATTTTCAATGCTTTGAAAATCAGTTCAAACCTTTGAAACACATAACACTTACCTGATTCTCCCCCTAAACCATCTTTATTTAGCATGTTCAATTCCAATCTTAAGGCTGAGAATCTTTCATCTGGAAATGGTTTAGTGAAGATGTCTGCAAATTGCAAGTTAGTGGTGGAAACAAACTCAGGAACAATGTCACATTTTTCAGCATGATCTTTGATGAAGTGATTTCTAACATCAATGTGGTTTGTTCTTGAATGCTGAACTGTATTCTTCGTAATTGATATTGCACTTGTGTTGTCACACTTGATAGATATATCTCTGAAATCAAATCCAAGGTCTCTCATTTGTTGTGCTATCCATAACACTTGTTGACAGCTAGCTCCAACTGCTATGTATTCAGCTTCTGGTGTTGATAGTGCAACTGAGTTTTGCTTCTTTGAATGCCAGCAGATTAAAGATGATCCAAGAAGTTGAAAGCATCCTGATGTCCTCTTTCTATCAACTTTATATCCTGCAAAGTCAGCGTCTAAATAGCCACACAAAGAGAAGTTAGATTATTTAGGATACGAAAGCCCTAAGTCTCTAGTACCATTGAGATATCTAAATATTCTCTTAACTGCAGTCAAGTGTGATTCTTTAGGATCATCTTGAAATTTAGCACACATGCAAACAATGAACATGATATCTGGTCTACTAGCTGTGAGGTAGAGTAATGATTCAATCATACCTCTATACTCTTTCACATTCACACTCGTACAAAATTCATCTTTGTCTAAAGACAATGTAGAACTCATGGGGATTTTGATCTCTTTGGATTGAGACATATTATACTTGCTTAGCAAATCTCTTGTGTACTTGCTTTGATGTAGGAATATGCATTTCTTCATCTGATGAATTTGAAGTCCAAGAAAGAAGTTCAATTCTCCCATCAAGCTCATTTCAAATTCCCTGCTCATAAGACTTGAGAATTCCTTGAAAATAAGATCATTAGTAGCTCCTAAGAGAATATCATCAACATAAACATGAACTACAAGCATGCCTTTATCATGAGTCTTTATGAAAAGGGTCTAATCTACTAATTCTCTTTTGAAATTTTCCAGTAGAAACTTTAACAATCTTTCATACCAAGCCCTTGGAGCTTGTTTCAAACCATAAAGAGCCTTGTCAAGTTTGTAAACATGATCTGGAAATTTGTCATTTTCAAAATCTGGAGGTTGAGCAACATAAACTTATTCTTGCAAATAGCCATTTAAAAATGCACACTTCACATCCATTTGAAAGAGTTTCATGTTCTTGTGAGATGCAAATGCAAATGCAAGTAGAATTATAATTGCTTCTAACCTGGCAACATGAGAAATTTTTTCTTCATAGTCAATACCTTCTTCTTGATTGTAGCCTTGAGCTACGAATCTAGCTTTTTTCCTGAATACCTTCCATTCTCATCTAACTTGTTTCTGAATACCCATATGGTACCAATCATAGAGTGATTTCTTGGTGGAGGAACTAGTTTCCAAACCTTGTTCCTTTGAAACTCATTGAGTTCACTTTGCATAGCTATGATCCAGTCTGCTTCTTGTAATGCTTCCTTCACAGTTTTAGGTTCTACAAAGAGATAAAAGCATTAAAAGCACAAAGATTCTTCAACTGTGATCTGGTTTGTGTACCAGTGGTTGGATCGGAAATAATGTTATCAGCAAGATGAGATGAGAGATATTTATATCTCTTCCTTTGTGTCCAAGTTTCAGGCTCTCCAATTTGTTTTTCAAGTATTTGAGAACTTGAAGTAGTAGCTTGTTCTGTTGTCTTCTCTGGAGATTATGTTTCAAGTCTTTGAACCTTAGTTTCAAGTCCTTAAAATGCCTTCTTTGTTCCTGTATCATTTCCTTGGCACTTTTTGAGGATTCTTTTTCAGTATTTGAATCATGCTTGTTCAGATTTAGATCTGAAAAACCATCACTCAAAGAACCATCATAGCTTTCATCAAATATAACATGAATGATTTTTTCAACAAGCTTGGTTCTCTTATTGTAAACTCTATAGGCTTTGCCTGTCTGTGAATAACCAAGAAAAATACATTCGTAACTTCTTGCATAAAACTTACCAAGATTGTCCTTACCATTATTGTGGACAAAACAAGTACAACCAAAAGGTTTGAAGTAAGAAATATTTGACTTTCTTCCTTTGAACAGCTCATAAGGGGTCTTCTTCAAAATAGGTCTGATCAAGCACCTGTTAAGAATATAGTATGCTGTATTTACAGCTTCTGCCCAATAATACTTCGGCAATTTGTTTTCCAGAAGCATCCGAAGTATTCTTTCAACAATACTTCGGCAATTTGTTTTCCAGAATCAATTAGTCAATTACTTGCATGCTTAATAAGGAGGAAAAAAAGAGAAAATGACAATTGATTAACTCTATTTAATCTCATACATCCATTCCAAAATAGTCACAGCAAATTAAATCACTTCTCCAAGGACTCCATCAAAGTTTATTCCCCAAAATCCCATTACCATGAAACCAATTCGCAAACGCCTGCGTGAAGAGGAGGAGGTCACCAGTCGTTTCACAGGGCTACCAGGGTCCAATAAGAATGCTCCAATTCTCATCTCTGATTCTTCTGATGAAGATTCAAGGAGCGAGGACTCCCCTTCAGTGAGGTTGTATAAGAAGAGGCAAACTGCAATGGAGGAAAGTCGGCGGAAAATACAAGAGACTGAATGGAGAATCCAGTTAATTGAGCAGATGCAGATTGAAAATTATAGGTTGGTTGTGCCTCTTGAATTCTATGAAGAAACCAGTGAATCCGTTTTCCCAATCAATAAGAGATACAGGGGGGCTACCGGGACAAAGCTTTCACACAAGCAGGAACCAGGCAAGGCCCCGAAAGATGAACAACTCAAAGAGGACAATGCGGACTAGACTTTTATTTCCTGTAATTTTCCTTCTTATCTTTCTCTTATTCATGGTAATATATTGTTTTCTATAATTTTATGGCCGGTTGTCTTTAATGGATAGTTTTCTTTAATTTGCAATTACTTGACTTATTAGTGAAATAAATTCCTTTGGTAATTCATTTGTTCACTGTCTACCTTCTACGGGCAGCTGCGAAGGACATTTTGACCCGGTTTGAATGCACCAAAGTGTTGTTAATATTTTGCAAATATTATCGGCGGGTCAAAATGACCTTCGCAACTCCACCCAGAATAGAGAGGTTGAACGGATAAAATAGCAACTATCACACTCAAGTTCTAGGAAAACTAATATATGCGATGGGCTACACATCTATTAGGACAAGGATCTTGCACGCGATATGAACGGCCCCTCAACACGCAATTGGGCGTAGAGACGACATTACAAAGGTGTGTTTTGCCAATCAAGAAGAGATACGTAGAACAGATACAGACCCGAACATTGAATGAACAGAGGGATATACGGAGAGAGGCTCAGATCTGTACTCATGAAAACCCGATAAGAGATCGATGGTCACTGGCTGCAAAAAGGAATTTGGCTCGCCATGCATACCATGACACTCTATCGCCTACAGAGAGTGAATTCGGTAGATCAAAATCATCACGGCCTCTTCAGTGACCGTGAAGAGGCTCCGATATGTACTCATTAAAACCAAATAAGAGATGATCATAGCAGGCTGCAAACAAAAATTTGCCTCGCCATGCATAATACTCTCTAACAGCTTCAACGAGTGAATTAGATAGACCCATATCATCACGGCCTCACAGTGAGCGCTAAAAGTGAGCAAGAAATGCTCAAATCAGTACTCAGTAAAGCAAACAAGTGATGATCACAGCACGCTGCAAATAATGCAACCCTTATCTGGCAGGTTACGAAACTGGTGTCAAGATAATTACCATATGCATCATTCGTAACTTTCGAAGCAGTTGATTCATTAAGCCATATATATCATACTTCAATTGTACTGAAATAAAATCCATTTGAAATTCCTCCGTTCATCCTCTATCATGTACAGGGTCTCATGAAGGCCACTTCGACCCGGTTTGCAGACACACAACTTTGCAACGTATTAGCCAGCATTATGAGCGGGTCGAAGAGCCTTCACATGCCCGTATTATCCAGCATTATGGTGGAAATAACTAATCAAAGTCAATCCCGTAAAGTGAACAAGGAACTCCTCAAATTAAACATGTCGCACAGATATCATTGGCACCCATAATCAATGAGGTGGTTCTTGAACCTATGCCTAATAAGCTGCAATAATCTTGAAACGATGCAGCACATATTCTCTGAAATCACATCTTTAAACCAGTATTTACTATCACTAACCACCATCCTCTCCATCTTATTACTCTCCATCTTCTCCTAACCCCACAACCTCCAACCTGTTTATAAAACCAAATCCTACAGCCTTGTCCATGTATGTCAATATTCTCATAGGTCACAAGTAATGCATCCACAGAATAAAGACAAAAGCTATAGACTAGTTGCCACATAAGACAAGTTTTCCCTCCAAAAGGGAATTTCAACATCAAGAAGAGACTGACTGGACTTAAAGGAAATAAAGGGGGGAATCAGAATATGCTTTATGCAGGTTCTCACAAAAGCATCAAAAAGTTAAACATTGAGAACATCAGTCTTTGGCAGATGACTACACAGCTCATGTACACAATATGAAAAAGTTCTGTTTTTTTGGCAAACAAACAAACAAACACACACACACACAAAACATGCATAAGTTTTGTTAAGAGCATCCCCAGTTATTTTATGTTGGAAAAAAATGCAAATTAGCCATCGAAATGTTATTAGGTATTAATTTAATTAAAATATTACTTAAATAAAAAATTCAATATAATTAAATAAAAAATGATATCAGGAGACAGTAATTAATGACAAACAAGCAATAATATGCAGTTATTATTGCGTCAAAAAAAAAATCCATAGCACTTAATTTAGGAGCAGCAGTTATTTCAGGTTTAAACCTTGAAAACATGTAGTAATTAACCTCTACTAACTACCCCACCTCTCCATCTTCTAACTCTCCATCTTCTTGTAACCCCCCACCTCGTCCATTATCTTCCTGCAGTGTGAACCTGTATAAAACAAAAGGTACAGACTTTATCCATTGACAGAACCTTTCATCCCAGATAAATTTTATATTCTGCCAAGCTTGTCAATGTTAGGGGACAACACATTACCTCTAGTCAATTTGGAGGATGATCCAGGTAAAAGGGGACCATGTTGGTCCTTTAAAGAGAGAAGAGAGCAATTTGTGATCACCAATACCTGGTGCATTCCTCTCCCACTCATACCATATCCCACAAAAAAATGGCCACCATCTTGCCTCACATCAAGGCCCCAACAACATGGATCGTGGACCAAGCGAGTCTCAACAGCCTCCTTGAACAGTTCAGTTGGACATATGTTCAAATCAATCAGATGATCATTGAGGAGGAAGCAAGGGTGGCAGGCGACGTAGTTCCATCCAACCAGGTTGTGATCGCAGATGACAGCCTGAGCTCGAACCTCTGGTAAATTGTCCAGTTTCCATCCGACATTGGACAAGCAAAGCATGTATGATGGAGGATTACAAGGCAACCTAGATACTAGAGTATTCGGGAAACATTCGGAGAAACTCAGGGGAATACCTTCATACGATCCTATAGAAGGGGGGCTTCTTGGCGGAAGGCGGAAATTTGATGGATGTGGTAGAGGAGGAGGAGATCAGAGCAAAGGTGGAAGACCAAAGAAGAAGTGCACCGGGGGGCTGGTGGACGGAGTGAGGGTGTCCAACTTTCCCATGAGGTTTCTTCTCTGGAATTGTAAGGATGCGGGCACTGGTGCTTTTAGAAGAAACTTCATGGCTCTGGTTGGCAGGCACAAACCAAACATTGTCTGTGTAATTGAAACCAGAATGTATGGGGACAGGTCCAGATGCATTTGCGCCTCTCTTGGCTTTGAGAGATGCTTGTGGCTGATCCATATGGATTTGGTGGCGGCTTTTGGAAATGAGGTGCAGGTGGATGTCATTGTTGTGTCTCAGCAAGAGATCCATGCCTCAGTCCAGGTTTGATATGAACACCAAAGCTAATAGTTCTATAACTTTTTCAATCACATGCCTTAGCACATATATATGTACATTAATCTTTATGTTTTCGAGATGTGAAACTCCTAATCACTAGTTATGAATGCATGTGTGCTTCCATGAGTGCAGGCTGCTAGGAACTAATGGAGCCACATGTGAAGTGGAGAATGGGCACAGCTTTGGCGACAAAGCTCCTCTGCCATCGCTCATCTGCCGTTGCTTCCAATTTCTGTGTTAAATCCCTTTAATAATCATGTTTTTTAATTTAATATTGAACAATGGTTTTTGAACCTCCCTCCCATGGTTTGAGGAGGGGGTTGTGCTTTGAGGTTGTAAGGGTGATTTTTTCCCCTGTATTAATTTGTGGTTTTATTTGTCGTTTTTTATTTATGCTAGCCGTTATTTATTCCTAAAATATACCTACTCATCCACATATATGCTGTTATTTTCTTCCCCATGTATTAACTATTTTTCCCAGAAAAATGGACTTTATCAATGTTCATAAGTCATAACTAATCGTATAACTAATAATCTGCTTTAGCAATTTAAAGTTCTTATATATAAAAATAAGTTTATTATTCTAGTTTCCTATCCTTGAATCATTATTCTAGTAATATTCTAATTATTCTAGTAATATTCTAATTATTCTAGAAATTTAAAGTTCTTATATATAATAATAAGTATTTTCCCCCCTATTATTCTAGTAATTATTGTAATTATTCTAGTTTCTAATTGTATAACTAATAATCTGCATTAGCAACATCACCATGAAGAACAAACACTCATCCCAACATATAAGGATAAATTGAACAGCTTTCTCGGACCAACTATAGAAATAACGATATCCCTAATCCAAAGAGCATACCAAACACCCAAATACAACAGTACTAATCCGAACAGATGCATTCACATACGGAATTGCAGATCTATAGCACGAATCGACCTGATAAACCACGAATTAAGAAAAGAACACAACAACAGCTACTAATGTATGAGAGTTTGAGTGAAGTTAGTCCAAACCGACCGTCCTTGAGGCTAAGCCAATATCGACTCCGCGGGTTCTTGAATCAACACTCCGATGACCTTCAGGCGCAACAGCTGTCGCCGTTCCGAAGACATTCACTGGTTCCATCGACCAGGGAACTGAGTGAGTGGTCGCGGGAAGAGCTTCAGAGAGCTCTTGGCTTGTGGATAAGGGTCGAGGAATGAGTGGGGAGCAACGGGTCCATATGGCATTTTGTTTAACTGAATCCCTTACAAATTATTTTGACTCAATGTATTTCCCCCCCCCCCTATATTTGGATGTAATTGTATTACCCTCCCCTACAAATATTTTCGTTAATTATACTTTCCTCCCAAAGTTGCATTGTAATGCAAGTTCCCCCCCCCTATAAATGTATTTTCTTCATAGCAGTTATTTCCGGAGTTTCAAACTAATTTCAATTTGCTTTAGAAACTGACACGAACATTGTTCTCGGAATATACATGTTATAAGACAATCGAAATGTCGGTTCTAAATTAAGTTAAGAATCGATAATATGCTCTCATGGCTTACCGCATAATAGACCATGCATTGACTGTGGAGTTGACTACAGCTCACGTTTGTCCAAACCTTTATGTTTGAATAGGTGGAGAATTAATAGTTGACCATTCACATCAGAGTTGCCTTCTTGCCTCAATACGAGGGGTTTAGGGTCTACCAAGTACATATATATTTGTATATACGTACGTATACCATGCATAACCTATACGGCTGAATTACAAATCTCACCTGTAATTGTAAATTTGACCTTTTCTTTTACGTTGACTTTCTTTGTGCGAACCTACTAATCTGACAAAGTGGGGAGACCAAAAATTTTAATGTTCACAACATATTTGACTTAGTATAACCTCAAAAACCAAGTACATAGGGCTTAAGGTTTAGGTTAGACCATCATGCATTGACTGTGGAGTTGACTTATGAGCTCAATCACCTTTGACTGTACAGTAGACCATTTTCTTTACGGTGACTTTCTTCGTGCGAATTTATCCATCTAACAAAGTGGAGACCAAAAAGTTTTCAAGTTCACTACATAGTTGACTTAGTATAACCTCGAAAGTCAATTTTAGGGTTTAGGGTTTAGGGTTTAGGGTAGACCATCATGCACTGACTGTGGAGTTGACTTATGAGCTCAATCATCTAATTTGACTGTAGAATTGAACTTTTCCTTTACGTAGACTTTCTTCGTGCGAACTTACTAATCTTACAAAGTGGAGACCAAAAAGTTATCTGTTCACTACATAGTTGACGTAGTATAACCTCAAAAAGTTAAGTATATGTTCATTGACAATGTAGTTGACTTATGAGCTCGATCACCTAATTTGACTGTACAATTGACCTTTTCCTTTACGTTGACTTTCTTCGTGCGAACTTACTAATCTGACAAAGTGGAGACCAAAAAGTTATCAGTTCACTACATAGTTGACGTAGTATAACCTCAAAAAGTTAAGTATAGGATCATTCATTGACAATGGAGTTGAATTACGAGCTCACATTTTACTGTAGTTGGCATTTTCAATAACCGTTGACTTTATTCGTCCAAAACTATATATATATAGTTGACTAAGTGGAAACCGAAATTAAAGTTGGCCAATCACTTGCTTCGTAGTTGACCAAACCTTCTAGACCAACTTTCACATTAGAGGTGACCTTTCGGTTAATGTTTGACCATAATTTATAAAAGCGATAATTCACAAAAAGGTACGGCTCTATAGTAAGAAGCCGAGGCAGCCGCTTTAGGCTCCCAATACGGCCAGGGCCCGATTTTTATTAGGAATTATTTTTTTTTAAATAGAACTCTATAGTTATCTCAACTAATTGCATATTTTGATGCAATTTCATCAGTAATTGTATATTGGTGTGTGGAATTTTTTATTTTTTACACAAAGTTGACCAAGTTCGAATCTTGTTGAAGACATATGTGAACATTTAAGTTTTTACCTAATTATCAAAAAGTTGTACGGTCCTTGAACATGAATATAAGTTAATATATAACACACAAGTAGCAGTTACACATAGCTAGCATTATTCAAATATCTGTCACATAAAATCTTTCGGGAATACTTTCAGGCAAAGATTCAATGTTACATATGTTGTAACAGAACTCTTGCTTCAGAGCTCTGTTACCAGTTTGTTATAACCTGGGGGTATTCGAGCAAGAACGACGAAAGCGAAACAAGAACGAGACATATATTTAACGTGGTTCACTAACGAATTCGTAACGAACACGCTAGCTAATCCACGGCCAGAACCATATATTTTATTGAGAAGAGAACCCGATTACAATGCACGTCGTGGCCACAACGGCCACGGCGGCGACCCAAAACACACCCACCCGATACACACTAATAAATTTCTCAAGCTTTAATTACTACCCGTGTGTGTATGTGTGTGTTACACCAAAACAAGCTTTACCTTTAATTATAGGCTACATAATAACACATGGCGGTGGACTTCACTAATTAGGAAGTTACTTTGTCTCCAAGACAAAGCAACTACCAAAATCATTCCAATATTACACCACCTCCCCCAACAAAGTTGGAAACAACTTTGTTTCGAAAAACTAACATTGAATTTGCCTACTTTAATTGCAAGCTAAATCTCTGATCTTAAACATCAGATAGAACCAGTATATAGCAAAGATATTTGCAGCAAATCTCTGATCTTAAACATCAGAGAGAACACCTGCATCACAAGATTATTAGATCACACTATATAAGAAAACTACTGTCATAGCTTTGAAGCTCTGATTAGTATCTCAAGACCTTGGAGCCTCAGAAATACTTTGTCTTTCATCACTCTAAATAGCTACTTCTCAAAACAAACTAAGAAGTCTTGAGTCAACAACTGAGACAGACTAAATACATTCCAGATGCGCCCAATTGCGCTAGACAGATGCACCATGACAAGTGCCCAAATGTCATTCAAACAAGATGCACCAATGATGAGTGCCACAAATTGTCATGCCAGATGCGCCTCGTACGCCTCAGATGCGCCATATGCTCGCCAGAAACAGATCGCGCCAGATGCGAGCTCAATGCGTGTCATGGTACACGCTCCAAAAGCAGATGCACGGCAGAACAAAACTCGTGCATAATGCGCGCCTGAACCAGGATCAGATGCGCGTGCCTGAAATCTCACGCGCCAGATGCTCCATTTCGTTGCCAGATTCTCTACGACGGGAGCCTGATTGCGTCTGAACGTCAATCGCCGGAACGCCAGATGCGCGTGAAACGCCAGATTCGCGCCAGTACCGAATGCGTGCTGGGTTTGCCAGATCCCATGCTCGCCTAATCAGATGCGCGCCAGATTTCTCCGCCAGGAGTCCGGATAGCCCCCTCCACGAGGCTTCAGATGGTGGGTGTACCTGCTTCTCTCTCACGAACATATCGATCTTGATTGCCAAACTAGACATCGTTCTTGGCGGAATCTCGAAACCCAACCTCCCGATAGCCTCCTCCACCTGAATTGAAAAACCCTAGCTTTGAGGTCCAACAAAACGTGAAACCCTAGCTCTTGGCTCCACCCGGATCTTGGAACCCCGGCTCTGATACCAGTTTGTTAAAACTGGTGATCCCCTTGACCTGGCTCTGATTGTTGTAACAGAACTCCCGTTTCAGAGCTCTGTTACCAGTTTGTTATAACCTGGGGGTACTCGAGCAAGAACGACGAAAGCAAAAAAGGAACGATACAGATATTTAACGTGGTTCACTAAAGAATTTGTAACGAACCCGCTAGCTAATCCACGGCCAGAACTAGATAGTTTATTGAGAAGAGAACCCGATTACAATGCACGTCGTGGCCACAACGGCCACGGCGGCGACCCAAAACACACCCACCCGATACACACTAATAAATCTCTCAAGCTTTAATTACTACCCGTGTGTGTATGTGTGTGTTACACCAAAACAAGCTATACCTTTAATTATAGGCTACATAATAACACATGGCGGTGGACTTCACTAATTAGGAAGTTACTTTGTCTCCAAGACAAAGCAACTACCAAAATCATTCCAATATTACACCACCACCCCCAACAAAGTTGGAAACAACTTTGTTTCCAAAAACTAACATTGACTTTGCCTACATTAATTGCAAGCTAAATCTCTGATCTTAAACATCAGATAGAACCAGTATATAGCAAAGATATTTGCAGCAAATCTCTGATCTTAAATATCAGATAGAACACCTGCATCACAAGATTATTAGATCACAATATATAAGAAAACTACTGTCATAGCTTTGAAGCTCTTATTAGTATCTCAAGACCTTGGAGCCTCAGAAATACTTTCTCTTTCATCACTCTAAATAGCTACTTCTCAAAACAAACTTATAAGTCTTGAGTCAACAACTGAGACAGACCAAATACATTCCAGATGCGCCCAATTGCGCTAGACAGATGCACCATGACAAGTGCCCAAATGTCATTCAAACCAGATGAACCAATGATGAGTGCCACAAATTTTCATGCCAGATGCGCCCCGTACGCCTCAGATGCGCCAGATGCTCGCCAGAAACAGATCACGCCAAATGCGAGCTCAATGCGTTTCATGGTACACGCTCCAAAAGCAGATGCACGGAAGAACAAAACTCGTGCATAATGCGCGCCAGAACCAGGATCAGATGCGCGTGCCTGAAATCTCACGCGCCAGATGCTCCATTTCGTTGCCAGATTCTCTACGAAGGGAGCCTGATTGCGTCTGAACGTCAATCGCTAGAACGCCATATGCGCGTGAAACGCCAGATTCGCGCCAGTACCGAATGCGTGCTGGGTTTGCCAGCCCCCATGCTCGCCTAATCAGATGCGCGCCAGAGTTCTCCGCCAGGATTCCGGATAGCCCCCTCCACGAGGCTTCAGATGGTGGGTGTACCTGCTTCTCTCTCACGAACAGATCGATCTTGATTGCCAAACCAGACATCGTTCTTGGCGGAATCTCGAAACTCAACCTCCCGATAGCCTGCTCCACTTGAATTGAAAAACCCTAGCTTTGAGGTCCAACAAAACGTGATACCCTAGCTCTTGGCTCCACCCGGATCTTGGAACCCCGGCTCTGATACCAGTTTGTTAAAACTGGTGATCCCCTTGACCTGGCTCTGATACCAGTTTGTTGTAACAGAACTCCCGTTTCAGAGCTCTGTTACCAGTTTGTTATAACCTGGGGGTACTCGAGCAAGAACGACGAAAGCAAAAAAGGAACGATACAGATATTTAACGTGGTTCACTAAAGAATTCGTAACGAACCCGCTAGCTAATCCACGGCCAGAACTTGATATTTTATTGAGAAGAGAACCCGATTACAATGCACGTCTTGGCCACAACGGCCACGGCGTCGACCCGAAACACACCCACCCGATACACACTAATGAATCTCTCAAGCTTTAATTACTACCTGTGTGTGTATGTGTGTTTTACACCAAAACAAGCTTTAAATTTAATTATAGGTTACATAATAACACATGGAGGTGGACTTCACTAATTAGGAAGTTACTTTGTCTCCAAGACAAAGCAACTACCAAATTCATTCTAATATTACAGCACCACCCCCAACAAAGTTGGAAACAACTTTTTTTCCAAAAACTGACATTGACTTTGCCTACATTGATTGAAAGTCAAATCCCAACAGCATATATAACATAAAATAAGTAAAAGCTACAACAAAGATAGCAGCATCTAGCTTCTTCTGGTTCATTTGCCTTTTCCCCCCACATCTGCTGTTCTCTAATCGACAGATTCACCCATTTCTTTGAAGATTTCCACAAGCACTTCAACATTATGTTAACTTCAAGTAGATTGACTTTCATTTTGTGTTCAGCTGCAGGCTTCATGCATTCCTGGGATATAGTCAGTTTCGGTGGGTCATCCTTTTCATCCTCTGAATCAGAGACGACCATTGGAGCATTCAAATATAGTGGAGGTCGTCGTGTGAGAGCACTGGTCACCTTCTCCTCTTTAAAGGGTGGGGATTTTGCTGTCGTTACTGACACACATGAAATAATAGAGTGAATTACATATATGTATATCCATATCATCAGGGTTTCTTACAGTGACCAAGCACTAGCCAAGCAGCGCGCATAATGAAAATCATAAAAAGCAATAATAGGCTCATATCAGTACTGCACAAGAAAAACATGACCACTCCGGGTAAATCACAGAAAGGGGCTCAGATCAGTACTCATTAACACCAACAAATAAGATATCGATGATCACAGGCTGCAAAAGGATTTTGCCTTAAGCCATGCAGATCACACTCTATGGGCTACAACGAGTGAATTCAATAGATCCATATCATCATCGACTCTTCAGTGAGAATGAAGAGGCTCATATTTGTACTCATGAAAACCATATAAGATATCAATGATCACAGGCTGCAAAAGGATTTTGCCTTGCCATGCATGTCACACTCAATCGGCTACAAAGAGTGAATTTGAACGATCCATATCATCACGGCCTCTTACAGTCGGCAAGCAGTGAGCATGAAGAACATCATAAATTCATGAAGAGGCCCAAATCAATACTCATGACAACCAATATCTTGAATTAACATCCACTAATATCTTGAAAGCAACAGTTATTTCAGAGACAATGCACCTCATTCAAACTAGAATAATGAAAGATGGAGCACCTCCAAATACACCTCAACATTGATCCATTTAAGATATCTATTATATTTCATATTTTCATACATGTGATCATTCATAACTTCCCAAGCGGTCGAAGCATTAAGCAATAACATAGACTTGAAGTGAACCAAAATACCATTCGTTGCTAATTCTAACCTTTCATCCTCTATAGTCTACGAGTACTTGTGAAGGACATTTCGACCCGATTTGGAGGCAAACAAATTAATGATTGCATCATTTTGCCAACATTAATTATCAGATGGTCGAAATGCCCTTCACAAGTACACCTAGCAACAAGGTCAAGATTTTTATGTATTGTTATTTTCTGTAATTTATCTCATATCTTTCTCTTATTTTTATTAATTGATGATTTTTTGCAATAAACTGACATATTAATGAACTAGCATTCATTAATTGGAAATTCATCCGTTCATCCGCTACCGAATCCTGGCACTTGCAAAGTCCACTTTGACCTGGGTTTCATGCACAAATGTTTGCATTAAATTTCCAACATTATCAGCAGGTCAAAATGACCTTCGCAAGACCCGGCAGAATAGAGAGGTTGAACGGAGGAAATAGATAATAAAAAATAACAAACGTGGAATGAACGGAGGGAAATACGGAAATGGGCTCAGATCTGTACTCGTGAAAACCAGATAACACATCCATGATCACAGGCTGTAAAAGGATTTTGCCTCGCCATGCATATCATGACACTGTATCGGCTACATAGTGAATTTGAACGATCCATATCATAACGGCCTCTTCAGTGAGCATGAAGAAGATAGGATCAGTACTCATTAACAAATAAGAGATGACAACAGCAGGCTGCAAAAATAAATTTGTCTTGCCTGGCAAATTACACTCTAACAGCTTCAATGACTGAATTCAGTAGATCCATATCATCATGGCCTCTTACACAACTAAATGTTTGGACACATCAGATTATGAACTTGCAGCAATGACATAGGGTACTTAAGAACTTCATACCGTACACATAAATTGGGAGACATGCAAATTTTCAGCTACCTCAGTTTCATCCACATCACATTCAAATAGCCAAATTATATATACATTAAACACACATTCCTATCAGTATGTAGCCGCATAGATATAGCATTCAGCCCATGAATACACACTTTCCAATCAGTTAACAGCAACCACTTGGTTATGTGAGAAACAATATATATGTATATACCATATTCTATACTAAGCTAGCAGATCCGAACACAGGATTTACCCATAGTTAAAATGTTTGCAAATATCATAGTAAAATTAAAGCACATACAATTTATAAGCATGAAAGATGGATCCCGGCCTACAAATACAGATATCACAGTAAAATTGCTCCTTTTAAGTCATAGAAATGAAAAGAGCTTGTTAGATCTGAGCTGAAGCCACCATTCAGACCCAAATTGAAAAGCGCATGTATAATCAATAGAAATAGAGAAGCCAAATTGAGACAGAGAAACAGAGAGCGACAGACCAGTGCTAAGGACATGTGTTTGTGAAGGGTGAGGCATGGAATTTCTCTTCCTGCGCCAAAACTCCATTATCAGATTTGAACCAGCTGGTGCCCGATTGAGTCAATCGGAATGAAGAACGATCGATTCGGGAAAGGAGAAAGACGGTGGTGGCGAGAGGACCGCGGTTGTGCGGAGCTAGAGAGAGAGAGAGAGAGAGAGAGAGAGAGAGAGACGGCGGTGGTGTCGAGTGGAAGATGATGAGTTAGCTAGGGTTCTTGATAGGTGAATTCGATGTGGATGCCGAAAGGGGGAGTAATGGCGGGGAGTTGTTAGTTGGCCAGCAGATAGGGTGAATTAATTTTTTGGTATGATTTGATTTCGCCTCCAACACTTGGAGAGATTTCATTTTCCTCCCCAAAATTTAGCGGAAATTTCATTTCCCCCCCCCCCCAAAGGTTTGGTCAAATTTCTGTTTAGATCCATTCCCGACAAAACTGCAAGTTGTTGATAATTTTTTATTTCGGATGACTAGTCGTTTCCCCACGACAGAAACACAGCTGGTCTTTAAAAATCTAAACGACGAGAAGGCAGACGACTAACTGATAAAAAAGACTGTTTGTACTGCTTTTAAAGACCATAATCCTGGTAGTCGGAAGGAAACTGGTCGCTGAAAGCAAAATCTGTTGTAGTGCACGTTATGCACTACGACCTATGACTCTGATACCACTGTAGGGTTTGATACGGATTACGTAGCGGAATAATAAAATAAATATTACGTCCAAATCCCACCATGAATCGCAAGACTAGTATCATAACGGTGGTAAGGGAAGAAACAATGTGTACCTTGTTTGTTTGAAAAATCACTTCATGTAGAATGTTATCCACATCTCTATGAATATCCACGCCTAGGATTTCTCCGAATCCTCTGTGCTAGCTCACGTCAAGAAGTAGGAAGAAAGATCACGCAAAATGGAGACCAAAGATGTCGCGCCTCTTGTGGCCGACGGCAGGGGTGGGCGGACAGCTAGGGTTTGGCCCTAGTTGTCTTTCTCTCTCCTTGCTTTGTTCTCCCACTCAATTATGAATGCAACTTATGAGAAAATAAGCTAGGAGTGCCCTTATATAGTTAATAACTCTTTATTAACTACATATTAGCCCCAATACTAATCATATCCACACGGATTAGTCCACTTTTCAAATAAGTCCTAATAAGTTTGTTTGTGGTTGCGTATTGATCATTCTATTTAATTAGTCCTACTACTTAATTCCCAAGTCCGTTTTAATCCATAGGGCGTGTGACCACATAGGTTTCTACGTAGTTGGTAGTAACAATTATTAACATAGAGTGATGTCTAGCAACACATCTATGTCACCCAACTAATAGAAATAGTCTGTGATCCGACAAACCTTGTGACCAATGTTACCGTATTGTATCATCCCTTTGTCTCCATATCTGGATTGGAAACGAGACATACAAGTCACATTCGTATATCCAATCCATATTTTTTCGATCGTGGGAATAGTCTTATCCATGCAGATAACGTCAATATCGCATATTGATTTATCTAAGTCTGGTCAAACATTCTATAAGCACTACCCCTCGAGTGGCCGTGGATATTTTCTCCCGTTATGTGGGAGGGACAAATCCTCTCTACATCACTACCATCTCTAAGCTTGCTTTCTATCATGCCCGATAACTATCTTTATAGTTACCCGCTTAAGGCGCAACGTTTGATAATATCAAAGCATGATATTTCACAACTAGAGTATCTAGTGACTTCAAGTCTAAGGACCACAATACCATTGTCACTACGAGAAGCGCCCGTTACTTTTACATAACTTGTATGTAGCCTTCTCGTGGTAGGTCATTCCAGTATGCCATTACCCCTAATGCATACCCATGTGCTAGACTTGATAGCTCCATATCAATCTACCCACATACTAGTCTATAGTTGATCGTCCTATTAATCAATATAAACGACTAGGGATATTTAAGATAAAAACAAATTGTAACCTAAAGACTTCATTATATTAAAAATCTCCATAAACAATACAATGATTATTCTAGCCAAAATAATGTTCATACTAAATAAGATTGCCTCTAAGGAATCTATTCCAACACTAGCAACACATCAATGCTATCGAAGCAATAGGAATAGTCAGTGATCTGACAAACCTCTGTGAACAATATTACCGTGCTGTATAGTCCCTTAGGCACAATATCCGGATTGGACACGAGACACGAATGTCACACTTGTATATCAAATCCATAGTTTTCTCGATCTATGAGTAGAATTATCCGAACAGATAACATCAATATCATATATTAATTTATCTGAGCCGGGCCAGGCATTTCCTTAAGTCTTACTCATCGAGTGGTCATGGACACATACTCCCCTAATGTGGGAGGGACAAGTCCTCTCTACATCACTACCATCTCTCAGCTTGCTTCATATCATGTACGATTATCGCCTTTATAGTTACCCAGTTATGGTGCAACGTTCGACGATATCAAAACTTGATGATTCACAACTTGAGTATCTAGTGACTTCAAGTCAAAGGACCACAAAACCACTGTCACTACGAGAAGCACTTCGTACATTCACATAACTTCCATGTAGCATTCTCGTGGTGGGTCAATCCAGTATGCCATTGCTCCTAATGCATACCCATGTGTTAGACTTGATATCTCCATATGAATCTACCCACATACTAGTCTCCATGAATAGTGATCGTCCTATTAACCATTATACTTGACCAGGCATAGTTTAAGATAACAACAATTGCAATCTAAGGACTTCATTATATTAATATATCTATATCTAATACAGTGAATAGTCTATCCAACACAATGCTCACATTAAAATAGATTTCCTATAGGGCATACACCAACACTACTTAGGGCTATTACAAACCCTACCCATACCAAATCAACCATTTCATTAACTTTCCATGGATTTTGTGGAGGGATTTCCCAAATGAGAATGGAAATCTACTATACTTATGGTGGTCGATAGGTTCTCCGAATGTGGTCACTTCATCCCTCTTGGTCATCCCTACACTAGTGACCATGTGGCACTTGTGTTCTTTAAGAAAACCTATAAGTTACATGGTCTACCTCTTACTATTGTGAATGACAAAGATACTGTTTCGCTCAGTTAATTTTGTCAATGATAATTAAAGTGTGTGGGAACTCAATTGTGTCAATCTAGTGCTTATTACCCCAGAGTGATGGCCAAGTTGAGAGATTAAATTAGTGTTCATAATCTTACCTCAGATGCATGACTCACGATAAACCAAACAAGTGGGTGTATGGGCTACCAATGGCTGAGTATTGGTACAATACCAATTACCATTTTGGTTTGCAAATGTCTCATTTTCAAGCAATACGTGACTGCCCAACCCCAGCTTTTAGTTTCCATCAGCTAAATAGAAGTCCAAATGTAGAAGTCAATTAATTCCTACATTTAAGAGCTTAACTCAACAATTGCTAAAGCACAATTTAGAAGCAGCTTAGGCCAGAGTGAAACAGTATGCAGACAAGAATATGACATAAAAGAGTTTTCAAGAGGGGTTTCGGGTGTAATTTCGGGTGCACCATACATGCTTGTCTCATTGGCTTACAAACGCAATCAAAAGCTTATACCTAATTTTTTGGCCATTTTCAGATTCAGCAAAAAATTGGAACTATGGCTTACAGATTAAACTTACCTAGTTCTTCTCAGCTACACCTAGTTTCATGTTTCTCAGGTGAAGAAATGCATCATCCAACATACAACGACGTCCACCACGCTGCCGTCAATCAATTATTTGGGCAATTTTTTTCGGAACCTCCATATTTTGGATCGCAAAATGGTATGTCATTTGGACATCTATGCATTCTGATTTCGGTCCACTGGGTGGGACTGCCACAATCATAGGATTCGTGGATCAACGCCGATGAGTTCATCGCCGTTACCCTCAATTTCTTATCTGAAAACATCCATGAGGAAAGGGATTGTCGAAGAGCAGGGTAAGTTTAAGATAGGGTTTCAAACCCAGAAATGATTCATTTTTAGGGTGACCATTACTTTTCAAATATAAGGAGGGAAGAACGACCACCATACATCTCAAGTCAAGGGTAATAGGGGAAAATAGGAAAATCAAGGAAGCACCATTCATTCTTAACAAACTAGACACATGACGAAAGACGATTGGGCAAGTTCATCACTAGTTCGTTACATGATTCAGGTATAATTGGAACCCACGAGCAGGGGATTCAGACATGTTGGATTTAATTTTGTTTCCTTCTCTCTTTTTCTGTAATTCTCCATTATCTATATTTTTGTAACTCTGGCGATCACAGAAAAACTATCATTGTAACATTTTGAAGCTACTCACTTTAATTGCAGTCTGTGACTGATTCTTCACACCCGGAAAGCCCGAATCTGACGAGACCAACAACCGATCACCAACCCCTAATCCCTCTCGGTAGCAGGAATCTCGGTAGGTTCGGAAAGTGGCAGTTTTATTGTCTCTATTCGTCGAGATATATACCTAATTGGCTGAGATTATTTTGAATATTTGTATTCAGTTATAGAGAAGTATTAATTAATGGGTAAAAGACACTTTCCATCCCTATAATTTGGTGAGAATACACTTTGGTCCCTTGATGTTTGAAAAATTCATCATTGCACCCTTGGAACTAACTAAGGCCAACAACAACGTCATAGGGACTATTATTATCTTCTTTTCCTTATGTCCTTTCTTCTCCTTCCCCTGAATCATCATCTTATACTCATAGCCTATCCGCATCTTCATCTTTTTCCTTCGTTCATTACCTCCCACAGGTCTCCATTTCCACTATCTTCATCTTCTCCCTCTCTTATCTCATCTCTCTCTCTCCCTCTCCCTCCCTCCCTCTCTCTCTCTCTCTCTCTCTCTCATTCAACGAAACCTAAGAATCGACCTCCTCTTCTCGAATCAACCGTCGACCGTCACCATTGTAAACCGACCGACGTCGACCACTGGAACCGACCACCGCACGACCCAAACGACATGGAAACATCGTGATATACCAATCTTTCTCTCTCACATTCCCTCAAGTTCAGGCCAGTATTTCTCTCGAATTGGAAAAAATCGACAACATACCCTGATCGTTTTAGATTTGTTCTATATAAGTTCTAGATTTCTTCTTGTAATTGTGGGTTTCTGACTCTGTTTTTGTTCTAGATTTCTTTCTCTTTCCATTAGACATGGCCCCTGGCAAACTAGTTATGTTTATCTCTCCACGTTCAGATATGGTATGGCTGGGTTTGGGTAGGAGTTGAGGTATGTGGTATTGCTAACTAGTTTCAATTCTTGTGAGATCTGGGTAGGGTCATTGCTATTAGTTTGGCTTCTCCATCTACATTCACAGGGTCTGCTCGTGATCTTGTTTGTGGGCCTGATTAAGGCCGGTGCTCATGGGTTTGATTTGGAATTTGGAGTTAGAAAGTTTCCAGTTTGTCTGTTGGGGACATGTAGAAAATTTTTCAAGGTTTCTTTGGGTTTCTTCTAGGAGAACACATAATATCTTTGGGTTTTTTTTTACCAAGACAACACATATTGGAAACTCATGGTTAGATCCAATTGCGAAATCAGTTTATCTTCTTCCAACTGAATAGATATAAAGCTCTCTAACAATTTGGTGCAACAAAAATTCACACCAAATCCAAAATGAAATCTCAATCCATAATCAATTACCTAATCCACTTAATTATTTTTAACTCAACCAAATCACCAATTAACAAAAGAGAGTTTGAGAGAGAGAAATAGATAGAGAACATGTGACTTCTTTATTAGGTAGACAAAGGTTTGCTATTGATGAGTGGTGTAATTTTTTTAGTCTGCTAAGGGTATAATAGGACTTTACTCAAACTAAGGGTAACATAGTCAAAACAATATATTAAATTGGCTTCACATACCAAACATGGCAGAAGGGTGATAAGTGTCCTAACATTTTTCCGTTTCGAGGGTGCAATGATGAATTTTTCAAACGTCAGGGAATCAAAATATATTTTCACCAAAATACAGGGGTGGAAAGTGTCTTTTACCCTAAAATAGTTGGTTTGATTATGTTATTTTTCCATTGGGCTAAAGACACTTCACACCCATATGTTTAGGAAAAAGGGCATCTGGCACCCATGTGTTCAGAAAAATTCCACTTTGTACGCCTTAAATAGAAATAACGTAATGACACTTAGCACCCTTCTGTCATGTTCCGTTAGGGAAGTGGGTGGCACTATTTTTTGAGATCATATTGCCAATGTGGATTTGCTGGACTCTATTGCCCCCGTTTAATGTTACTCTTGAATCACCAAGAAAACTAAGAACATCAAGAACACCAACAGTGCAAAAACAATAGAAAGTGAATGAGGCTCACATATTTAATTGAAAACTAACATAACTGCACCTACAATGGCTGCAAAACGAATTGCCTCGTCATGAAAGTAACAATTTCGCAGCAAGTGAACTCAATGTATCAAAATCATCAATGCCCAAGAGAGATGCAATTACCATGGCTGCAAAACCATTTTCCTCGCAATGGAAGTCAAAAACATATTTTCAAGTAAAAGAAGAATTTAAAAACTAAGTTGCTGATGCTGCTACTATTTCTATAGCGACACAACAACATGAACAATAGAAGCATAAGAAACATGCCCGAAGTTCATTGAAATATCTCTAAAATTTACATAAATTCGACCGCCTCCCTCCTTCTCTCACTCTCTTCCTCTTTCTCTTATTCGTGACACTTATTATCTTAATAGAGAGCTTAGGAAATCAAGAACAAGCCCATAAATTGGGTGAAAACGGAGACATATATATATATATATATATATATATATATATATATATATAAAGAGAGAGAGAGAGAGAGAGAGAGAGAGGTGAAGAATCAGAAAACCCAACACCAATTCGAAAACCCATGACCAATTGAGTACCCAACACCAATCCCAAACCCTGGAAAATATACCCAAGTTAACAAATCGAAACCTAGGAAAACATAATCCAAACCCAAAGTTCATTCAAACTTGGGTGGTTCTTGGTAGTTCTGGGTTCGATCCGTGCAATCAATTTGGAGAACAGAAAGGAAACATAGCTTATTTTGATGGGGTAGTTTGGGTTCGTTGGGGGCAATAAATTGGGTATTTCTTGATTCATTGGAATGCGTAACATATCTTGTTTCAAATTACGTGTCGTAGATTGAAAGACTTCCTTGACGATTGAGAAGGCGTGAGTGCTCTATGGGCTCAACCTTCATTCGATAGCTTGAAAGCTTCAAGCATTTGCTGCGTCGGTGGTGGATTCCAGTCGGAGAGACCAAACCCACCAATGTCGCCACCTGAAACAACCAGGCGGGGGAATTTCAGGAGGATGACATCAGCTCTGCCGTATCCTCCCATAAGGGTTATTCCTCATAGGGATTCACTGGTTTTGACATCGGAAGCCGTTAATTTGTCTTGATTTCTTGGAGAGCTCTGCCTTTAGAGAATTTGAGCTAGTTTTGATATAGGTGTCTTCTCGAAAATAAGGAGAGTCGGGGTTAGGTGGAGGTAAAGAAGAAAAAGAAGAACTGGATGAAGCTAGGGTTGGGTGTTGAAGGAAGAGTAGGAGAAGAGAGGAGAAGGAGAGGAAATGGTATAAATATTGGGGGTAATTTGATTGGTTATAATTATCATTTCATAAAATCCGTTAGTGTCGGCTAATAACAAGGGCACACAATGATTTTTTTTAAATACAAGGGTGTCGATGTCTCTTTGTATAAACATAGGGGCGCATACTGCATAGCATCATTAACCCTTCCCATTTTTTTTGAAATAAAAACCTTTTCCATTTAATTTGGTTAATGTTCTAATTTTTTTTTGAGGGGTTTTAAATTTTTTTTATTGAGGATAATGTGGCCAATCGTTTCGTCGAATCACACTTCTTTGGATATCGGAGAAGAGAGAAGTCTAACGCAAACCCAAACATGGCAACCAAGGATGATAGGGCGGCTCATGAAGTTACGGAAGAGGAAGAAAACGACGTTGTCGAGTTCTCCGATGACTGAGTTCTTGCTGCTATCCGAGGATATCAACACTTTTTGATCGGAACCTACCTGCTCGACGGAAACATCATACGTGGGCGATGAAATTTCTGTTTAGGAAGATCTGGATCGACGGGAAGGATATTGGGATAACAGAAACAGGACCCAACATGTTTATCTTCAATTTTCAAAACAAGGAGGCAATGAATCGGGTAGAAGCAGGAGGGCCATGGCTATTTGATAACAACGTCTTATTGCTGCAATCGTGGGAAATTACGAAGCCTGTTGAAGAGGTTGTATTCGAATGGATTGACATGTGGGTTCAATTAAAAAACCTACCGTCGTATATCCAAACAGATACTGATGCGAGGAATGAAGCCTCCTCAATTGGTACGGTTTTGGACTCTGACGACCGAATCATGTCTCGCGGAGGGGAATATATGAGGGTTAGGGTTCGCTTGAATATCCGCAAACCGCTCCGAAGAGGAGGATTCATCAAGGTCTTGGGCAAAAAAGTGTGGTTAGATTACAAGTACGAACGATTACCCAACATTTGTGAGTGGTGTGAGCGTATCGATCATCAATCTTTCGAATGCTCACTCCACCCGAAGGAGAATGTGGTTAAAGTACCAGGTTATGGATCATGGATGACGTAAAAGCCTCCACCATGCAAAAATGCTTTGGTTAAAAGCAATCCAACACCATCTCGCACCTCCGAACAACCTGCAGGGTCATTCAGTAATGAAGAAATTGATGAGTCATAGGGTGGCACGGATAGCTTTGATAGTTCATCGGCAAAAACCTCAGAGGATGACATGGATCTTGATGGAACTAAGGGGGATGCTACTTCACAAGGTAGTTGGGGGATTGTAATCCATGAGAACCCACTGAGTCACAGTGAGAACCATCAGGAGTTACCAACCGGGAACAAAGGAAAGACAGTGGCTCAAAGTCAGGGGTTAATCAATCCAAACTCCAAACAAGAGAAGGTGAACGCAAACAAAATCTCGAACGGTGGGAAGTCTGTCGATTCTCAACTGAAGAGGAAGACAAAACCTTCTGCGTCTAAGTCAACAACGGACAATCCGAGGAAGCAAAAAGAGAAAAGAAAGCATAGGGAATCTCTATCCAGCCCGATAGGAAGTAGGAAAGCTGCAAATATGGAGAACCAAATTACGACAACAAAAGAATAAGTAAAAGGTAGGAGAGCTACACAGGTTTCCAATAACAGGATTCCGAACACGGAAGAGGGAGCCATTAAAGACCCTAAGGCGAGATTGGCGATTTCTGTTCAGCAGAACCGCCAGGCACAAAGAATCTCTTAAGCTAGAACGTGCGGGGGCTTGGGAACCCCCGTAACGTTACATGTCTTCTCGACACAGTGAGAAGACAGATGCCCAACATGGTTTTTTTTATGGAAACCAGACTTTACGCTAGAGAGAGATGGAGGTAATCTAAAACAGGTGTGGGTATGCAAGTGGAATTTTTAACGACTGCGACGATCTTAGGGGTGGTCTGGCACTCCTCTGGGATGCGGAGATTAGCTTTACGCTCATCAGGTATTTTCATTTTTTTATCGAAGGTACAGTAGTTATGCAAGGCTCTGATGAGCCGTGGATGTCCACGGATTTTTATGGTGACCCGGTCATAAGTGAAAGGAAGCACTCTTGGAAGTTGCTTTCTAGAATCAGCCCCCCTAATCAACCGTGGCTTGTCATGGGGGATTTTAATGCGATATCTTCTTATGGAAATAAGGAGGGAGGGAGAGAAGTCACCCTTAGACATACTGAAGATTCCAATGCAGTCCTTCAAAAACTAGAGCTTCGTGGTTTGGGGTTTTTCGGAAATCTTTCACACGGTCAAACAATCAACTGGATGGTAGAGCTATTCGGGAACGTATTGACCGTTGTGTGGCAACTGACAGTTGGATCGAGAAATTACGCAGGGCGAGGGTAAACCACTTGGTGGCTGATACCTCATACCATATCCCTCTTGAGATTATCATAGGGACAGGTAAATTCAGAAACACTCCACGTTGGTTTCAATTCGAATCTCTGTGGATGGGGCACGGTAACTTCAGGGAGACGGTAACAGAGAATTGGCATGTAGCTTCCGGTTCGATGGGGGAGAAGCTTCAGACTACGGCTAGTAAACTCAGAACTTGGGACCGCGAGATTTTCGGAAACGTGAAGAAGAAACTTAAGACTTTGCGTGATCATTTGAAGGTAATTGGGGGGCTGCCCCAAACAGTTAGTAATCTCGATGAGTCTCAAAGAGTGAAGAGGAGAATTTCATATTTACTCAGGCATGTAGGAGGTTATGTGGCATCAGCGATCGCGCGATTTGTGGCCAAAGCAAGGAGATCTTTTTCCCCAAGAAGGCGTCAAACCGGAGATCAAGAAAATAGAGTTAGTGGCATTGAATTTGAAACGGGTCAGTGGACTGCAGACCCGAGGGAAATAATTGGCACAATTGAGAATTATTTTAGAACCATCTTTGCTTCTGCCAAACCCTCCAGAGATGATATGGAACTATTATTGCCGCCAATAGAGGGGATGCTTTCCATTGAGACCAGGGTGATGATGGATCAGTCATTCACAACGGTTGAAGTGCTTGAGTCACTGAAGACGATGCCAGCGGAGAAGGCACCGATTCCAGACGGATTTCCTGCTCTGTTTTATCAGAAATTTTGGTCTGAGATTTAAGAAGAGGTAACAAGTATCTGTCTCAAAATTCTTAACGAAGGGGGAAGCGTGTCTGAGTATAATCATACTCTGATAGCGTTAATCCCTAAATTTAAGAAAGTTAGAAAAGTTTCTGATTTTAGGCCAATTTCGTTGTGCTCAACAATATACAAGATTATTACCAATACGTTAGCTAACCGTCTTAAGCTTGTGTTGGGATATCTTATTTCAGAAAATTAGAGTGCTTTCGTACCGGGCCGTCTGATTTTGGATGACATATTGGCTGCCCACGAGCTAATTCATTCGATGAAGACAAAGAAGAGAAAGACATGAATTGCAGCTATTAAGCTAGACATGAGCAATGCGTACGACCGGGTGGAGTGGGACTTTTTACGGGCTGTGATGGAGAGAACGGGTTTCAGTACCTGGTGGATTTCAGTGGTAATGGAGTGCATCACGACGGTTTCATACAGTATCCTTCTGAATGGATCGGCCCAAGGGAAGATTACACTAGGGAGGGGTCTTCGTCAAGAATGTCCCCTATCACCTTATCTGTTTTTACTGGTGTAGATACTGCTTTATGACATGGCAGATCTAGGCCACGTGGCGACCATCCAGCACACCATATTGTGCTCCACACACACAGGATCACCAGCCGAGCTGATCCATGTGGGGGCTGCGAGACAGAGCCCTCGCATACCACTGCACGGGACTTGTAGGGACTTTGTGGTCTGGAGGCTAGAGTAAGCCCTGTCGCGTGCGAGCCAAGCCCGCGCGCGACCTTTAGTAACTGTTTTGAGAGATCTATGGCACGAGCTCCCTAGACCCGGTCAATCCGGTCAAACCCGGTCAATCCGGTCAAACCCGGTCAACCTCGTAACGGTTCCGGTACTCGCGCACCACGTGCTCTAACGGTTCCTATATACTCGGACGAACGTGCCGTTATGGTTAAGCTAATTAAGCCGCCATTAATGGGCGCATTAACCACACTACAACGGTCACGTTCTCCAGTATATATATATCGTCGACCTTTCCATACAAAGGAGAACAACACTGCCACACGCGGAAGCTCTGCCAAACCTCTGTCTCTCTCTCAGACATTGCTACTGACTTACTCTCTCCCTACACACACCCCTATTCTTCCTGTGCGATCCCTGATCCACTACGTACGGTGTACACGGAGGTCTCCCTGCCGGAATCTCTTGTGCACATTTTGGTGAACCCGACGTGAAACTTACCAGCAAAAGCAACCATGTCTCAGGAGGATGATGTCAGCAACCGGTCGCCTTCCACCGAAACTCCCTCGGGAGACGAAGTCCGCCGTACTCCGACGACTCCCGGCGAGGCACCAACTTTGGAGTCTTTGGACGCCACTGTCCAAAGTCAGGCAAAAGCTCTCAAGTCTCAATCTGCGCAGTTGGAGCGGATCTTGGCCGTTCTGGGCACCCTTGCGCCAAATCCTCCACCAGGTACCGCCACCCCTCAGGGAGGAGGTACCCCTACTGCTCCAGGATTGGGAGTGTCGGCCACGCCTCCCAACCCTCATCTGCAAACTCCACCATCAGCCGCACAGCTGCCTTCGGTCCAAGGGT
Organism: Linanthus parryae; assembly: GCA_023055425.1. Lineage (NCBI taxonomy): Eukaryota > Viridiplantae > Streptophyta > Magnoliopsida > Ericales > Polemoniaceae > Linanthus > Linanthus parryae. Next base: position 69,402,524 of record JALGPY010000001.1, on the reverse strand, counting down.
CAACGGCGCAAATGCTACCCCCTGCCGCTCACGCCTCTCAGCCCACGGCTTTGGCGTCTAACCCAACTTTGCAGTACACTCTGCCTCCACCAGCGACGATTTGGGGAAACGCGGGCAGTCAATACACTCCCAATCCTCCGGCGGCATATGTGTCGCCACCGCCTACGGCAACCCCTCCGGCAGCTACCGAGGGAAGCCTCCCAGAATGCATGACGTCCTTGCAGAAACGCGTGGACTCCATCCTAGCTCATCAATCGCTCGCGGATACCATCATCCCGAAGCTAGACAACGATCCACCCATTCCACGAGAGATCTATCTCATGCCTAACCCGGCAGGGTACAAAGCTCCCAAATGGGATAAGTTCGAGGACGTCAACGGGAACGCTCATGAACATGTCATGCGTTTCATTGACGTCATGGGTCCATACGGAGCTGATCCCAAGCTGCTGATGCGAGAGTTCCCAAAGACTCTTGGGAATGTAGCATACAAATGGTACCGGACGTTGGAGCCCGGATCTGTGAAGACTTGGGACGACATGGTCCAGAAGTTCTACACCAAGTTCTTCCAGATGGAAGAGAAGGTGACGATGATCCACCTCTCGCGAATGTATCAGAAACGCGAGGAAGATGGAATCACTTTCATCAAGAAATTCAGAGCGAAATCCTTGGAGTGCAAGGATCCCATGCTCGAAAGCCGGCTCGTGGAGATATGCCTGCAGTGCATGCGAGATGAGTACAAGAGCATGCTAATCAATTTGCAAACACCCACGTTTTCAAAGCTCATCGAGTGCACGATGAACATCGAGCCCATCGTCGAGAGACAGAGAAAGAAGAGCGCTCCAGAACGACCTGCGAGCGGCACCACCTACAAGATCGGCAGATTCGGCTACAAGCGAGGACGCGAAGCTGAGGTTAATGCAGTTTCGCCCCAGAAGCAAGCAAAAGTTACAAACTTCGACGCACCGCCTCTGCCATGCTCGGTGGAGGAAGCGAGCGATCTCTGCAGACAGTGGCGCAAGGACGGCATCCCGCCGCCGCTTGAGAAAGCACCCTCCAAGGAGATGACGAGGGACCCTAAGTGGTGTGAATACCACGGTAAAGTCATGCACCCCACGGCCGAGTGCAAGAAGCTCAGATTCGCGTTCGACCAGAAGATGAAGAACGGCGAACTCATCGTCAGCGACCACCGGAAGGACGTGCGCAACAACCCGCTGCCTGCCCATACAGATTCGGGCTCAAAGGGCAAGGAGGTCGCCATGATCTCGATAGTAGACTTGGAAGAAGTCGCAGAGGATGGTCTACCCATCGTTGCTGAAGTCCATGAAGAGGAAGATTATAGCATGGATACGGAGGATGAGCGTGCCGACCGCATGAAAGGGTCGCACGGCTTCAGCAAATTCTTCGATGAGATGAACTTCTCAGAAAGATGCCGATCGGATATGACAAAAGCGATCTTAAGGATAGCGGAGGACTACGAAGAGGAGCTCGTGGTCTCCAACGGGAAAGTCATCAGGGCGTCCCGTCCTACAGAAAAGATCATGACCTTTTCTGCCAGCGACAAGAAGACAGATGCGAGCCACCAGAGGCCCCTGTACGTGACCGCCATCATCAACGGCGTCGAATTTAAGCGAGCATTCGTCGACGGAGGAGCAGCGGTCAATGTTGTTCCACTTCACACACTGAAGCTAGCAGGGATCCCCGAGCACAAGGTGGTCAAGCGTCCATCCCCGCTGGTGGGATTCGGGAGCGACTCTAGGATGACGATCGGATGGATCCGCCTAGGCGTTCAGATTGGTAAGATCAAGTGTTCGGCGAAGTTCTACGTCATAGATGCGAACACCACATATCACATGATCATCGGTCGAGCCTGGATTCATCGCTTCGACGCAATCCCTTCCACGGCTCACCAGATGATGAAAGCTATCTGGAACGACAGGATTGTCGAAATACCGGCCTCAACCAACCCATTCAACTTGGATGAAGCACATCTCAGCGAGGCGGTGTGGTTCACCGAGATGGCCGACGAGCAAACACCTGGACCATTCAACCCTACTCCTTTACCTCTTTGGGAGGACATCAAGGACCAGTCACCTGCAGGCGTGATGGTAACAAGGGGAGATGCAAACGAAAAGCCGCCTGCATACGAAGAGGCGCCGCGTATCGCATATCATCGGAAAAATGTGTATACCCTGAAGAGGATTGCAAAGCATGACCCCGAGGGTAAGGAGATAGAGAGCTTCTACGCCAACGGGAAGAAATGCTATCGCATATGAAGGTGCGCGGGGACGTCCTCACACGGGCATGGGGGTGTCCCTGGGCAAATCAATCGAATCAAACAAGTTGCGCTGACAGAAGAGCCAACACAGATCGTTTCAGACGAGAAACTCAAAGAAGCGCCCGAATGCATGGAAGACAGGCCAAGACCACAAAAGCAAGAGCTAAAGGAAGTGTTCCTCAGCCCGAACGAGGAAAAGAGGAGGCCAGTCTTCCTGAGTGCGGACCTCACAAGCGAAGAGGAACAAGGGCTGCTGCAACTCCTAACTGAGTACAAGGATGTATTCGCATGGGAATACGATGAAATGCCAGGTCTGGACACAAGCATCACTATGCACCGTTTAGACGTCATCCCAGGGTCTAAACCGGTCAAGCAAAGCACCAGAAGCTTCAGGCCAGAGCTCAACGTGAAGATCAAACAGGAGATTGTCAAACTCCTGGACGCCAAGTTCATAGAGCCAAACCACCATCCTACATGGTTAGCCAACATCGTGCCGGTGGTGAAGAAGAACGGACAGCTCCGCATCTGCGTGGACTTCCGCGATCTCAACCGTTTCTGCCCTAAGGACGATTTCCCACTGCCTAACATCGACTTGCTCATCGATTCGACGGCAGGCCATCGCATGTTCAGTTTCATGGACGGCTTCAGTGGGTACAATCAAATCAAGATGGATCCCGAAGATGCACAGAAAACTGCATTCATCACTCCCGTGGGGGTATTCAACTACACGGTAATGCCATTCGGTCTCAAGAACGCAGGCGCAACCTATCAGCGAGCCATGATGGCTCTATTCCATGACGTGATGCACAAAGAAGTGGAATTCTATGTGGATGACCTGGTAGTCAAATCCAGGCATGAAGCAGATCACCTTACAGACCTGCGAAAAGTGTTCAACAGATGCAGGAGCTTTCAACTGAAAATGAACCCTATGAAATGCGCATTCGGCGTGACCTCAGGGAAGTTTTTGGCGTGCGTGGTCCATCGCCAAGGGATCGAGCCTGACCCTGCGAAAGTGTCAGCCATCACCAGCATGACGCCACCTCACAACCAAAGTGCCTTGAAAACATTCTTGGGAAAATTATCATATTTGCGGAGATTCATCCCAGCAATCGCCGAAATCACATGCTGTTTCAGCACTCTTCTCAAGAAGGACGCCGCTTACAACTGGGCTCCTGACCACGAAGCAGCATTCGAAAAGCTAAAGGAGATACTTACATCCCCAAAGATTATGATCGCGCCTCGACTGGGATCACCGCTGCTGCTATATCTTACATCAACAAGGAGATCTATAGGAGCACTCTTGGCTCAGGTGTATGAGGGCCAAGAGAGGCCTATCTATTACATCTCTCGCATCGTACAGCCTGCTGAATCAAGGTACACAGACATCGAACGTCATTGCCTTGCCTTATTCTTTGTGATAGAGAAGTTGAGACACTATTTTGCATCGCACAAAGTAGTGGTGGTCACCAAAAGCGACCCCATAAGATACTTGCTAACTCACACTACTCCGGGCGGGAGATTGACGAAATGGTATATGACCATCTCTCAATACGACATCACATGCGTGAAACCAAGAGCGATCAAGTCGCAGGCGGTAGCAGATCTGTTGGCACAGTTCCCCGACAACAGTCACGAACCTGTGATCGAGGAGGAGCTCGAAGGCCCTGAAATCTACACGATTGACGTGCCCTATTGGACCCTCCACTTCGACGGTTCGTCAACCAGAAAAGGTGGAGGCATTGGGATAGTCTTGACAAAGCCGGACGGTGAAGTCATACAGATGTCCGCAAAACTCAATTTCGCAGTCACAAACAATGAGGCGGAATACGAGGCTCTGATCGCGGGGCTCCGTGCAGCGAAAGCTTTGGAAGTGAGCAACTTAACAGTCATGGGAGATTCCAAGCTGATTGTTAAGCAGGCCTCGGGCGAATATGGTTTAAAGGAGATCAACCTCCTGCCATACCGCACTCTAGTGCAAAAGCTGATGCAGCAATTCTGCGACGTGAAATACGAGCACAAGCCCCGAGCGGACAACAGGCATGCAGACGCCTTAGCAACCCTAGGATCTAAGGTCAGCATAGACAAATGCCCCGCGAGGATTTCCATCGAAGTGCGAACATCGTCGGCATTAACAGAAGATGCGTGCGACGACGAACACATGGATGACGCAGACTGGCGAAAAGCAATCCTGCAAGCTATTGCGAAAGGCACCAGCAGCGAGAGCTGGGCACTCACGAAAGGATACTGTATCCACGACAACACCCTTTACTACAAGGGTCCCGGAGGAATACTCATGCGATGTGTCTCCGAGCAAGAAGGACAACAGCTGCTGGAAAAGATTCACCAACACGCTTGCGGAGAAAGCGAGGTGTCAATCTACAGGAAAGCTCAGAGATATGGCATCCATTGGCCAAGCATGTCTACAGCCGCAGCCCTGATACAAGGGAAGTGCGAAACTTGCGCACTAATCAAAGATTCTCTACTTGTCGCTCTAATCGATGACGACACAGACTGGAGAAAGCCATTGTTTGAATTCCTCACCAAGGGCACTGTACCCGAATCTAGAAAAGAGGCAGACAAATTGAGGAGGAAAGCTTCTCGATATGTGGTTCAAGAAAATCTGCTTTGGCGAAAAGGTCACGAAGGCAACTTGCTGCGATGCCTAGACGATAGGGAAGCACAAGAAGTCATGGACCTCTCCCATCAGGTGGAACACCAGGGAGGTGCGAAATTATGCAGACAGCTCCTCTCAATCGGATACTTCTGGCCCACGATGGAAGTCGATTGCCGCACCAAGGTGCGACGCTGCCAAGAATGTCAATTCAAAGGGAACCTAGTGCACGCTCCCGCTGTGGACCTACATGCACTAGGAACGCCATGGCCATTTCACACGTGGGCTTTGGACTTCATTGGCCCCATCCGACCAACGTCACATGGGAACCATTTCATTCTTACCGCAACTGAGCTGTTCACCAAATGGGTGGAAGCAATACCACTGAAGACGGCAAACGCGCTGGCTGTGGTCAACTTCATCCAGGAAAACATCGTATGCAGGTTCGGAATCCCGAATACTATTCTTTCAGATAACGGTACTCCTTTTGTTAATCGTCAGGTAGCTACAAAACTTGCGGAGTACAATATCAGGCAGATATGCTCTACCCCCTATTATCCAAAGGGAAACGGACAAGCCGAGGCGACTAACAAAACGCTGCTGAGAATTCTGAGCAAGATGGTCGCAGATGACCACAAGAAGTGGGCCGACTCTCTTAGCATAGCTCTGTGGGCCTACAGAACTTCTCCAAGGACACCCACAGGGGCCTCGCCATTTCTACTATGTTATGGGGCCGAAGCTGTGGTACCTGCGGAGGTCAGAGTCAATTCGGCAAGGCTGGCCTTCCACGCGCTCTACGAAAACCAACGCGATCATGATTTAGTCTTGCTGGAAGAAAAGCGAGAACAAGCCAAAAGGACTAACAAGCGGTACCAAGAAAGAATCGCTCGCGCCTACAACAAGACAGTCCAGCGACGGGATTTCGCAGTTGGCGACCTGGTCTTGCGCGCATCTGACCACTGCATGCGAGAAGCAACTCACCCAAAGTTCGCAGCTAATTGGGAAGGACCCTTCGAAGTCACAGAAGTCTTCGATAGCGGCTACTGCAGCATACGAAGGTTGCACGGCACAACCTCAACTCCAAGCTCAGTCAACATGCGCTGGATCAAGAAGTACTATCCTTGACTTCTCTTATTTCATACGTTTTATGATAACGCTGCTTAATGTCTCATGTGGCTACGACATTCGCAATCTCCTCTCCCATATGAGAGGATTGTAATCCTATCTCTCCCATATGAGAATGCTATAATAAAAGAATTCTCCCAAATGAGAAGTTCATATATCTAGCTGTTTATATCGTTCTATTTAATTTGTTATTGCTGTTAACAAAGGTTTATTCGCTGCAATATCAGCGAGTACAAACGCGATCTTAATTGATCATTAGAGCCTATCTCTTACGATAGCAAATGTGATCCCAATCGATCATTCAAAGCCTATCTTCCACGATAGCAGCAAACGCAAATGTGATCCTAATCGATCATCAAAGCCTATCTTCCACGATAGCAGCAAATGCAAACGTGATCCTAATCGATCATCAAAGCCTATCTCTTACGATAGCAGCAAACGCAAACGTGATCTTAGTTGATCATCTATTGATCATCAAAGCCTATCTCTTACGATAGCAGCAAATGCAAACGCGATCCTAACTGATCATCAAAGCCTATCTCTTACGATAGCAACTAAATACAAATGCGATCTTAAGTGATCATCTAAAGCCCATCTCCTACGATGGCAGCCAATACGAATGTGATCTTAAGTGATCATCTAAAGCCTATCTCTTACGATAGCAGCTACACGCGAACGCGATCTTAAGTGATCATCTAAAGCCCATCTCCTACGATGGCAGCCACTACAAATGTGATCTTAATCGATCATCTAAAGCCTATCTCTTACGATAGCAGTTATACGCGAATGCGATCTTAAGTGATCATCTAAAGCCCATCTCCTACGATGGCAGCCAACGCAAATGCGATCTTAATTGATCATCTAAAGCCTATCTCTACGATGGCAACAAACACAAATGCGATCTTAAGTGATCATTAAAGCCTATCTCTTACGATAGCAGCCAAACGCTAATGCGATCTTAATTGATCATCTAAAGCCTATCTCTCAGGGTAGCAACCAAATACAAATGCGATCTTAAGTGATCATTAAAGCCTATCTCTTACGATAGCAGCCAAACGCTAATGCGATCTTAATTGATCATCTAAAGCCTATCTCTCAGGGTAGCAATCAAATGCAAATGCGATCTTAAGTGATCATTAAAGCCTATCTCTTACGATAGCAGCCAAACGCAAATGCGATCTTAAGTGATCATCTAAAGCCTATCTCTCATGGTAGCAATCGAGTATGAACGTGATCTTAAGTGATCATTAAAGCCTATCTCTTGCGATAGCACCCAAACGAAAATACGATCTTACATGATCGTCCAAAGCCTATCTTTTGCGATAGCAGCGAAATACAAAAACGATCTCAATCGATCATCTAACGCCTATCTCTTGAGATAGCGGGCTATACAGATGCAATCTTATAATGATCTTCTCAAGCCTATCTGTTACGATAGCAATTTTGGTTAATTATCCAAACCCGTTTGATATGATGGCAACGCGAGTGCAGAATCATCTTATTAGATCTTCTAAAGATCTGTCTGCTATGATAGCAGTTTATACGAGAAACGATCTCGAACAAAGCCTATCTTCTATGATAGCAATTTGCACAGCTCGACGATCTTGATTGATCTCTGGAAAATTATCTGGAACGATAGCAACGTTGTGAACGTGATCTCATTCAATTTACAACGACCAACTACAAGCCCATCCATCAAGATGGCAGAGCTGCGAAATGACGATCTCGAATGATCTAGCGAAATATCTGTGAATCGACATCGCATATGTGAAATCATTACATGGCATTATGCAAGGCAAAACAAGCCGAAACGCATGCGAAATTGTATTTTGTTGCAAAGAGAGCAAATAGTACAAAAACTATATATCATTATGAGTCAAATGACTTACAATTTATCTATCTAGATGGCAGCTTACAAGCGAAAAACTCGCATCTAACTACACAGCCAACATGGCTTACAATACATTCGAAAAATGGCTGATAAGCCAGCAGAAACGCGATACGGAAACCCGGACTGCAAAGAATGAACCGCCCTGGCTTCAAGCGCCGGCTACACGATGCCCAAATCTGTGGGTGACATCTGTAGCAAAGGGGATCTCGCTCTGAAAAGAGCCACATGAAACTATACGCTCGACATTCCGCTATCCGACAAGACCGTTGTCAGATACGCTCCCCATAACATTTGCCCAAGGAACCACCGGTTCCAACGATCAAGCTGCAAGCAGAAGCTCCAACGGGCAAGGGCTCCTTGTAGACGGGGATGAACACAGCGGTTTACAACCCTGAGTTCAAGAACGTGGGGGCAATGAGTTCTCCTCCAGGGACGCTGGAGGAGAATTCCGCCGTTCATTACGAGACGGTAGCACGGTCACTTCGGCGCTGCACCCCGTCACGAGGCGGCCGGAAACATGACCTGCACACATAATACACGAAGAAATTTCTTCGAACACACATGAGGTATTATCTGCATCCTCTTTGTGACGGTTATAAACAGCAATAAGCCTCATAAAGTGGATCTTGGAAACTATTTCTATGGCACAAAGCGCAAACTCAGGATTCAAAACTTGAAGTTGCCATGAATCAACGAAAAACAAGCGTTGAAGCCAGCAGTCGCAAGGACTCACGGCAAAGCACATGTTTGGGATGAAAGAGCCCAAATGGCAAAGACGGGGTTTATATAGGCCCTGTGAGAACTCTTCGGTTGCTTAAGATGAGTCAGCAAATTCAAAAAGAGGGTAAGTTCAATCACTTACGCCTTGAAAAGCGGTAACAATCAATTACCCTACTAAAGGCTACGACGATTCGGTTGCGTATCCTAATAAATGACGGATAGTCATGATTCGGATGGACTTCCCAACGGAAGCGTGCTTATCTGCCGGGAAATTAGCGCGAAAATCAAGCAAAGAATCAATTGCTGATGTCATAATTGGATATGCACAGAAATGTCCAATCAAATCCCGAAAGGGGCAAAACGGGCAAACTCATTGTTTGTTGTTAAAAAAGAAGGGGGAGAAACCCTAGCAACATTACATTAATGTTTCAAAATATTACATTAATGTCTCAACCATTTTCCTGTTTTCTTTTCAAAAATTTGAAAAGTCAAAACAAATTTTTGACTAAGGAGTCCTGGGGCTCGAACTGCTCAATCAGCCTCTCCACTTGTTGCACTTCTTGCTTTAGTTGCTCGCACTTGGCATTCATTTCATGATACAGCTTCAAAGCTTCATCAACCTTTTGCTTCTGCTGCTCCACCTTCTGCATCTCAGCTGCGAGATTCTGGTGCCCGAGATTCAGAGTTACAGCTGCGCGAATCAGTGTAACTCTGTCCTTGAGGAATTTGAAACCAAGTCTGCCTTGGACTTTGAGCACGAGATTTTGGCACATGCCACACAGCAATTCGGCACTCTGGGCCGAAATGGTCGCAGGTGTAGCCGCGCACAGCTGCTCTAGTATCCAGATGGCTTCAGTAAGGAATAGCCTCCTGTCAAAAGGACTGATCTCCAGACACCTCACAAACGATCGGGGGTATCTGAGGCGCATTCGAACCACCCAGTCTACATCGGTTTGCTTCAAACCTGAGACATCAAAAACGAGTCATGATGTCAAAACTCTCAAGCAAATAATGCGACGTGCGAATGGTAAAATCTCTGCTTACCAGTGCCTTCCAGAATTTCATGAAGAGAAGGGATGCGGGCCACCGGGTCGTTCGAAGACTGCCCTCGCTCCATGGCTCTCCTATCAGCTGCAAGCTCCAACCTCTCATGATCAGGAGGAAGAGTGTAAGCTGCACCAGCTGCGACTACATTCCCAACCTGCGAACCCCAAATACTCCACGCAGGAATAGGTGCTTCCGGTTCAGTCATCGCCGGAGGCACAACCGAAGTCGCTGGACGGAAGACACTATCAGATGCGAAAATGTTGGCATCACTTGTTCTTTCCTCCACACCACCGGTACGGACACCTTCGTCCATCGGCACGGCGTCAGCTTCGACATCATCGGAGAGTTCAATGACATCCTCTAGAAGCTCACCTGCGTGTCCGGCAGCTGCGACGGGCTTCTCGGTATGGGAGCTCGAAATTGGAACATGGGATGCAGAAGTCTGGCTTCTCTGCTCCAGCTCAGGTTCCTCAGCATGACCTGCGATATCAAATGCAATAATATGAGGTAACCTGTGTTATAAGTTATTTCGTTATCTTTGCTAAAGCTAAGAATAAGCACCTCCACGCGAAGGTGGGATTGAGGTATCCTCATCATACACTAGGGACGTGGAACCGTGCCCTATCAGTGTATCCTCACTAAGCAAGTCTTTAAGAGAGGCGTGACCTGGGATGCGATTAAACCAGTCATGACTTTGTCTCAAATGGTCACAGCCTAGTACATGCATATCACTCAAAATGATTACCTGAGGGTTCTCCGCATTTGCTTACCAACCAACGGCGAATGTCAGGCTTTGACACACCGTGCTTCAACGCACCCACAATTACATCTCTATAAGTAACTGCGAGATTGAAGATCTCACCTTTATCGCCACCTGCGATCTCTGCGAAGTCCGCTTGGACTTGCTCTAGCTCTGCTGCATCCTCGCCGGGAACCTCATCTTCTTCCTCCACATGAGGAGCCACTTCTTCAGGAAGCTCGTCCTCCTCGCCAACTGGACGCACTAAGTCGTCGACATGCTGCTCTTCGAGGCTCCGTTGCTTCACACGCTCGAGCTCCTCTTCCTCTCGCTGCCTTCTTCTTTCAGCAGCCTCCGCGGCTGTCCTCCGGGACTCAGCAAGAACATCCTCACTTATGGGATCATCTGAAACGCCAGAGTGGGCATTTCTCTTTTGCCTCTTGGCCACGAGGCCACCAACGGCTTCATCATCATCATCTGCGAATACAAAATTAGTTCAAAGAAAAGAACTGCACAGAAGTCATGATAAAGGACAAGGAAATGCGACGGAAGTACCTCCTGACTCTTCCTCGCGCATCACAACTGTTCCTTCTTCTTCTTCTTCATTACTTGCTTGGGGCTCCTGCCTCTCTTCCTCTTCCTCTTGATTGAATGGAACGAAGGTTTCAACTGCGAGATCTTTTCGCACCTTGCCGGGCATACGACCCTTACCTTTGTCCTTGACAGAAAGGGACCTCACTGGGGGCGAAGCTGGAGCGCTCCTAGGGGAAGAAATCGTAATTCCCTTTTGCCTAGGTCTTTTCACTCTCGGCGCCACAGTCGCCGGAGGGGACGGGTCATCTCTAGGAGGAGACGGAGCCGGAGGGTTGTCTATCAGCGAGTCAGCGAAAGTATTCATGACTGCGCGAACCTTTGTTTCGACCTCGGCATCCATCCTCCATGCTAGCCGATATGATTCCCCTTTCCTTCTGGTGGCAACAATGGTGTCCACCAGCGATTGGGAACGGTCACCAGCTGCGAACCTCCGCACATGACACTGGACAATACAGAACAAAAAGCATCAGTGCAAGCAAATCAAAGAGCTCAAAGCACACAAGGAAACTGCTTACCTCAGCAAACGCCTTGCTATATTTGATGACCTGCGTGTCACCCTTCTTGATTGCATCGACCTGCTCCTTCAGAATGAAATCGGGGCACAAATGATTCTCGCGGTCCAACAACGAGTAGCAACCGTACTCAGACTCGCTCAAACTGCAATTGGGGCGAAACGGAAAAGAGTTTCTCTTGATCAAGGGGGCCCTTCCTGGCTGCGCCGCCGCCTCCGTCTCCATCCTCGTCTGCTGGGCAATCCAGTATGCGATCCAGTTCTGGGAACAACCACCCTTGCGAGTTCCCGCAGGCTGCTCGAAGGGAAGATTGCTCATGAGGACCGTCTTGCACTCCTTTGTCAGCAAGCGCTTGTAGCACCCTCTGACGATAGACTGGGGCCAGATTGAGGGGGCCACCGCATCGAAACCAAACTGAGGAGAGACCCGAGTGGGGTCAACATCCACTGTAAGCCTTTCATATCGTGGCGCGAGCTCACGAATGTGCTCTGCAAGTGCAGGAAGAGAACCTCGCAGACACCAGCAAAAGAACTCACGATAGCGCTCGTGGAAATGCGGCCCCTTTTCAAAGAGAAGGTCTTCTGACAAGACCATACCTTTGGAAGGATATAGCTTTGGAAACCACCGCACATTCTCGACACGTGTGGCGTAGGGCCTGGCAGTGAACTCCCTTCGTTTGTCGCATATCAAGCTCCAAGTACACTTGGTGTTGCTTGCTCCAAACCATCTCGCAGCTCTCCCGCTGTTGAACGCTTCCGTCTCGCCTGGGGGACACCACTTCTCAAGTGGGAGGGGAGTTGGAGCATAAGACGGCCAGCGCTCAAAAACCCACATTGTCAAAAAGCTGATATTGACAAAGGTCAGGACATCAAGACGGCCGCGCGATTCCCTCATCGCCAGAACCAGCTGGTCCAGCCTATAATATAACGTGCCCAAGACCAAGGGTCCAAGTGCGACCCTCTGGCCAAGAGCGAGCCTCACCGCAAGTGGCAGCACATGGTAGAAGACCCCGTCATGGGGGTGACCATCAATCAGATACCTCGACAGCCAAGCACAAAGAAAGGCGCAAAGGGTCAGATGATAACCCTTGCCCTCTACGTAATTCTCGGCCTTCGGGTTTCCGCTCAAAAGCTTCTTAGTAATGCTGCTGCTCGCATAGTCTCGGAAGAAGTACTGCAACCACTTGTTCCAGGTATTCTTCGCAGACGTATCAACCAGCTGCCAGTTCGAAAGAGGTTTCGTACTGGTCCACCGAGTGGAGATTTTCTTTACCTCTGCTAGGCACTCCTCCATCTGCGCGTACAAGGCCAATTCCGCAGATGTTCTTAAGTGACTCAAGGGGTCCACCTCGCCCATGGGGGAAAGCTCATACAGCATTTGAACGTCCTCGAGCGTGGGGGCAGCCTCGAACTCAGCAAAGTGAAACGTGTGAGTCGCAGGCGAATAGCGGGACAGAAGGTCTAGAAGCATGGACTGATCCAACTTCACGGCAGCGCCCTTCATAGCACGGACAGCGAAGAAAATGCCGGCTTCATCGAGAGTTTCGGCGTAATTACCCAACACGTGGTCAGTCCACTCATCCATATAGTCCAACTTCTGGACAAACGCCTGAGTAGAAATTGCAGTGTATGGGAAGTGCCCATTCTCGATTCCCAATCGAACCACATCCTCGGAGCCAACTAACTCGAGCAAGGCTGAGTTAACTGGGCGAGTCAGTGTTAACAACTGCTCAACGGGAACAGGATCAGGCATCCTCTTCGCCTTCACCCTCGCGTGGTAAAAATCTTTCCCACCCAGAAAGGGGGCTTTTCGCCACAGAGCCTGCGGAAGCTCCGGCATCTCTTCATCTTCCTTGACGGGTCTGGTTACTCTTGTTTTGGCCATTCCTGCGAAAGGGCAAAAAAAAAAAGGGGGGAAGAAATACCACACTTCAGTTTGAATTTTGGAATTCGAGATCTATGCAAAGGAAAGCAGACAGTTCCGGTGCCGATTTCAGAAATTGGGGATTTGCAAGACCCAATATTGTTGAAAGATTAAGAACGAAGCAGGTTTAAAGATCAAAGCCTCTTCACAGACTTCATGGGTTTACAGATTCAATGCGATTCAAGGCAAACACTGGTAGTTTAAATCAAAAGTAAACGAGGCCAACCTTGTTTCCTTGAAGCCTGCTTGGAGATGCACAATTGAAGAATACGATTTGCAGTCTTGAACTGATGATTGATTATTTGGATCTGCTCCCGAAGATCTCCGGGTACCATTCACTTTAAGAGAAAGAAGCAATGCTTTGCAATGATGGGATACAAGGTATTTATCCAGAAGAATGAAGGGTTGCGTCCCTTCAGTAGTCGAATCGCAACCGTCACCGTCGTGTCGCGCAATCACAGGACGGGCTGACGTCACGCCTAAAACCCTAAAGGTCAGACGGCACGACTCTAGGGGTTTTAGGTCATAATTACACGCACGGGGGCTGAATCTACCCGTATTTGAATTGGTGCGTGACGACGACGCGCATGTTGGTTTCCGCGCATGGAAGCCTATACAGCTACGAGCCTTCACGCGCAGAAAGGGGGCTAATGTAGATACTGCTTTATGACATGGCAGATCTAGGCCACGTGGCGACCATCCAGCACACCATATTGTGCTCCACACACACAGGATCACCAGCCGAGCTGATCCATGTGGGGGCTGCGAGACAGAGCCCTCGCATACCACTGCACGGGACTTGTAGGGACTTTGTGGTCTGGAGGCTAGAGTAAGCCCTGTCGCGTGCGAGCCAAGCCCGCGCGCGACCTTTAGTAACTGTTTTGAGAGATCTATGGCACGAGCTCCCTAGACCCGGTCAATCCGGTCAAACCCGGTCAATCCGGTCAAACCCGGTCAACCTCGTAACGGTTCCGGTACTCGCGCACCACGTGCTCTAACGGTTCCTATATACTCGGACGAACGTGCCGTTATGGTTAAGCTAATTAAGCCGCCATTAATGGGCGCATTAACCACACTACAACGGTCACGTTCTCCAGTATATATATATCGTCGACCTTTCCATACAAAGGAGAACAACACTGCCACACGCGGAAGCTCTGCCAAACCTCTGTCTCTCTCTCAGACATTGCTACTGACTTACTCTCTCCCTACACACACCCCTATTCTTCCTGTGCGATCCCTGATCCACTACGTACGGTGTACACGGAGGTCTCCCTGCCGGAATCTCTTGTGCACAACTGGTCAGCGAAGTTCTTTCCCGCAATCTATCAAAATTAGTTGTCGATAGAGCTCTACCGGGGGCGGTTGCTTCAAGAGGATGACCAGTGGTCTCCCATTTGTTCTTCGAGGACGACAACTTGATCTTTATCAAGACAAACCAGGATGAGTTAACAAGTTTGTTTGATCTTATACAGGAGTATGGGAAACCTTCAGGAAAATGTCTTAATGTGCAAAAGTCTGCAATGGTGTTCTCAGACAATGTGCCTGAAGATGTTCGACATGAGCAGAGTAATCTGAGTGGGATTCCAATCGACAACAGCCATGATAGCTATTTGGGGCTGCCTACGGCGTTTGGAAGAAACAAGAGGTTGATGTTCCAGAATAAAATTATTGAAAACATATGTGCCAAGTTAAAGGGGTGGAAGGAAAAGACTTTTCAATTGCAGGTAAATAAATTCTGATCAAAGAAGGCTATCCCTAACTATGCAATGAGCTGCTTTCTTCTACCTGCTAGTATTTTTCAAGATACTGAAAAACTGGTGAGACAGTTCTGGTGGGGTGATATTGGAGGTAGAAAAAATATCCATTGGACTAGTTGGGAGCGGCTAAAGACAGCTAGGGAGGTAGGGGTCTGAGTTTTAAGGATTTTCAGGATTCTAATGTCGCATTGTTAGCTAAACAGGCGTGGAGAGTTCTTAAAAATCATTCGAGCCTTCTTAGTAGGATCCTCAAGGAGAAGTATTTCAAAAACGGGGACTTTCTTGGTTATTCTCCAAAGAATCAAATATCGTTTGGGTTTAGAAGTATCTTGGCAGGGCGTGATTTGCTGAAAGAAGGTCTCGAGTGGAAGTTGGGTGAAGGGTGTAACATCAATCTTTACAAAGATAGATGGGTGCAAAGAGGACACAGTGCTTAGGTAATCATCCCTAACCCAGGTTTCGCGAACTTAAAAGTTGCTCACTGCATTCAGATGGGTCATGGAATGAGAATCGATTGAGAACATATTTGTGGGAGGTTGATGTGTTAGACGTGGTACAAATGCCAATTCCACAAGCCCAGGCTCAAGAAAGTTTCAAATGGAGCTATACACAACGTGGAAGCTACACCACAACTTCCGTCTATAAGAGGCTGAAAGACAAGCGAAGTGAAGGTGAGTACTCGTCTTCAGGTTCAACAGCGAGGTGGTTAAAGGCTCTGTGGGCAACGAAGATCCCAAAGAAGATAGTACATATGGTTTGGCGTTTATGGAACGAGGCACTACCGGTAGAAACTAATCTGCGTGGAAGGGGGGTGAAGGTTCCACTTCAGTGTAGCGGGTGTGAGGGAGGAATAGAAAGCATGGAGCACTTACTTATGCACTGCAAAGTTGCTAAATCGGTCTGGACCAAAAGTTTTGATCCTAATTTCTACAATTCCAGGGGAAGCATTTTGCAGGAATGGATAACTTAGGTGTTTTCATCACAAGCAGAAGAGGTGAGAGAACGTTGGGCTATTACGCCCTGGTGTTTATGGACCACTATAAATGATGTTAAATTCAATGGATCTTGTTTTGATCCGGAGGAGATAGTTAAGAAAATTCAGAGGAAAGTAACTGAGTTTTGTTCGCTTGATAATGGGGATTCTCCGACGACATTAGACGCCAAGATCGAAGTGGGGATGTGGCAGCCACCGAAGGATTATTGGATAAAATTCAACAAGGACATAGATGTTGGAATAGATGCCCTAGAGGCAATCTAGTTTTGTATGAATTTATTTTGGCTAGAACATTCATTGTATTATTTATTGGATATTTAATATAATGAAGTCTTTAGATTTACAATTGTGTTGTTTATCTTAAATATCCCTAGTCCAGTATAATGATTAATAGGACAATCATCTATAGAATAGTATGGGGTTGGATTGATATAGAGATATCATGATCCAACACATGGGTGTGCATTAAGGGTAATGCCGCACTCGATTGACCCATCTCCGAGAAGGCTACATACACGTTATGTTAAGTCACAAGCGCTTCTCGTGGTGCAATGGTATTGTCATCCTTAGACTTGAAGTCACTAGATATTCTAGTTGTGGATTATTGTGATTTTGGTAGCCTCAAACGCTACACCTAACTAGGTAGCTATAAAGGCGTGTACCGGATACAATAAGAAGCAAGCTTAGAGATCGTAGTTGACGTAGGTAGAATTTTTCCCTCCTACATAACGGGAGCAAATATCCTAGGCCACTCGAGAGATAATGCTTATAGAATGTCTGGCCAGACTCAAATAAATCAATATGGGATATTGATGTTATTTGCACGAATAAGGCTATTCGAGAGACTATGGATTGGATATATGAGTGTGACTTGTATGTCTCGTTTCCAATCCGCATATAGAGATATAGGGCTGAGACAATTACTTGTACAAGATTTGTCGGATGACTATTCTATTAGTTGGCTAGAATGGATGTTTTGCTAGAAACCGCTCCATATTAGCAAATTGTTGCTACCAACTAGATAGAACCTATGGGGTCACACGCTATATAGAGTTGAACTAGATTTTGGAATTCATTAATATGATTAAATAATTAGAAGGATCACTAACACCTTGCAAAGTTAGTAGGACTAATTTGCAAGGAAGGGACTAAACCGAATTCTAGTAGGACTAGAATAGGTCCTTTAGGTAGTTGACAAGGATTTCTTGGACTATATAAAGGATTCTCCTTCCTTCCTTCCCATACTTATGAGCCTTTTGATCATAACTTTAGTGGGAGAGAATAAAAGGAGAGAGAGCAAGCAAACAAGAGGGCCGACCGCCCTCTTGCCGCCGCCCCTACCCCGTCGGCCAACAAAGGAGGCGCCACCTCCTTGTTACCTCGTGTTGCGTGATTTCTTCTTCCTCTTCCTCCATTCCTAGCTAGCACAAAAGGAGAAGGAATATCTAGATCTCAACTCTAGGCGTGGATCAACTACAGAGACGTGACACAATTCACGTTACAAGTCATCACAGGAGAAACCCTAAGGTGTGTAACTTAATTTCTTCCTTTACCATCGTTGTTTCTCTTGTCATGTGATCCTTGGAGGGTATTGAATGGATAAATTATGTTTTTCCGCTGCGTATCCATGTTCAAAACCCTACAGTGGTATCAGAGCCATAGGTCATAGAGCATAAACGTGGTTTATGTGTTACGTTTTGATAGTTTTACACTTTAAATTGATTGTTTATCGCGTAAAACAAGACAAATCAAGCATATGATGCAATTTGTCAATAATCAATCAAAACAAGACCTATTTTTGCATTGGATGCATGAAATAGTGCGTTTGAGAAATTTTAGAATCTTAGATCTAGGGTTTGGGCATCCTATTGAAAGAAGGAGTTCTTTTCAAACAAGGAAACAACCAAACTTGGGCAACAAGCAAGGGAGTTGTTTTGGAAACAACTCCCATGGAGGTCCGCTCCCCTAAGGGGACCGCCCCTTCTTGCTTGCCGCCAAAGTAAGGAACGACCTAGGGGTCGGGGCAGCCCTAGCTCAAGGCCTAGCCGTGTGGGTCAGGGGCCGGCCGACCCAAGGCCTAGGCGGTCCACTTTTGGGGTTCGGGCAATTGGATTGTTGGGCCCCTTGGACCGTTTTCTAGATAATTCCTAAATTCAATTAAAATTGACCAAGCTCGTTAAAATTGGATTTTAACTGTTTATGTGCAATTCTCATGGTTGTTGGATATGACCTTAGGATGTGGTTTGGTGTGATTGTTTAATTTTGTGGTTTGGTTTACGGCCTGCGAGCTGATCAATTTGTTGTAATAATTAATTAGGGTTTTATGGCCTGCGAGCCATTTTTTTCTCAACTTGTGAGATTTATTTTTATTTAGTATAGTTATTAGCTAGCGCTAGATAGAATAGATTGTTAGCCAAGACTGAAGAAAAGAAGCCCAAAGCCAAAGGAAGCCACAAAAGATGGAGCATGGAGCATTCCACATGACTATGAAGGATGGACCAAAAGATGAAGACGCATGGAGATGTGTTTGCTTTTAGGGTTCATAGATAATTACATTGGCTTGGAATTATCTTAGTCTAGAAAAGGCCATATCCACATCACGTTTTATTTTTTGTTTTGTGGTTGTTTATTTTATTGTCTTATTATTTTGTGGTTTGTGTATGGATGATGCATGCAATTAGGATAATAAGATAAATAGACGACCCAGATCTATTATTTGGAGTTGTGCCTAAACTCAGATAGATAGATCAGTTGATATAGATCAACAAAACAATTAAAATTGAATTTGAAAATCCCTCAAAATTCAAATATTGTGTTCTTGCCTTCTCGTTATTTTGAACACTCATTATCATAATTATTTATCAAGTTCGTGCATGCCAAAGCAAGGCGACTTGATTCATTATGATGGAATGCGATGGCACAAACACGTTATGTGCAATTGTTTAAATAAGAGGTTGAACACAACTGGGCTATTAATATGATTAAGAAACCCAGAGGCAACCAATTGGGATTATCCATGAGAATGGATAAATAAGGAGTTATTTTCCCAATTGAACCAAGAGTTGCATAGAGATGCAATTGGAATCGTTCCTACCTAAAGTAGTCAAATTATGGGTGACTTGCCAAAGAAAGCTCATAAGGAGATGAAACATGGATCTTGGCCCACTAGAAAATATAAGGATAAATTCTAATATCTTGAGGGTTATTAATTCGTAGAAAAATAGTGGGAGCTATATTTGATAAACTAGTCATTAATGAATTTAGTCAAAAATTCAAAAATACTAAAACTTGCGTATTTCCTTTTTGTATAATTCCAAATAGCAAACAACTCATCGAGTTCACAACATTCCCTACAATCTGTCCTTGAGAAGGACAAGCTCTCTGAAACCAACTTCCTTGATTGGTACAGAAACTTGAGAATCGTTCTCAAGCAAGAGAAGAAATTGTACGCAATAGAGGAGCAAGTTCCAGCAGGTCCAGAGAACAATACCCCTGCAGCCCTAAAGGCGTATCAAAAGCGTGTTGATGACGCTAATGATGCGGCCTGCCTCATGCTACGCACCATGACTTCTGAGCTTCAGAAGCAACACGGAAACATGAATGATGTCGATATGATCGAGAATCTGAAGCAGCTCTTCCAAGAGCAGGCAAGGGTTGAGAGGTATGAGGTCTCTAAGGCATTGTTCAAGTGTCATCTGGCTGAAGGGAACCCAGTGGGACCCCATGTACTCCGTATGATCGGATACTTGGAGAATCTCGCGCGACTAGGGTTTCCGGTCGGCCAAGAGTTGGCAACCGATCTCGTGTTGCAATCGTTGCCTGAGAGTTATGGACAGTTCATCATGAACTATAACATGAACGAGATCGTAAACCACTGCCAGATTTACTCAATATGTTGAGGACAGCTGAACAAAGCATCAACAATGGTAAGGGAAAGGCCATTATGATGGTACAAAAAGGAAAGGGCAAAAGGTTTGCCTCTTCCTCCAAGGGAAAAGACAAGTCAGTTGCCAAGTCCAAGGAACCAGCCCTTAAGCCTGTTGGTGGCATTGCTAAAGGTGTGACTAAAGGTGAGTGTCACTACTGCAGTCAGCCTGGACACTGGAGGAGGAACTGCCCAAAATATCTGGAGGACAAGGGGCTTGGAATAGTGATTCCACCACCACCAGGTATTTTTGTTGTAGATGTCAATTTAACTGCCTCTACATCATGGGTATTAGATACTGGATGTGGATCTCCCATTTGTCGAAATGTGCAGGATCTAAAGAGAAGTAGAAGATTGGCTAAAGGGGAGATAGAACTGTGTGTTGGGAATGGAGCAAAAGTTGCTGCATTGGCCGTGGGCGTGTGCGAGCTATCTCTACCTTCAGGATTAGTTTTAGCATTAAATAATTGCTATTCTATGCCTGCTATGAGCAGAAACATTATTTCTATTTCTTGTTTGGACAAGGAAGGTTTTATTATTACAATGAAGAACAATTGTTGTTCCTTTTATTTTAATAATATTCACTATTGATGAAGAACAATTGTTGTTCCTTTTATTTTAATAATATTCACTATTGTAGTGCGTAATTATTTAATGGACTGTATGTCCTTGATCTAAGCAATGCTGTCTACAAAATTAATACCAAGAGGATTAAAATACATGACTTAAATCCTGCTTACTTATGGCACTGTCGTTTAGGCCACATAAACGAGAAATGTGTATCTAGACTCCATAAGGATGGATTCCTAGACTCATTTGATTTTGAATCATGTGAGACATGTGAGGCTTGTTTATTGGGAAAAATGACAAAGTCCCCTTTCAATAAGAAAGGTGAGGGTACTAGTGAGAAATTGGCGCTCATACATACTGATGTGTGTGGGCCATTTGCCACGCCGTCCACTGGAAGTTACGTCTACTTAATTATATTTACAGATGATTACAGTAGATATGGATTTGTGTACCTCATGAGGGCCAAATCCGAATCCTTTGAAATGTTCAAAGAATTTAAAAGTGAAGTAGGGATGCAACTTGGCAAAAGTATCAAGGCTCTACGATCGGATCGTGGAGGAGAATACTTGAGCCAAGAGTTTGACGACTATCTTAGAGAGTGTGGGATCGTGTCCCAACTCACTCCACCCAGAACGCCACAATGGAATGGCGTGTCCGAGAGGAGGAATCGAACCCTATTGGATATGGTTCGATCTATGATGTGTCGAACCGATCTTCCATTATCATTTTGGAGCTATGCTCTATTAAGTGCAGCTTTCACCATTAACCGTGTTCCATCTAAATCAGTCATGAAGACACCACATGAGATGTGGAGTGGGAAGTGTCCCACACTATCGTTCATGAAGATTTGGGGCTGCGATGTCTATGTAAAGCGTTTACAATCAGACAAGCTAGGGCCAAAGTCGGATAAGTGTAAATTTGTGGGATACCCTAAGGAAACTATGGGCTACTGCTTCCACAATCCAACTGAGAACAAAGTGTCTGTTGCTCGGTCCGGCGTGTTTCTAGAAAGAGAGTTTCTCTCTAAAGAAGCAAGTGGGAGGACTGTAGAACTTGAAGAGATTCAAGAGCCACAAATCACTGAACCGATTATGGAACGTGAACAATAACCACAAGGAGTTGTGGAACAGCCTTTTCAGGTAACACAAGAGTTTCGTAGATCTAGTAGAGTGTGCCAGAACCCGAGAGGTATGGACTTCTCATAACTGATTCCGATGACACAATGCTCATAGATGATGAGCCTACTACCTATGAAGAGGCCATAAAAGGGCCAGACTCTCAGAAGTGGCTAGAAGCCATGAGATCCGAGATGGAATCCATGTATACCAACAAAGTATGGACTTTGGTGGAACCACCCGAAGGGGGGCGGCCCATAGGGTGCAAGTGGGTCTTCAAGAAGAAGATCGACATGGATGGTAATGTGATTACCTATAAGGGCCGATTGGTGGCTAAAGGATTGAGACAGATTCATGGTATCGACTATGATGAAACCTTTTCACAAGTCACAATGACCCAATCCATCCGAATTCTACTTTCAATTGCAGCATACTGCGACTATGAGATTGGGCAGATGGATGTCAAAACAGCATTCCTTTATGGTAATCTCCTCGAGGACGTGTATATGATACAGCCGGAGGGTTTTGAAGATCCAAAGCAATCCTACAAAGTGTGTAAGCTGCAACGATCAATTTATGGGTTGAAGCAAGCTTCTAGGAGTTGGAATCGACGTTTTGATGAAGTGGTCAAAGAGTTTGGCTTCATCAGAAATGAAGATGAGTCTTGTGCCTACAAGAAGGTTAGTGGGAGCTCTGTAGCTTTTCTGGTCTTGTACGTGGATGACATACTACTCATTGGAAACGACGTTCTCATGCTGCAATCTGTTAAAGATTGGCTAGGAAAGTGTTTCTCAATGAAGGACTTAGGGGAAGCAGCCTATATACTTGGTATAAAGATCTATAGAGATAGATCTAAGAGACTGCTAGGCCTAAGTCAAAGTACATATATTGACAAGGTGTTGAAACGGTTCAACATGCAAGATTCCAAGAAGGGATTCTTGCCCATGTCACATGGAATCACTCTTTCGAAGAGTGGTTGTCCTTCCAATGAGATTGAGAATGAACGCATGAGTAGAATTCAATATGCTTCGGCCATAGGATCTATCATGTACGCCATGTTATGTACTAGACCAGATGTTTCATATGCCTTGAGTATGACAAGCAGATACCAATCCAATCCAGGTGAGAGTCACTGGATTGCAGTCAAGAACATCCTAAAGTACTTGAGAAGAACTAAAGATGCTTTCTTGATATTTGACGGTGAGGAAGAGTTGCGTGTAAGGGGTTACACTGATGCAAGCTTCCAAACCGACAGAGATGACTTTAGATCACAGTCGGGATATGTGTTTTGCCTGAATGGAGCGGCGGTGAGCTGGAAAAGTTCCAAGCAAGAGACGGTGGCTGATTCTACATCAGAGGCTGAGTACATTGCTGCAAATGGCGCAGCAAAGGAAGCTGTTTGGATCAGAAAGTTTGTTTCTGAACTTGGTGTGGTTCCTAGCATTGCGGATCCAGTCGAGTTGTACTGTGACAACACTGGGGCGATCGCGCAATCAAAGGAGCCCATCACACCAGAAATCCAAACACGTGCTCAGGAAGTTCCATCTGATTCAAGATATTATCGATAGAGGAGACGTTCGGATATGCAAGATTCCTACAAATGAGAATCTGTCAGATCAATTTACAAAGCCGCTTGTGCAGTGGAAGCATGAAGCGCACAATAAGAGCATGGGCATACGAGATGCGTCAAATTGGCTCTAGTGCAAGTGGGACACTGTTGGAATAGATTCCCTAAAGGCAATCTAGTTTAGTATGAATTTATTTTGGCTAGAACATTCATTGTATTATTTAATGGATATTTATTATAATGAAGTCCTTAGATTTACAATTGTGTTGTTTATATTAAATATCCCTAGTCCAGTATAATGATTAATAGGACAATCATCTATAGAATAGTATGGGGTTGGATTGATATAGAGATATCATGATCCAACACATGGGTGTGCATTAAGGGTAATGGCGCACTGGATTGACCCATCTCCGAGAAGGCTACATACACGTTATGTTAAGTCACAAGCGCTTCTCGTGGTTCAATGGTATTGTCGTCCTTAGAATTGAAGTCACTAGATATTCTAGTTGTGGATTATTGTGATTTTGGTAGCGTCAAACGCTACACCGTAACTGGTTAGCTATAAAGGCGTATATCGGATACAATAAGAAGCAAGCTTAGAGATCGTAGTGGACGTAGATAGAATTTGTCCCTCCCACATAATGGGAGCAAATATCCTAGGCCACTCGAGGGATAGTGCTCATAGAATGTCTGGCCAAGACTCAAATAAATCAACATGGGATATTGATGTTATTTGCACGAATAAGGCTATTCCCAGGATCGAGAAACTATGAATTGGATATAAGAGTGTGACTTGTATGTATAGTGTCCAATCCGGATATAGAGACAAAGGAATGAGACAATTACTTGTACAAGGTTTGTCGGATGACTATTCTATTAGTTGGCTAGAATGGATATTTTGCTAGAAACCGCTCCATATTAGCAAATTGTTGATACCAACTAGATAGAACCTATGGGGTCACACGCTATATATATTTGAACTAGATTTTGGAATTAATTAATATGATTAATTAATTAGAAGGATCACTTTGCAGCACCTTGCAAAGTTAGTAGGACTAATTTGCAAGGAAGGGACTAAATCGAATTCTAGTAGGACTAGAATAAGTCCTTTAGATAGCTGACAAGGATTTGTTGGACCATATAAAGGATGCTCCTTCCTTCTTTCCCATACTTATGAGCATTTTGATCATAACTTGAGTGGGAGAGAACAAAAGGAGAGAGAGCAAGCAAACAAGAGGGCCGACCGCACCCTTGCCGCCGCCCCTACCCCGTTGGCCAACAAAGGAGGCTCCACCTCCTTCTTGCCTCGTGTTGCATGATTTGTTCTTCCTCTTCCTCCATTCCTAGCTAGCACAAAAGGAGAAGGAAGATCTAGATCTCAAATCTAGGCGTGGATCAACTATAGAGACGTGACACAATTCACGTTACAAGTCATCATAGGAGAAACCCTAAGGTGTGTAACTTGATTTCTTCCTTTACCATCGTTATGTCTCGTGTCCTGTGATCCTTGGAGGGTATTGAATGGATAAATTATGTTTTTCCGCTGCGTATCCATGATCAAAACCCTACAATAGCAAATCGGCGAGAATAAAAAATTACAGGGTCGGGCTGTATCTTGAGGGATTCCACGAGTTGCTTTAATGCTGGCATATTCGAGAGAATAGAATATCACGAATCAGTGATGTTGACGGAACTTCAAGATATCGAAAAAGGGTTGAAGATGGGGCTCGAAGCTGGGTGCAAGAAGGTTGTTGTGGAGTCTGATTCGAAACTCGGGATCGAACTTTTACAGAGAATTCGTCAAGGAAGAAATGTAGAGGAGGATATGTGTGCAGAGCTAGAACAAATTGTTCATCGATGTTCTCTACTGTGGCAGAGATTCGAAGACTTTGAGCTTATTTTTGTTCCTTGTTCTGCAAATAGAGTAGCTAATTGTTAGCCAAAATGTCAATTTTGTTTCCTCAGCATAGCATTTACACTAGACCCCCTCAGTGGATTATTGCTGTATTGGAGGATGATTTTTTAGGCTCTTCTGGCCTCCTTTGAATGAAAGTTTTTCCCTTAAAAAATACACTTCTTTCAAAGAAGTTCGTTCGTTAGTGTTCGCGAACAAATTAGTAGTATATATGTAGTAGTATATATGTATATATAGTTTGAAATAATTAAATTATTTTGTCTTCTTTATGATTAATTTCTTAAATTATGCATAATTAGTGTAGAATCTCTATTTACTAGGAGTTTGACCTCTTAATTAGGGTTTCAAAAGATAATTCTATAATTTATAGTACCATAACTATTTACTAAATAAGAATAAAATTGGATGCTTTGAATCTATCATTAGCACAAATAAATCATGTTTCTATACTAATACATTACATTCTAGTTGTTTCATTTAAGCATTTTATCTTAATTACTAACACATGATATTTTAATTCAAGAATTATATATTTTCACATCCATCCGAAAGAGATAGAAGTTCGTTAAACCGAATTCGAGCCTGTAAACGAGCTAATTAAACGAGCCACGAGCCGAACAACGAACAACTCGAGCCCTAAACGAGCCGAACTCAAAAAAGGTTTTTTTTTGTTCGGCTCGAAGTCGTGTTCGATTCGTTTAGTAGCCAACTTAAACGAGCCAAACTCAAACAAGGGATATTCGGTTCGGTTCGGCTCGTTTACAGCCCTACTTCTTTGTTGTTCAAAAAAAGGCCAAATTGCACCGGAGGTACCCATAATTTGCCAAAACTGGCTAGTGGGTACCCAAATTTTCAAATCGTGCACCACGGGTACCCAAATTTTTAAAATTGTGCACTAGAGGTACCCAACGCTAACTGCCATTTACTTTTTGTTAACTTTCCATCCAAATTGGATGGAAAAGTATAAAAAGACTATAATACCCATTATTTTCACCTTCAATTTTTTTAAAAAAAAATACAACTGCTACTAATAAATCTAAAAAAATTTAAAAATAATAAAAATTTAATTTAAGAATTTGATATATGTAAGATAATAATATATTTCATCAAAATTACATATTTTTACATCATTTAAAGATATGAAATATGTTTTTATTAACATATATTCGTCAATCTTAAAGTATTTAAGTTTATTTTTTTAACAAAAATATCAAAATTTCATAATCTCAAAATGGAAAATTAACGGGAGGGTACATGTATTTATGTTATTGTTTTTATTAAAAACTATATATGTGAAATTATGAAATTTGAGATTGTTTTTATTAACATATATGCGTCGATCTTAACTTCTTTTAACTTTTTAACAATTTTTTACAAGTTCTCAAAATTTCATATTCTGACATGATTTTTTCAATAAAACAATAACATACAAGTATCTTTGATAATTTCACATGTACCCTTCCGTTAATTTTTCATTTTGAGATTATCAAATTTTGATATTTTTGTTTAAAAAAAAGTTAAAGACTTACGATTGACGGATACTCCCTCCGTTCCTCCAGTTTCTTCAAACTTTCCTTTTCGGGTGTTCCTCTAGTTTCTTCAATCTTTCCAAAAATACTCACTTACACTCATCAAAAATACCATCTTACCCTCAATAAAAAAACACCAACACTCAAATTTAATTGGGCTTACTTAATCAGTTTATAATTAAGCAAGCCCAATTAAGCTAATCAAAACAAACCACAATTAATTATCCATTAGCCAGCCCAACCACCAACCATCTGACTTCATCAAAACATCAAAACAAACAAAGACCTGTGTTCTTCCCCCAAATCAATTCCTCGTCTCTCTCGTTCGTATCCCTCTGTCTCTCTAGGGTTTCGGCCGAACAACGAAACCCCATCAATCAGGCGGCATTCGTTCCTCTTTCTGGCTTGTTCAATCGATTCCACAGTTCTTCCCCCAATTCAATTCGTTGTCTCTCTCGTTCGTATCCCTCTGTCTTTCTAGGGTGTCGGCCGAACAACGAAACCCCATCAATCAGGCGACCCATACATCCATGGATTCGACGGCGCATGTGGTGGATGTTGATGAGATGAACTTAGACGAAGCCAATCTCGATCGGTTTATTGGATGGAGTAACGAGACCTGTTTTGAAGAAGATAGATACAAGCTCTATAAGATGCTTGCTATATTCGTCCCGATGATGTTTCGTATACTTCCCGATCCGTGGCCGGCGACGGTGGTTTAACCTGAGATCGAGATGGTCCCTGATTTCGAAGAAGATGAGCCGATTCGATTGAAGAGAACCCCTCTTTAGGGATGTGAGCGAAACCTAACCCTCTCCTTACTTTGATTCGGTTAAATACATGTTGTTGACTTGTTTATGTTTGTGGGTTCCATACTTGTTGTTGATGTGGTTCTATTTGTGGGTTCAGTACATGTTCTTCATCTGCTTCTATTTGTGGGTTCTTGATCTGTTCTTGATCTGGTTCAATTTGTGGGTTAATTACCTATCTAGATCTGCTTCTATTTGTGGCTTCAGTACCTCTTCCTGATCTGCTTCTTTTTGTGGTTTCAGTACCTGTTCTTGATCTGGTTCAAGTTGTGGGTTCATTACCTATTCTTGATCTGCTTCTTTTTGTGGTTTCAGTACCTGTTCTTGATCTGGTTCAATTGTGATACACACATTACTAGTAGGGTAGGGTGAAGCATCAGTTCCTGCACCAACGGCATCAGCATTAGCCAAAGCAAAGATTCCATCCTGTAAGCCTCTTACGAAGACAGATACATGGCATGTAATCGAGCTATTCCTCCTACATAAAGGTAAAGCCACAGAAGCAAAAGAAATGCAAGCAAGTCTTTCCTCTCCTTTAGCGGTTATTCGATGGGCTCCCTTTGGAAGTGAGATACCAGTGGTGATATACCAAAGAAGATTAGGCGGGCATAGTCTCTCGTGCTGAAGATTAGTCTTTCTTTCGTGCTATTCTATAAAGGTATGGAGCTTAGGAATATCATTTTCAGTCAACTGTAAGTCGTTCGCTAGAGCGCAGAAGAACAAGCAAAAGCATGAATCTTTGTGCGAAAATCCGCTCAATCTCCTCTGAATTACTACATCATCAATGCAACTTTAGCATAGTTATCAACCGAAGAATTGCAATCGGGACTTGCCAATCAAAGTAAAGAATTCTTTATGTAATTGGACTTTAGCTGCCCCCCGTTTCCCAATCAATCATGGCCCATGTTCTATATTCAAACAAAAATGGATGTCTCGGTAGACAAAACAAGAAAGCGAAGGTGAAAGTGAAAGTGGTAAGAGAAGTCATATTCCATAAGAAGAGTACCACATTCTTTCACTGTCAAGCCCAGTTCATGAAAGAAACCAAGCCCTAATTAGACTATAGGGGTAATAAATACTACTTCTGAGTTCTAGCTCCTTAGGCCGGTTACACTTCAGGAAAGAGAAGTCACAACTAATCCGTAATCAAAGGAAAACATGTGTTATATTCTTTTCTTCCCACTCGACTAGGCCCTTGGCGTACTTCCTTTCGTTTGACTTCCAACCGGAAAGCACTCTCGCACCTTTTCTATCCAACAAATCCCATCACATCAGGACTTACAACCCGGGTGAACTCGGTTTGACATCGGCATCGGGCTTCGTCGGATAAGGTATCATTGTAGGCGGTTGGAAATGAAAGAAGTCTATCTCCTATAGGGCCAATCAAATTGCTTCCTTCCCGTGGCGAGGAATCAATCCAACAACACTCAAACTATCGCGACAATTCGAAGGATGGGATTTCTTATGGGTCTTTTGTTCAACCTATTCCCACCTTCCCTTGGATTGGGCCGCCCACGGGCCTATTTAAACAGAGTGAACCCCGGAACCAAAGCTAACGCTAGTACCCCTTGCCTACTGATCACCTTTTTTTACCTAGGGGTGAAGTCATTTTATACCCATAACCATGGAACAACATGTCCTTACCTTTAGTTCAAGCTTTCTTCCGCAAAGGAATGAATGATCCGAGGTTACCGGTGCCCTATTTCAATTAAAGAAAAGTATACCAACCCAGTTGTTAACCCCGGAAACCTTTAGTTAGAGTTTATGGAAGGCCTCATCCTTAGTTCATGTTATAGGTTTACCTAACGCTTTAGTCAACCCGTAACCGTGGAACAACAACTATTCCCTACCTTAGTTCCTCTTGTCAACTAATCATCGCATCATATCGACCAGCCGGGACAGCCCCA